>JAZDUH010000098.1:26522500-27200000 GCA_036419115.1 Scarus forsteni | reverse complement strand
TTGGTCAGATGTTTTCTAAAACAGTGGGAAGCAGCCCCAAAGGGGAGTGCAACTTGTTTGGGCAGAGGGCTTGTTCAAAGTTGGGTCTGGGCCCCCTGGAGTTTTGTTGGACTCTTTAATGTGCCAGTCCATAATTCCTCACTGGTTGACTATTTGCCATGTCAGAAGTCGGATTTATAAATAAATAAATAAATGTGGATCATGTAATAACAGGCTCCTGTTGGGTTTTGTACGAAGTTTAAAATGTGATTCTGGACATCAATATTTTTTCGAGTCTTCAAAGTAGTAAGTATATGATTAAGTTAAGTTGTTCAAGTTAATTTTATATTTTTAAAATAGGATTTGGTCAATTAATGTGTGGATATAACATGGGGAATAAATACATTTAATTTAGTGTTTTGTTGGATCTGCTTGTCATGGACTCGGAACTGAGCCAAGACATGAAAAGAAAAAAACACATTGGTGTATCACTTTCAGATCAGTAAAATATATAGATACACCAACTGAATAAAAAAAACACACCTTTTAGGTTTGCATTCAAGACTTTTGGAGACCTATAAGTACCCTTTATACAGTATTTGTATAAGTAACTATCTCAGCTTTTTTTTTTTTTTTTTCAGAACCCACTGACACCCTGAAAATCTGAAAGACAGGGGAGCAGCTAGACTCGCATTGTTAAAAAGTTTTAAAAAAAAATCACATAAAAGACCTTAGAACCTGCTGAAAGACCACAGTTCAATAGTTGTTTAAATATATATATTTTTAAAAACAGACGTGTAGACAAGTGTGATTTTTACTGATGGGGCCAAGTTCTCGTTTTCCACCTGAGTTTTGATGCCACCCATTTCATTTCTTTTACGTTTCTTTCAGATTTAAGTTATGGGCTTTATTTCACTGTATTTGAGAGGACGTTGGGACAGTACACAGAGTCAGAATTATTGAGGGAATGAGGGGAATGATGGTATGCAGGGAAGGGAGGCACAAGCCCAATTTCAACCCTCCAGCATAAATGACAATGCTGTCTAAGCTCAGGGGATGCTATTGAACCCCAAAGTCACCAAGGCTGCTAAAATGTCTCTTAACTGTCATAAGTATCATACAAACGCAAAGTCATGTTTCATGTCAAAAATATATGGCAGGAAAATATCTCAAACCTCAAATAACATAAAACCTGTGGTGAACTGTTTAACATAAAGCGAATAGAGAATTTTAATGAAGCTATTACTCTGTTTTTTGTCAAAACTGTAAGGCTCTGCTCATCCTTACCTCCTCATCAGTGTCCTTGAACTCTCCGTCAGGGAGGAACTTGAAGGTGCTGATGGTGAATCGGCGGGTCTGAGCCCGAGGAGAGGTTGGTGCAGGATCAGTAAGGACAACCTTCTGCAACTCTTGGTCCAAGGCATTGGGACAGCTGGGGAGCATAGATCTATCAATTAGCATTTTGCATAACAATAGGTGTCAAATTACGCTTCCCTTCATCTACACTCTCTCAGTACATGGTATTTAAGGGATGCTTTTCTATTTTAGCTCCCTCTGCAGTTACCTCCTCCATAGTCAAGCTTTGTTTTATGCTCATTTTTATTTCTCACATCAGAGATGCTTAAACATACCCATTGTAAAGCAGCAGCCACACAGCTTTGCCAGAGCGTGGGTAGGCCACACAGAAGTGAACCAGCAGCACCAAGTTTGGATCTGGGGTATTGATCAGGCGCACTTCTAAGTAGAGGGGTTTCCCCAGCAGCATCTGTAGGGGCTGGTGATACTGAGGGTAGTAGCTGCTGTACATGGCATCTGAGATTGAAAGGTGTGTGTTGGATTAGAGGCATTTTATTCACTTGAGCGGGACTAGAAACATGTAAAACTACATAAGACTTTTCTTTTCAGCACAACTGAGGATTACAGGCTGCAGTAATTTTATAAACTTACAGCAAAGTTCAAGTACAGTTCACCCTGACTAGCATAAGCTTCAGATAATTGATAGCAAAAACTGTTTACTACAGCGTATCCAGAGTAGGTAGAAGAGCTGAAATGAAGACCACATACCTTTGGCAATTCTTAACTGTACTCCAATCATACCCTGTGACTGAACTTCAGGTCCAAGAGAGGGAGTTTTGACCATGTAGCTCACACTCAGAAGAGTATTTGGCACATAGCGGCACTCCACCAACAACCTGAGAGAGGATCAGGAGACAAAATGAGGAAAATCTACATGTATGTGTAAAAAGAATTTCTATTGTACTTTTTAAGGTATCTGCCCATGTTGGATGTTTAAGAAGGATGCACTGTATTGTACGTCATACTATGAGACAACAAGGATGCATTTTGTAAAGACAAATATATTTTGGGAAGCAATCCTCAGAGGTTAGAAATAAGATGAACGTTTGAGCAGAAATAAATCCTCACATTGATCAAATTTTCTTCTACTTTACACAAGTAATGCAATGTGTTTTATAACTGCTCACATTCATCATAAGAAATGAAGTAATTACAGGTAAGACTTGCCAACTCTTCATCAGTTCTTAACTAAAGATCTATCTCTATGGGTGGTAAGTGGACAAAAAGCATGAATCCATTCACAACTTTTATTCATATGATGAAACAGATTCTGCTCTAACCTCACTGGAGAATCTCTTGTTATAGTGCCATAGTTGAGGCTGATTGTCTGAACTTTGTTGATTATCTCCACCATGTAGATCATGGTCTTTCCCACCATCTGTATGGACAAAGTACAGCATTTAGTTGAGTACAAGCACATTAGAAACACTGTCTGATGAAGACAATCTGACCTCACTTCAGTTGGTTTTGCTCCAAACGGGAACTGTTACATCGTCTGGTTAATGTTCGCTATTTGCACAAGCTTATCAAAAAATAACAATTACACAGGGCCTTTAAATGCTGTCTTAAACTATAACAGACTCTCTGTCCACCTCTCATTATTTCAGGGTATATTTCTATTCATTACCAATCTGCGTGTTCCACAGCCATCCATTGGGATCTTGAACAAGGCATAATCAGACGTCACCCTCTGAGGTTTACAGCTAGAGTTGCCAGCAGCAACGAGCAGGGCAGGAGTCAGAGGGGGCTCAGTGAGGGAGGTGGGCACCGTGAAGACAAAGTGACGGTCAATGGTGCACTCTGGAGAAAACACACAAGCACATTTATGAGAATGTCAGACAAATAAAAAGGTCAGGAATCTCAGCAGGCAATTGATATTGACACCCAAGGTATCATATACCCTTTTCACATTCTGTGTCACTACCAGCTCAAATCATGCTGCACAGGCTCTGAATGTGCCTCTTCACAATTCCAGCAGCCAGAGCACTTACATTTCCAAACCCAAAGCAGCTCAACTGTACTCAGCCAAGGGGCACAGAAATGCCAGTGGGGACACAAACTGCAGCTCACCATCCATGGGGTAGTAGCAGGCAGGGGGTTGCTTGCTGAAGCAGCAGCCCATGGAGAGGCACTGGGCCTGGGACTCAGAGCTCTGTCCACAGGGGAGACGCTGTGCACTGGGAAGGTTGCAGTCTGAGGGACAGTATAACAAATGTCAGCCCCTGGATCAAAATAACTCAACGGTCAGAAGGAAACACCACTTGAAAAGCAATTCAGGAGGTGTAAACATTAATTCCATAATTTACCTTGCTTGGGCACTGGGATGATGACTGGACATGAAAACCGAGCCTCCCGTCTCCCAGTCACTGTCATGTAGTAGACGGTAATGATGTACATTTTACCCTTTTAAAGAAACATGTTTATGGGAGAGTTAATGGGCACAACAAATGGCCATTTACACTGAAAGGTCATATGCTCAGTGTGAAATTTGAGTCAATACTTGCCTGCACACTCATGTGGCAGCGTGAATGCAACTGCAGAGTCAAAAGGACTTTGCCTTCTTTGCCTTTTTTTGCTGAGTACCCGCAGTGCTTTGGGGCATCCTTCAGCTTCATTTGATTCCCCTGGATGTCTGAAAAGTTCAAATTGAACCATACTCCCAACTTTTTTCATTTAAAGATGCAAACAGCACAGTTCAATCAAGTTTAAGAGTTACCTTGTAAAAACCAGACCAGGCCTACCTTCTCCCACCCCCACAGCGGCCCACTGAACCATGTTTAAATTCAACCCGTGCAGAGATGAAAGCAACCAAATGCACCCTGAAAATATTCCTGAGGACACACAAGCACACATACATACACACCCTGAACAACAATTTCTGAGACAGGACCCGGGGGGAGCTCCACATTCATTTGATAGGAGTAGCAGAAGACTTCAGGCTTTGGGACGACAGATGGAGGAAGTTTGCCCTTGGTAGTGTACGGTAGGGTAGCAGGTGGTGATGGAGTTGTCTTTGCAGGAGTTTTACTGATAGTTTGATGAGGACATTGCAGGTCTAGGGTCCTATACTGGGCCAAAGACTGGTCCCAAAACCTCAGAGGTAAGGAAACAGTCGAAGGAGTCTGAGGAGAAAGACGTAAAGATCATCTTCATCCTTTGAATGCAGAGCAAATGATTTACACAGTCCATACGGGATTAATATTAAAACAAGAGCAGCAAACTGAGAAAATGGCTGGTCTGCATGGTCTGCAAGCAAAAGTGGCTTCATAAATCCCTCTGGGGGCAATTCAAATGGTTAAAGCCACCTGTATTAGCAAATAAATACAAGTCATATATCATAAATATGATATATGTCATTTTTCAATATAAGAACCTTACAAAGGAAAATAAAGTAAAATTAAATATAGAAGTGGCATTTTAAACATGTACATAACACTGTAAATACCACTTATTAGTGTAATTTCCATGTGGGTATAATAAATTAATCTTATTTTATGTAATATCTAATGTTGGTGTGGTTGAAGGCTTCCCTAAGACTTAAAACAGCATAAACAAAACAAACAAACCATTAAAATCAGACTTTAAACTGATATCGTCATAAAATGTAATGCATGGTTTAAAATGTAGCTATCAAAAAATGTAAATGGTGGACTCACCTTGATTATTTGTCTCTATGATGACTTTCATCATAGAGGGGAGGAGTTAATTTTTAATTCTCCTCTCCATTTATTTGAAATGTCCACAAAAAGTTTGAAATTTCCAATTTTCCTCAATTCATTTAGTTTTATATATTATATAGCGAGAGAGAGAGAGAGAGCTCAGAAAAAGCTCTGATGAAATGAAGAATTGTTTCAAACCCTTTCATCACAGAGAAAAATATTCATGGTGAATCAATCATAATATTTAATGTACACTGGTAATTATATATTTTAAGATGCAATCTTTGAAAAATATCAATTAAAAATATATTGCCATGAACTCCACCACTATTATCAACAGCTCAATTAATGGACCAGCAACTACATTAATTTGTTCCTGAGAATAAATTCTGACACACTCATTTTTGTCATCAGTTACAACTTTTCGGCAAAAACTGTCTGGGCCATGCAGAGGACATCCTAGCCTTTCAAATCAGTTATCATTTGTTGAGCTGTGTCATTGACAATATGAGATCTTTACTTGGAAAATGGAAACCAACCTGACAGCACCATTTCAAGGGATAAGAGGCTGCTTGCTGAAAAGTAGAAATGTGTTTGTGAAACAAGACAGTTGATATGTTTAACATTGATAAATGTCTTTAAAACAAACGAAGAGTTCTTTTCCAAAACGCTATAAAAGCCAAAATTAACAAAAAAATGTTTTACTCAGTGCTTTTCTTTTGTATACCGATTGTACTACCTGCCCTATCTGTATTTAATGCCAGAAAGCTATATAGCTCCCCAGCCAACCCGATAGTGGGTCTGGGTAAATAATGTCATTTTTGCAAAATGAAAATGGATTTATGGCATTTTGTAAAAGAGCTCTTTACTTCTTGATGTACTTTTTGTTCAAGTCCTCTGTAATTGATCAATACTAAGTAATTAATATTTTTAGTGAAAATTAGGAACTTTTAGGTAAAGAAGAAATAATAAAACATTGTCTATGGTTAACATATGGTGGTTTTTAATGTCAGGCATTCTTAGAGCTAGGGGTGATTCAGTTTAGGTGATTAAACTGAACTGAGGATATCCTTAAACACTACAGTATTGCCAACCTCTTAAGACTGAGTTCATCTTTAACTCAATTAAATTTTTACGATTACTGGCCCCAAGAGGAAAGAAGGTTTTTCTTCCTTTTACATGCCAACAGATAGTAGTGATTATTAATTTCCTTTGACATTGTCTGTTTCTTCAAGTGCCACGATGAAGTCTAATGGCTATCACCTTCCAAAGATTATGTTTGAATGAAAAGCTGCTGAATAATTAGTGATTCTGTTGTCATTCTTAAAGATAGGCGTGGTAACTGAAGGATTTTATAGTCTGTCAAAGTCAATAGCTTGATAAGTCTCTGACCACCGTAACACTGACCTAAGTATTCTCGGCCTGAAAGCTTTCCCCTCACTCTTCAGTTACCTAATGTCGTTTTGTTACAGTTAGAAACAGTCCTTCCTTTACTCATCTGAATAAGACCTGCATAAGAAAACTGAAATTATACCCATGCATTAAAAAAAACAAACAAAAGCCATCAAATTCTCTCACCTTCAGCTGGCTGTGGCAGGCAGGCAGAGGAGAGTGAAGGTAGACCCCAGAGCCCTCCACCACCTGCAGCAAGTACCCACATTGTGGAGGGACACTCGAGAGGGACAGCCATGACTTAAGCTGGGGCTGAGCTGATGTAAGAAACAGGAGTGTTAGAACAAGAAATCATTGTCTGATCATACCGTTTTAGTACTTTTAGTGTAGCATGCAGTCAACATCAATCAGTGTTACTTCATAAATGAAAAAAAATAGCAACACTAAAACCTTACCTAGAATGAGGGAATTTTTGCACAACTACTGACATGTTTTGATGACAGTTTGTTTTATGAAGTAGTTCCCAACTAGCTAAAAGGCCCCTTAAAAATATTGACTGACCTAATGATCGTCCAATCACCTGACAGATACGCTTCTAGAGAGGTTCAACATTCTTCCTATGGGCATTATCCACATGGACTTGTTAAATTTACTGAGTTATCCATCTGGTGTATAAGGTTATCTTTTCCAAAGTAGTTGTTACCATTTCTTGGTCCTAAACATCCCAGAGTGATAGTTTGACTTGTGATTCTTGCTTCAACATCTACAAAACAAGTTACAAATACTTAAATTTAACTAACGAGTCTTCGTTATCTAAGATGTGTTTACTGCATCATAAGGCAGATTTATGGAGGTATAACATCAAGCCCTGTCAGGTCTGTAGTCAAAGAAAAGAAACTTGTTAAATGCTAGTTGGGAAACAAACTCTGGTTATCTTTCAATATGCAACATCAGACCGTAAACCTAAATACAGTAGCTAATCAGCCAATCACATGGCAGGCCAGAGGTATTATGTTTTCAGGCTGTCCATATGTATGTACATAATGCAACCCACATTTTGTCGGTTGGTGTTAAAAGGTCAAGGTCATAACTTCTAGTTTTTTGCCTGTGAACTCTGGATGGATGGATGGATGGATGTTCGCAATCAGTAATGTTCAGAAACTGTCTAATTTGATGTACAGAGTACCCCGACAGGGCTGCATTCTCTATGAAATGCTCTGGTAGAGCTCCTTCCTCTTCAAGGCTCCCCCCTGCACCTGGATCCTGTCTGCTCTGATTGGTGTACAGGTCTGCTCTGTGGTTTATGGAGCATTAAATGCTACTCTGCACTATGTCTAATACGGGTGGGAGAAAAAAAATCGATTCACATAAGTATTATGATTTTTTTGTTTGAAGATTTTTAAATCGATTTTCTTTGTTCAAAATCTTTTTTTTTTCTTCTAAATTTAAATGCTTCATTTTAGTCCAGGCCTTTGAAGAGAGAGTATAAACAGCTGGTTAAATATATTACTGAATAAATCCTAAACACATGTGATTTGTATTTTTCCTGATATAGTCTGGAGGCATCATCGCTGTTCATCTTTTTTGTTGGTGTTAAAAAAGCTGACTAAAGATTGTAAAATCTGTAATATCATAGAATCGCAATCTAAATCGAATCAGCAACTAAAAAAAATATTTTAAAAATCGAATCGGGAGAAAAGCGTATCATCCCAGCCCTAATGCTGAAACAGCTCTACATTTATTTAAACATCTAACTTCTGCATTGGGTTTTGTACCATGATCCAATTGGCTCATTTGGTTCATCTGTGTTTGAAACATAGCCTATTTGAAACAACAAAAATATTTTGTTCTCAAATTAATTATACTTTTGATTTATGAAATCGGACAATGAGTAACAATGAGGTAAACCATTATGGTACATTGGTATACTTGCTAATATTACAGCCAATATTTGAAATATTTATGGACAATATGTGCGGTCACCATGCCACCTTTAAAGACGGGCACATTTTTCCTATCTGCAGAGACCCATAACCAGCTTTTCATGAAATTATCTGCCAATACAGATATGTGTCAAGCTGAAACCGACGACTAAACAATGGGAGATTTCACTCTTGGAAGGTCTTTTCTTGGAAGCAGATGAACAAGATATTTTAGGCAGCTGCTGGTGCCATATAGAGGGGGAGAGGGAGAGGGCTTTATGCTACAGACTTTTTTGTCATCATAAACACAACAATCAAATGTTGTCCTAATGTTGATATTGAATTAAAAAGCAGGAAATCACAAAGCTTGTGCAACTTATCATGAAGGAACACCATCTTCCAAAGCTCAGCGCAATCCTCTGACAGACATTTGATATTGTCATTGGTCATTCATTCAGATTTTTCAGTTTGGCTAAAAGTGGTGAAGACTGAGTGACAGACAGATGAACCATTCCCGAAGACTAATGCTAAAATAGCCACCCCTAATATTTTTGTACACCAACACATACCTCTGACTTGGATGGAGTCTGGGTGAGCAAAAGGTAGAAAAATTGTCATCTTCTCCACCATACACTGAAGATGGGGGGTCTGTGGAGTTTGTTTTGGTGGGGCTGGTGTTGTTGAACTTGCGGGAGTGGGAGCTGTAGCAGTGGTCATTTGTGGCGGGGTCTGAGGATACTGGGGTACTTGGGGGTAAAATGGGTGGTAGAATGTTGGATACAGAACATAGTAATAAGGAAAAGGAGGGTAAGGATAGTAGCTGCATATTGTGGGACCAAATGGGAGGCAGGCAGTGGGATATGACTCTGGATTCTGAGGAGGAGTTTGAGATTTCTCTTTGCTGGGGGGATCGGGCGAGGGAGTGTGCTTGGGTTTTGGGTGCAAGACTTGTTCATAATTATAGTGAGAGGAGGGTGGATGATCTGGATCAACTGGGTGCTGTGATCGACCTTTAGGTTGTTTTGGTGGAGAGAGAGGAGGAGGAGATGGTGGACTGGGAGGGAAAGCTGGTGCTTGTGTGAGGGGTGCAGAAGTGTGTTCAGGATAGTAGGGGAACTGAGGATAATACAGATGGCGGTAAGGATTGGATGGAGGTTGAGGTAGCTGGACGGACTGATGATCTGTTTCAGTAACAGTTTTGGTTTGAGATGAGGTCACTGCTGGGTCGTACATTGAGACATAAGGGTAATAGCCACCATACATATATTGATTATGGTCAACAGGCAATTGGGAAAGATGTTGAGGAGTTTTCTCCGGTGCTGGGACAAGATCAGGTATTTTGTTTTCCTGGTGAGGAGAGGGAGGATCTTCAGGAGAGTAGGGGAGCTTCCCAGGTTCCGAGGGATAAACGGATCTCTGGGCTTTTGGCTGTAGCCCAGGTGGGCTGTCATGGGTGGGGCGAGGGGTGCTAACAGGCTGTGGGCCAGGGGGGTTGACCTGGTAAAGCTGCTGGTAGTGAAATCCAGGGTAGGGATAGTGATGGGGGTATTCAGGAGGCTGAGCAGCTTGTCTCGTGGTTGGAGGTTGAGGAGAAGGTGGAGTTGTGGATGCAGGGCCAACAGGATCAGGGATGTGGGGAGACTGAGGATGATTAGCACTGATCGGACAGGAGAGGATGTAGCCCCGATCATCTATTATAAGCTGGAGACTATCCTGAATAAGGCAAAATATTGACAATGAAAGTCAGCAAGCAACAACAAAAATCTGTAAAGAGAAATAACTTACTCCACCAGAGATACAAGGAGAGCCGTAGGAGACGAAGAAGGCAAGATGGCCAGGATGGGAGTGGGTACGGTACGCACAGTCATCAGACACAAATTGACTCCAGCCTCCATTCACTGTAAAGAAAAATCAAGCACTTTTTGTTATCAGTAAAGTACTGGTAATACATTCTCACATTCAGAGCTGTATAAAGCATTGAACATGCAGATTTTAAAGTATCATTGTTTCCTAAGTAGATTTTAAACAACACAATGTAAAGATGGGGGTCCTAATGCTTTTAAAGATTAGTATAAGCAACAAAAAAGTTTCTACATCAGCAGATAGTTCAGTTTTTTTTTCAACTAAAGAAAAAAAGATGATCTGGTAAAAATCAAAGGCACACATGCTTAATTGAATGTTTCACAACAGATATACTGTGTGTAAAGGCTTACTATTAGTAAGGTAAACCATTAAAACAACCATAACTTTAAGGGTGTTACAACCATCATTAGTCCAAGAGTGTCAAATAACACTTAACAGCAAGGAGCTGCAGAAATATACCAAAACAAAGGTGTACAGCACTCTTTAACATTAGGCACTGCAGCCCAAAATTTTACAGGAAAGTTATTGGTGGATATTTCTTTGTGCTCATAGATTACGAATGTGTCCTATTTTTTTTTCTAAGCCTACACCCACTGACAGGAGAAGCAATGTTGAACAGATCCACTTTAAGCTCTATTGATTCCTCTTTGAGGCTGTAGGTAAACATGTCTACATACTTTAACTATAAAAAAGTACACATTAAATTTTGTTTCTATTTTAACTGTGCTAAAATTGGCCACATATAAATACACTAAAAACACACAACATCAGGACATCATTTTGATCCCTACGTATGAATTTCGATATAGACCTTCTCTGGCAAGAAGGTTATGTTTTTGTATGTGTTTGTCTGTGAACAAGACAATTCAAAAAGTTCTCCAGTGACTTTAAATTAAAACTTTAGGGAATTATGCCATGGCACAAGATAGAAGTGATCGTTTTTTGGTGGTAATCCAAATGTGGACACATATTTGTCATCTTTAAAATATCTGTCTGCATGAAAACACAGGACACTTTTCCACATTTTTGCTAACAACTCAAAAGTTCTCCATGAAAATTTCACAGGACTTTGGTCATGGCACAAGGGAGAAGGGACTGTTGTTTTGGTTGTGTTCTGAGTTTGGATGCATATCAAGGAATTCTTTAAAAGGATTTGTTTCCACTGCCTGGTAATGTAGTTTTTTCCCACATCTTCAAATAATAACTTTGCTAAGAATGGCAGCAGTGCCTTGGTAGAGGTTTGTGCTCTCTGATCAGTTCTAGTTTCTGATAGATTTCAACTGAAATATGTTGTTAATAATTGATTTGGCAATTCAGGGTTAAAGTTTTACAACAAAATTTATACCTTCCATAATCAGTAACTTCACAGTGCATTGATTCAGAGATAAAACATACCCATAACTCCCACACTGGGTATCTCCTGCTCCTTCCACGGTATTTGAATTCCCATGCCGTATGAGGAGCAGAAGACAGATGGGACAGAGTGTGAGGGGTGGTTAGGAGCGGACCTCTTGACAGGACAGGAGAGCTTCAGTGGACTGCCCCCCCAAAACAGGGGCAACACAACGCTGTCATTCTGACAGAAAGATAAATAAAGACGTAATGTACACAGAATGATAAAACCACTGCTGGATTTACAATAAATGTGCTTCTGGTACCTCTTGTATGATATAACATGCATCATAAGACACCATCATCTCAAGGTCAGTCCATGTTGTCCTCACAGTGTAACCACAGTGGGGAGGTAAGTGGAATGGAGAGATGGGAGAGGCTGCTCCTGTAAAGAGAAATACTTATTTCAGAGTGTAAATCATGTGACAATCAAATGATAAATAATGTTGAGTTAGAGTTTAAAAAGATGAAAATAAATTATCTCCAAAGTTCAAAGTCTGAAGCTTTGATGGCTTCCCTGAAATGTTCATAACTGCATTTCTGGAAGTTTTGTGATTTACTCAGCATTGCATTCCAAGGATTTCAATATATTTTTGCAAATATTGTCAACACACAAGGCTCAATGTGAGTTACTTGCTGCTTTGAAAGACAAATGATATTAGTTTCTAATACAATTACTTGTTTTCCCAACATTTAAAAATTAATTGCATGTAAATCTCATACTGATGCTGTAATTAATCATCCTCATATAATGGAGAAAGACACATGCATGGAGTACTTTCGAAAACATTCATTACATTCACTGCATCATTCTGTGAAATAGGCTGCTTTCTGCATGTGCCCCTGGTCGTTTGACTGGAGGCATCTTTAGGTAAAGGAGTCACATTCACAAACAAACAGCATCAGCCCAAAGCCCACAATTAGATCCTTAATTATCTCATATTTTACCTCTGTCAACTAACAGGTGTGCGACTCCTTCTCCAGATGCAGTGAAGGTCATGACATTATCACCACACTGCACCAAAGGCCTCATCGCCTGCCAACTGTTGAAAAGTGGACTGGAGTCAAATGATGGGGCAGAGACCTTCCCTTTAAACACATCAAAACCTGGAGGATAAAAACATGGAAATATGATCTGGTTCATTCTCAACTGTTTAAAGGACGAATGGGTGCTCAGTTTGTATTACGTAATTAAAAGGGAACAGAAGGCACCCTAAATAAAAAAAAGTGAAAATAAAGAAGAGAGGACTTCAAATGCTCATGTGAAATCAGGTAGGAGATTTTACCTCTCAAAACACACTCCCTTCAAACAATGCAATTCATCAGTCTGACTGAGAGATTAAGAATGTATTTTTATATCAGCTTGAAGCTGCCAGCTCATTGTTCTGATATTAATATCCCAACACTATGCCTTTGAGAGGATACACTAATTTCTCACTGTTACTGCCCCAACTACCTGAAAAGCGAGCTGGATTATCATCTGTTTCAGAGCTATATATTTCTAACTTAGGGATCACTAGCTTTGATGACCACCAAAGTCATAAAAACCTTTTTGCAATGCCTGAGGGCAACACTGTTACAAACTGTCAGAAACTATCAGCTAAAAAATAAATAAATAAGAATAGCAAATATAGAACTTTAAAAAAAATGATAGTGATTATGTAAATATTCTAACTCAAACACATGTAAAATACATGATTAAATGACAGGATTAAGCACTTATTTGATGAATATAACTAACAAATCAAGTGTATCCTACTTGCTGAGGTACAAATACTTTTCGTTCGATATTTATCTAAAAATAAACTGTAACAAAAATTAGGCAGCACTGTGGGGAAGCAGGTAATAGGTGTGCCTCACAGTAAGAAGGTTGTTGGTTCTATCCCATGTTGGTCAGGGCCTTTTTGTGTGTGTGTGGAGTTTGCGTTTTCTACCCATGTTCTGTTCATTAGATTGATTTGTGTCTCTAACTGCCCTTAGGCATGAGTGTGAGCGTCTCTCTATTTGTCCCTGCAATCAGCAGGCAGTCGTTCCAGGGTGTACCCTTCCCATCCAATGTCAGCTGGGACAGGCTCCAGGCCCTCCAACCCAAAAGGGGTAAGCAGTAGACTATAGATAACAGATAGACAGTTATCTCAAAATATAGTAACAAGGGACAAGGTATCTGATCAGGGCCAATGTGAGCTGCTTTAATTTACTGGGGATAGCGATAAATACTGATAGTTTCCCCTTGATTGTTTACATAAGTTTCTATAAGTTGGGCACACTTTACAGCGGCTATAACTAAGCCAGTGATGTAGCAGAAGCAGCCCTGTGGCTTCCATGTCATCTGTATGGAAATACTTTAATTTACCCAGCAAAAAGAGTCCAATGGCCACTCTCGGTATATGTACCATTCTGAGGAGAATTTTTATTGTTTTATGAGTTTTACAATAATGCTGCTGGACTGAGTTAAAAGCAATCAAATAAAGGAACCTTGTTACTGTTCACTTAATTTGGTCAAACAAAAAACAGTGCATAGCTGTAGGTGGCTCCATAAATGTGTTTAATTAAACACTTAGAGACACAACAACAGCAAAATTCTTTAATACTTGTGAAAATACACCAGATATCAGGGGTTACATAGAAATATTACATTTTTCTGTTTTTGTATCCTTAAGCTTTGATATTATAGCTCGTATCACCTTTGGTAGATTTTGTCATGTTTTCTTCACCTTCAAAATTAATTTATTTTTTGGAAATTATTTGCGAGCTGCACTCAGTGAAGTGAGGGCTGAATGTGGCCCCCAGGCCACCAGTTGCCCAACTTTTTCACTCATTAACAAATATTGTGAACCACATTATCATTATTCATTCATTGTGTATCCATAGATTACCTGTAAAATCGCCTTGATATCCATTTCCGGAGTTCCAGGAGGACTTTGGTTGTAGGTGTGTGTCACCAATTGTCCAAAAGGAGGTATTAAGCGTTAAGTTCCTGTCAACCTCGTCTGGTTTCTGGAAGCTAAACCCTGAGTTTTCAGCAGGTTTGTCCTGAACCGTGTTGACACCTGGATGATTGGACTTGTGGTTTTCAGATCTCTCTTTGTACACGGAAGACTCTTGACGTTGGGGAGTCCTGAGGCTGTCCTTCTGCTGCTCTAAACTTACTGAGAAAGTTCCCTGAAAGACAGAAATGTAGACGGTAACTAAAATTAAAAACAAATTTGTTGCTCTTCTCTGTTTGCAAGACATCCTCGAAAGTTGATGCTATTTGCTCACGCGCGTTCAGAGGCGTCACCTGGCACATGTTGGCGATTAATTAAGAGTAATCAAGAACGGGCCAATCAAAACCCTAGAAGTGCGCCGACGTAAAAGAAAAAAAAAACACCTTCAACTGCAGATCTAAGAATAAAACACAGACAACACTGAACAGCATGTGTCCTCATTATTTATCAATGCGTACAATACCAGTCTCATAAAGGGAGCACTCATGTCCCATCAGAAAAGTGTCTCATGGCACACTGTAGGCTATCCCAAAGAAACATCAGAAAATTACCATACCATACAATTTTCTTCTCTCACCTGATCTGATATTTTTTGTCAAACTTAAGTCCTGCTCATGACTGCTAAGTTCTTTTTAAGAACTTTAATCCTTTATAGTGCTTATTTGTGAATATCACAACATTTGGGGCCTATACTTCATTGAAAAAGAGGATGATTTATTCTGGACTACAAAACGCTGGAAGTAAAATCTCTCTTTGGATTGACATCAAGGACATGTCAGTGATAATCAACACAATTAAGTTTGATGTATCATGAATCATTTATTCGTTTATTTTGGGGATTTGCTAGCTCTATGAAAATGTCACAAAAGCAAAATGTGTTCCAAAGGTAAAATTAAATTTTAAATGGCTGTAATAGTATCAAATAACTGTCCACATTAAGTACATCCGATGTTGTCACTAACTTTAGACCTATCCATGGGTAAAAAATATATTATTACTTTAAGAAATGCTCTCTTCCCCTTTTTAAATTCAGTCTTGTATGTTTTGCAAATTTGACTACCCTGAGGGTACTAAGACCAGAAAGTGGGGGCATCAACTAAGAATAGTAAAATGACACATCTGCCCAGCAAACTACAAGCACATTTTAAGACATATTGTTTTTATAATGGGTTTGATGGATGGTTTTTGGTCTCAATGGACAAAGAGTGATTACCAGAACAGACCTGTCAGAACAGGTAGGGTTCAAATGTCACATGTGGATATGAAGGGAATTCCTGTCATATTCATCGTAATAAGATGGCTGGTTGTAAAATAATCTTAGAAATAAAAACATATAAACTATGTTCAGGAAACAATCGGACATGTGAGTTAATGCTAACGACAAAATTTCAGCACTTGAATTTACACACCCTCTTCTTTTTGTTTGTATATTTCTTTGTTTGTTTTAAAGACACAAAAATATATAGTTTTTCATTAATAATGGATTTAATGAATAGTATTTTATTAACTTTTCTGCAGCCTACTTTTTGGTACTTTTGGGTAAGACTTAAATTTTGCTTACTGTCTCATGTGGATAAGAAGAGGGAGACATGAAGTTCTGATAAAATATACTAATTAAATCAGTCAAACATTAAAAGAGACACCAAACAGCCACATGGAGCAGGTTCATGACCCTGTCCTGCGGTATGGGTTTTTACACCTCAGTGAAGTCGAGGAGCCATGCAGGGATGTGTCATAAGGTGTTGTGTTTGGTAAATGTTACTGTGGGGGAGTCACTGCAGCTGATACATAGTGACCTATTTTAAGAGCAGGATTGCACAGAGGCAATATCAGTGTCTAGATTAAAGGAGACATATTATCCCCCTTTTACACCTTTTAACGCCGCCCCATGAGGTCAGAATGAAATGTCTCTGCCTCACTGTAAAAACATTTCATATGAATCATCCACCAGAGGATATTTTTGACTCGGTGTAAACACCTCCAAGCATCCCTCCTCAGAGAGTTCTGTTTTGTTGTGCACAAGGAGCAGGTATTTTTAATATCAATCACAGTATTGACAAAAGCTCGGATTCTGAACAGATGTTCACTTTTAATGTGCTCAGACATAGCAAGACAAGCAAACCACTGTGTTGGGTTATTTTACGTTTTGTTAAGATCCTTCACTCTTTAAAACCCTGTCTTTTGGCTGCGGATGTTTGTGTACAAAGTCTCTGCAATGGACACCCACTGCACAGTTGATGTTAAATTGAACTTTCTGCAGAGGCCCACATGTTGTGATGAGAATAGAAAACTCCGGTGACTCAGATGTGACGTACAAGGGGAACCGGCGTCGCTCAGCAAGCACCCACTCACAGTTCACAGTGAGGATATGACAAACCTGCTGAGGTCAAATAGTTTGAATCTTTACTTTTACTTAGACTCTCCGCCAGAGGAAGTACTGGTCTGTTCCTACACCCTCTGACTAAAATACAGCTCTGCCAAGATTTTCATCTCTGTAGCACCAAAATAAAAAGGAGTTACTTGAAAGGCTTTATCAAAATGCAATGTGTTCTGCACAGAGACTGTGTGACAGAAAGTTTGTGAGGAGTTGTGTCCCTCTGAGACCACAGACCATATTTAGAACTAGAAAAGAACTCGGAGAGCACAGACCTCCGCCAGCACCACATTCTTCACCCATATTGTGATTTTCACCTTGAATATTAGTCCTACCCTCTTTCATCCAAACATTTAGATTCCTTGACCATGAAAACATAACATTAGCACTTGGATTCTTAATAATACCTATTTTAGACCTATTTTAGTTCAGTAGTCATTCACGAAAATCATTCAAAATCAAATTCATCATGGCGGTTTTCTTTTGGATCTCGCTACAAAGTTTTTGAAGATACATGAAATCAGATTGAACACTCCAGGTTCCACAGTATCTTGTCTATATTTTGCCATTTGTTGCAAGTCTATGCCTTTGTTTGCTCCCTTGCTATGACGAAAATTCAAAGGATATCTACATTTTTTCTTGCTCCAGATCAGAGAATCTGGAATTTTGCTGAGATCCAGATCAGTCTTTAGCCCGGTTTCCACCAAGTGGTCTGTTGTGGATTGGCACGGTTTGGCTCGGGCCGGATCGGTAAGGCCTGATCCTGTTTGCTTTTCCACAGCCAACTGAACCCTACTTGGTAGGCTGCGTCTAAGCCGGATGCCAATAGCATGACATCATAGTAGCACGATACAGTGTACCCGGCTATTAAATACAACGAAGAAGAAAACGCAACGCAGTAAATAAAGAGCAACTGTAAAGTCAAACTCCGAAAATCGTCTATCTAGACTTGTAAAATAGATTTGATTAAAAATAATCTCTCTTTTATTTTTTGTAAGGATCAGAATATATAATATAAAAGGAAACAGAATTATGAATCAATTGAATCTCTGATATTATTATGCTTTAAAATAATAAGTTAATTAAGAACGAATAAATTCATCAGGATTAAAATAATTATGTACTAATCCAGATAAAAAATCCATATAAATTATTGGTAAAACATCAACACAATAGCAAAGACTCTTAAAAGAACGTTTGGCACGCTTAATTCTCATTTATGTTCATAGACTTTCCTGATTTTCTTCCGTTATTATTGACTAAAATATTAAAACCATTAAAAAGCCCATAATCCTTTTAAAAGTAGGTAAAAATGTTAAAACCGTTAAAAAGCAGTTGTTAAAGGGATTCAGTGGTACTAAAATGCAGTAAAAGTGGACAGAGGTAATAATAAAAGACGTAGGATAGATGGTTGGCGTTAAAAAGTAGGCTACTAAATATCAAAATCATAACGTATAAATATTAACCAACATTATTTACAAGAAGAAGCAAGGTAATTTTGGAAAAAATATATGTTGATTAAATATTTTAGATAATACCCCGTTTCTAACCGGAAAAGGATCTGAAATCAGAGGTGCTGCTCTCACCTGAGGCAGACACCTGAGTCAGTCACTCACCCTGAGACGCGCAGCAGAAGTCCAGGATGCGAGACAGGCTGAATAAGATTCTATTAAGAGCACCCTAAATACCAGGAGGGCTACCGGTAAGAGAAAAGTTTATAAAAATTCATTCAATTCTGTTTATTAGTTGTTGACTTGTTGGCGTCTTTGCGGCAGACCGCTTCGGCGCCGGCACGGGCACGCGCGCATTGTTCATCTGTTTAAGCGCAAAGCGCTCACTTTTCTCCTTAAAACACTGCCTGCTCATATATTCATTTACTATTTGTTGCAAATATTTTTGTATGTGACAGAGGAGGCGAGTTTATAAGAGTCTGACCTAGTTTAACTGTTTGGGCATAGCGGTGATTCACTGGGGAGAAATGAATACATTTGTTGCGCGTCATGGGCTTAGTGGGGTGCACAATAGGGGTGTAAAAAATACGATCATTTAAGATATCACATTATTTAAATAAATATGCTAAAATGTTTAAAAGACAGTTAAATATTTAGTTAAATATTGATAAAACAGTTTAAAAGGTAACAAAGAGCAAATGAAATTGATTAAAATGTAAAAGTTAAAAGTACTTGGTTTAAAATATTTCTTTTGATGTAGAAATAGTCTCACATTTAAAAATATTGTTTAAAAGTATGGTATTGCATTTGAAAATTTAAGTTTGTTCATGTGCATGTATGTGTTTGCTTTTTCATTCAAAGGTTTTTTACCTAACCCACTAATCCACATGCTTTCTACACTGGAAGTTTCAAATAAAAAGAGAAAGTGAAGAAAGTGATTGCCTTGGATGCTTATTGAATGAGTAAAATCCAGTTGATCCTAAGCCTGGTGGATGCTCTGACCCCTTCAAGTGGGAGAAATAACTTGACAGTAAAAAACCGGAACAACCGGTAAACTGGAAAGCCAAGACAAAAGTAAAGCTTCATAAGTACTTACCTTTTCTGAACAACCTGTGGGGTGAAGATTCAACATGGCAGATCAAGCAAACAAATCAGTTGAACAACTCAAAGCAGAAAGGACAACAGCAAAAAGATCATTTTCTCGCCTTGTAAACAGCATAATGAGGAGTTATAAAGACATGTCTGAAGAGGAGCTCATAGACAGTTTTAGCAAAATAACACTAGAGGCTGGAAGAGTCATGGAGGCAAATGATGAGGTAGAAACTGGACTCGTTGCAGAGTTGGAGTCGGAGCTGGGCACAGAAAAGGAAGCTGTGTTATCTGAGCAGCAGAAAGCCGACCTACAAAAAACTGCAAATGACTGCGAGTTGAGACTGCAAGAAGTCAAAGGCCTGATTCAAAAAACCCTCTGGTGTAACTTTGGGTGTGATGAATTGTCTACAGCCCTCCAGGTGGCTGAGGCTGAAAGTGGATGTGTTGCTGCTGTTCAATCTGATGTAAACTGTGAGGCATACGACTACATGCTTAATCATTTACAGGAGCTGGTGAAGTCTGCAAAACATACGTATGCAAGATGGAAAAGATGGATCCCCCCAACTGATCAGAAAGATTTTCAGAGCCAGCTAAAGGGGCTAGAGCTCTATATCCCGAAGTTGATTGCCCGGAGAGTAGAATTTTTCCAGGCAAAGGTTAAAGATGATGCAGAAAAATTGCCACAGTCGCCCCTGACCCCAAGCTACCCATTGCAGACAATTAGATTAAAGCCCACATCCCTTCCCAGATTTACAGGTCACAAACGTGATTTTATCAGATGGAGAAAGGACTGGGAGGCCCTCCAGAGTCAAGGAGAACCAACAGGCTCGAGAGAGGTAAAGAAGATGCAGTTGCTTGACAGTCTTGATGAAAAATCAGTTAGAGACCTTCGACTTATCTCATATAACACTGCAGATGACATCTTTCGGGTGCTGGAAAATCGCTTTGGAAACCGAACAGCCATCGCAATTGAAATAGTTGAAGAGCTGCAAAGAATGCCAGTTGTCAAAGGTCATCAACCACGCAAAATTGTTGAGTTGATTCAGGCTGTGGAGAAAGCACTGCAAGATTTGATGGACCTCGGAGACACAGGTGCAATAAAAAATCCTCTCGTGACCAGGTCAATTGAGAGCAAGCTTCCAGAATCTCTTAAAAAGGAATGGCTAGTCTATACAGCTGATGGGAAAAACAAAGTGGAGCCGGGGAATCGTTTCGACTGTCTCTTAGCATTCCTCAAAGCACAGGAGTCCATATACGAGCAACTGGAGCAACTGCGGGAAGAAGATACAAATAAAAGGGACACAAGATCAGAACCAAAGCACACAAGAACCAGATCACTTAGGTTAGGCAGCGACCAAACATGTTGTGTTGTCTGTGGTGACAGTAAGCACAAAAAGAAGCTCTACTTTTGCAAAGAATTTAGAGCACTGAAACTGCCTGAAAAAAAAGCTGCAGTAAAAAAGTTGGGAGCATGCAGGAAGTGCCTGGAAGTCCATGAGTATACTTCAGAGTGCAAACCTGGCTTTTTATGCAGAAGTCAAGAATGTAAAGAGGGGCACATTCCTGAGCATCATTATTACCTCTGCCCAAACTCCGAGGCAAAAAAGGGTCCTACAGGCCAGAGAAAGAGTCAGTCTGGTCCATCTGATGTCAAAGTCAGGAAGAGAAATACTGAGGAGCAAGAGGACTTCCTTAAGAAACTTTCCCCTGAGCTGGCAAAACAATGCCTAGATGTTTTCTCAAACACTGCATCAAGAGCCCTCAGCACTGTCAGGCAACCAGGACTTCTGTCAGAGAATGGCTTACAGGAGCTACCAGTCATAATGATGCTCTTAGAAGTCACAACTAATGCTGGCCAGACAATTGGCACACTGATAGATCTTGCCTCAGACACAAATTACATAACCCATAGGGCCGCAGAGCAACTGAACCTTAAAAGTGAGGAAATCACTCTTGTTGTTCATGGAGTTGGAGGGATGAAATTTCATGTGGAGACAAAACGTTACCTCCTGAAAATCAGAGTTAACACCCCAAAAGGCACAGTCAAGTCACACCAGTTAATTTGCTATGGGCTAGACAGCATAGCTGATATTCACAAAACAGTAACACCTAAACAGCTCCAAAAATTCTTTCCAGACATCCCATTCAAAGAACTGATACGTCCCAAAGAAATAGACCTACTCATAAGTCATAGGGAAGGCCAGTTAGCACCCCAAAGAATCAGAGTCATGGGGGACCTTGTGCTGTGGGATGGTCCCTTGGGGAAAACTGTTGGAGGAACCCACCCAGATCTCTTTGAGAAACTCACAGTCTCAGCTCACATGTCAAGAACACACTTTGCACGATCAATGAGGGCAGCTGCTGTGAGGTATGAGGAACTGGCTGAAGAGTTCGAATCTCCCCCTAACCTGAAAGTAAGCACAAATGCCCTCCAGTCATTTACCTCAACTGGCAACCGTGACTTCTTAGACTGGTGGAAGTGGGAAAGCATTGGCGCAGCTTGTGAGCCAAAATGTGGTGGCTGCCGCTGTGGAAACTGCCAGCCTGGTGGCAAAGAGATGACTCTTGCTGAAGAAAGAGAGCTGGAGATAATGAAAGAATGCCTCACTTATGTCACTGGGGACAGTCACAGCAAAGAGCCACATTGGCATGCCAGGTACCCATGGTTGGAGGATCCCGCTTCCCTGCCAAACAACAAAAGAACAGTTGAGGCCACCTTTCGCAGAACAGAAAAACAACTGGCCAAAGACTTTGAGTGGAAAAGCACCTACGCAGCCCAAGTGCATGAAATGGTTAACCGAAGAGCTGCAGTTAAACTTTCCACAGAAACAATCCTCAGCTGGAATGGACCAGTTTGGTATGTGAGCCACCTCATTGCCCCAAATGCCCACTCTGTCACCACCCCAGTGAGACTTGTCTGGAACAGCAGCCAAAAGTTTAGAGGGGTTAGTATGAATGATTTGTTACTAAAAGGCCCTGATGTCCTTAACCAGATCCGTGCTGTTCTCCTTAGATTCAGGGATGGAGTGTATGCTGCTTTGGGAGACATCAAAAAGATGTACAACTCTGTTTGGTTAGAGGAACAAGAGGTGCACCTTCATAGATTCCTCTGGCGTGACTGTGAGGATGACGAAATAGAAGAGTACGCCATCACCAGAGTGAACATGGGAGACAAACCTGCCGGGTGCATTGCGCAGTTAGCAATGCGTGAAACTGCCAATCTCCCTCCTTTCAGTCATCTTACAGAGGAATGCCAGGTACTTCTGAAGGACAGTTATGTTGATGACATTCTCACATCCCACAACAACCTTGAGCAGTTAAAGACCATCACGACAAATGTGGAAATGATACTGAAGGCAGGTGGGTTTGAGCTGAAGCCTTGGGTTCTCTCTGGCCAAAGTGGGAGGAAGGAGGGTGAAACTCAGCTCCAAAAGAACAACCCAAAGACTGTGATCTTGCCGAATCAAATGCGTGATGAGGAGAACAAAGCACTTGGTCTGGGCTACATAGTCGAAGAGGACAAACTACATGTAATGGTGGCCATCAACTTCTCAAAGAGAAAGAAAAAGATGCGACTTGGCCAAGACCTGCTTCCAGACCAAATCGGAACTCAAACACCAGATCCCCTGACTAGGAGAGAGCTGCTTAGCCAAGTAGCAGGGCTTTATGACCCTTTAGGCCTCGTGGCTCCTGCAAAACAAAAAGGTGCAATTCTTGTGAGAAGAGCATTCCAGGAGGCAAAAGACAAAAGCTGCCCCGTCAAACAAACGTGGGACATACCGCTGTCAGTTGGCCTTAGGAAGGATGCAGTTGAACTCTTTGAGGAGTACACTCAACTTTCCAAGGTAAAATTCACCAGAGCACTTACTCCTCCATCCTTTACCGAGGAACCACTTGCAATTACCTTCTCTGATGGAAGTGAACAAGCTTATGGGGCTGTCATGTATCTGAGATGGAATTCCGACCAGGGCCCAATCATCCGACTGGTGGAGTCAAAGGCCAAGCTAACTCCTTTAGATCAGAAAGGTGATGCTGTTAAGGCAGAGATGTGCGGAGCAGTGTTTGCTTCACGCCTGAAAAAGTACTTTGAGCAGCACAGTAGGATCAAGGTCAGGAGATGGTACCATTTAATAGACAGCCAGACAGTCTTAGGGGCAGTGCAGCGAGACAGTTATGGCTATCAGACTTTCTTTGCCAACCGTGTTGGAGAGATTCAAAGTTCTACAAGAGTTCAAGACTGGTGGTGGGTTCCAGGTCCACTGAACATCGCTGATATAATCACTAGAGGCGCCAGTCCTGAAATCTTAGTTGAAAACTCAGAGTGGCAAAAAGGACCAACATTCTTGAGTTCTCCTGAGGACGAGTGGCCAATCAGAGCAGCCAAAGATGTAGCAGCAACTGCAAGAGACAGCATCAGCAAACTGCAAAGGAAAGCATTTGTTGCTGTGCTAACAAGAGCTAAGGCTAAGGAACAAAAACAGGAAGCAAATGAAATTCAAAGCAACACTCAAGCAGAGTCAAGGAGGCCTCCAGCTTGCTCAGTAATCCAAATGCTTGTTGATGTGAAGAGGTTCAGTGTCCTTACACGACTGGTCAAAACAGTTGCATGGATCTGGAGAGCAGCAAGAAAATTCAGACAACAAAATCCAAGTAACCCAAAGTGGGAGGCAATCCCTTTAGCAGGAATCATCTCTGTCATGGAACGTAAAGATGCTCTAAGGGACATCTTTCTTGCAGCACAAGCTGGTAGACATTTCCCAAGCAGCACCACTGACAGATTGGTAGTGTTTAGAGATAAAGACTCTGGGCTGTTAATGTGTGGCGGAAGAGTGCAGGGTTTCAAGGAAAACCAAATTGCTGTCCCCCTCCTACCTTATGATGCCTGGGTGTCCACACTGCTTGCCAGAGAAGCTCACAGTGAGAACCATGATGGAATAGCTGGTACCGTACTCAAAATGAGGAAAAAGGCATGGGTTATTAAGGGTAGGAAAATAGCCCAAAAGGTTGTTGATAGCTGCATCACCTGTAAGAAAGCAAAGGCCAAAAAGTGTCAACAAGTCATGGGAGACTTGCCACCAGAAAGGACTGCCCCAGCCGCTCCATTCGAGTTCACTGCAATAGACCTCTTTGGACCATATGAAGTGAAAGATGATGTCAAAAAAAGGGTAACAATGAAAGTATGGGGAGTTGTTTTTTGCTGTATGGCAAGCAGAGCCATCCACACAGATCTGGTAAATGGCCTCTCAACTGAAAGCTTCTTATTGGCATATCAAAGGTTCACAGCAATCCGTGGGCATCCAAGAAAAGTTTGGTCAGATCCAGGGACCAACTTCATTGGAGCCAAGCCAATTTTAGAGGACCTGTATAGATTCCTAGAGAGCCAGAACAAAGAAAGCCTAGAGGAAATAGCTGCAAAGAACGAGACAGAGTGGTCATGGAAGATCCAGCCTGCTGATTCTCCACACAGAAATGGCGCTGCAGAAGCTGCTGTGCGCATAGTCAAGAGAGCACTCCAGAGCATTGGAAAAGAAGCAGGACTAACTTACAGTGAATTCCAAACGACACTCCAAATAGCAGCCAATCTTGCAAATGAACGTCCAATCGATGCCAGGGTGCAGAGCAGTGAAGGTTACATTCAATATGTGACACCCAACACTCTCCTACTTGGAAGAGCATCCCAAAGGGGAGACGTCAGAACCTATGACTTTTCCAGCTATCCATACAAGAGACTCAGAGCAATGCAGTCAGAAGTAACAAAGTTCTGGAGGAGCTGGAGCCAACTTGCTGGTCCTAACTTATTCATTAGAAGCAAATGGCACACTGCACAGAGGAATGTTGCTGTTGGAGACATCGTGTGGGTTGGAGATCAAAATGCCCTGAGAGGACAATTCAAACTTGGCAAAGTTGTCAGCACCAACCCTGATGGAAAAGGCATTGTGAGAGACGTCAACATCAAAGTCTGCCCAAGTTACAGTGTGTCAACAGGAAGACCTCAGGATGCCACAAGGGAGCCTCAAAAAGGACAAAAGGAGAAAATTCAGACCACCATCCTCCACAGGGATGTCAGGCGGCTGGTGGTGCTGCTTCCTATTGAAGAACAGATTGATGGGCCAGGCAGTGCACCTTAGCTTAGCCTAGTAGTGGGATGGGACCAGTTTGACTGAAAACCTGGCAACCTTCCCAAGATTTTCTGGGAAGATTGAGTGGGAGGTGTAAAGTCAAACTCCGAAAATCGTCTATCTAGACTTGTAAAATAGATTTGATTAAAAATAATCTCTCTTTTATTTTTTGTAAGGATCAGAATATATAATATAAAAGGAAACAGAATTATGAATCAATTGAATCTCTGATATTATTATGCTTTAAAATAATAAGTTAATTAAGAACGAATAAATTCATCAGGATTAAAATAATTATGTACTAATCCAGATAAAAAATCCATATAAATTATTGGTAAAACATCAACACAATAGCAAAGACTCTTAAAAGAACGTTTGGCACGCCAAATTCTCATTTATGTTCATAGACTTTCCTGATTTTCTTCTGTTATTATTGACTAAAATATTAAAACCATTAAAAAGCCCATAATCCTTTTAAAAGTAGGTAAAAATGTTAAAACCGTTAAAAAGCAGTTGTTAAAGGGATTCAGCGGTACTAAAATGCATTAAAAGTGGACAGAGGTAATAATAAAAGACGTAGGATAGATGGTTGGCGTTAAAAAGTAGGCTACTAAATATCAAAATCATAACGTATAAATATTAACCAACATTATTTACAAGAAGAAGCAAGGTAATTTTGGAAAAAATATGTTGATTAAATATTTTAGATAATACCCCGTTTCTAACCGGAAAAGGATCTGAAATCAGAGGTGCTGCTCTCACCTGAGGCAGACACCTGAGTCAGTCACTCACCCTGAGACGCGCAGCAGAAGTCCAGGATGCGAGACAGGCTGAATAAGATTCTATTAAGAGCACCCTAAATACCAGGAGGGCTACCGGTAAGAGAAAAGTTTATAAAAATTCATTCAATTCTGTTTATTAGTTGTTGACTTGTTGGCGTCTTTGCGGCAGACCGCTTCGGCGCCGCACGGGCACGCGCGCATTGTTCATCTGTTTAAGCGCAAAGCGCTCACTTTTCTCCTTAAAACACTGCCTGCTCATATATTCATTTACTATTTGTTGCAAATATTTTTGTATGTGACAGAGGAGGCGAGTTTATAAGAGTCTGACCTAGTTTAACTGTTTGGGCATAGCGGTGATTCACTGGGGAGAAATGAATACATTTGTTGCGCGTCATGGGCTTAGTGGGGTGCACAATAGGGGTGTAAAAAATACGATCATTTAAGATATCACATTATTTAAATAAATATGCTAAAATGTTTAAAAGACAGTTAAATATTTAGTTAAATATTGATAAAACAGTTTAAAAGGTAACAAAGAGCAAATGAAATTGATTAAAATGTAAAAGTTAAAAGTACTTGGTTTAAAATATTTCTTTTGATCTAGAAATAGTCTCACATTTAAAAATATTATTTAAAAGTATGGTATTGCATTTGAAAATTTAAGTTTGTTCATGTGCATGTATGTGTTTGCTTTTTCATTCAAAGGTTTTTTACCTAACCCACTAATCCACATGCTTTCTACACTGGAAGTTTCAAATAAAAAGAGAAAGTGAAGAAAGTGATTGCCTTGGATGCTTATTGAATGAGTAAAATCCAGTTGATCCTAAGCCTGGTGGATGCTCTGACCCCTTCAAGTGGGAGAAATAACTTGACAGCAACAATGAAAGACATCAGCAACTCTTCGTTTTTGTGTTCAGCATGTGGCTTTTTGTTAGGAAGCGCAACCAAGCTTTGTTTCAGAGAAGGCTGTGTGCTGTGAGAGTTATCTTCACGAAGACGAGTGGAGATTTAAACATGGTGGGGTTAAGTGTTGTTCTTTATTACCGCTGTCACACGGGAAGTGACGTCTCTTTTGACCAATCAACAGCAATGTTTCTAGCTCCACCTTCTGGGGTCGGCTCGGTATGCTTGGCACCCCAACAGAGGGGTCCCAAAAAGTAGGATGGTATGGTTCACTTTTAAGGGGTCCTGCCCGGTTTTACGCTATGGAAACACCACAAAAAGCGAGCCATACCGAGATGAACTAAACTGAACTGGTGGAAACGGGGCTTTTGATATCTTGTAGAACCTGTTGGAAACTTGTCCAGAATTTTTTTTTTCCAAATGCCCTGACAATTTTTGGTGGAGTATTATGCACAAATGCCGAAAATGGTCATATCTCGCAATGTTAAAGAATCCCTTAAAAATTTCCAGGATCCAGACAGTGATCCAGATCACACCCAATATCTAATTATTTGTTCCTTGTCCCAGTCCAAAGATTTCCTGAACATTTCATCGAAATCCATCCATAACTTTTGGAGTTATGTTGCTAACAGAGAAAGAAACAAACAAACCAGCAGATAATCACATAACCATCTTGGTGGAGGTAAATATTCTGAACAGAAAAACAACATATAAACTGATTTTAAAAAAGAATTGAGCATCAAGACGTTCAGCTGTAAAAAAAAAAAAAAATTAATTGATATACAAACATTCATGGCTCCTAAACACAACTTCTCTCTACAGTGGCCCTTTCATTGTCACTTTGTTGATCATATTTTTTAGGGACATTAGCCACTCATCAGGGAGAGACAACATCAATTACCAAGGGGGCCACATAAAACCTTTTTTCCGCTACCTGAAGGCAAAATTCTTACAGTCGGGTAGCATCAATGTAAAAATAAATAAATAAACAACATCAAGTTTCATAAAAAAACTGATGATTGTAATAATCACATTCAACTTTTATCTCAAACCCAAATAATAAATGCATAATTTAATAAACCTGATGCAGAACTAAAGCCATTTCAGACTTTTTTTACAATGAGCATGTACTCGGGTTTGAAGTTAAAAAATTTGGCCATCACCATTATTTTCCAACTTCAGCAATACCTCATAAAGAAAATGAAGAATTACAGTTAAGTCAGTTACCTGATTACTTACAAGAAAAATATAAACATATGAGAGCAATTTTTAAGAGAAGCTGCCATAACAAATCCTAGTTTGCACCTTGTTTTGTTTTGACATTTCAGGTTTAATTACCGATTTCCCATCCTTGCTCTTCATGTTTTTAGGGTTTTATAGATTTTTTTCCCCAATATTTAATTTTAAAAGTTGAAATATTTACTCATTGGCCACCTCATTAGGTAAACCTGTCCATCTGCCTGCTAATGCAGATAGCTTTTCAAATAGCAGCAACTCAATGGATTTAGTCATGGTTCAAAAAAACCTGCTGAAGTTCAAAGCAGGCGGCAGAATGAGGAAGAAAGATGATTTAAGCAAATGTGACATGGTTGTTAGTGCCTTAAGTATTCTGGGGAAATAATCGGTGAGCAGCAGTTCTCTCTGCAAACATGCCTGTTTGATGCCAGAGTGGTAGACATTATAAAACGACAACATTCAAATAAGCACTCATTACAACTAAGGAATGCAGAAGACCATTTCTGCATGACAACACATTGAATCTTAAGTCAGACGGGCCACAGTAGCAGCAGACTACACTATGTGCCTCTCCTGTCAGCTAAGAACAGGGAACTGAGTGCACAATTCACACAGGCTCACCAAAACTTTACAATAGAATTGAAAAAGATATTGTCTTCTTTAGATGCTGATCAGGGAAGTATCAATGTATATGAATGTTATCAGCTTATACAGATGGATGCTTCACTTAATCTCCAACATAAATGTCTGGATGGGATGAAGGACTAAGGGTGACTCTGGCATAAAGGTCCATTTAACCATCATTTCTTATACTGATTGTAGTTTTTAAAAAGAAGAAAAACATAATATTCTGGCTCTCTGGGTGTAATCAGAGTTGGTGTGCCAAGTCTTGGATGTTTCTGGAAATCAGTCTTAACTTTATTTCTGTAGAAGCTATTTAAAGATGGCCCAGAGTCTGTTAAAGGCGCCGTGTCCAAAGATTGTTTTATCCATTGAAGATGCTGTACAAACATTTATGTATGAGAGCGTAGGTCTCAGTGTAGATTTAAGCCAAACCACAGAAGAAATACATTGGTCTTCCTGTTTAACTTCTATCACAGTGGCTGTACATACTGTACCCTCTTTGCTCTCTTCATCGAGCCATGTGAACTGTGTGTTTGACTCTGGCTTCATGTTATTGTACCGGCCACAGATGACCCCAGTGAGAAAATGTCAGTCTAGTTCCCAGATCAGGCTGCTCATTTGGAGAGAATCTGCTCTGTCAACAAATGAAGGAGCGGTCAGAGAAGAAGAGGAAGTAATTATGGTATCTCTCTTCAGCGCTCAACCAGGAGGACAGAGCAGCTATTGTCGTGTTAAGATCAAGATGGTCCATGTGGTTTCACTGAGGCACAACAGAGATTATCTGAGGACTGTTTTTTGTTTCAGTTTTTAACATTAAGAGACAGAAGGATCGGATCTGCTGTTAGTTCTTCAAATAACTCTGCAGGTAGGTTTAATATGAAGCATTGTTATGCCTTATACTGATTTTGCATCACTATAAACTTGTGTTTTGTGGTATTTTGGGGAAGAAAATCAACTATCAGTTGTATTTTGGACAACATTCTTACTTTACAGCCTTTCTTTATACTCACCTAAAACTTCTGTTCTACATCTGGAAAAATTGAGTTAAATGTAATGTAGGCATCAAGGAAATCAATGTGATGCCCGTGTGAACATTTGTTGTATCTTATTGTTTTGTTCAATTATATGTTTTGCCCCATTTTCCATTTTTGGTGTGAAATGTAACAGAATATGAGCAGCATGAGGATAAAAGCCTTTGTTTTGTGTTAAGAATGGTTCTTGATGACATGTATTTAATAACAAGTCAGAGCTTCATACTGCGTCTGGAGAGAGGAAGACTCATAAATGCTTCCTATTTCTCTCACCTGAAGCAGGTGATGAAGGGCTTCACTGTGTAAACACTGCCTGCTGAGTTATCCCATAATACTAGGGTGTCAAATGACTGCAGACAGTAATGATACCCGTGACAGCATCTATCTTGCATATGTTCCTGTGTTTTAATCTGAGGGGCTGGTGTATTAATGTGCCAATATTCTTTAGTATTCTTTCTGCTCAGGTTAAACTTGAGACACAACAGCAGCATGCAGAGTAAAACTAAACATCTCAAGGGAGAAGGATGACTTTGAATAACAAAAAAGGATTCTTAACCCACGCCCCGTTAATAAAGAGTTACAAAAGTGGACACCACAAAGTCATAATACACTTTTCCAAAAAAAAAAAGAGTTTGAATATGTTATTACACTTGATTATTTCTACTTTTTGGAAATACTAATTAGTATTGTTTTTCTTATCATTGAAAAGCCTGATTTTTCACCTTTATGACTGTGTACAACTTATAAGGATATTGCATTTGTCTTTCACCCATTTTGAGGTCTGTCTTTGACTTCACTCGTCTCACAGAACTTGGTCCTGAGTTTGGTAATGGCCCAGAGCTATTTTGACAGATTGACAGATTGAAACAACACTTTTCTTCAGAGATTTAAATCTTTAAATGCCAGTTGGGTACATGGTACGCTAAAGTTTTGTTAAAAACACACAATAGAAATGATGCACCATATATGTAATGTTAGAGGATTTTTTAACTAACATTTGTTAGTGATTGTCAACCAACTGCACTCTTATTATCTTTTTCTGTGACAGCTTTGAGAGGATGTGTCACACTCAGCACATTGGGTCTTAAGAGTGGACCCATGAAAATGTTATATTAATATTAATTCCTAATTAACTGGTCATTAGTTAATTTATCAACTTTATTACTGTTATTTAAAAAAACATAAATTTAACCTTTTGTACACATTTTTTTGTAAATGATGCCCTGGTAGTTCATGTTATGTATTTAGATATTTATTTTCCAATTAAAAAATGCTCAAATGAACATCTCTTTTACTACAATAATGCAAGGGGACACATCAGTGATAAATGAAAATGATTACTGTACTTTTATGTTGATGCTGTGTCCACTTGAAGTAAAATTCCTTGTATAAAATCAGTAATAGAGAATTTAATATTTGTGTTTTGAGATTTTGTGAGACAATTTGCTGGAAAATCATGAAGACTTGTAATTTGAAGCCTGGCCTGGAGATTGAAATGATTTATAAGATTTAGCATGGGTCAATGTTGCAAAAACTTGAACCTAAAAGAAACATTCTGCAGGTTTAAATGTGTTCAATGTTGGCTTTTATGGTCAAAGTGGGATAGTTCTATTTACACAGGGGATCAAATGTCTATTATTACAGGTGGAAATCATACCACATGCAAATGTATTCTTTTGAAAATCAGATTCAGTTGCACTATTAATATAAAAATACCAATTAAAAACAAAAATATTTTCATCCCAAGAGATAAAACTCATACTTCTTGATATTTAGTCCCCTGTATATAATATGAATTTGAATCCAGATCAGAACTCACATAAGCACAATCAGTTTGATATTTACAGTGATATTAAACAATATGTGTGGACAGATACTACAGAGAATTATACCTCAGAAGCATGATCTAAAGACACTGCAAAAACCCTTTTACTTAGTATTTTGGCATAACCAACTTGAGTGTGACCATAAGTCCTGGTCAACATTTATTTTCTTTGATGTTCTCTTACATTGTGCGTTGACAAGAAGAAAAAACATAATAAATGATGGTCCTTGTTATCTATAATGAAATGAAATGAATGAAATGAAAAATACTTTATTTATCCCAAAGGGAAATTCAGGATTGTAGTAGTGCAGATTGTGTTCAATAATAATAATAATAACGATAATAACAATAATAATAACAAAATTAATTCTGGACTTTGTTCATGAGGCTGCTGGCTGCTGGCTGCTGGCAGGAATGATCTTCTGTACCTCTAAGTCTTACATCGGACCTGAAGAAGCCTCTCACTATAAGTATTATAGTACATATATAAGTACTATAAGTATAATAAGTATTATAAGTACTATAAGTCCCCAAAACAACAGTAGTAAACTAGATAATGTTGGTAAGCTTGCTTATAACATGCTTGCTTTGAACAGCCTGATGTCACCAGGCACACTGTACAATCAGACTTTGTCAACATTAGGCGGTCACTTTTATAAACCTATTTTTTCTTTCTGCTACAGATTTTCTAAAGCAACACAATTTTCAGAATGTACACGATGACAAGATAATACAGCAGAAAGTTGTATCTTTTTTCTTATTCTTGGGGAAATCAAAATTTCATATGATCATGGTGAGGTTGCAAGGACACACCGGAAGCTTCTGTTCATGAAATTATAGAAAAAACTATAGATCCCGTTGTTAGGATATCACCTGCAGGCTATGAACCTATTTAACAAAGTCTATATCATAAATAAACTTGATATTGAATTTGTCAGCTTTGAGCTTGTAAATGTGTTCTTTTCTCCATCAGAATATCACAGCTTTTGGAAAGATGCCTCTTGTGTTAGTGAGCTGCTGTCTGCAGTGTCTCTTAATGATCAAGCTTTGAAGTCATTTCTTTGGCATATTGATCGAAAAAGTGTGTCCTTGGCAGAGAAAGAGAAACATCAGCTCTACAGTGTAAGATATTTGTCAGTTCATCTATAACTTTATCCTCAAGGAAATAGACATTTGAAGCTACTTTGGCTATTTAGTTAAGGATAAAACAAAGAGTTGTTCCTAAATCTGAAAAAAAAAAAGTTCTAGAGCATCATGAATCAACCAATGTTTCTCTGTTCGTGGGTTAGGGCCAAAAATTGGGCAGTAGAACTTTTCTCAATAGGTAACAACTGAGTGTAGATTGTGAGACAAACATGAATGCTTCTGTTGGTGTTTCCACCCACTAGTTCTCGTGTATGAGCATCTTTTTCTTTAAAGTCAAACCACCATTCTGCCTTCATCTTACATTGTTGACTTCTTTGCTGTAATGTCTGTTTACTGCCTCCAACAACTGCATGATATTCATAATTTTCAAGGCATGCAGAACAAAGTTGAAGGAGTTGGTAAGGGAACTGCTCAACTAAAAGACTGATACTAATGATCCCTTTAGACAGTTATTGATTCTCAAATGGAGTTGGTTTTTCTATTACCACCCCCACCAAAGACACTGTTCATTTATCCTTTATCCATGCATGTACAACAAATATTTGATCACCCATAATTCCCTCCTGATTGAACTGACTTTATCTTGAGCCGCCCTGGGGCACAGAACCCAAATACTCATTTTTTTTAATTTGATGCCGGGACAGGGGCATGTTTACCACTGTGTTACATCACCTTTCTTTTTAACAGCTCTTAATAAGGCTTTAGGAACCGAGGACATTGATTGTTGAAGGTTTGTCGGTGGAATTCTGTCTTGATTGATATTCAACTTTAGTTGCTCAAAAGTCTCCACTGTTGTATTTTGTACTTCACATTGCACTACACATTTTAATGGAGGACAGGTCTGAAACTGCAGACAGTCGAGTACATGACTCCTTTACTACAAAGCCACACTGTTGTAACAAGTGCAGAATGTGGTTTGGATTTGCCTCGCGGAAATAAGCAGGCACTTCCCGAAATATATGTTGCTTGGTAACAGATACCTTTAAACATTAATGGTGCCTACACGGATGTGCAAGTTAGGCATGCCATGGGGACTAACACCCTTATATCGTCATTGATGCTGGCTTTTGAATTTTGAGCAGATAAAAGTCTGAATGGTCTTTTTCCTCTTAAGCCTGGAGGACATGGTGTCCATGATTTGCAAAAACAATTTGAAAGTGGACTTGTCAGACCACAACACACTTAACTTTGCATGATAGAGCTTTAACTTGCATTTGAGGATGTAGCAGCTGACAGTGGGATTCCAATGTGTTCCTGAGCACACCTGATAATATCCTTGACAAAATTATGTTTTTTTTAATGCAGTGCCACCTAAGGGATCTAAGGTCAGGGGCATTCAGTGTTGTTTTTTTGCTGCTTACATGCATAGTTTTCTCCAGATTTCCTCAGTCTTTTAATGATACTATGAACTGGAGATAATGACATCTTTAAATTCCCTGTTCTTTAAAATGTGATCATTCCTCAGTTTCCCCAGTCTTTTGTTACCCTTGTACGAGCTTTTTATGAAGGTGTTGCAGGCATCAGATTTAAAATAAATGAATATTTGCACAAAATAACAAACAATGAGGCTTATCAGTTTTAACATTATATCCTCTTGCACTGTAGGCCTATTGGATTGAATATAAATCGAAATTATTAGCAAATTATTGCATTCTGTTCTTACCTTCTATACAAGTCCCAACTTCATTGGAATTTGGGAGTTTTAAATTTGAGTCATAATTTGTCAACAAGGGTGTGGCCCCGAGGCTGTACCAGCTGTGAACCACAGCTGTAGAGAAGGTATTTGAGAACAGAATGAGAGCTAAATCATCATTCCTCTCTCTGAATCTTTGGTCGTTGAATACATAGTGTCTCCTCTTTACTACGTACAGCCTGGAGTCTGAGGATGCAACCTGAAACCGTTTTGTGAGTCTGGACGTTTCATTGAGGGGGAAAAAAGTCAACTTTCTGGGTGGAGCTTGATGAGAGGGAAGCGAGGGAATAGTGAGAGAGGGAAAACAGAGTAATGTGTGTGTGTACCTAGAATTCAAAGCTGGGTGGGTCTTCTGTGTTTCACATTCCCAAATAACTCCCGGGCTGTGCGTCAAAGAGCCTTCAGGTAACGTCTATCCACGCTGTTTACATCCTTAAAGCTGTGAGGGTTAACTGTGCGACGTATTCTGTTTAAATGTGTGTGTCTGCTCTTGGTGTGAAGTTGAGGGTAAGTAACTTTCGGCGTTGAGTGGATTTTCAGAAGAGTACATGAGACATGAGCGTACGCGCAGAAATGGCCAAAAAGTTTTGAAAGGCTGCGCGCGGCTTTGGAGCCTTCTCATTACAATCGTAAAGTTTAAGTTTGTGGCGTTCATATTTTTTAATTTGAAGTTTATTATTTTAGGGTGAATTTGATCAGGGTGTTCTCGCGCTCTTTTCAAAGTTGTTGACTATAGGGCCTGTGTGTGTATGTGTGTGTGTGTGTGTGTGTGTGTGTGTGACGGATAGGCTCCATTTGGGAATGCCCTCACACCGTCCACACAAATGCGCCTTTCTTGTCGACGGAAACAGTCTAGGGCAATTAAATTTTCGTCATGAAGTGTATGAGTGCGTGCTTCTGGTCACTACAGACATAATGTGATTATACAGGGCCCCCAAGATAGAATTATTGCTCCTTTTCTGTCACTTTAACCCTATAAGCCAGGGGTGTCTACGCTTTTTTACGGAGGGACACATTAAGGAAATACATGACATATACCAAAACCCTGATGTTTTTAAGTTAGTAAATGGAGACTAGGATATGCCTGATGACTAAATTATGCTTAAAGGACAATACACTTCATCTCTCCTTTGCCCTGGATCAGGATGGGAATGATGCTCTGTGCGGCAGAGGAAAGGGACTCTGATAATTCTACATTCAGACACAGAACAAGAACAAACTGCACAGAGTTGGCAAACTATGAGGTAATGGTGATTAGTTAGTGTGGTATTTTTTTTATTTGGAACCTCAAGAGGGGGAATATGGCAGGAAACAAAAGCGTGATGGGGAAAAAATATCTGAGTCCATTTGTCTATAATAACCCATTATGTAAAAGCTCCATGTTCTATCTTGGGCCAAATTTTATTTCATTTTCAAAAACTGATAACCTGACACACCAGATAAACCTTTTGAGACATATCACCAGCGTATCTGGGAGGGAGCCTGTAGAAAGTGTTTGGGAATTAGCATAAGTAAATCCATCAGATGACTGGATGGTCATTCGTTACAGGCCAATCAGATGATGTAGAAGAAGTCGAACATATCAGAAGTGGGGCAAAAATACCCTTTTAATAAAAAGTACTTTCAGGGTTATTTGCTTTTCATTATTAAAGAAATGTGCTCCAGATCAGATAAAACCATACTGACACTGTTAGCCTATGCTTATCTCTGTGCAGTCACTTGCTGTTGGCGTCTGGCACATACCTTCCACCTGTTCCTACTCCAAATGACTCTGATTGGACCGTGCAGCTTTGGGCTGCTCACAACTGTTGTAGACAAGAGCTTGGATCTGCCTGATTATAGACTGAATCAGGCAGGCCAAGATTCTGCACAAGGCTAATAATGACGTTATCAAAGTAACTGCGATATGAGACCACCAGTGAGTTTTTGAATGCAGAATAAGTGCGACAGTGCCTGTAAGAAGTCGGCCACGGGATGCAGTGTCCTCCCAGGGCATAGCTTGCGTGCCTCTTCTCAAAGACATAAAATAATTCTAAAAAAAAAGAGGTGAATCTGTTTAACACTGAAAAGTATGTGTCCGTCTGCCAGACTTCAGGGGCAGGTTCAGGCTTGTAAGAAACAATTTACCTTTAAGTCTGAGTATTTTTGTTTCAGCTTGAGACCACAATCTTTAGGGAAAAGTGTGGCTGTGTTTGACTGTGGATTGATGCTTTCTCATGCGTGAGCCTGTGTCACAGTAACTTTTCCTGGAAAATAAATAATGATGTGCATCCTTCCACCTTTCCTGTGTTATCAGTGTTCACAATGTTAGTGCTGGCTGGAATCGTTGTTCTGCACATTACCACCATCATCCTGCTGCTGGTGGCCACCATTGATAATGTGAGTGGAATTTAAGTCTGTTTTTTTTTTTTTTTAACATGTACTCAGAGAACAACAACTAAGTTTTACATAACCACTCTAATGGAGCTGGCAAATACATTAAATTTTTAAAGATATCCATACGGTGTTGATTAAGTTAATCAAGATTTGTAATGTATTTTGTACTCATTACTGCTTAAAAAAGAAGTACTTATTTTCCTTTTAACTTTGTATCACAAGTAAGTTTTTAATGTATTTAAAGGTTACTTTCTTTCCCCGACTTAAACAACTGATCTTCAACGTTTCAAAATGAAATTGACAACAGTCAACAAGCTCTGTGCATCTCTCGTAGACACAAACCCAAAGGTAAAACTGCATTTTGAAATGCTTTTTGGAGTTTTAAATGCCCTTTAGTAGACTTAACATGCCTCCTCCGCTTGACAGAGTACTTCTATGCACAATACAAAAAGTCAGCTGTACTGCTCTTCCCCTGTAAGCAGTGCCAGTAGCTGCCTGAAATGGCTTGTTTTAGGCAACTTCCTAAAAAGACCTACCAGTGTGACATCCTCCGTTGTTTAGTTGTCAGTTTTATCCCATACCGTTGTTTCGTTGTCAGTTTTATCCCATTGGCTTCAGCTGGCAAGACCAGTACAGAGCAGAGACAGCAGAATGATTGCAGAGATGACCGTTTACAACAGAGTAGACTGATCAACCAATCAGAACAGATCAAGCCCATATGGGGAAGGAAGTCTTAAAGGCGCAGGAGCTCTTGGACTGGCTGACAGCTGGATCAGTGATTATAAGTATGTAAAATGTAGGTATCCTAAAGGTTAGAGGCTGTGAACATACTCCATCAGTTATCAAAATGAATATATGAACCCGAGTTAAGGTCAAATATGGGCTCCTTAACTTAAAACTCAGTCTTTCCCTCTAGGTCATCAACCTGTCGGAAAACCTCTTAGCTAGTCTCTGTATGCACAAGTAGTTGCACAACCATCATGCAATCATAACATATGGATCCAAGTAGTTTTCTGCATGTTCTCCATTCTTTGCTGGATCACTTATTACTAGAATTAAAATTATAAATGATAATAAAATTTGGTATTGGGCCCTCCTGCAGTACCTCTGCTGTTCCCTAGAGAGCCACGGCTCAAACTTCTGGAAGCACTGCTGTAGGGAACATCACATATTTAATCTGTGTTTTGCTTAAAGTTCACAATTTTAGTTTTTATTTGTCCTTAACTTTCTGTAATTTCTTGAACAATGTATTAAATTCAGCTCTTAAATTTTTTTTATCATTTTATGCAGAAGAAAAAATATTTAAATACCACCACCTGTCTGTTCAGTAGACTTGCAAAATTCTATGTTATAATTAAACCACATTAACACACAGTCAACGTGTGTTAACGTCCTCTACCAACTGTGATGTATATCCATCAGACTTTACTAAATATGTTTCCTCCCCTGTATGTTAGTACTTGGTATTTTTGCAGGGTTTTTTTCTCCGATAAAAATTCTAAAGTGATTCAGATTGAATCATGTAGATGTTGATGTTGCTAAAGTTTGCAAATGAAGCACTTTCTGTAAGATGTAACTGAATGATCCAGTTGTCTCTTTAGTGCCCTTTTGTAAAACATTTTGGAGAGACCTGGACAATATTTTTTATTATTAAAAGCGTGTAATTAAGGGTCAAAATTGTTTTTTTTTATTTTACATGTGAATACAAAATAAATTAGTAGTGTTGGCAACTTCTTCTGAATTATTAAAGATCATTTAAAGACTTTTTTTTCAGTTCAGCACCCTGGGGTGACATGAGTCGGACATTGTTGCCTCTGAAAACATGCAGAACACCTTAACCAAACCTGAAACACAAAGGTATCAATAAGGGAAGAATTGGATCAGTTAAGGAAATCAATAATGGAACTGGTGTCAATACAGTCCTATCAATTCCCATCCCTAGTTATCTATCGTGTCTATTCTGAAGCTCTAAATTAACCTTCTAACTTTAATTTAATTGTTTTTCTTCTAATGTTTTTATCCTGTGTTTTTAGGCTTGGTGGATCACAAGCACAGTGTCCACTGACCTGTGGGGCAGGTGGGAGTGGCAGGGCTCTGAGTGGCATATCACCAACCTGAAGAACTCTACAGAGGGTGAGACTGTGGCTGTTTGAAGGGACTGGGACTGTGGAAAATAAATGTTCATTCACTGACTTTCCTGTGACACTGTTGTTGTGGATCTGTTCAGCTTTAGAGTTTCTCCAGGCAGTTCAGGCCACCGCGGTGCTGGCCTGTGTTTTTGCAATCCTGGCCTTGTTTGTGTTTGTGGCCCAGCTGTTCACCCTGCCCAAAGGTCAGAGGTTCACCTTCACCGGCGTTTTACAGCTAATCGCCTGTAAGTAACCTGCAGTCAGACATCCCGACAAGCAGCTGCAAGAAATATTGATTTATGCATCTGATTCTTACCGCTGACATTTGTGCGCTATTTGAGATTTCAGGGTTGTTCAAGTAGAACTAAAACTATCTCATGTGGAAGGACTGAGGGCCAAACATGCATCATTCAGCAGTGTAGTATGTCATTTTATTTCCCAGAGCAGAAAAAGTCTGTCTCTTAACAATGTTGTGATTCTGTCTGACCTCTGCTTTCGCCACTAACATGATAGTAAACACATAATCTGTTACAGCAGTGTGCACACTGTGTCTGCATAGAAGTGTTAAAGCTAACACAGATGTAAGCACAGGAGGTCAGTGGTTTTCACTCATGTGTCATCGAGCTTCAAGTTTGAGCAGGTTTTCACTTTAACTGAAATGTAAATAAACTGATTGGACCCAATGCACTAAAGATTGTCAGATTACTGACAGTCTTGGAGTGCTTCTGTCTTTAGATCATTTTCTGTCAATTTTAAAATGCTGTCTTTAATTACACAGAGAAACTACAGAGCTAGTTTTTGCCAACAAAAGATATTATGAATGTTTAGCTGCAGGAAAATGTGAGTTATATTTCTGAAAAATATGGACGTATAGTCAAAACCATAGCTAAAATCCCTTACCTCCCAAACTGCTCCTTCACTGAAAATGAAAAAAACCCAGTCTACTACAGAATGAACATCAAGGATATTGCCATAATAAGACATTATTTTTGTACTTGTAATTGGTATAAGACTTAAAAAAAAGTTCAGGTGAAATAACTTTTTGTCCTTTAATGCTCATAAATGCTCATCAGCTCAAGTGAGATCACAATTTAACGCAAATGTAACAAGCCAGGATGCAAAATATTAAATCAGTTACACGTTATCCAATTGCATTGCATTGCCTAGAGAGAAATGTGATACAGAAGTAAGAGTGTGCACATGCAAACACACACATGCTACTTTATTCTGTGGTCCCTCTTAGTGCTGGGTTTGACCTCCTCTTGCCTTCAGAGCTGCTTTCATTTTTTGTGGCACAGATTCAAAAGGTGCTGGGAACGTTTCTCAGAGATTTGACCAAATATCATCACATAGTTACTCCAGATTTGTCAGCCATTCATTGATGCTTTTATCTTAAAAGCTTTGAGAGATATTGAACTCCATGACAAAGAGATTTAAACAACATTGTGACAGACAAGACATCTTGAAATTCTCTCATGCTGTACATGATTTCCCTGCTCTCATATTTACTCCTGAGTATAACTCCTCATAAAACTGGCTTTTATAGTCCATGTGTATTTTGAGCTAAGAACAGACTGTGCTCAGATAACATACACTCATCAGCTATTTCATGAAGTTCATCTTTCTTGTATCATTTGGAGCCTATTTTGCCTTCAGAACTGCCTTAACTGTTTGTGGCAGATTCAACAAGGTGCCGGAAACACTCCTCAGATTTAGTCCGTATTGACATGAGAGCGTCACAAAGCTGCTGCAGATTTGTTGGCTGCACATCCATGGTGCAACTCTTCACCACTACCCAAAGATGCTCTGTTAGATTGACATCTGGTGACTGTAGAGGCCAGTGGAATACACTGAACTCATTTTTATGTTCGAGAAACCAGTTTGAGATGATATGCACTTAGTGACATGGAGTGTTATTCTGCTGGAAGTAGCATTCAGAGGACGGGACACTGTGTTGACAAATAGATCAACGTGATCAGCGAGAATACCCAGGTAACCCGTGGCATAGAAACAATGCTAAAGTGATACTAAAGTGCCCAAAGTGTCCCAAGAAAAGCCCTGAGCAGCAGATCAGCTTCCTCTGAAATACACAGACCAGCATGTCTGGCACTCACAACCATGCCCTGTTCAAGGTCACATAAGTCCCCTGTTTCAACTTCTGATACTCAGTTTGACCCTCATCAGGTAGTCCTGACCATGTCCACATGCCACAATCATTGAGTTGCTTATTAGATATTTGTGTTAGACCTTCTGAACCTGTGTACCTAATAAAGTGGCCTGCGAGCGTTTATAAAAAGAAAACCCTCACATGATTTAAGGTGCTGCATAGAGTTAACAGGATAGATCAGTTAGTAACGTACAGTATTTTTGCCAAACTGATCATCTGACAGCAAATAGGTGTGAGATTTAGTGTCAAGGTATCAATGTTATTGTAGTTTTGTATTGTATATTAGCTTTTATTTTCATTCTAATATAATTTTTTTGTCTTCAGTTTCACCTTGATTACCCTTAGTGTTTTTACTGCTGATTTATTTTTCTTTGATATTTTCTAACAATGCTTAATTTTAGTCTTTGCACTGTGAATGGTACAGAGGGGGATTACACACAACTACTATAAATGTTGTATACCATAGACAAAGGTTTTAACTTTTGCAGTTCATGTTTAACACTTAAACGGACATGTCCTGGACAAAAGGTGAGGATAGTCTGTATGTCGCTTGATGTGACTGTGAGACAGAAAAAAACAAGGGACATTTTGTCTGTTTTAGTGAAGTTAGTTTTGCTAGATTTGAGTGTAGCCTCATTTTTGTTTTGGTTTCAGGAGTGAAATGCTTTTTACATTCAAACTATGGTTTGGTAGTTTTGTTTACAAATCTTGTTTGTAGTGCTAAAAGTGGTAAATTACTACATTTCAAAGGCCAGAACAAATTTTTTCTTCATATTTTTTGCAGAATATTTTCCTGTTTGGTTATGGGGCCAATCATTTGTCTGCAAAAGTGGCTAATTTATGATAAAGCTTTTAATTATATACGCCTATCATCACTTGAAATATTGACTCAATCTGTCCACATAGAATCACAGTGGCCTGTTGATCATTTACCGAGTTTGTTTTTGCACCATCCATCACTTTTGTTGTTGTTGTTGTTAACACGATTTCAACTGTTTTATAGTAACTGTCATCTTTCAGGGTTAATCGTTTAGACCATTGGATCCAGAAGCAGGTGGCAGAGCTGTTTTAGTGGGTGGCATGTGAGCCTGGGTGAGAACATTGCTGCAAAAAACTGAAGAAATGAGGCCCCACAATCTGACAGTCATAAATTCAACATTATTTTCCTTCAGTTCTGCTGTGATAATAGGTGTATTTTAGTTGTTTCTCGTGGTTGTGACTCGCTAATCTCTTTTGCTTAGGCCAACAATGCTGAAAAATCTGAGGGTGATTATAGTAACTTTAAGATCTCTAAAAAAAACTTGTTTCTCCTCATTCAGTCGCATGGTTATTCTATGAAAGATTCATACTTCACTCGAGAAGTTCAAAGTGGTTAAAAATCTTGGACATTTGGGTCACGACTGCTTGATCAGCAGGTGGTGGCAGATCCTGAGGACCAGCTGAGAACCAGTAGCATTGGGTAATCAAGAGGAGATTTTATTTCTCTGGTAGGGGTGTATCTTTATTCTCTTCTCCTTGTCACACTGCTCGGAGAAGTAGAAAAGCATTTGGTATTTTTATTGATGTATTTATTTATTACCTCAGGTTCTGCTCGAGCAGGCGTTTGTTGGTTTATTGCTTTGTGAAAAGGATAACTCAAAAATGTATGGACAGATTTTAATTACATTTTCAGGGAACTGAGTCATGGCAAGGGGAAAATGTGATTCATTTTTGGTAGTGAACCAAATCCAGATGCTGATTCAGGATTTGTTTAAACTATTTGTTAACATTTCAAAACATGGCTGTTATTTGCTAATCACTCATTGGGTTCTCAGCATATGCTGATAAAATTTTAGGAAATGTTGGTCAGTGCACAGGGTCATCGTTAAGAATCTCCTGGTGATTAGAACCTAGTTTTCCACATTTTTGACAGGAGCTCGACTGACCATGTTGGAAATGCATTTCTGGAGCTTTGTGCTTTAGTTCATTAATTTTTGCATACAGGCACCAAAGAAAAATGAAAATATTGTATCACTGTCGAGGAAGTCTAATTAAGAATTATGTTTGTCAGTGAAGCTAGTAAAGAAAGCACAGGCAGAGCAAAAACATTTTATTCAACCCAGTGTTGTAAAGTTAGAAACATAATGGTTGTATCTGCCTTTCTGATAAAACTTCCGTTCTGAACATTCTTGATTCTCCTCACAGCAAACGTGACTACCTCTTGCCTCGTGTATGTTTGTGACCTTACTCCCATGTTTTTGCCTGCAGGTCTGTGTATAATGACAGCAGCTTCGATCTACACGGCTCAGCTCCACAACAATGATGGAGAGGGAGGGTACGGACACTCCTACATCCTGGCCTGGATCTCTTTTGTCCTCACGCTCCTCCTAGCGATTACCTATCTTGTCCTGCGAAAGAAGAGCGAGTGAGAGGAGGGCAAGCCTGGGATCAGATTCCGGTTTTGTGCTTGGGAAGAGCTAAACAACGGGATTTTTGTTCGGAAATCTGGTCAACAGATTAATGACGTTTGTACGTTTGCAGCTACTATGTGATGGGGTTGATGTTAAAATGCTAACAAGAGCCATTTGTGTATATTTTTATATTTGAATACTATAAATTGTAATGAAACCAAGCTTTAAAAACATGAAGTGCTTAAACAGCCTTACACCACAGTGCAGTCTCTGAATGCAGTCTCATCCTAAAAACTGATTCAATCTGTAGTTCTTTTTTTATTTAGTAATAAAAGGGATCATTACAATTTGAAGAATCCACTTCATCACAGAGAATGAAAGAGGGTCTTCTTGCAATTACCTAATCTTAATACAAAGACAAGAAACAACCTCTAAACCTGATCATTGCTTTCAGTTTGGATTATTTGATCTTGTGTATTTCAAACAGGTGTAGCATGTTTCATGTCTTCACAAAAAGCTTATGTTGACTTGACTGCTCGAGCTAGAATCATGGTCCTTGTACTGAAACAACTACACAGAAATCTCAGGAGGAACCATTTCAATATTTGCAAAATTGTCAGACTATTCCTTAAATTATCTACATTGGATGACTGTGTAGTAGGAGAAAGAAACTACGGAGCAAGTGTCAACCTCTGCCATCACCTGTGGGGCTTCCTGCTGTTTCTTCAGTTCTCCATCCATGAGGATACAGAAAAAGCTGTATCTGTTTATCACTTCAGCGTTCATGTTGCAGTACTTGAAAAAACAAAACAAGCCTTCATTTTCTGTACAAGTAGTTTTAATTATGTATCATTATTTACAACTGAGGTCTTGTGTAACCTTTCTTATAGTTGTGATGTAACCATTATATTTTCTTAACATTTCTATTGAGTGTTTTTAACCATGTGTTTTTGTGTCTGTAGTTGGCTGCTATCATAATTAAAGTACCAGTTCTTTGTACAAGTGAGCCGTAAGTTAACCAGGGACGAAGGACAGCGGTGTTTCACGTCACAATATTTCATAGCAATATAATAGATTTATTTGTAATTATATTGGAATTTAAGCCATATCATTTATTAATAAAACAAAATATGTCATAAGTTTGTGTGTTTCAATTATTAAACATCGGTAAAAGTAACAATATTCAAACAGAAATCTCTTTATATTAAAAAAAATCTTGATGTAAATGTGCAAGAAACCAAACTAACATTTTTATTAATTTAAAAAGTCAAATGTATGGGGGGGATCAAAATGTATGTGACCAGAAACAAATTCATCTTTCATCTGCCCAATAAGTGTTAGTTCATGAAAGACAAACAATATGACATTAAATCAGTCTGTTATTTTCTCCTGAGCAGCCTCAGTTATCATAGTTTCTCTTCTTGTTCAGATTCTTATGCCAGTGTGATGATTCTAAGCTAAAAATCCAGGTGTTCTTTTGTTACTCAGTGACACGTGTGATGTGTTCAAGGTCTGAACTGAAGACATGAAGATGAAACTGCTTCATCTGATGAGAGTTTCTTCAACACAACAGGTTATTTTATACTCAAAAAGCACAACCGTTTTGGAATTGAGTATTTTTTTTCTATTTTCAACTTTTAAGTAAATTATATATATATATTTTTAAGTTAACCTTTTTTTAAATCAAAAATTCTAAAGGTTTCACATAAAAACTTTTCAACTCTGAAAATGGTGTTTTTGTCAGAAATGATGTATTTTTACCCTAAAAAACACCAAGTTACTGATTACTGTTGTTTTTAGTGGTCCTAATTCCCTGATGGCTGAAATAAAAGGTATGCAGAGGTTTTCATTCATATAGGAGCACACAACATCTCAATGTTTTGTTTTTTTTTAATTTAGACTAATAATCACAGCTTTGATAAAACTTTGATTTGAGTAATAGACACAACACACAATAATAACTGAATTTCATTAAACATTCACTAATAATTTCATCTGCATGACTTTAGTGTGCCACTGTGTGTGTTTCTCAGTACAAACTACCACACTGAGGCATTAAGAACAACACTTCTTCAGGCCTTACAACAGACCCAGGCAGGAACTGGAATGTTCCATTAAATAAAGTATCGTTCCCAGAGGAAGAGAGGGAAAACCGGACTGTGCTAGATGCCTTGGCCAGACGGTGTGATGCGCTCCAGCACCACCAGGTGGAGGAGGTGATTCTGCTCAGGGGTCAGAAATGGCCTGAGGAAAAGAAGATAAAATAATCAATACAGAAAGTTCGGATTGGGAAGCAATAAAAAAGCTACACAATCCCCAGCACATGATGGAAATCTACATATTTTAGCACTTACCATAGCTCAGTCTGGAGAGACTTGAGGGACTCTGTGTCTTTTTCCTGACACGCCATCTGCAAAACACATTTTCTGTCATGAAGTGCACACATAAAAGCAAAACGGCACATTCACATGACCTTGACAAGATCTAAGAGTCATCTCAGTACCTATTCTTTCTTGATATTTAAACTTTTTCATAATGAGCGAATTTCAGTAGTTTAATGCAGATATTTGAGTCAGAAATAAACATCAGACCAACATTTCACATAAACCATTCCACATTAAAGTAAACTAATGCCAAAACAGCTTCAAAAAGACTGAAAATAAATCTTCACCAAATCAAGGAAAGGCTCCGGCACCTTAATCAGTGTTGTGTGAAGGCCATGAGGGCCATCACTTTCCTGTATGAGGCAGGAAGGATCAGGAAATCCTGTGAACTGTTCAAGTATGTGGATGATGAAACTCACCACGACTGACTGCAGGAGCAGGAAAACATTCTCAGGCAGGAAGGTGACTGAAAAAAAGAAGACGAGAGCTAAGTTTACAACATTGTAAATAAACTGCACTCCAAGAACTTAAGTCACTACCTGCTCTTCCAGTGAGAATAATCATTAAAAACAGTTTCTTATGAGGGAGAATCATACTGAGGTAGGCTTACCTTGGCTGTGAGGGTCAAAAGACTCCCATGCATATCTCTCCAGGGTCTGGGCATGTTCAGGTAACAACTTCTGAGGCGGAGGCTGGACAGGAAACCATCAAGAATGGACCATTAAAGCACTGCTGCAGCATCAACTAAAGTCAATACTCTTGGCATCAGTACTGCAGTATTTTACTCGGCACCGCTGCTGTGGAGGCGTTAACTTCTTTAAGTGCAACTGGCCTGCTTTGTGGCAGGATGGCCTTTGCCCAGTTACTAGCTGTTCTGAACACAAGTCTTGGCAGAGTTCCTGTAGCCGAGAATCTGCTGTAAAAATAATCTGAACTGGAATCCCAATGCTTCATCAGAAATATCAATAAAATGCAGCTAAACTCTCTGTTACTGAGCCTCAGCTTTGGGGAGAGAAGCTACAGAACTGCTTTGGAAAACACATTTAAAAAGATGTTTCCTTGTCCAGGATGTAATTTTCTTTTAAGTCACATCAACATTATTAATTTGTTTATCTTTTAAAAGATTTTAAGGGCTGGGGTGCTGGTTTGGCGTAGTGGCTAGCACCCCATGTACTTGCTTCTGCCGGTCCAGGTTCGAATCCCGCCTGTGACCAGTTTGCAGAGTGTCTTCCCCTGCTCTCTCTCCCCCTTTCACAAGCCTATCCACTGTCTCTCTCCTATCAATAAAGGCACAAAATGCCCAAAAATATACATTAAAAAAATAAATAAATAAAAAGTTTTTAAGGGCTTACCTCCACTGTAAAAAACTTTCATTTTGTGTTAAATGTGTCTACGTCTGAGGATTAGGTAGTAACCAGTATCCGTTTGCTGACCATACCTTGTTTTTGCCTTAATGGCATTACAAATGCGGTTGTCATTGTTACTCAACATTTTGATACTATGGCAACAAAAATGACCTCCAGCTTTATTTTAAAATATCTCATCTGAATATTAGATATGTTCTCTTGAACACACCAAAATTAGAATGTTAGTATCAATAAAACATAAAAAATACGATATTCTTAAAAACAACATGGAGCCTACCATAACATCTTATTTGAATTATGTAACTCTGTTATAACTCTGTCAGTTATTTCTCATCTTATATTGTTGGAAAGTCAGAGTAGTCTCCTTTACAATGATGTATGACTTGTTAGGATCATTCGTGGAATGAGCTACTCAGCTAAATGTGCTGGTAGTGTCTAAAAAAGTGCCAAAGTCCCCTGCAACTGTAAGCCAAAAATCTGTTTACTTTTCATACACAGAGTGGAAGCATTATGGACTTTTACATCTAAATGAAGTGTTGGGCTTGTTTCAGAAATGTTTCTAGCACTAATAAAATGTCACAATGACAGGAAAAGGTCAGTTTTACTAAAGTAGGGACTGTGTGTTCTTGGCAAATATATGTATCACTATGGGTGTTGGCTTTAATGAGTTTGGAAATACACCATACCACATACTGGCAGAAATCCATTATCCTGCATTTTTAATTAAGACTTCATTTTCTCATATAATTACAAGCATTTTTTATGCAAAACGCATCAAAAAATCATATACATGGACATTTCACAGAGTAAAAATCACAAATCATTACATAATGCTGCTAAGAGTGTTGATGAAATCATGATAAACAATTTTGTGATACTTAAAAATACTGATCGATGATACTGAATTTATTCACCAGAACCGAATATGTGATAAAATACTGGATTAAAATATTCATTAACTGCAGCTTGGTGTCAGTTTTACCTGTCACTACATTCCATCTAAACTCCTTTGCTCAGCTGTTTGTTAGACCAACTTGGCTGATCAGATTTTGTTTCCCCCATCACATTATAAAAAAGGTGGAGCAGTGAGTCACACTGGATAGAAGCTCTGCACAGAACAGTTTTTTTTAGGATAAATACATCAAACAGTACACTTCCTATGAATCTTTCTTTTTAAAATTGCAGAAAACAAGCAACCATCACCCAGCCCTGCACTGATTAACATTTTTATTTAACCCTGGCTTTAGATAAAGGAGTTCCCACCAGGACAAAAGTGATATGGATATATCATACCATGACGTTAAAAATCTTTATGCTTACCTCAAGCAGCATCAGCAGTAGTACTCTGGAGATCTCACATCTTGCAACAATGTCTAAAAATGCCCCTTTTTAAAAAAAAAAATGACAGCACATGGGGGAAATGAAGGCAGTTCATTATTTCAGTTTCTGGTAGGAGCAGTCAGAAAAATGAACACACTGCTGTAAAAGAACAATCACATTTCTTTTTTCATGACTTTGTTTGAATTTGTCTTAGTATTAAAACATTTTTTCTGCCAACATTAAGATCTGATTGAAAATGAAGCCACATTAAGCAGCCTGGTGGGGCCTTCAGTAAACAAGAGCCTCACCAACAAGTGTGTTGGTGCCTGGAAGTTTTAGGCCTCTTTCCTGGCACATCAGCTGCATCTCTGTAAACACCGATAAAGCCCCGTCATAGTCACCTGTGAGTACACAGAAGAGATGGGATCTTAGTCAGCAGGAGATCAAGCTCAATCAGACATGCACACAAAACACATGATAGCAATTCAGAAAGACCAAATAAAAGGAGGAGGTGGACTCACGAGTGAGAATTTTACACGATGCTACTTCTCCCATTGACAGCAGAGCCTCCGTTGGAGTCTGAGTCTGTAACTCTGCAGCCCTCTGATAATGAACTATGGCCTCTCCTGGTCTGTTCATCTCCTGTTGACACCACAGGAGGACTCAAGATGAGCATGCAATCTGATTTATAAGTACAGCAAAAACAAATATTGAAATAAAAAACAATAGACAGGCAGAAGCTCTGAGGTCTTACCTTGAGTGCGTTGCCAATTTCTAAACATAAGTTGGCTGCCATGACCGGCTGGTTCATTTCAATGTACACCTGTAAACCACAGTGGTGTCACACCACATCAGCGACAGTGTGGATCAATGTTCTGCTCTACCAGTGAAGACTTCAAACTGTGTGTATGATCACCAGGAACAGCAAAACCAGGATGCAAAACTACAAACTTCTGCTACTAAAACATCCGAGATATACAGGAGGCACATCTGTGACTTCAAACACTAAAAATGTCAAAATGAGGGAATCACCGTTTACCTTTATGGCAAAACTGTAGCAGTTCAGTGCAGCCTGAAGGTGCTCGTCAAACCCTGGAGCCCGAAGAGCCCAGTTCTCCTTCTCCGAAGAGAGAAAGAGGCGAGCAGCATCTGTCAATGCCAGAACTTCTCCAGGAGCGTTAAAAAGAGTCTGCTCACACCTGCAGTCATGAAATTCAGAATGAGAACAGCAGCAGGTGTGCCATCCACAGTAAACATGTCAGCATTACCATGACTGATACACGCCCCCTCTGAGATAATCACAAATCTCTCTGTGGATAAAATAAACTCTCCTCAGAAACCATCTCAACATGCTTCACATTAAAACACATTTTCAGCAGTTTGAAGCAAAAGATTTTCTGAATCTCAGAACTACTGAATAATTTACACCCAGCAGCCGACACTTTGATTGTCCCTTTGCCACCTGCTGTGAATTTATTTACTCTACTTTGCCAGTCGATGACACCATAATGTGGTTTTCAACGTTTCATACCTGGAAGCGGAAAAACTTGGTTTTGCAAAATTTTCAGGAGATGGCGGTTATGGCCCAACTTAAAGGTGCTATGAGGAGAATCTATTACCGCCGAAATAAAGACTCTGCTACCCATGAGCACGCGCGGCGACTGTCGTAATGTTGCGTTCCAGTAACCTTGGAAATGGGAGTGACATCATCTCCGACTTATCGGCGTTCCAGTTGAAGTCGAAAAACACATGCTGATCGACCATTCTATTATTAGCCGTTGTTAGCATGCCCTGCGTTGTTGTTCACAAATACCACATGAAGAAAGTGATTATCACTAAGGCAGCATTTTTGTAAATATAAGTCTAACAATACTATGTATACAGCTGATCTAGAGCGACACACCCCAGTCAGAAGTGCAAATAAATTGATTATTACAGGAGCTAAGTTCACACTGGGGGCATCCATCTTCGATTGTCAACTTGGGGGTGACGAGGTTTCACCGAGTTCTCAGTAGGAAATTCAGACTTTGGGGGATGTTCCAGTTGCAGTTTCCTACTCGGAACCCGGAAATTCCTACTTCTGACTACAACTGGAACGCACCAAAGACGTGACCCAAGCCAAAGCATGTGTTTGTTGTGATAAATGCAGCTTGGACCTTCCTCAGAACTCTGCATTGCTTTACAACTTCTTTTCCAACAACTTACAGGATGCAAAGCGACGAGGTAATGTATCTCTTTCTAATTACATAGTGGTAGTTTTTGATGTGTGACAACAAGCAAGTTTTGAAAAACTCATTATCGTAGTTGTAGCCGGCTATATATCGCTACTTACAGCCCGGCGCTCTCAGACATGTAATATAAATAATACAATAATATAAATTAACCCTAAAATGAGTGACGGTGTATCAACAAAACTTGAGGAAATAAAATAGGGCTCTAGCAGCCATGCTTGTTCAGCTCTGAAAGAGAAATAAATGAAGAGCATAAACTAGACCCACTTCTGCCTTCTATCATAGCCATGCAGACAAAGATTAGACCGACTGATTAAGGATTCTCACTTATTTATCAAGGAGCAGAGCGATAGTCTGAGTCAAGGGATTTGAAGGTGGCTGCAGATGTGTATTTGTATGTAATATCGCCATAATTTAGCACTGATATGTAGACTGCTTTGTGGTAACATTTTGGGAGCTGAGTTTTAATTGATTAAGTCTAGTATAGAGTGCCCTTAGTTCATAGCAGTTAGGTAGGATCAGGGGTTGTAAAAGCACTCTTCGATCTCACTGAGGAGATTTCTCTCAAACATGGTGTTACCCTCATTCTGCAGCATGACTATTATTCAATAAGTCAGTAAAACAATGCATGGAGCACAGAAATCAAAGTAAAAATAATCATATGGACACAGGTAGTCCTAGAGAGACTCATATATTGTATTATTAAACACTGATTCATTATGTTGACCCTGGTGCAAAAGAAGTGAACTCACCGAGCCATGGCGAGGTTACAGAAGGCAGCATACTGAAGGCAGTCCTGCTGCCTCAGCTCCTTTGCTAGCTGACCTGAAACACAGTTAACAAAAGAAAACCAAACATGAAATGACTAAAAGGCTGCAGCCACAACACAAGCCTTCTTACCAAATGCCTGTCTTCAAATACATATTGTTTTTAGCCACGGAGAGATGAATACAACTACAATACTTCAGTAAAAGCTAAGTTGATTTAGCTGAATTGCCAGCAGCAAAATGCGAAAGAAATGTGCTATTAATGACTTTAAACATGGCATTATTGTTGATGCCAGATTTAGAGACTGTCCATGCCATTCTCTGTGAACTCTTGGCTTCATTGTGACTACAATTCACATGAGATCCCCAAAATTAAAAAAAAAGAAGACTGGAAAAATGAGTCTTGATTTCTGTGATATTCAGATGGTAAGGTCAGAATTTGAAATCCAGATCTGGATCCAGGAATTTCCGAAGGATTCATGACCATTGCAGTTTTCAACATTTACCCATCAGTCAGTTAATAAACGGCTCAGCAGAGGTTTGTGCTCTCTGCTCACTTTGAGCGCTAAATATCCTGTAAGAATGTAGAAATGTCATGTGTCATGAAAAAGCTTGTAGGTGTTATCCGTTGATTGGATACGCTTTTTCTTTCCTCTATGCTAAATTTCTATGACAAATATTATCAAGTAGAGTAATTCCAAAATAAATTACTTGAGTCAAACTACTGGTTTAAAAGTATTTTCTAAGAAGAAGAGACCAGAAAAGGTGCACAATTACAGGAAATGGGATAAGTTTAATGAGTTATTTTACACCCATGCTGTTCCCATAAGCTTTAAAATGGTTTTGACTTCATCATGTGACTGTGCAAACGCCAAAGATTCACATGGAAAAGTATCTGAATTTAAATGATTTTACGCCTGCATTGACAAGAGAAAACAGAGCAGGTATCTTTGGTTGGTTTTTCTTCCACATCTCCACAACAGAAAACACAAAGAGACAAAGCTGAGACCATGTGTCTGTCATTGTGATAGATGTCGATGTGTTCTGTGATTTGGCACTTACCAAACTGTTCACTCGCCTCTGCGACATTTGGTTTCCGAAGAAAACGTCTGTGAAAAACACGAGTTCATACATTTCAATCTACGATGTTTCAAACTAATATACATAATCACTGCATGTAATTCAGCCTCAATCAAATCTGCGTGGCTGTTTTAAGCTAGAGGAACATTTGATAGCTTTAGCATTAGTTGTACTTAACGAAGATTAATAACTATAAACCACTATCTAGCATAAAATATCCGAGGGTGCCTTCAATGCACAGACATGTTATTGATCAGTTATTGACAGCTGCACCACAGAGGTGACAGGCTAACAGTTAGCTTAGCCCTGCTCATCACTAACTGACGCATCTCAGCGACGCTTTCAGGAAGCGAAACTCGAATCCTGACTTATCATCTTATTCCTTTTTTAATAGAGTGAATAGATATGCCTTACTTCTTCAGTTTATTTGAGACAGCACGGTATCTTGCCAGGAAATCGCTTTCGGCAGCCATGATCGATCAGCAAACACAACAAACCAACCCGGAAGTATGAAGCTCGAGATCGAACATTGCCATTGGTCAACATAGAGGGAGGGGCGGGGCTTGTGCCCCAATGGAGGATCATGAAGCTCGGAGTAATCAGAAATGTATGAATATTATAAATGTCTGTGGGAGTAGAAGGCACAAGTTGTTTGTTCAAAAAACAAATAAAGACAAAATCAGGTAATTTAAAAATATATTTATTTTTATTCATTTTTTCTTCGTGTTGCAGTCAGAGATAATGTGCTGCTATGTATGCAGTATGCACGTATTGTTTAGAGAGAAACCCAAAGAAACACTTAACCCTTTCATTGTACAATGAACACAGACATTTTTGTTGTAAACTTAAACTGCACATTCAGACACTTAAGACCACTTAAGGCAAATGTTGTGTAAAGCATTGAAATTGCCTGGATTTGTTATGCCAATAAAGTACCCCTGCCTTCAAACAAAGTATTTAACCCTAACCCCAGCTCCTGCTCCAGCTTTAAGACACGTTATCCCTTAAATAAGAGTTATCACAATGTATAATCTATTATGATGTATTACTTAGGTCATTGTGTCTGCATAGTGACTCTACAATCATTCATTGAGTACGTAGAAAAAAATACCTCTGTATTTACACGTTACAAATGTACACTTGATGTATTTGTCATCGTTCCAGTCTCATAACTGATAGTGCAAAACTTAAACAATTCTTACTGAAGTATAAGGTGATAATACACAGCAGAGCAAATTTAAAATCACAGCTACTGATACAAAAAAAATGTTAAAACATGTTTATTTATATTCAAAAATTCTCATAAACAGACTCGAAGACACCTTCACTCTGGTTTTGTGTGGTGTGGCTCATCTGTGGAGAAACAGGAGGACAGGATCAACAGCATGTTTTATACTCACAGGGTACATATGACACAATGTTCTTATTTTACACTGACCGACTGTTGGGAGTCCTTCTTTTTGGCTTTGGCTTTGCTTTTTTCTGGCTCTCCTTTAGCAGCTGCATGGTCCAGCACATCATAAATTGACCTGGGTCGATGCTCAAGACTCTAAGAGAAATTTGAGACAGTTTCCAATAAAAACCCAAATGGATAAATGCTGATGGTGTGTACAACTTTGTTCTATTTAATTAAATAGATGTATATGTATAAAAACTGATGGACAGGGCTGGTCTTACAGCATAGAAAGAAGAGGATGGATCCGTGACCACATCCATGTTGTCCTCCAGTTCCTCTTTCACTGTCCTCTCCTCCACAGACTTGTTTTTTTTGCTCTGCTCTTCAAAATTGGAAACGTGGCCTCTCTGAAAGAGGAAAACACAATGAAAAATACAACTGCAGTGTCTCCTTGAAGATAGTGTAGGACTACTCTGGAGAAAAAAAAGTGATTTGGTCAAAGTGGAAGCATTTCTGCATTAGAGACAGACGAGTACACTGAACAATTTCAAGGATTTTGTCCGTTTTATTGATCCGTACACTTTATGGATCAGTTAATTTGATGGTAAATTGTTTTACTGCCATGAACCTCTTTAAGTTGCCCAAATACATATCTTAGTGTCTATGAAGAGTTCTGACACTCCTGTTAATATGATGACTGAGGGATTAAATAACAGATATTTATGTTTCTCAGTCAAAGTAAAAATGGTAAGTAACATTATCAGAGATCTATCTTTGGCATAATATGTGTGAACTTAAAAACTCTTAACCATGTGTTATTGTTTACACTAAACTCTCACACTCTGTCATAGTCTGAGTTCCATTTATCTTAAATTTACAACTTCATAGTCTTTATAACTAGGGCGTTTTCTCTGAAGTCTGAGGCCCCTTTTCAATATTGACCAATGTTCAAAGAAAAGCTCACTTTTGCAGCTAATCTGGTGCCATTTGAGTAAACATGGTTAAAAGCTTTTTGGTATAACCCAAACAGCTCCAAAAGAAAGTTAAATTGCAGAAGCAACAACAAACACTTTGGTTAAATTGTATTTTTTTCTGAGTGCTTGTTCTAGTTCCCTTCAGGTGAAGCTTCATAAACTGATTTTCAACATTTCCTGTCAGGTCACCTCACTCACACAATAGCATTCTGTTTCTTAACTCTACTTTGCAGTGAGCCGGTCAAAGCTTACCCAATTTCCTCTGAAGACATACACTGAGCCAACCACACTGAAAATTAGCAGCACAACAGTGAAGATGACCAGTATGAGCTCAGTGTGATTTAATGTGATGGGTTCTCTGTAGCCTTGATCTGAAAAACACACATGCAGTCCAGATTCAGTCTGTGCAGGAATGAATCATTACAGGATGCCTGCTACATTCTCCATCTGTCAAGAAGATTTCTACTGGCTGAAAATGTTTTAGATTCATATTTCATTTCAGAGGACTAATTGGGGTCAAATGTAATATTCTGTCAGACACACCGAAAGGACACAAGCAACTTTTTGATCCTAGGGTAAATCTGAGGGTCCCTTAAAGGACCTGTTCTGTAACTTTTAAAGGGGGTTGTATGAGGTACATGTTAATAGTAAATTATCAGAAACAGTCATGATATTCAGCTCCTGCATGTAAAAGAGTGAACTTCCATATAAGACAGGCTGTACGTTAACCTCTGTAGGAGGCTGAAAGCTCAGCTTGATTTAGTCAATTTTAGTTAAAATACTAGAAAAGCACTCGGAGAGTGCAGACCTCCACCAAGCAGCACAGTTCCCAGACCGTGATCCAGATCAACACCAAAATTGAATCACTCCTTCTTTTTCCCATGCTGAACATTTCCTGAAAATTTCATCAAAATCCATCCATAACTTTTTCAGTTATTTTGTTAACAGACAGACAGACTCTCCCGAAAACATAACCTCCTTGGCGGAGTTAACTCGAAAAGCACTCGGAGATCAGCACCACAGTCCTCTCCCATATTGTGATTTTTACCATAAATATAAGTCCTACCTTTATTTCATCTGAATATTTAGATTCCTTGACCATGAAAACATACCATGAGCAATTGGTTTCATAATGATATCTATTTTAGTTCAGTAGTTATTCACGAAAATCACATTTTTTGTCATGGCAGATCCAGACGGTGATCTGGATCAAAACCAAAATCCAATCAGTTCTTCCTTTTCCCATGCTGAACATTTCCTGAAAATTTCATCAAAATCAGACAGACAGACAGACAGACAGACAGACAAACTCTCCGGAAAACATAACCTCCTGGCGGAGGTAATAAGATTGATTTTGCACTACACTGTATACATTTACAACACTTGACTTTTCAGTTAAAGTCTGGCAACTTTTTGCCTGACTTTCTGAATTGAAAACTGTTGTTAACAAATGAATAGTGTTACAGAGCTATCAGTGGCTGGACTTGTAGAGCTGTTGATTTAAGCTCTTAAGTATAATCTTGCCTGTCTTCTTTGGTTTGGAAACCAGAGGTAATCATTTATAGAGGAGGGTGGATTGCAGCATCCTATTAATATGATAACTGAAAGAGCATCATATAAGAGGATTTGACTCATGCCATGGAGACAACAAACTTACTGGGAAGGTGTTCATAGAGCTTAACATAAAAAACTGCATTAGTCTTTTCATAGACCATAATTCAGGTTGAAAGCATGTCCAAATTGGCTTCAATTTTCATGCTGTCTTAATTCTAACAGCTGATCATGAAGCAGGTATTAGCTTACAAGGGTCAAAAGGTCGGAAACTGGTGCCCTGTGATAAGAGGTCACAACTTTCTAATTTTTCGGAGACTGAAAACTTAATGAACTATCTAATCTGTGGATTTGGCCTGGTCTGGTTCTTTGTCAGGATGTGATTCCTTCAACGTGTTGCAGTTTAGATTCTGCTACTGATTTTCTGGGTCACAATGTAGTCTAATATTTTAGATTCTGAAGGATTCATGATCTACAATAAATTGTGTATTTATTAGAAAAAAGTGATTATTTCAGAATCTGTACCAACTTCTGTGCATTAACAGTCTGCATAAGGGGGCTGGATGCATAATAATGTTTAATTATAGAGTTATACTGCCAATGTATTCATAACTTTCATCCCAATATTAGTTGCACAGCTACATTGCCAGGGGCAACAGCCCTCAGGTCCAGTTTGCAAAGAGAAGACAGAGGCTGCAGAGATACAAACACCTGCTGGGCTGTGCTCCAGATGAATATTTACTCTACAGAAAAGGATGCACAGTTATAATAGCTCTACAAAATCTATTCATGGACATCTGTATGAATTTCATTTAATTTAAATGCTGGACTTTCTTAAGTATCTCTAGTGCTGTAACCATTTAAAAGAGAGGAAACACATCATTCTTTCTTCACAGACCCATTTACTTGTATAAGACTGATGCATTGTGCGAAGAACTTAAAAAAGTTGTTACAGAGAGATCTTTTGCATCTTTTAAGTGAACTCTTGCCTGCCTACATGGTTGCAAACACACATTCTGAACTATCTCTTTTATTGTATGGTTGAAATCCACAGATTGGCTTTGATTCATGGCACAGAGAGAGAAAGAAAACTTCAGCCCATAATTCAAACTCAATAGTAAACAAAATAATAGACTTTATCAGAATCAAATAATAGCAGACATTGTTTTAGACGTCAGTGATCAAACAAAATAGCAAAATAAAATTAACATGTATTAATTATGGAAGAATAAAACAGACCCAGTGTGCCAATGCCTTTGTCCATAAATCTGCTAAATAAGGGACATACCAACTTTAGAGTCAGGTATGTGCTTAAGGGCAAGTGACCCACCTTAGCTTCTTCTCTGTATCTGTCAGTAAACTGATTAAAAGACATGGCAGTGACTCATGCTTGGTTTCAAAACACTCCAGTAGAAGCCAGTAAGGCATCACTGAACTTATGACCATATCATGAACTGTTTAGGTCCACTGAGATGAGATTTGATCATATGATATTCACGAACTTAAGTATTTTAACAAATCAAAACTCAATATTTCCACAGTAAACTCAATTTACAATAATAAATATTTTCCCTCTTTCCAAAAAAAAAAAAACTCCAAATGACAGTAATTGCACAAAATAAGTCTTGCGTTATTTGCATTATACTTTTTTCACAAAAGTAAACTGAATATACCTCTTAGAATCAAAATTCATGCTGTAGTCAAAGGTTCGTGATGTGGTCTTGATTAAGGAAACATTGTTAAAGCTTATTCTCGCAGAATACTAACATGTAACTGTCAAGCAATGTCACAACTTACAAACAGATGTTCTGTCATAGAAGAAAAAGTTGAGGTAGAAAAAAAGTTGTGATTTCTATATTTTAAAAATTCTGCAACAAAAAGATAATAAATATATTAAATGTATATATCATCCAGCCCTAGAGGAGACCAAACTAGAAGAACAGTAATGTATGTTAATTTAGAATTCTGAGCTTAATTTTTTTCATTTTTCTCTTTAACATGTGACTTACCTCTCAGTCGAAGAAACCAGAACACCCTGACAGTCTTATATTGGCACGAGTATACTCCTGAGGTGGTCAGATTTGTCAGCTGAAGTCCCAGTTTTAGGTCAGTCTGCTGATTAGCAGTGGCAGAGACGTCACAGCTGTAAATTTGTTGGTCTGAGGAATCAGAACACGTCAAAATGTCCTGACTCTGGTTTACTGGAAGCTGCAGGTCAGCTTCAATGTCGAGCCTCTCGCCTTTGAGAGCTACAAAGACGGCACTTTTCAGGCCTAGTTCTGAGAGAGGGCAGAGAAAAAAAGGCTTCAAATGTGATGGATTTAAAGACAGACAACAAACACTTAACAGACCAACAGCTGGTTTTAAGTTGATGTTTTTAACACAGCCTTTAAATGATCTCTTAACTTTCTTCTCAAGTGTGTGTATCTGACATTTGTCCTTGTTTCATCATATTACAGCAGATTTTTAATGAAGAATTATTTGAGTTGGCTTACTTGGTCTGTGGAGTCCTGAGCATCTAGAAAGATGATAAATGACAAAAATACAAGTCAACCTGGCAAAAAAATACAATATCCTTCGAGGCTCCATGTTGTACTGTTTAAATGACTTCTGAGTCCCCTTCTTTGGTGTCCGTCTTCAATCTATCTTGTTTCTTTCAGTTTTCTTGCTAAAGTAACTGAGTGTTGGGTTTCCTGTTTCTGTCCCGGCTACTTCCTCAAATAGTTCATATTTTTTCTGGAAATTGAATCACAGGGGACATTTAAAGGACCAGAGCACTAATGATGAGATCTGTTGAATACTAAACATGAAAATCAAAAAGCCCTGCTCATTTAAAGAGGACACAGTGGACAGTAAAAGAGTGTTCACACGAAAAAACATTAAAAATAACACACTTTGCTTTGTGTTGAGTAAAGCTGGAGTATTTCTGACTGCATGCGCTCTTACGTCAGCCTCAAGATGTGAAGTGTAATGTTGGCTTTCCTCCACAGTGAGACAGTATTGGAGAAATGAAATTTTGAGCCATAATTGTACCATGTGGTTTTCAGAGGACAAAAAGGTGGGAGGGAGAAAGCACAGTGTGTTTGTGTGTAGCTGGAATCCAGCTGAAGGTGACAGATTGTCTGTTGTTAATGTGAACCAGCTGCAGTGACGCCCTCACTGCAGTAACTCTGTTAAATAACTCTGAGAGGCTGCCAGGACAGATATGCAGATGTCGAGGTATGGAGGTTATTATTATTTAACCTCATTTGTCTGTCTGTTTTCCCTCCCCCCTTTAAACTTCCTTCCTCCTCTCTACACTTTTCACCAGTTCCCCTCTGGGTGTACTGCTGGCCAACTCTGACCTCATATCAGCCACAGCATGAAAACAGACAGAGTGAGCTAGCTGGAATAACATCTGGTTGGCATTTAGTAAAGAGTAAAGTCATTCCATTTCAAGTCCCAGCTTCTAGCTCCTATCTCTCCTTTACCTACGTTCTTTACAAAATATTAAGATACAAGCAGCAACATTACTTTACTTTACTTTTTTGACAGACTCGAAGTCCATAAACAAATGATGATTAGAATCAATTCCCACAAAAATATGTTGACTACTGCAAATTTGAGAGGCTTCAGTTTGATACATATTTTTTTACCTCTGCCAAGGAGATAATGTTTTTGCCTCCATTTGTTTGTTGTCACCTTTTAAAAAACACCACTTACTGTAAAGTAGGGGAGACTGGGGACAGTTGCAACAAGGGACGGTTGCAACAAGCCTTATTTCTCCAATCAGAAACATGCTAGAGTGATGACACTCACACTGCACATGCTCAGTTAGACCCTCTACCCACCAAGAAGAGAGAGGCCATATTGAGCATCTGGTTCTGCTTCTATCAAGTAAAGTTGTTTTGGAAGTATGAAAGTAGCTTTTTTCATGAGCTGTTTTTTTGTCATCTACTGTCCTGACCTTATGTATGAATGAATCCAAACCTATCTAGTTTGAATCACTGTTTGTTGACTATTAGATGACATGGTGAGCATGTGTCAATGTCAATGTGGCTAGCTAGCACATGGTGTTTTGTCATGACTGGTACCATGGGGACGTATTAGGTTAGTCATATTAGAAGAGACCACACAACCATATTTTTTAAGATTTTTAGTTCAAAATAGGCAAAATTAATATATTTTATTGCTCATGATGAACAGAACAGGCAATCATATGGAGAAAGTAACGCTAATGATAAACAGAATAATTTCCCAAATAACTTGTTAAACAAAAATGAGCAATTAGTTATTGTTGTATGTTGTATGTGTCATATAAACTTGTCATATAGTGAACTATTTATAGTTTTTATAGCTTCAGTAACATCTGAACATTGACTCAAGGTAGGCCCATGTTTTAAACAAAACAAAACTAATTAAATACCTTAAAGCTGTACAGAAAATAAAATTGAATTTACAGCACCTTTTAAAAACACCTCGCCTTAGTTGTGGTCCTCTCACTCAGCAAGAAACAAAGAACACACGGTAAAAAGAGAGAAAAAATCTGGCTGTTCATTGAAAATGATGAGAAAAGTCACCATACATAACTATTCTCAGAGAAACAAATTCCATTTTCCCCACCTTGCCAAGTAAAGGCCCTTTTTAAGTCCGAGAGGGAATGTAAGTCTTTCCATCTTATGTATTTCCTTAATAATACTGATCCAGTTATCTACTGTAGGTGGTTCAGACTTCAACCAATTTCCGGTAACTGCCTTCTTTGCAGCCAAAGTCATAATTTTCCAAGGATACCTGTCATTTAATGTCAAGTCTACTGGTAACTCTCCCAGAAAAAGAGAAACAAATGTCAGTGGGAGCTGGCATCTGAGAATATGTTGCATACAAGTCCAATATTATGCATTTTCAAGTTTCATCAGCTCTTCACTGTGCTTTATGTGTCTTCGTGTGATAGAGTACGTCTGTTAGTAAGTGTAAAGTCTGTGGCACAGGTAATTCTCCCACTCCCCATTTACTGAACCTGTAGCTGCCTGCGATCGCTTGTTCCAGCACTCCCTGAGTAGACCTACCAGAATCACATCTTGCCATTGTTGTGTAAGTTGTTTAAATCCCTTAGCTTGGCTGACAATTCCAGCACAGACCAAGGCCTGCAGCATGAATGCAGAGTTGTTGATGATATGTTGCAGAGTATAAGACATCCTGAGAATACAGCTAGATCAGGGGCAGTCAGTATTTTATTAACCAGTTTTTTTGAACAGTAGTGATTGTAAGCATATTCCAGCAATCATTGAAACTGAATATTTGCCTTAGGTTGATCAAAATATAGGCTCTTCAAACCATAGATTTTGGCATTCCTAATTGTGCAAATTATTGTTTTTAATATTTGCTAATTCAACATTCAGATGTCTTGTTTTTAATATTTGCTAATTCAACATTCAGATGTCTTGTTTTTAATATTTGCTAATTCAACATTCAGATGTCTTGTTTTTAATATTTGCTAATTCAACATTCAGATGTCTTGTTTTGTGACCAAACAGACCAGAATCCAGGATGCAGGTTGGGGAACATTTTAAAGTAAAGACATGCATGGACATTGGGCAGGTAATAAATAGATAGCATGAAGGATACTCATAGAAGAAATAAATACACCAGTTGTTAAAGCCTAAAGCGTGAGGCGAACAATGGCTTCAAAACCACATAAAGGGTAAAGGACATTTCTGATTTTTTTCCACACAAAATTCAACATTTTTCCTGTCAAATAAAAGAGACTCCACTATAACGAAAGCACGCCAAAAAAGTTTTGTTGATTCCTTAAAAATATGTCACTCAAGTTAACTCACCTTCCCTCTTAGAAATAAACTCAATGTATTTCTTATGATATAAAAGGTAAAATATGCAATATGGACATGGGAGGCATGTTTCCATCAATACTGAATTCTATGCTATTTTCCCCCCAAAGTGATATGAATCTTTTTTATTAATTACTTAACAAATACAAACCTAGAAATGTGCTTGTGCAATGGCAGGTCCTTCCATTATAATAAACAATGGAATGTTCTGTATTTTTCTCTTCAATCAATGCTACAACTTGACACAAGCTTTCAGAGCCACAGACTGATTACCTCATTATCATGTCGTACCATCACACACACATGACTTTTTCCAGATATGAAGTGTATATTTGTTTAAAGGAAGAGCAGTTTCTGACTCAGCACAATGGAGAACGTCACAAAAAACATGACTGCAGCTTTACCCATTTCGATGTTTTGAGTCATTCTAGCTGGATGCAGCTCTCTCACAGTCATAGAATTTTTTACTATAAAAAATTGCACATTGAGCTATGTCCGCCATATTGAGTCCCATGCTATTGCTTGTAGATTAGCAACAGCGCAACAGCACAATGTCCATTTCATCTATCAGTACGAAGGCAAAGGAAGTGTACATTGCTTAAGGAAAGAGGCAGTACTTTTCCATTCGAGGCAGTGGCTCAACTTGACTCCGTTTGACCCTGGTTTGGTACAAGGTGCTTTTTTCTATTACAGTATATTGGCTCCGCCTTAATGTGGATGCCATATCTCTGTAGAGCAAAACTACTATCTCATTCAACTGTACAACAAAGGAGGAAACTGAGGTAAAGTTTAGCTGGCTCTCAGTTAATGACTTTTGGTCAAAGTAAGGGGAAACATTTGGTTCAAAGGATGTTTGCAAGCAGATACATGACATTATATTTAAAGCAGAAGAAATGTTGGGAAGTCAATCACCATAAGGGAGCAATAAATGGGAGGTGTTTCATTCTGTGGCAGTAATTCCTTTCCAGTCCTAAAACTTTGTGAGGGTAGAGGGCAAACAATAATAAACAGAGACAGATGAAAAGAGTCCATAACTAAACGCTCTGAGGAACTCATGGTCCTTTTCTCTGGAAACATGATCCAGCAGAGGAGTGAGATTACTGCCTCCATACCTGCCACACAGGGGTAAAGAAAGGGTGAAGGAAGAGGGCATGCAACACATCTGGCAGCATCAGTGTGTCATCATGTGAGTATGACACACAGATGTGAGCACAAAAAAGGGGAGAGAGTTAGAGAGAGAGAAAGGGGTTGTCAGGGGGGCGTGTTTTGGGTTAAAATAAGACACTAAAGCTCCCCGTAAATACGTTTTTGAAAAAGGTGCCTCAGCTCTGGACCTGCCATAATCCACTCCTAGATATAGAGAAACATAGGTGGACAACAGAGAGAGAGGGGGAGAGAAACTAGACCTGGGACAGTTCAGAGAGGTGAGAGAAGAAGCATCTTGTGTTTGATCTTAAACAGAGAGGAGTTTTCATCATCATCATTACAAATTGTGAGTATACACATGTCTTCATTAGTCTCCAGCATGTGCGTCATTCTGCCACCACTCTGTTAGTTTGCAAAGATAGAAATGTTTTTACTCCAGCACAAACACAATCATCACGCTGAGGTGTAGGAGGCTCGTGGCTCCACTCTCCAGTGTTGTTGATGAGTTTGGCCAGATGTGAAACAAGCTGCATCTGATTATTTGCACAGCTCATTTTCAGCGTGCCTTTGATTCCCCTCCAGATTCATGTTCTCTGAAAGCAGTTGTAATACCTCCCCAATGAGTCACCGGATTATTATTATTATCCAGAATGATTCACAGGTTTTGTCATATGGATATAATCCTGATTTTTTCCCCCTCTAGCTCACACACTCTAACCTCCTCTCCTGTTTCAAACCTGATGTAATGACGTCAGCCAAATATAAAACATATATTTACAAAAACTCATTTGGTTTTGATAACTGAGGTTATTCTTTTGTCATGATAGATATAAATCATCAATAACACAGAAGAAACGTGCTGCTGTCTAACTGTACAAGTTAATTTATGTTGCATTTATAATCACTTAGTAAGGCTGTTCAATGATGGCAAAAATCATAATCAGAGGTATATGATCAGTATAAAGACTGTTGTTGATCAACACCTTGTGTGGAAGTTTGAAATGAACTAATCATTTGTCGTGTTGTTTTAAGGGACAACTGCAAGCTGCAAAACATTCTTCTTCTAAAGTTACACTCTCCTGAGTCTGAAACATAAAAACCAGAGTAACTCCATGTCTCCAATATGCTTTTTTATGTAAAACATTTGTCTATAATTTTTGTTAAGCTCCCTCCGTTCTTGAACCAACAACTTGCGTGTTTGACTCTGCTCCTCACTTAAATCAAAGTGAGTGCTGTTTTTGTCTGCACGTCCTGCTGTAAAGAAGGTGTGGCTGCACTTCAATACACATGGCGAAAATAATTTGAGAAACAAAGGCATGCAATACAGTAATTATTCATCTTAATTAAAAGTTCACTTATTGCCCAGCACTACCTCAGTTGACTTCTGCTGGATAAATATAACAAATAATAAATCATGGAAACAGATCATGAATCAAGTGTGCTCTGTATACTAAAACCAGATGGTCTTTGAACATTGGAGATTGTGAGCACACTGTCCTCCAGCAGTCACTGAAGTACAATATGAACCAAAGTTAAGTGATATGTGAGCTCTTTAAAGTTTAAGTTGAAATGTCACAGCTGGGTACCTTACTCTAAACACAATACATTTCCCTCTGCTCCTCACTTAAACCAAAGTAAGAGCTTTTTTGTGAGAGAGGCTGTTAAGGATGGAAGGGTACACTTCATTTACCACAAATGGTGATACCTCACAGCAGAAGGAATATACAGAACAGTCCATTTCAGTCAAGACAAATATTTAAGTTGTGCGAAGCCAAAATCATGATTGAAACTGAAATTTGGAGCAAAACAATTGAAGACTTCTTTTTTTAAAGTAAAAGTTTAAATATCACAAAGCAAGACCCAAACAAACAACTTCCCCATGGAAATGATAATAGTAAAAGACAGAAAAATCATTCCTTGTGAGAAATTGTCATCTCTTGATAGATTCAGTGTTATATGAATTATTCTGTGGTATGCCAGATATGTTCAATGTCCACACATCAAAGTAATTTGTACAACAGATAAGTCTTTCATAAACCAGTATTGTACTTTTTGTTGAACAAGTTTTGGTGAAACACTTTTTTGGAAATACTGTTGGAATAATCACCCACAGAAAATGTCCAGCGTGAGATTTCTAAAATGCTGCATTAGATTGATTGAAATAATCACATATCAAAGGAGTCCTTATTTCAGAGTTTTTTTTTATATGCATGACAGTGAGCTTTTGTTTACTTTGAATATACTTTATAATATGTCTGTTTGAATCTACATGGGTCTTTCGTGAGGCACATCTATCAAAACATAGCTCATATTTGGAGTCCAAGGAAAACTGATATGCCATGTTTTGTGATAGCAAACTATATTCTGTTATAAGTATATAATCTACAGAAATTTGGGATATTTGTTTTGAGTCTGTGATATACAGTGTACATTGTCATTTTTTGTCACTGGAGCAAACAGCAAAGTTTATCCATGTTGCAGACGCATAGTTTGCATTAATAAGACTGATTCGAAACAGTTTCTTGGCATATGATATTAAGGGTCTTATACTATAAATGTAAAATCAACTAGAGACATGTCATCCTGCTGGTACTATTGCAACATATTAGAGTCTTGCTAATACAGAGCTTTAACCCAGAGTGTGACTTATTTAACACAGACTGTATTTTGTATGTTACAACTATAAAGCCACTTAAGTTTAAAAGTTTTTTAACATTGCTAAAGTATGTGAATCAAAACGGCACATTATGCAGATTGGTCCGTGTTTAAGGACAAAATTCACAAACTCAATCGTTTAAACATGCTTTAAAGAGAGCTGACAGAGAAAACCTATAAAGGTACATCACATTTCTCTCAGTGAGTGAAACTGTGACATAATGTGATAAGATAAAGTACAAGTTACAGACCATGCTGCTGAAGACAAGTAAAAGTACAAGAAAGTGTTTTTCCAGAGCCAGGAAACTTTTCTTTCCACCTCTGGATACAAATGTGTGTTCACATCTGCATTTTGCCAAAAGTGAAACTCAGATGCAGTCTGTCTGATTTCTGCAGCTGCTGCACATGAGGCACACATGAAGATGGTTACATCTCTACTCTTTGAATCTTTTATCACAAAGATTCTGCTTGTTTTGATCAAGAATGTAGCTGCACATTTCAACTAATGACAATCTGTTGTTTTTTCTTCTTTTCTGCTCTTATCAGATTCTTAAAGGAGGGTTGCCTGCCTTCTTGTCATGGCCCCTCCTTATCTGTGGATGGTGCTGATGGTGGTTGCTGTAGCAACAGGGGCCCATTCAGCCAGTGAAGAGAACGAGCTGGATTATGGGTACTGGAACTACAGAGAGGGCGGTAAATCACGACCCGTTTGATCTCCCACGTTTTAGAGATACAAGCCTGTAAATCACTGAGAGACTAAACCGTCTGAGGATTTGAATAATGAAGTGAATTTATGGATGAAGTGAATGAAATGGAGTTTCAGAAACACTGCAGAGATGACAGAGCTATTTGGAGCTTCAAATGTTGTTACATGTGTTTCTATGAGGAGCTAACAGAATCCATAACCTTCTGAGGCTGTTCTTTCTTTGAAATTTAGCCTGATAAAGTCATGTTTTGGTTTCAGCTGACAGCGTGAATGTGGCCACAGTGCGCAGTGTGACCAGAGTTTTAGACGCCTGGGGAAAACGCATCTTTAATGAGATCAAGACTTTACTACACTCTCAGCCCAGCACACTGCTGCCTGACTACTCCAGGTACCACCTTCATCACACCCTAAATATATTAAGTATTCTTTTGCCAAACCACTCCACTACCACCATAATTACCTGTTAAATATGAAATAGACACCTGACTGACTTTAAGCTATAAAATAAACTGCTGCATTGAAACTACTGTCACTGGACTGCTTCTGGACTATCCCCATAAGTTTTAAAAAGGTTAAATATTCTGTTGCCCAAGTATTCAAGGTACCGGCATTTTGCCATTTAATATAATATAGGCTATACTAATGTCCTAATACTCCATGAAGGTACACCTTCATCCACCCTCTCAATTTATTTTTGAAATGCTACTAAACAGTGGGGTAACTTTTTTAAATAAAAAATGAAATTTTTCCATATTAAGTTCACTACCAAACAAAGTGTTACCACACAAATATTCTCAATTAGTTCTGCACACCAAACTTTACAATATAGTAACTATTAAAACATATTGTGCTTTAACTCATTCACTTGAAATTTATGTCTACAAACTAAAATTTACAATCTTTAATTTCTAAATTAAATAGCATTCTAAGGAATACAATTTACTGTTTTTTATGTACAAGTGTTTGATTTTAACAGGAGCAAATGGAAGCAGTTGCTATTTTAGCAAAGCATGCTAGCACTCGCCATGTTAGTCAGTGTTAAAGAAATAGCTTTGGGAACACACAAAAAATATTTTCATCCAGAGGATTTTTCCAACAAGTTTTACCAAAATAAATGAAAACTGGACTCTACAGGGCTCACTACTGCATCCAAGAAGAAAAACTAATTTTGGGGGTAGTAGCATCTAGAAGCTAGCTTAGTCTGCCTAATTGCAAAATCAAATTGTTGTTTTGTAAAAAATATATAGGCCTATAGAGAGAGACCATCACTTATGGCAATGCAGTCATATAGTCAAGTAGAAAGCTATAATAGACAACACTGGCGCAAACTCTATTACAGCTGACTTAGAGGAAGAATGCAGATTTAACTTAAGCCATGCAATACTAAAGCTATGATAGTCACATGGTTGATTAAAGTAGCGTCTTTATTTCTAAATAAAAAGAGGATGACTACTCTTGTTAATCACACAGCTGTGAAAGCAGCTTGGAAACACAAGTGAATGAAAACTGAACAAGCTGAGGGTAAAGAAGAGCACAAGGGCAACTGAATTTTTTTTAGAAGTTTAATTTTTGTAGCTATGGTAAAAATACGAAGTTTGAGAAAAAGTTAGAATTCTGACTTTAATCTCAGAATTTTTACTGAAATCTCAGAAGTCTGACACTTTTTCTTAGAAAGCAGACATTTTTTAAAGACTTAAAATATTTCCACTGTTTTGTATTCAGTGTCCCAAATGCTCTTCTTTATGAGCGACAGAGGTTTTCAGACTTTTTTGCCCAAGGTATATTTAATAACTAAGCCCCCACAAGGCATACAAAACAGCCTTTTAATGAATGCTAGATTATATCGAGAGCCTAAAGTAGGATAATTATGACATTTAACAGAAAAGGAGTCCAACGTTGGTATTTAGAGTAAATTTAAAGTCAATCATGAGTTATTGTTTAATTGTATTATGGTTGTATTTTTCCAAGGCACATGAGAGTGCCCACTGTTTAAGAACCATTACATTAGAGTGTTATTTAAAAATAACTTCATTCGCGAGCTGTCTGAACTGTTTCTCGGACCCTCACAGTCCGGCGAAGATGTGTAAATATCTTTGTTAAAACTGTAAAGCTGAACATCACTGGGGTTACGCGGACTGTGTGCCTGAGCCTCCTGTCCCCGTCCTGCAGGGTGCGCCCTCTGTCCGAGTCCGTCAACGACCTGTTCAGAGAAGTTTCCCTCCTGCGCAGGCGCATCACGGAGCTCTCCCATCGCTTAGCAACCCTTGAGCCATTCCTCCGTCATCACGGCTACCTGGAGGAGGTGCAGGTGGGGGGTGAGGGGGCTCCTCAGAGCCTGAGAGGGGAGCAGCCAAGTCTGGCCCGGTACAGTCCGACCAGGAGGGGCACGGTGGTGAGGAGGAGACGGGTGAGAGTGCTGGGTCCAGGACTGAAGGAGGTGCGGGAGTGAGACCCTCACTGAGCGTGGGAAAGTTTGAGCTCTGAATATGAATAATCTGAAATAATAATAATAATAATATGAATATCTGATCAGCATGTATTCTGGGTTGGAGTGTTTGTATCATTTTCTGTAAAATATGATATAAAAATACTCGGAGGATATTGTGGTCTGTTTGAATCAGCCTGGCACATAAAGATGACTCTTTTAAATGATAAATCATTAATAAATCGGTTTCATTGTCTGAATATATGATAAGAAAAAAACACCCTTGCTGTACACATTTGCTGATTCATTTTATTCTCAGAATAAAAAGGAAAGGGGGAAGTTTAAGGACATGTTGAAATTCATTTGTCATTTTGTACTAAGCTTGAAATAGCCGAGATAATTTCCAGTAAATCTCATGCAGTCCATAATATTTTACTGAAAAGAGCCCACATTTGGCCTACATTGTGTCTGTTTTTTTATGTTTGAGTTCTTGGTGTAAGGAGGCTTAAAGTCCTCTTACATTCTAAAAAAGATAGGTTAACTACTTGTTGTTCCCTCAGCATTACCACAGCATATTTCAAGAAGAGTGACCTAAAAATGGTCAACCAGATGGTTGAGCTGGAAGTAAAAGGGTTAAATTTCATGAAGTACAAACTATAGCCTACTGTCAGACAGTGTTGGGGGTAATGTAGGCCTATTACAAAAGTAATGTGATTACTGTAAGACATTCGTTTTTACTGTAACGTAGCAATGTAAGGCATTACAAAAAAAGTAATATTATTCGATACAAATGTGAGTAATGCAAGTTACAATGCATTTCTAATTTAATCCGAAATACAGAAGTGTTTTTTTGTTTGTTTAAATACAAATTCGCCAACAGCCTACTCTGTGAGATCAGAGGAGAAAACTCTTCCGCTAGGCCTAAAGTTACAGTATCTCTAACACAATTTACAAGAATTTGACCTTTTGTCTATTTTTGGTATGATCGTTTCTTGTTTTGTGCAAGGTGCCATCAGTGTGGCTATTTTAGTCTTCTGTTTTTAGCCTTAAGCCGAACTCACATCACCTTTCACTGGCTGTGTAATGAGCTTTTTGAGCGCAATGAGCTACAAGAAAGCCAAATCCATATCCCCTGGTATTTTGATGAGAGTAACTTAAAAGTAATGAGATAATAATGTAATGTCTTACATTTCACATAGGCTACAGTTAGGCTATGTTAGAATGTAACTAATTACTTTGAAATGACAGTAACAAATAATAAATAATGCATTACAATTTTGAAGTAACTTGCCCAACACTGTTGTTAGATGACCCCCTCCATATATTCCAGAGGATAGGGTCTCATTGTGACCACATGGTGGCAGTGCTGACCTGCTGAGCCGATCTCATGTGACTTCAGCACTGATTCATGCAGTCCCGATCTTTTTGTTTTCACCCATCTGAAGTCACGGACCATCCTCGAGGACCCAGCAGGGGGTGCCTATTATCTGCTAACATAATTGTACTGTTTGTTTGCCTATGGTGGTCGTGTGTGTGTGATGGGGGCTCAGCGGCCCAAACTTTCTGCCTTCATTAAAACTTCGCCAAGTGTTTGTACAGCAGTCGGTTCCGCTCGGCTTCTCCTCTCCTCGTCATCATTGACACATGCTGTGACATCTTTGTCATTCTCTTCAATCTCACCTTTCCTTTTTCCACCTTTATCTGCACTTTCTCTCTCAGCCCACTCCTCTAAGTGTCCCCTGTCCCCTCTTATCAAAATCAGACCATAATCTGTGCATCAAGCAGCCCCCTCCTCACTCCTCCTCTTCCACGCACGTGTGGGCGTTTAGTTCAGGCTGTTCCCTCCTATTTTGGTGTTTGCATTGTCAATGCATTGTTGCGTCCAATCCAGTCAAAAGCTGTGGGAATACAGTTTAAATCTCTCTCCCTGTACCCCCCTCTCTCTCTCTCCTCATCCCCCATCTCTGGAAAAAGAGCCAGTTGCTAGGTAACAGTTAATTGTCAAGAAAGTAGCTACATGTGTTGCAATGCATCCTGGGGTTGTTGGGTTGGTGTAGAAGTAAGCAGGGTGGATGGCAGCAAGAGCAAATAGTAAACACAGGATTTTTTTAAAGACAAGATAAAATGGATTATGAGATTACTTGTAGCGCCTCACCTCACTGTGTCAGCATCCAGCTGACTGCAGATGCTAAAAAATTCTTTCACTAGATCTACACCCACAAGAAGGCATCTGTACATTTTCCAACCTGCAGGTTTCTTTAAATAACTCCTGTTGCTGGACGAGGCTGTCAGAGTAAAAAAAAGAAGAAAGAGAGGAGAGAGTCAGAGATGGGGAGGACTTTGATCTTTTCTGCTCGCCTCAGTTTGCATCACTTTTTTTTCTCTTCTCAATATTCTTTGGCCCTCCATCTTTTATCTTCAGGCGCCTTTTATTCATCTTTTTCTTGTGACTACTTGTCCAGCATGGTGCTTACATCACACCATGAGGGAACAAGAGGACCAGAAAAAAAAGGTGTGCGATGAAAGAAAATGTAGACAATGACATTTCCTCACATCCTTCCCTTAGGATTCCCACAATATGATACCCAACATTGTTTTAAAGGTCTCACATGGAGATCTTGTGCAAAAAACTCTTTTATAATTGCTTTTATGTAAAAATGTGTCATTGGCCTGCCTTCAAACCCCGTCAAATGAAAAAATTCCTTCTTTCTCTGTTGACTGCTTCAGCTGTTGGAAATGTGTGCTCAAACAGTGAACATTTCCCCTAATGATGAGTTGAGGCTATGCCACCCTGCTCAGATGTGAGACACGTCCTTGTCCAGGTGTTTGTTCAGCCTCAGCACCAGGTGAGCCGTTCAATATGCCGGATATATTTCACTTGTTCATCAGGGCACATGCCAAAAGAAAGTGTTTGAGAATGGGCAGAGCCTTTTCAAAAGCAAATCGGGTGGGTAACTGAACAATCGTTCGGTCAGTCGCATTTGTTACAGGTCAATCACAACAAATATCAGACTGGCACCACAGTGTATGAAACATAAACCACTTAGTTAAACAAACTCTTGCTCAATGATGTTCAAGTGGAGTGAAATCTTCACTATTGATAAATACTTCCAGTGTTTTGTTTTTATTAAATAAATGATGTCCAGATCTGATAAAACTGCTACTGAAGCTGTTAGCATGGATGCTAATCTCTGTATGCAAAGTCATTTCCTGTTGTCTTCCTACCTCAACCTGCTTTAAAGGACGCTGGTGAAGGATTGCGTCTGCCGACCAAGCTCCATGGTTTAGACTTGGAGCTTTTAGAGATGGATCTGCCTAGTGCATAGTAAACATTAAAGCACAGCACTGAAAGCTGAGGGAACACCCACAACTAAAGCTGGATCTGAGGCTGCCTGAGCAATAATGACCACGCGTGGATGTGTCCTCATTTGAATTATGAACCTACTTCTGTATAAGATCCAGTCCTTAATAAGATATAAAACAGGAGCGGTCTTTACAATATCAGCCCCTGAACAGCCAGAGCACATAGGTGTATTACAGATTTGGGCTGAAGCAGTTTTTTCAAACCAGGCTGTAAAGATGTTTATTTGGGTCATAAAATGGCAGGTTTCTCATACACAGTCACAACACCCTCTAGGTTCTTGCAGCCAGCTTCAAGTGGACACTAGAGGAACTACAGCCCTTCTCCATGGACCTCCTTTTTCAGCCCAGGAGGTTTCCGCCTGGTCCAGCCATAGTAAACATTCGAGCACAGCACTGGAAATCTGAATCAACAACCACTTGTTGAGGTGTGTAGTCAGATGCAGCTCATGAGGGTTTGAACTCAGGCAGATATGCTTGCTGTTCACTATGTGGAGGGATGATGACAAATGATTCAATAGTTTATAGTAAGAATTCAATAGTAAGAATCGGTGTGGAGGCAGAGGAGACATGACAGTATCAAACACAGCAGAAGAAAATAACAATTACAGAAATTTAAAGCCAAATAAGTGAAAATCGTAATGCTCAGAATCACATGTCTGTTAATCCAGCTGATGATGGATACATTCTGTGTAAACATTAGTTCTTATTTCTGTGTTCAATGCATCTGATCAACTTCTGACTGCATTAAGTGACTGTTAGTTGTTAAAGTCAACCACAGTTCCTGTATTGACTGGGATCTTCTATCTTTATTTACCTGGATGCAGCAGCTCTGACTGGAGTATTTTGATACATTAATGTTACATGCCTTCAGGAGGGCATTCTTTTTTTCCTAATGCTTCAGTCACATCTATTAACGCTGAAAGCTGAAGGTCACAAGCTAACACGGTCACTCATTAAAGTGAAACACTGAGATGGTTTACAGCTGTGCACTGAGGAAGCTAGAAACAGAGAGCAGACCGTACTAATGGTGTGGTTGACTATGCATATTAGGTGACATTACTAAGGGCAGTTTACGCTGTTGTTTTTATCCCAGGATTATTCCAGTTTTCACCACATTTATAGTTTACCTATGACAACAGGTGGTTGGATGCAGTCAAAGCATGTGGTGTGACGTCTAGTAGTATCCTCAAGTCCTTGCCACATGTAAACAACTGTAAATTGTATGTGTGAGTGCACTCGTGATGCCAGCAGACATAAATGCAAACACAAGAACAAACAAATAAATCTCTGGCCTAGTACAAGCGGTTCTGAGCAGGGCTGAAACAGAGGGGTTTGAAGGCTGGCCAACAGTCACTCTCCAGGAGGACGTGTGGGGTCTTGCTGTAAAGGAGTAAAATATGACACCTTTAAAGTTACACAAAACACTTACATACATGTCCCGTTGTCATTCCCTGTCAGTTAACAGGGTCAAAGTGGAGAAAAGTAAGACAAAAAAGGAAAAACAATGTGAGATTTCATTTTTTTTATTAATACTCAACACTTTTATTCCAAAGAGACAGAAGAATAATATTTCTCAGCACTTATTTTCACATTGACTGTGTTTAATCTCAATTTTCAAAATTACTAAATATTCAATCAAGTTTGAAATACTCTCTTCACACAAGTAGTTTCTCTCCATACAAAAAATGTGAGGGTTAACTATATTTTTTTGCTGTATGTACATTTTTCACAATCTGTACAGCTCAGGGGGTGGAGTTGTTTGATCCTCTGTGGCAGAACACATAGCAGGAGATGAGCAAAGGAGGAGCTAAAAAAAGACTATCACAGATAGATAATCTATTGTGCTTTCTGTGTACTGATGAGTGATGGTGCTTTACAATTTTTCCTTCAGAGAAAACAACGGTCTTCGCTGGTCTTTGACCAGGCCAAAACAAAATACATAAAGCAACTGAATGTGCACATTTTCTCTGTTATGATAAACAATTGCACACATCCTGGCCTGAAGTCTTTATAAAAGCAGATTTGCAAGGGGACTTCTATGAATCAAATATTTATCCCAAATAGATCTATTCTCTGTGATTTTGTACAGTTTTATATCAAAAGTCCATGAGCGTGAGGTAAAGTATTTACATAGTTTTTATAATACAAGTACAATAAACAGTGATCTCTCACACACACTCTGCCTCTCTTCCATGAGCACACACAGAGGTAATCAAGCGTATGCAATCAGGCACATACAGAACAGAAATAAAAAGAAACATACCGAGTTATTCAAAGGGAAAAAAAAGTTGAAATGAAGCAGGCTTGTTTAGTGACAATATGTAATAACCAAGACCTCAACCTTGTTTAAAACTGTTTACAATTCAAAAGATTTAATTAAAAAAGTTCATTATCCCAAAGGAATTTTTAAACCAATTTAGCAGTTTTAGTTTAGCCAAAAGGTTGACAGTGAGACTGGTGTCTTCTCTTGCACAAACAAGCACACACACACACACACACACACACGCACACCCACACACATGCACACACACACACACGCACCTACAGTACTACATTGATCATCAGTATCAATGAAATTGATAAAATTTCAAATATTGTTCAAAAACACCCATGTTCTCTGGGCTAAAAGTTAAGATTAAAAACAGAAATAAAGAAAAAGTGTATACATGCAAGTCCTCACAAACACCAGAAACCTCCTATTATCATACATACTGACTTGTCAACAAGGAGAAATAAAGTGTTGTAAAAATTTGACCAGGATGTTCGACAAACTGAGTACCGGACCCATTCAGTCAAATTGTGCTTTAGTTTCGAAATTTGGTTTTGTAAAATCTCTTAAAGTTGAAGAAACAATACCTCTCTGTAAATGGAGAGTGATCTTCAGTGTTAATGATCCAATGTTGGCGAGAGATTGAAATAAAACAAATACAACACTTCTGTTTGTCTTAGTGATGTGTTTGAGCAGAGATGTCCTGTGACACTAAACCACCTGCTTTGAAGATGCCGTTTCCCTTTTCTCTCCAACACGCTTTTTCGCTCTTCGGCTGTCCACGCAGTGTCCTGACAATACTGAGGGCAAATTCAGTCCCTTAAAATCTCCTCAGAGGAAACAGATCATGGTTTTGTGGAGGGAAATCAATGATCAGTGCTACAGTACATGATTACATGATTTTGTAAGTTTAGTTTGGCATTAAGTGCTTGTTTCAGCTTCAAGAAGGGAGAAGTGACTAATATCAATCTATTTCAGGAGTACTTTGACTTCTTATGAAGTCCAATTTAAAAAAAAAGTTCCTAACAGGTTGGATGTCAAAGCTGATTAGTCAAGACATTATCTGGCTTAAAGAGGAGCCCCACTCTGTCCAGATACTTCAAATGTGCCCACAAACACATCCAAAGCTTATTTATGACACAGTATATCTTTCTGAAACAGTACACAAGATTTTTTTTTGTTTTTTTGCAAAATAGTGCCCTTAAAGCCCTGTTAAATGCTACACATTGCACAGAAAAGACATAGTATGGCAAAAAGTTAGCTTCAGATGTGTTTGTGTGTTGACTTTGTTATTTTAAAAACAAGTCTTGCTAACTAGTCAGCTTAGATAAGTTTTATGCAAAGCTGGGTAAACTGCAGCATCCTCTTGCTTAATATTCAATTCACGGACAACCAAGTGATCGAAGAGATGGTCTATTTTTCAGCAGGAAGGCAGATGTGCATACCCTGATTTTACACACAAGGAAGCTGAATGTAAAGAATTCATATGAGTCAACTACATAACTCTGGATTTGCTCATGGGATTAATTCCTGACATCTTTGGGATCTTGTACAGACAGGCTATAATGCCCTCCTGTCATTTGTCTTTTTATTCACTTACTTGAACTCTTTCTATTATTTTAATGTGACCCAGCGCCACAGCAGACAGAGCTTATGGCTGTAATCATGAAATAATTAACATGCCAGGACACTCATTCCAGTGACAGAGGCCTCAGTCTGAGAGTCCATTATGTCCCTGTCCTGAACAGCAAAACTGTCATGGCCAATTGACTCAGACCCTCTGAAACCACTGTGAGCAACAAGCAGACATAAAAGGGATTTATCTAATGGATAGTTGGTTCCTGGGTTTAGCAGGGAAGCAAAAACCTGAACAGTGGGGTTTGGGTGGAGAGCAATGATGCTTGGATTAATTGTGGAGTTATTAGTACAAGAACAAGCAGATTTCCAAACTCTCACTGCCAGAGCATCAGAGCTCTGTCAGACCTGATGTTGCAGGGGTGGGGGTGTGTTTCATCATGGCACTGTGGTTTGAACCCTTGTTGTCCTGCTATTGTCTTTTTTTGACTGAAGTGGAACTATTCAATAGACTGAGCTCACTCAGCTGCATAAGTGTCTATGTTTGCCTTTAAAGAAACTGTTAGCTGAGAAGTCTGATGTCGCACTAAAGCATTATGATCATGTATGACTTTTTCATATATATTTCCAATCTTACCAGATTTTTACACTCATCTTTAAAAGGTGTGTCTGTCTACAAACAAAGCAGGTCTTGTGTTTAGAAAATCAGTTTTTATCCTTTAAGGCACATCCAGCTCAAAATGTGAGAACCATTTGGTACACCAAGCACAAAGAAGCAAAAGAAAACGGCAAATCAGTATGATGATGTTGCTTTTGCAGCTGAATAAGACTGTTTTTGCAAATGTCTAAGTACACAAAATGTACTCAGAAAGTCATGCCTTTCACATACACTTCACAGCACTCAAATGTAAGAAAAGTATAAAAAATCAAACATGGAGAATTCATAGCAAAAAAGAGACCAAATTACAGGAAGCCAAAAACAAAAAGATCTGTACTAACAACTGATCTAGCAGTCTCCTGTAATATGGGTAAGCTAAGAAAGAATAACATTGTACAAATATGTAACACGAACTATTTAAATTAATCAAATTTAAAAACAATCCAACTGATCATCATTAAACACTGGAATAATATTCAATAATATTATTATCAACATTATCAATACAGTTATTAGTTTACCCTGTAGCTTCAACAGAAGTGTTGATTTCTCATTCGTGATTGTATTTCCGTTGCTTAACAAAATGTTTGTTTTGGTGTTTAAGATCTTCTGGTGGGAGGGAAAGAACAAACATGTGAACAGGGCAAAGACCAAAGATCTGATTTCACTGTTTTCCCTCCATCTCTTCCTCCCTCTCTCTCTGTCTTTCTCTGTGTCAGAGCAGCACCAGATTCCTCTCTTCTCATTAAAATCTTGTCTCCCTCTGGACTTCACCACAGCTTAGCCTGCAGTGGCCTCTGTGTGTTGTCCAAATTTTTTCCATTTAGAGGAGCGAGAACAGCACACACAGATTGTGTCTGTTTGTTCTCTTCAGGTAGAGAACACATCAGCCTGTGCTGTTTCTCCTTTGTCCCCTCCATCATCCTCTTTTCTTCACCCACTCCATCATCTCTCTCTCTCTCTCTTCTTCCTCCGCCCTCACCCTCAGACATCTGACTCAATGCTGGAGAGCTTTTCATAAACGTGTCCATTGCTTGCACCATTGAAGGGTCTCTGTCCCTGCCCCAGACCTAATGTGTCCCTGCCCCCAGGCAGTAGCTTGTTGGACCCGTGATGGTTCCCCACCCCACTCATACACAGCTCTTTGGGGAACCTGGGGGCCACATTAGACATCACCCCTGCGGTGGCTGACGCAGGTAAATAGGAAGCAGCCCCCATGGAGCCGCGAAAGTCCCCTCCTCCTCGGTTGTTGTTGAGAAGTTGCTGCTGCTGCTGTTGCTGCGTCTGTGGCTTTTTGATGTAGTATGGTTTGGCGCCATGTAATAGACACTGGTCGTCGCCGAAGGTTGGGATGAAGGGGTTCTGGTTCACCTTATCTGGGTAGAGAGATTTAGACAAGGAGTAAGTCCCGGCCCCTCTGCTGCTACCACCACCACCACCACCACCACCACCACAGCCCCCACCCCCCATCATAGCTCTCTCTCTGTCCCTCAGGCTGTCCCTCAGGTCTCTCTCCCCCACCGAACGCTGATGCAACCCACCCTCGCCGTGGAACAAACTGAAGGAGGAGCCCCCTTTGGCCCTGTCCCCACCTAAACCTCCAAACATGGGAGAATCCCTGTCTCCTGAATACCTCTCAAACATGTGAGCGTAAGGGCTGGCACCCTCCATGGAGCGGTCTTTGTCTTTTAAACTCACACTTCTGGGCTGGGGATACTGCCCACCTGCACCCGCTCCCACTCCTCCCATACGGCCTGCCCCCTCCCTCTGAAGGTCTACGAATGTATCATATGAGTGCTGCCTCCGCAGCACCCTCCCCCCTGGCCCTAGCTTCCTGCGCTGTACCTGAGTCTGTGGTTGGCTGGATCCTGCACTACTCTTCCCTGCCGTGAACATCATGTTGTTGTCCTCGCTGATGTTGTAAAGGTTGCTCGGCTGGATCTTACACGAGTCACAACGTTTGCAGGTAGCAGAGCTAGGGCGACTACTGGTTCCCCCAACTGTGCTAGCTGGGCACGTGCCTCCTCCCCCTATTCCCCCACTGTGGTGACACACGCTGTGGCAGTTACGACACTCCCAGTCACCCCCTGCTATGCCCCCTCCTCCTATCCCTGAAACCCCCTTCTCCCAGCAGGTGTGAGCCTGCTGCCCCGCTGACCCCAGCCCACCTTTACAATCTGGCTTCTTGCTTTTACCTTTGAGGAAGTCTTCCACAGGAACTAAGCTTTTACAGATACCACCACCGCTACCACCGCCCACACCGCTTCCTCCGCTTCCACCCTCTTGCTCCCACATGGCCTTGCCTTCCTTGGAGCGGAACTGGTCCGCATAGAAATCCCTTAAGTTGTCTTTTTCTTTGCGGAAAGAATAAGGTGAAGAATTACCCCCTCCTCCTCCCCTCTTCCGCTCCAGGGTAGGTGAGACAGTGCGGTGTGCCAGGGGTCCGTGGGGGAAGTGGTGGTGGACGGTGTGGTGGTGGGGTCTCCTCCTGAAGCCACTCAGTTCTATATCGTCCGGTTCCCGTCGAACCTTGGCTGAGGCTGGCCTCTTTTTCAGGCTGTCCCTGTACTGCTTACGTCGCTTGTTGTTGCCCTCCAAGTTGCCGTAGGTGACTGTGTGTGTGGAGATATCCGAAACATCTGAGCGAATGTTCCCATCATCGCCCCCTGAGCCTCCCCCACCCCCTCCACAGTACCTGTCGTGACCCCCGATGAGCCCAGTGCTGGATGCACCTCCTTTAAAAGAAAACCTGCCGTACACATTGCTCCCCTTAAACCCACCCTGGTTGGAGTCCGCAGGGGCGTGGCCGGCGATCAGGTCAAATTTACTGGTGTTCCTGTGAGTCATGGAGGGCCGGGGCTGGGTGGTGAAGATGGGTGCTACCCCTCCCCCTAAGCTGTCGCAATCAAACATGCCCCCCTCCAACGAGCTAGCGCTGCCTAAGCTACGCGGCCTATTGGGCGGGGGGCCGGACATACCCAGAGCCGAGGCCGGGTGGTGGTGCAGGTAATGGTCCTGGTACAAGTTGCTGTCCTTCAGGGGCAAGTTGCCAAAAGTCCTCTCCACCTCGTTGATGTAGTCACTGAACATGTTGTCCTCTGGCACGTAGGGTGGAGCTGACTTGCAGTCTGCGGGGTGACCCACCAGACTACGCCGGTGCTCCTGGATGTCATAGATCGAGGACTCACGACCGCTGTGGCTGTACTCTAGAGCAGCGTGAGGAGAACCGTTAATACCTGGGACAGCAGTCATGTCCTTGGCAGTGCGGAGTAACCGCAGGATGTTGGAGTGGGTGTTGTTCATGTTCTTCTTCATGGTGGAAGAGGGTGAGTCTATGGTTGACTTATTTTCCTCAATTTGTACCCCATGGATGCAGCTGTAGATACCCTGGAGCGAGAAAATTAGAAAAGAAGGAAGGTAGAGAGAGAAAGAGAGGGTGAGAAAGGCCATGGGAGGAAGAAAGGGTAAGAGTGAGAGTGATAAGGTTTGAAAGTGAGAAGAAAACGACATTAAAATGTCAGGCATTAGTAAGTTATCAAGAGCCAGAGGAGGGTCAGTGAAAAAGGGACACATAAACAGAGACAGACAGACGGACAGAGAAAGAGAGAGGCAAACAGACACAGACAGAAGCAGAAAGGTTAATGTTTTGCCTTGTTCCTCTGACCATCCTCTTGTTTACACACTATTAAACAGTAATGGGGGCTGAGTTCATAAATGAGGTATCCCAGGGGAGCTTTACGGACCCTCACTGCTGCTGTTTAGTACTCCACCTCACACACAGAGCTAAATGAGAGGATCAAAGCCTTGATTGATAAGACAGGGGCTGAACTTAGCTCTCGCTTTTGACCTCCAATCAATTTGTATAATCAATGTCATTTAAATTCAGCTGACAGTGATGGCGCTGACTTTCTTTTCCCTTGCTTTCATTTGATTTGTTGTCTGCCATTAAATTAAGTGTCAAAGAAATAGATTCCTTGTAAAAGTTTGCTTGACTAAGTACTTACATCAGAGACAAATGCACCAGAAATAACCCATTTAAAATGTCATAAACCATCAGGGTGTGTGGGTTGTTCTAGTAAGTTAGTGAGAGCAGGGAAAGCCTTTGAGAGTCAAGTCGAATAAGCATGTTAAAATGGGGGCTGAGGGAGTCTGTGTTTGAGGCGACAGCCAAATCAGAAAGGTCGAGGACACACTACCCACAAGCCAGCTCGTGGGTCAACATTCCTCAAAGGCGTCAACTTGTCAGAAACAGTTTCTGTCTATCTCTTAGTCATTCTACCCATCACAGAGCTACATTCATTCATCCACCTCGATTTGTGCTTTGTATCCGTTTTATCTCCTATTCCTGATGCTAAGATGAGTGGCAGATGTCCCAGTGGATGACTTTATCTTTGTTCATCTTTAGATATTACAGGTGTTGTGAAGGTAAAAACAGGTGACTGACAAGGCACTATGTCTGCTCAATCACTTACTATCTTTATCACCTTCCCTTTATATCTGATTAACTTATTCTAAATACATCACACCCTTACACTTCCTTTATGCTATGAACTAAAATTCTCAAATATTTTATCTTCTGCTTACAAAACTTGTGCCTTAAACCAGGCATGAAAAATATATTCCGCTATGGAACCACTCGAGGAAACGGAGCCACTTTTGAGACGTGTGTGCACTCAAAATTGATGCTGTAATGCTACAAGTAAGAGCTGCCTCAAACACATTAGAGCACAGAGTGAATCTTACTGTGCAAAAAGGGACTGATGTTTTGCATAAAAGTACGAGTGTCTAAAGCTACAAAGAAAGCTAGATTGCTGCCAACTAATACTGAGAAGAAAAAAAGAATTGTTTCTGAGGTGTTTACGCCTGGTCCTCATTCAACGCTTTAAGGTCAGACCCAGTTGGTGTAAACCAAAATTTATTTAAATCAGAGACATCAGAGACACCTTCGGTCTTAATACCAGACACATAAACACCAGTGCCCTTTTCTCAAGTAAACAATAATTGAGACAATTCACATTTAACAACCCCCATCTGTCTTAAAAGGTAACATTATGCAAATGAATTACACCTCAAGTGATTGTTTATACAGACCTAAATGAGGTGCTCCAATAACACGGAGACACCTTATTAGGTGACCCATTTGTACAAAGTCATAACCACACAGCCTCAGGTCACTGAGCTAAGAATATGCAGAATAACTGAAAGCTTTTATTGCCTCCATGCTGGGTTGATAAATAGTGAACTTTATCAAAATGCTTATTCAAAGCGCTGTTTCAGTGTGTAGTATTTTTTTCACTCTGACCTTTAAACTCCAATTTCAAATGATTTACACAAAGGAGTAACAGGAGGATGAATTAATCCCCTCCCTGTGCCCACACATGAGGTACTATTAGGAAGGAGCTAGCCTTGATGCTAACTACATGGACGCAGATGCATAAGGACTGTCATACATCTTATGTGTCAATTCAGCACGTCAATGGATGTGCATGTTGTCCAGAATTAACGCAAGGCAGACACGAGCTGCAGTCTACACATGACAGACAGGATCAGTGTAGAGGCAGAGGAGTGGTGACAGAGTCAACACGGCAGCTGAAACACAAAGTTTAAAAGACAAAGATAAAATAAGACCGCAGTCATCAACATCTAAATAATATGAAAGACTACACAGATGCAAACATGACCATTCATTTAGCTAATGACTGATAGATCCACTTTTGCAGGTCAGGAAATATGGAAATAGAAATTTGATGTATTTGCTAAACTGGTGAATATAGGTTAAGCTCCATTTTTTCAGCTGAATATTCTAACATATTAACTATTAATATGTAGTTTTAATACAATGTTTGAAAGACCCTTAACAGAGAAACACTGAAGGGGCCACCCTCTGTTTTTGGCTTTGCCAGTGCTTAAACTACAACATCTGTCAGAATAAAGTCATCATCATCGACAGACTCATGGAGGAAAATCTCATGACAGTGGAGTACAGATTAAGCTGATGGTGAGGTCTGACCGGCCAACAGTTGCTAACAAATGTTTGAGGATGACGTAAATTTTTGATGTTTATTTTGCTACTTTCACTCTTAGAATCACTGCCAGTTTTTGCCATTTACTTCTAGCACAACAGGTAGTTGCATACAGCCTGAGGTTTTCTGATTCCTCCAGCAGTGTCTTCTAGGAACACGGATCACACATGATGACGGTGAACGCAAAGATGGAGCCACTAGAGCACTGTGTATGTATGTATGACTCACTGTTTTTGCGTTTGTGTGTGGAACTTTCGTTATGCTCTTCTCTTCTGCACTAGAGCAACATACTAATGTAAAACAAAAGGAAAAATCTACTTTATGATGCCATAGCAAAATCAATGATTATGTCTATGGCACAGTTATGTTTTTGTTGAGGTGCTGTAGTAAGAATACACTGTTAAAAAAGGAAAAGATTTGAATTCACATGAGAAAATAGAAATTGCTCCGTTCTGTTGAAAGGTTTGATGGGAAAAATCTGCTCTGTTTTCTCTAAAAAAAAAAAAGAAAGAGAATTTGCTCAAAATCCTATCAGAAGGGTTAATGAAAGTTAAAGAGAGGGACCTGGCCATTTTGTTTTATTTGTTTTTATTTGTGCTTGAGTTTGACGCATTAGAGGGCATGGCTGTTTAAATAACATGTCAATAATTTTACCTTTCTCATTGAACCAAAACAATTTCAATTTGTTCAGACACAAAAAATATTCTGATCCACTGACATTGTAGTATTTTAAGGATAAGATTACAGCAGATTTCTTTTTGTGTTTTTTTTGTTAAAGATAAATCATTATAATTTAAGTATATGCCATAAACAAATCTAAAATGGTCACAGCGAGTTAAAGAAATACTGCAAGTATTTTATCAGTCAACACAGATGTGTATAAGAAGTAGAGTCAGCCATCATTATCACAACACAGGTTATGTAAGATATGATTTGGTGCCTCCAATTTGGCACTTTTATAAAAAGAACATCTTACTTCTTAGAAGACAGAGTTAACCCTTTTGTAACACAGTACATATATGTTTGGCCAGTGGGAAAGTCTCAGTGAAAGAGATCAATCATTTGCAGCAACACCACGACAATTATCAAATGTTTATCGCTATTTAGTAATTAAGAAAAATAATTTTGTTTTGTGTTAAAGACTGTTATTTGGAATATATTAAAGGAGGTCAACAATGATGGCTATAAGACTTCAGGTTACTAAAAGTGTCTCATCTAGGCCTGTCACGATAATCAATAAATCAATCAACTGCACGATAAATAAAAACGCCCTCTGTAAGTTTGCCGGCCTCGATAAATTGACACGTGCACGCATGTTTGTTTTCCTCCTCTTGTTCTACCAAAGACGCTGGATGAGAAGATGGCTCACTCTGTGCAACTGTCTCAACGAGTTTTATAGCGGATTTATAGCAGAGTGAGCATCTGTCAGACATTCAATCTTTGGGGCGCTCACGGGCACACACAAAGAGAGCTGATGCCACGAAAGCCGGCTGCCACAGCCCATATTCTAACAAAGTCAACGCTTACTGAGGCGTTTGGTCGGCAAAGTAAATATAAATTTAAGCGCAAAATGGTGCACTTTGAAAAAGAAATGCAGCCCTTCATTACGGTTACAAAGCCAGCATTTCAGGAAATGTTGCAAATGTTTGAAAGACAGTACAAATTGACTGGGAGAATGTACATGCCACAAACAGTTACTGAACTGTATAAACTCCATTTTATTTATTGTTTTAATTGTTGTGCGTTTTTTTATTGGAGTTTTGTTTAGTTTTTTTCTTTACAGAGACAGGGTCTATTTTTTATTGTTTTTGATTAGTATTATGATTTTTAGTGACATGCAATGTTTCCCAAAAGAGAGTCCATTTCATTTTCATTGGGTCTTTTTTTTTCTTTTTTTGTTTAATTTATTTTATTTAAAAGCTCTTGACCTCCCCATTACAGTTAAATACTTTTAAGAAATTAAAGACAATAATATTGTTTATGGGCAATTATTTTTCTGACAATTATCGTCCAACAAAATTTGTTGTCGTGACAGGCCTAGCCTCAACCTTATTGCCAAAGCGCCAATTTGTTAAAATCTAGAAATAATTTAACAATCACAATTTTTTTGTAATTTAACCAAAAAACCTTCTAAATTAGGTAAACAACCAGTTCAAATGTAAGATAGTCATGCTTGACTTAAGGAGCTAAATGAAAAAATCTAGCCAATTATGGTAAGTAATGATCACAGCTTTATTTAATTGTATCGTATTGTATTGTGCTGTATATTAAGTATATTTTACTAACCTGCCCAGAGCTTTTTCTAACAAATCTTTTTAATTAATCACATAAAAGTTAAGGGGAACTGTTGTGGCCACTGGGCTGCCAGATGACCACTCCTGTTTTAGAGTCTACTGTATATAGGCCCTGAAAACGCAGCCATTCACCCCAAAATCCTAACTCTCTCTATTTTATTATTAAAAATTCTCAAAAGAGCGCATCATGTTAAGCAAGAATACTTTAATCTTGACATTTTTATTAAGGCTTTTTAACCAACCTTCTTAAGTCAATCTGATTACATAAAATATTTCTGGACTTTCAGCTTGTAATGATTATGAGTAAGCTCTACTGCACTTGATTGCACTAAGGAGACATTTTTATTTGGGTTCTGCTGACTGCCTGTGCAAAAACCCCACAGGTGAGTCATTGTATCTCTCTGACTGCCTGGCTGCAATTCAACTACGACTGATGGTCTTAACACCACGTCTCCTATGATCTCTCTGTCTGGAAGATTTAGGTCGGAGCGGGGGTAAAAAAAAAGTGTGCACTCACTCTGCTGATGGAGAAGGTGATCCCGGGCTTCCCAGAGCACACGCCCATGAAACAGAAGCGAAGCTGCCAGTAGAACAAATGTTCACAGATGAAGGTGATCAATGAGAGCACCATGGCAGCCCCAAGCATGTAGAAGACCCCCGCCATGTTGTCCACGTCCAGCTGACTGCTCATCACCTCGTTTTTCTCGTTGTGGCAGATCCCAGTGAGCCACAGGGCCTCTAGCTCCTCCATCTCACCTGAGGGGAAAAGGGAAACACACACAGGTGACTGTACTGCTGCGTCGCTGTTACTGTATGAATGACTAGGCCAAGCTCATCCCCCAGGTGTCTGAACATGTAAGCGTCAGTGCAAGAAAGGGCCACATTTTTTGGATGGGAGGTTAATGCCAAAAAAAGCTCAGGTCTCAATTACGTGAATTAAATGTCACGCCACATTATTCTGACTGAAGGCCCCCCTGAGGCTGATCTTCTTCAAGGACTGCTTGAGCAAGGCTATCCCCTTCTTGTTTTGAATACACAGACTGCCTGCTGGGACTTTGCAGCCCAAAGGAAGGAAGTGTGTGTGGTCATGTGACAGGCCTTTCTGCCCTAAAATGTCTCACACTCGGGCTAACATGTCCCAGGGGACAGCTGAAGGGGAAGAACGCGTCCAGAGAGATTTGCTTGATCTGCTCTGATGATCTTTTTCTCGTGTGTCTGTTTGGGATTGAGGAGGAAGACACATTTCTTTCTCAATGGTTGCTTAATGGTTCCTAAGTGAAAAGGTTGTTCAAATGGAGGTGCAACTTCTTCAGACCATCCTTCCAACAAGGGGCTTACCAGTGATTATTTGCTATGAGTGGTTTCTGCTCAACTCAGCTTGACTCCATTGGGATTTTGTGTGAGCCATTTCATTCTTCTTTGCAGTCTATACACTGAAACCACCTCCTCAGGGCGGGGGAAACACTGTGGAGCTGTGTGAAACTGCCATGGCATGCAAATCCAAAAAGAGCGAAAAGGAGCAATAATGTAGCTGGCTCTCAGGCTGGAGCTTTTCACTATGGTGAAGAGACTAAGGCTACGTTTACACGGACACTCCTAAATTAAAGACGTTAATATTTTTTCTTTGTGTTTTCAAATTCTTCTGTGTTCAGACGACGACACTGGGAGACGAGTGAATCTGCTGTAGTATGCATGCTGGTTCAGTGGATGGTGGTGTAGGTCTGCAGAGAGGCAGCGCTGCTACAACACACAAACGAAAAAAAAACTTTTCACAAACAACAATGGCGAATAGGCGCACAGAGACGCAGGAGTTTCTTTTCTGGACAGCAGATCAGTTTGGACAACAAATCTGTCTTGATGGTTTTGACTGGATAACAAACCGAGCACGGTAAGAGGCTCACATGTTACTCGGCAGACGGCCGAAGCTGTTGTTGTTCCTGGTATCTGGCGCAGCCTTCATCTGAAAGAGTACTGCGCTTGCGGTGACGTCAGCATTTCACCCTGAAACGCTCTGATGCGGGTTTACATGTAGCTGCATGGACAGCGTTTTGGAAACTTTCCAAATCTGGAGCCTGTTTTCAAAAGTTACCGTTTAAGAGAAAATGTAATGCGTTTCAATGTAAACGCAAGGCCAAAACCCAACGAAAACTTATTGGATTTGACCGTTTTCTGCGCCGTATAAACGCAGCCTAATTTTCTTCCAGAGAAGCAGACACAGGCACAAAAACAACAACAGAGTGTAAGAAGCAGAAGAATTTTGGGAAGTCATACAGCATTATAGGGCTGAAAGTGGGAGGCATATTATTTTCATGTTGGATATTTCCTATCCAATTTGGGGACACTCTGACAAGTCAAAAGCAAACTGTGTGTCTATGGCACATTTTAGTAATTGCTTTACCTTCTTCAACCCTTACCCAGAGATGATATGAAAAAATAAGTAAACACCTTTATTGCAATAAAACAGAAAACAAGAGGAGTTACTCAAGCTAATATCACTTGTTGAAAATGTCTTACATGAAAAAGAATGTACTGTCTTAAAATTAAATGCCACAAGGTCTAATATTTTAGAAGGTTGTATCCTTTCCTTTAACAAAAGTCAGTTACAAATTGATTTGCATGATCTCCCCTGAATGTGTGGCTTTTCCACAGGCACTCATTACATAATGTTGATGTGAAGTAAAAATTGTATGCTTGCTAGTGTCAGTGTTAAAGTCAACTAGCCATGTTGTAGTTTCATTATAACCCAACATTAGCTTCTTAATCTCAGAGATTATGTTTATGCTAAAAAAATTATGAAAGCAAGGTTGAGTTTTGAGGAAGACCTTCGTAAACAAAACAAATAAGCTACATTGATCTTTTTCATCCCAGATCTTAGTTTCAGCAAAACCAAAATGTAAACCAATCTCGCAACTGTCGTCAAATAATTCAGTGCAATGCCATGCATTCTCTGCATTTTTTCTTACCTTAAATATTTAATTTCAGCTTTCTCCCTTTTGTATCAAAGGCTTGTTGATTAAAAGTAAAAGCTGCTGTCACGTTAAATGATAAAGAATGGGAAAACTCATAGAAAGTTAACTTCACAGCATTATTCAGATATTTCTCTGCCAATCTACCATTGAGAGCAGCCTGTTTTCAAGTCTTTTAAATTTCAGGCATTTCACTGATTCAAAGCAAAATAGGCAAAATTGGAGCTGGTAATGGCTCAAAATAATTTACAAGTGGAAACATTATTAAGCTTTAATGATTGAAATGTATGCAACATGATATATGATGAGAGTATGTGAAGCTTATGTTTAGACTATATACACAACACCAACCAGTAACTGATATTTAATATGTGGTTATTAATATAAAACACACCCATGATCAAACAACAAGCCAAAGCATTCATGATAAAACAGTGACCCTTCCTTGCAAAATCAAAGTCTTAATATTTTGTTCAAACTAAATATGATGAATGTAATTTATTCTGATTGTATCTTACGGCTCGGGTAATATGATGCAGCTTGTAAGTTTGGGGATGGGGAGAAAGCAACCTTCTCATTTGGGTCCAGAGATAAAAAAGTAACAGAACTCATGATCCAGAGTATCAGACATCGAATAGTAAATTTAGGACTTCTGAAGGCAATATACAATGTTGAATTAACAAATAAAGTAATTTGAGACTTTAAGACTTTATCAGCACCAGCAAGAATCCTGTGATAACTGCTGAACGTAGGAACAGGAAGAAACATCTTGCATTACAGTCCAAAACTAACCAATATCTATCACTTCAAGGGTAGCTAATAAGAACATTAGCTTTAGCAGGGTAAGCTTCAGAGCCAAACTCTTTTAAGCTGAGCCAGCAAAGCTTATTCTCTTAGTCTATAGTCCTAAACTTTATACTCAGACGTGACAGTTGTATTAGTTTTTCAACTACATGGAAAGAGAGGAAAATATTATACTCTCAAAGAAAACAGAGGTAATTACCGTAAAGGTTGGATTCTGTTTGTTGATTAATGTCTTAATGGATCCTCAGAGCATCAATGACATCTAAAAACTGTTTCTCATTTGGAGCCAATTTAACTCTAACTCTGGTGATTCTTATTATCAGAGTGCAGATCCCCGTGACAAAGTGAACAGGACAAAATGTTCTCTGCAACACACACACCCTGCGCCTTTTAATCCATGTGTATTTTTCCATTTTCAAGCAAACAGCCTGACCCAAATAGAATCCCTGAATCTGGATCAATAAGCAGAAAGTAATTGAAATCTATATCATTATAATTATTCTCTGCTCCGTAATCCTCCTCCTGCTCTCATGCATCGTCTTTCCCATCGCTCTCACACATTTCTACACTTTCCCACATTTCTCCCGACCTTGTATCTGTTCCTACATACTGGGCTGACAGAGTTTCTTGTTAGCATGTTCATGTCCATGTAACAGAGAGTGACAGATGTGAGCAAACATCGATGAGTCTGATCTTATAACCCAAGGTATTGTACGTGTGGTGACAGCAGAAGTAATGAGAGGTTAAGTCTGATGTGCTTGCTTCATGAACATGGTCAACACAACAATAAAGCTTTACTTCCGTTTAGTAAATTTGTGCAGACGTCTGATCTTTGGAGACCACACAGTCCGAGTCCAATGTCACAAACACACACACTTGCTGCAGACACACATGCATGTGGCACTTTGTTGAGCATCACTCAGCTGCGTGTGTGGAGGTCTGAGCCGATTTATCTGGAAAAGATTTGATCCAAAGTGAACGTTCTGTCTGTGCTGACCTCAGTATCCATCACTCATGCAGCGATGGAAAGTGATAGCACACTGAAGGCTCTGCTTGTGTGTCTGTGTATGTACTGCACAGGATATGTTTTGGCAGGTGGTGGGCAGCATGGAGGACATACTGCCTCTGGAGGTGGACTGTGACTGAAGGTGTAGTCACATTTGTGAAAATTCTTCATCTTGCATGACACTTTAGTCCAAGTCCCTGTTTCCCATTAACACTTATTCGTATTCTTTAGGCAGTTTGTGCAAGCAAGGAGAAAATGCCATGTTTGCATATGAAGTGTAAAATGTACTTTATATTCATGCAACAATCAAAAATAATTGACAGAAATAATCCTAATGGTGATTATAAGAAGGGGTGATAGGATGGTACAACAGGTAGTGTGCATGCCTCACACACTGATTGCTGGTTCAACCCTTTCTGTGTGGAGTTTGCCTGTCCTCTCTTGCATGCGTAGGTTCTCTCCAGGTAACCCAGCCTTCTCCCATAGATCAAAAGGTATAATGAGTGACTCTAAACTGCCCTATTTTTGTGGATGAGTTTGTAAATGGTTGTCTCTTTGTGGCCCTGTGATTGGCTGGCACCCACCGGATCCACAAAGAGATTTCAGCAACAGCTTGAGTTCATTCACAGTCACTAATGTTCAAATCCCTTCTAGTTTTTAAATGAGCGCCCCTGATCCATCTGTTTTCTTAGTCAGGGATGCTGTTTTAGAGCTTGTGCCACTTTGAAGGCCTCCTCCCCCATTTGGGTCCAGTCCACTCTGATTGGTTGACTGGTCCACTGTGTGGTAAATGGCTGTTGCAGCTCTGCTCTGCGCCATTTTAACTACAATTCTGCATTCATTCTGCGGTCTCTGCTACCCACTGGGATTGCTACTCTGAGCCAATAGGCTAAAACAATGTTGGAGTTCACTCTGGTAGGTCCATGGAACAGGGGGGCCAGGGAACAAGCTGATTTAGGCCGATACTGGTGCTGTAAAGTGGGGCAAAGGGAGAAGTCCAGATGATGCAGATTTTTTCTTGTGCAGAGAAGACATGCTAAACACACTTAGGGGTATAAAAGTGTCAAAAAGCATAATATGAGCACTTCCTGGAACAAAGAAGCAGAAGAAATAGAGCTTCAAACGCCTTCTGATTTATGGCTTTCATCACAGTTAGGAAACAAGTTTTGTTGCAGAGTCGATAACAAGCTGCAAAAAAGAAGAGAACAGACCAGAGAGACAAACAGGATTCAAGAGTGGGTGATGGGAGGTTTTTAATTTCTGTGTCAGACACCTCTATGTCATTGTAGTGACATTCTGACCTGTCAGGGGTCAGCAGGGTCTAAATGCTACATTTTAGTCTTAGCTCAGCTTGCTTCAAAACCTTACTGGAGGTGATGCTAAAAGTGTGCATAGTACGAGATATGATGACTAATTAGAAACAAAAAAACAATTGAGTTGTTGAGTAAGTCAAGCTGATTCCACATTGCAGTAAAGCCCCATTAGTTCAATTAATGTGCTTAAATTTCAGCCCACACCACCGCATCTTTAAGTTTTGATGTGCATGGATTTCTGTGTTTGTCATTAGAGGTGAAATCTGTCATTATCTGTCTGTCCAGATGGTAAAGTCTATGTGATGTGTCCTGCATCACCATCAGTGTCCTCTAAATTAGCTCAGTGTCACTTTTTTTTAGCCAACCCGTCCAAACAGAGGTGCCAAACAATGAACACAAACTAACTCAACAGGCTCAATCAGATCATCATGACGGAGCAGCAGTCGTTTGATGCTGAGGGCCTCATGGATCGCTGCACTTGTCATCCTCTCAGAGTGATGCCTGGCGCCCGACTGCCCTTTTCTCGGTCACTACCCAAAACTCACAACAGCAGCAGCTGCGGCTCGAAACAAAACTGACCTACAAATGAAGAGCATTGCTCCATTGCACAAACAGTGCCACAAAAATGCCTGTTCACCTTTGTCTAACAACTGACAACAACAAAGATTCAGCTTTATTCTTAAAGCTGTGTTTATTCTTAATACATCTCAAACATTTTCCTCTTGTAAAAACTGTGCTTTTGTAGGCTGTGTTTTTAATGGTGTTATTTGAATAAGAAGTTGCCCCTTTATTCTAATATGCTCATGACAAGGTGTTGGCGTTGTTATATCACAGTGTTTGGTGATAACTTCTACACACAAAACACTCTGGTAATAAACACTCACTGTTGTCTTCAACTGTACTTAGGAAGTATCTCTCAATCAGCCTTTGGAGGTGGGAAGGGGTTAATGACTTTCTACAGTTTCCAAAAGTTTATCTTTTCTGTTTCTTGTGAGAAATGCTATCCATGATCAGAGAGTTTATCTTGGAACATTCAAGGTCTATATTGATACACTTGCCAACAAGCTTTGCCAAAAATTGGCTTCCTGTGCTGAAATAAGACCAACTGTCTAATGCTCTGCAGAAAATGGATCACTGAGGCTGTATTTTTATCCATTTTAGATCGTGGTGACATTGTCTCTGTCTGTGCGATTGCTCACCTATATTCCATATGTCACTACCCCGATTTATCACTGGTGATAAACAGTTACTCCACTCATCACTGAATTTTATGTGACAAGATGGTATGGGCATTTTTTAAAATCTATTTTCAGTAACTTGAAACACCAGATGGACCGTTCAGTATATCCCACTAGTCCATCTGGAAAAGAGTCCATAGAAAGTGTTTGGGAATGGGCAGAACCTTGTAAAAGCAAAACTCGCAGGTCATTGGATGATCGTTCAGTCAATCTCGTTCATTATGGACAAATCAGATAATGTAGTTGGCAGGTGCTACCACCTTGGTGTAGAAGACAGAGCACGTGTCATATTGTAAAACAAACTCTCGGTAAAACATGCCAGAAGTGGAGTGAAAATATCCTTTCTACTGGGAAGTTTGTAGTGTTGTTATTTCTTTTCATTTAATAAAGAAATATGGTCCCGATCTGATAAAACTGTGACTGAAGCTGTTTGCATCAGTTAATCTCTGTATGTGTGACTTCCTGCTATCGTCTCACTCATAGCTCCCATCTCTTCCTGCCCTGAAGGACCCTGGTTGGGTTGTTCTACTTTTGGCTGCTCGTAGTCATTGTAGACTGGAGCTTTGTTAAATTAGTTGCATAAGGACCCAAAGTACTCACAGTCCCACTGACAAACACGCACTTCTGGAGAACTGTATTTGTTTCTGCTGCTTAAATGTGGTCCACTTACAGGACACACCAGGTAGACTTAAAAATATATACTTAAGAAAATATATCTAGCTAGTCCAGGAAACGTGTTTGGGAAGGGCAAAACCTTTCAAAACAATATCATGTGCATCGGGGTGATGGTTTGGCAGAATATTAAGCAACCACACATGACCCATATACATACGTCTGCTGGACCAGGTTCAAATCCTGCCTGTGGACAGTTTGCAGAGTGTATTCCCCTACTACCCCCCCCCCCCCCCCCCCCCTTCACAAGCTTATACACTGCCACTCTCTCCCATCACTAAAGGCACAAAGTGCCCAAAAAACATATTAAAATACAAAAAAACAAAAAACAAAATCCTGCACATGACTGGACGATTGTTTCGTCAACATTCAATTTGGGCCATTCAGATATGGTAGGCCTAGTCTGTGGGGGCTACTGCTGCGTTTTAAAGCATAAAATGTTCAACCCCTTTAGAAGATGCCGACTGGACACACTTGAAGTTTGAAGCTTGGCAAAATGGAGCTGCCTGAAGGTTAATGGTACACTTCAAAATAAACAGTAACACTTCACACACTTGCTGACCTGACAGGCTGGATAGACAGTTCAATATATATGCTACATCAGTTCTTCATGTCCTTTTGATACTCAAAGATATAAATGAAAATCCCTGCATTGATAAGACATTTTTGTTCACTTTGGTATCCTTTAAATTACTTTTAGGTTGGGAAATGACAGAAAACAGCGGCTGTCAGTACCTCAAGGTTTATATGATAAACAACTGCGAACACAGCATCACACAACGACAACACTTGAGTTTACCACCCCAGGAACATGGGTGCCACGGGTATGGAGTCAATTTTGCAGTTGCCCAAATACCTTTAAGTAGTTTAGTATCAGACCTTACAAAACTGGATTGAAACACTGCTAGCCACAGAAAAAAAAATAGGGTTCCTTATTTTTAAAGAGCAGCCACCACAGACTGCCAAACCAGTCTCTGTTTATAAATTCTCTTTCACATTTCAAAAATGTGTCAGTCACAACCTGTCCAACTATGTCCAGCATCTCAAGGATGTAGTTGTCCCCAGAGACTGGCTACCAAAACAAGCACAACCTCCTGAGAAACAACATCCACACTCTTCTGCTTCCACACCTGCAGCAGCTGCAGCCTCTAAGGCCTGCTGTTTCCTCACTGCTGATGAAGGAGTGAACCATGCCAACCTGGCTTAGGAAGCCTAATCCTGCTGCTGACAGCCTTGTTATCACCAGGATCAACCAGCAGGTTCCAGGGCTGTCACCACAACAAGCAACAATCATTGTCACCTTCACTGCTCCCCTTCAAGTACTCCAGTGACTCAGTGTTTTTGAAGTGCTATAATGACATCTAAAACCTAAATCCTATTTCACAACATTGGTGCAAGTGACTTAACACTGAGGGAAATGAAAGCTAAAATGAGAATATGGTTGTTTTTAAATATTCCTATTAGACTCTATTTGTGGGCTAATCACTTAAAAGATACTATGATATGAGGACAGTGTTAAGGCCATCAACATACTGTATATAAACACTATAAGTTTTGTGTCTGCTGGATTACAGTGACTATGAACACAGATTACTCCACCTCAGAACAATGCGCTGATCTTGGATAGGTATCACCTTAAAGCTGGGGTTGGCGATCTGATTTAGATACACTTTTTGTAATACTGGTTAAAATGGTCTTTGTGACCCGATGGTAATCAACTCATAATGCATTCTTAAAACGGAGCGAAAAATATCCGCTATCTACAGCAGGAGTAAAACAGGGAAAACACCAACCAATAATCATGTCGGGACACCTGTTTTTAAACCAATCCCGTCAAATCCCGTCGCCATTCTGCCCGCCTCCTGCGCGTGCATTTTCCCGGCGTGAACAGAGTCGGTGCGTGTAGCCAAGCAAGGGATCAGACTCAGACCGCCCCATTCAGGCTAGAGACAGAGTTCAGTTTGGAGAGGCAGAGGAATGTTTTATTATTATATTGTCACACGGGAGATTTACGGGAGAATACTGATACAGGAGGACGGCGGAAAAGAGGAGAAAATACGGAAAATACAGTAGTTTCACGGCCAAAACGGGAGATTTGACAGATATGTGGAGAATGGCAGAGGAACTACCTATACCCCGATCAACATCGGCTGTGAGCACTAACTAACTTTACATGTTTGTCTGGTGTTTTCTTACTGCTTGCATAGTGTAAAACAAACACGTTGTGCTGCGAGTTTTCTGGATATATCAGCCGCGTGCGTGCATGTGAGTGGGAGGGTGTAGGCGGAGCCCTGAGGAGATGCTACTTTCAAATTCATGCTAGTTTTCCAAAATCGCCAACCCCAGCTTTAAAGATGCTATGAGGAGTTTCTAAGTAATTACAAAAAAAGTCTTACTTTTAGATATATGCCTGATGGAAACACACACTTTAAGATGAGTTTTTTTAGCATCAAAATAGGTTATCTATAAATGCTATTCCTTAGCTTCGCGGTCGGGTCGGACAGGGCTGGACTGGCTTGGATACTCAACTTCGGGAACAAGAACATTAAAACTAGAGCAAATTTATATTATTCGGACACGTCTTAGAGCACAGGGCTGTAAGTATATATAGCCGGCTACAAAACTACGATACTAAGTTTTCCAAAAATTGCTTGTTGTCACACATCAAAAACTACCGCTACGTAAGTAGAACAAGATAAATTACCTCATCGCTTTGCATCCTGTAAGTTGTTGAAAAAAGAAGTTGTAAAGCAATGCAGAGTTCTGAGGAAGGTCCAAGCTGCATTCATTAGCATCACAACAAACACACACTTTGGCTTAGGTCACGTCTTTTGGTGCGTTCTAGTTGTAGTCAGAAGTAGGAATTTCCAAGTTCCGAGTAGAAAACTGCAATTGGATCGCCCCCCAAAGTCTGAATTTCCTACTGGGAACTCGGTGAAACCTCGCCACCCCCGAGTTGACAATTGAAGATGGATGTATCTTTGTTGGGGATCAAGGATACAGAATAGTAGGGGAGACAGGGGGTGCACAACTAGTCTAGGCCTGGTGCTGCTGATGGGGTTCAGCCCTTTTCCACCATGACTCTTGTTGGGGAGCCCTTCCAAACATGGGGAGGTGTCGGTGACTCTTGGTGCAGCAGGGCTCTGGCGCCTGCGGGTCGGGGGCCTGGGACGGTGCCCTGGGGACTGGGTGACTCTGCCAGGTCATGTGTCCCTGGTGGCCTGTGGTGCGGGATCCGTTGGCCTGTCGCTCTCTGGGGACCTTGCCGCGGGGGGCCCCCTTGGGTTGCCCTTCTGTGTGGGTTGCCTGGGACCCCCCCTTGGGCATCAGGGTGGCGGTCCCCGTCGCAGCCTCTTGGCCTCGGCTCTTCTGCAGGGCAGGACCTAACCTTGACCTTACCTCTTGCCCACACCTGCCCCACCTAGCCTTGCTGCGGCGGTCGCACCAAGCCCCATAGGTTCGGCTCGAGAGCCTCCTTACGGGGGCTGGTCTCGAGGTACTTGGCTTCCGGGGGGCCTGGGGCCTCTGGCCTGCCGTGGGAGGGTGGGGGTGGCTGGGTGCTGGGGGTGGCTTGGGGCCAGGTGGGCGGGTGGTTGGTTGAGGCGGGTGCTGTCTGCGGGGTTTGCCCCACCCTGGATCTCTGGGTGTTGTCCTTGGTGCCTCTGGGGGGGCGGGTCGGTGCTCCCTGGGGCCCGGGGGCTGTTCCTTGGCCCGGTAGCTTCTGGGGCCTGTGTGGTGGGTCTCGGGTGCCGGTGGCCGTGATCAGGCCCGGGAGGGGGGCAACTCTCAGGGTATTCTGTGACGACTTCACATGCATGCTTGTACAGACACTCAAACTCCTGTCGAGACTTACTGTAAAGAAATAGTTCTTCCCGTCAGAACTTGCTGAGTTGGACACTTTAACACATCTGCTCACATCCTGTGATGCATGTTCCTCCATATCTGATCCTTGTGTACTCACCTCCCCCAGCTATCAAGACCCCACGTCCCTGGTTTCTTTCTGCCTTTAATTCCTGTAGGACTTTAGATCAGCATAACATTTGGACTGCTCAAACTGTAACACTGCCTGTCTGTCCTCCTTTCCGTTCGTCTTGTCTCATCTTGTCCTGTCTGTCACCATTTTCCCTTCTTTCACACTGTGGTGTGGCACGGCCCTCCCCTTCGGCTCACATCAGGGGTTAAATAAAGTTTGATTAGATGGAGTAGCCTACAGGAAGGGCTGGTGATAGTCACTGTAGCAGTGAATCATACTTACATATCTCCAACTGCTAGAAAAAAAATGCATTGGTCTTTCCAACGCTGTCATGGATGGATGCCCCCAGTGTGAAGAGTTATTTAGCTCCTGTAATAATCAATTTATTTGCACTTCTGACTGGGGTGTGTCGCTCTAGATCAGCTGTATACATAGTATTGTTAGACTTATACAAAAACGCTGCCATAGTGATAATCACATTCTTCATGTGACATTTATGAACAACAACGCAGGGCGTGCTAACAACAGCTAACAATAGCCTGGTACATCGGCATGTTTTTTTCCGACTTCAACTGGAACGCCGATAAGTCGGAGATGATGTCACTCCCAGTTTCGAGGTTAATGAGACGCAGCATTACAACAGTCGCCGCGCCTGCTCATGGGTGGCAGAGTCTTTATATCGCTGGAACTAGATTCTCCTCATAGCACCTTTGGGTAAACATACATAAATAAAAGTAACTATAATATTATAAGCTCTCTTCATAATGAAACAAAAAATGTTATTTCAGTCCTTACCATCACCGAACAGCATAAGGATGGCCAGATCCACGGCTCGTTTCCATCCGGAGTCTTTCTGGATGGCGATACCGTAGCCGGTTGTGGCAAACACCTTACCACTGCCAATGGTGACCAGCTTACAGCCTTCGTCTCGACCAGCCATGTAGTTCAGCACAGCAGCATCGTAGATGAACGCATCCAGTTTGCTGGAAATGAAAATATGATTTGATAAAAAAAGACTTTTGTCACAGCTATAGCGCTCTCTTGTTTCTCAGTGTTCACTCATTCATGACTTTTTCCGCTAAAGTTTTGAGTAGCAGAGCCTTTTTCTCTCCTCAGTTTCTCCATGTCATCCTTATCATTTCTAAAGCTAAAACCACATAACGTGGCCTCCCTCAGCAAATAAGAGCTGTCAGTTGTCATGCATGCAGTTGTCTCGATTAGCCAACCTAATCATAAATACCAATAAAATTCAGCATGACAATTGGGTAACTCTACACTGTACCTTCATTAAAGTCATCAGATGCGATATGAAAATTTTTAAACTACATGGTCATTCAATTAAGTGTTAAAATTTATGTTAATCTGTTTTTATCAATGTCTGAAGATACTCTAAGGCTGTATTTACACTGTAGACAGAAATTACCTGATTCTGTTTTCTTTTTCTTTGCCCCTGAGTAACACTGATCAGATCTTTTTGAAGACAGTTTGGACAGCTCATGTCATATGGAGTCTGATCCTTCGAATTCAGATCTAGGCCAATTTGTTTATACAACACATTCACACAGAGTAACATGTGCATTAGGCATTTGAGTATCAAATGAAATTCATCAATGTGTTGTGTGCCCACAAAATGGTTTGGTATCTGATACCTCAAAATACACACACAAGTAGACTGGGATGGCATCACCTGGATTGATCTGGCCATTTTGTGGATTTAATGTTGACATTATACAACTGGTATGACCTGCAGTCGTCTTCCAAAAAACCAAAAGTAGAAGCAAACAGAGATCAAGATCATTTGGCTTGCTCAGTGATTTGAGGTTGTCTTGCAGCTTAAAAAAATATTTTGAGAGACTATCTACTTTTTTCTTAGCAAAAAGTACATAGTCTCTCAAACTGGAGCCAGCTTTTGCCATTCACATTAAAGAGTCAGCTTTAGAGACAACACATCAAAAACACCACATCACTTACTTCTCATGTTGTGCCATTGTGTCTGGCTTTATGAGGTAAATGATTTTCACTGTTGCATTTGTACAATGTTTCATGAAAACAGAAGAAGAAAAGTTGTTTAAGAGGGCTGCTAACCCCTCAGCTCATGGCTATTTTTGCCTCAATTGTTGTCTTTTCTTTTCTTTCTTTTCACTTCACTACCTGGTTATGCATCATGTGATAACACACAGCAAACTTGGTATCCAAATGACCAAAATGAATATTAAGCTAATACTAATACTGTGAATAAACAGGGCTTCATATGTTTGCCCATGAAATTCAAACAGAAGTCATATTCTGGCATCATTTCAAGCAGGGATTCACACAGATAAATGGCTTAATGGTTATAAATGGATAAAAAATAGACTTACAAGTCTGTGAAACAAATTAATCATATCTTTTATTAATTTAAGCATGAAATCTGTTCAAATCCTCTGTCTAAAGTGTAACGCAGCCACCACCAGTAACTATTAATAACCACTGAAGCTCCGCTTGATGGCAGCTATTTTTCTGCCAGAATGCCCTCTAAATTGGATGTAGACTATGGAAACTACATGCATGCATCTTCAGCTTCCTTTAAGATGCATGCATCCCTCTACAGCACAAAGAATAAGCTGTGCTGAAGCTGTGTTGCATTGTACTCACAAATTTCACCTTTCTAATGAAGCAACAGAGAAGCACATTAACACAGAAATATGGATGTTAAAATAAAAGGAGAACTGAGGGACAGCAGTGGCTAGCACTTCTATCATTAGTGAAAGGGCACTGCACTCTGCAAAAGTGATTTACCTGCCGAAACTTAATTCTTTGAAAAATTAAGACTTTTCTATTTTGACTATTTTCTAAGCGCTTCAATAAATTATGACTAGTTAGTAAAAAACAGTTTTCATCAAGATTTTAGAAGATACAGAAGGTTAGAAAGGATCCGCCTAGGAACATCCCTTATTTCAAAAAGTACCATGAACAGCAAAACATACTAATATAAAATATGAAATGAGATCCTTATAAAAAAATAGAAATGAGCACAAGCTTGCAGTGTGTATTAAGTCTAAAAATTCAGGTTTGACAAGTGATTAGGCAAAGCGACTTATCTGACCTGATTATTACCCATGTGTCAGGGTCTGACACACGCCACAGCTGGAAAATCTCCTGGGGACACCTTAAATTCTGCTCTATTCTTCTGAAATGAGTGATATGAAAGGTCAATTGACATGACAGTCTCCAGCTTGGTGACAAATGGCCACCAAAAGGCACCTCAGGGCTCAGTGAGCCTCTTTGGTCATCCAGAGGTGCTTCACTGCTTTGCATTCTTAATTCTCTGAAGAGGTTTGATGAAAACATTCACGGACAGGCAGAAGGAAAGAGTGCACAGAAAGAGTAGTTATTAAGTTGCTTTTAGAGGCAGAGAGTGAATATTAGTGAGCTCTCACAGCAACCACAGGCCATGCTGCTATTTCTGGGTGCCTGTAGCAGGCAGAAACACAGACCCACTGGCTGCCCACCCACATTGCCCAGAATGCTCCCTCTCCCTTCGACTCGCTCTGCATTTTCCTTGATCATCTTTTTCTCAGTGTTGCATCAGAACGGGACCTCATAGCTCCATCATGTCTCTCTTCTCCCTTCTGAAATCCATTTCAACTCCCTCCCTCCCCATATGTGCTCCATCTCCCCTTCACTCTACCCCTCCTCCTCCTCACCCAGTCTTCAGACTGTACAGTGCCTCATCTACGTTCTTCTGGTGGAAACTCGTCATGTAAGCGTGCATGTCCCTGTAGTTGTTGCGGATGTTGCGCTCTGTACTCCCGTTGGGTACTGTGCCGAACCGGAACGGCGGCGAGAACTCGTTAGGTTTCTGGAACTGTGGGTAGGGGGTTTACCGGAAAAGAAACCACAGAGAGAGAGAAATGACAGAGAAGTGCTCGTTAGCATGGAAAAGGCACTGAGCTGCAACAAATAGACTTTAATGCACTGTTAAGCAGGGGCCTGGGACTGTGCTTTCGGAAGTTTAAAATTAGCTAAATGCTTAAGGTTGTGCTCAACATACAGACAAACATTGAGGAATCTAGAGGACACATTTGGACAAATACATAATGACCTCAAGTTCAAAAATCCACAATTGACATACAGTCTATATGCCCAGGTGACTTATCAGGGGTGGCTCATTCAATAAAGCCTATCAGCATTTTTAAGCTTGTAGACAGATCACTGAAACAACTGTCTAAACAAAGTTTTTTTACAGTCTCATCTCAGACTGTAAAAACCTTGAAACGTCACTGATTAAAATATTTAGGATTGCAAATTCAACACATTGGTTAGTGCAATTTAGTGGATCACCAAAGGTACACAGTTTACCTGTTTGTTATTGAAATATTGAAAATATTTGGAGCAGGACATCATAGAAAAATGATTGAGCTGGTGATTATCATCCTTTTGAAAATTCATAGCCTGAACATTAAATACAATTACTGGTTCCAACAGGACAGGATTCTCCCATACACTTTTAAATATTTAGACTTTAAGGGTTTTAGTATTTTGGTCTGTTTGTCAGAAAGAATGACAATTTGATATCATCACCCTGACTCTGAGGAGTTATGGTTGGTGTATTTGATCTAATTAGGTCAACTTTTTTGAACTATAGGTTGATTTCCAAACAAAGGACCCTCTAAATTGTGTGAATCCTTATTAAAAATTAAAAAGTTTACCAGAGTATATCATTAAAAAATGATTGGTTTATATAAAATGACTCTATTACCCTTTTAACACTTATGACCCCAAAAGTCTTGAGGGTAACAGACCCAGAGAGGTCACTGGCCTACTATAACCCCATTCTCATCTGCAGAGGAAACCCTGAAATCCTCCTGAACTTACCCGGGTGATCTGTATGTGTGAGAGCAAACAGCAGAGTTATCCCCCAGACTTTACCCTCAGTGTGCCTGCTGCCTGTCGTACTTTTGCCCCTCAACCCCTCCACTGACTGACATGCAGACTGCAGGGAAACTTCCTGCTGTGAGGTCCAAGTGTTTTATGAGTAGGCTCACGATTTTTTTCTTTAAAGAAAGATCAGTGCTGCATGTGTGAAAAATAATAATTCAATACTTGGCCCTAACAGGGATGAGTTTTCTAGCTGTAGGCATGTCTGTCAGTGTACAGGTGGGAAAGAGGGGATATTAGCAGAAAATTATCAGGGTAAAGTAATGTGGGAAAAACCCTGCTGATGTTTTTATTATGTAGCTCACTCAAGGAAATCAGGATTCTTTTTAAGGATTTTTCTGCATGTGTGAATTAATGCATCTCTGCAGCGCTCAACTGGTGGGTAGGGACCAAAAACTGGGATGAGATGGCCCTGAAGTGAGATGTGAAAATTTTAATACACATCAACACATCAAAAAAGTCAGTAACAAAACAATCATGAACATTTTTTAATTCCAAGTCATTCATTGATGTGCTGTTTATCTAATTTGATGTTGTGATCTATCTTAATTTGTTGATGGATTACATGTGCTTGTTTTAATTTGTTGTTCTTTAATGCTGAGTTTAGTGAATTTGTGTTTTTTTAGTTGTTTTGGTGCCTTCTGTATTTATTGAAATGCTTTTAATTTGTAGACATGCTTTCTAATATATCGTTGCATTTCTTGTTTTAGTTTTGACTTTATCATTACATTGTTGATTCTTTTGCCTTTTCATTTTCTTGTGCATTTTTTTCTGTTATTCTGTTTTTGTGTTTTGCACTTAAGAGCAATCCTATTGTGGAACTGTTTTGGTGGGCTGCATGTTTGTGTGCCTGAAAAAAACTGGCAGATTTTCTTGGCAGATATACATCCACATATTAATGTTTTCTCTGTACTGTTATTATAACAAGCTTTGGTTGTTCTTCTTTAAATCTTGACTTTATAAACCATGTGATGACAACAAAGAGGACTTTACCATGATGATCTCTTTTTTTCTTGAGATTTTTTTTTTTTGGGGGGGGGGGGGATAGCAAAATTGTCATTTAATGTAAAGCATAATGAAATAAAATGCTCACAAGAATGTCCTCCATGCTTTTAGACAAAAAATTGTTTTCTTTTTCCAGCCTCTGTCTTAAATTAAATGTTTTGCTCTGTCCAATGAGAGATTAAAATGTATTTTGGAAATGTGGGTCACAATTTTCACTCAGGCGGAGGTTGTGGTCCCTGAGGCTAGAACAGCTGAAAATCAATGCTCTCTGTGGTTTTAATTTTTATTTAAAAAAAGAAACAATCTATGAGCCAACATATCCAGGATAAATTACAATCCACATTTAGAATTTACTTTAGATCCACTAATTGACTACATTTATCACCAAGATTCAGTCCACACAGAGATTCACAGCTCCCCATGCTATATGTGAAGTCTACTTCTCCACTCAGTAACCCTCCTCATCTAAAAGTCACACCTTTTTGTCTGACAGGCCCGACACTTGGTCCACATATTCCTCCTGGATCATGAAGGCAGCCAGGTTAGCCGTGTAGGAGGCCAGAAAGATGACAGCGAAGAAGGCCCAAACAGACACCATGATCTTACTTGTGGTACCTTTGGGGTTCTGCACAGGGACGGAGTTGTTGAAAACCAGACCCCAAAGAAGCCAGATGGCCTTACCGATGGTGAACGAGGGACCTCCAGGCTCTGAGAGAAAGTAGATGGAGAAGTAAAAAAAAAGAGAAAGAGAATGCAAATAAGATTTACACAAAGCAGGCTATTTGCTGGCATCTACTCTCGTCACACTTTTAACATCTATCTTTTTAACTGTTTGTCATTTACTGTGTTAAAGTTTGAGAGAAATCTTTAAACAGAAATAATACAGTGAACCATACTGTACTGTGTCATATGCCTTCAAATCAGCTATATTCTGGAGTGTCATACTGTGGTGTACCATTAGAGGGACAGCTCAATATTTTCGAAGTGGGGTTGTGTGACCTCCATATGGCCACAGAACCAGCAGGGGAACCAACAGGAAGTACTGTACCAGGAACAAAGGGTATATAAGTGCATTAACTTTTCGGAAATATAAAGTTTATCTGGAACTAACCGACTTATGTCACGTATTCCTGCAGCAGAAGAAATTGTACTTTCTAGCTTGTTACTCTGTAGCTTGAAGCATTATGGATGATGACAGATAGAACTGAGGCATTATATGCTTGCCTACGAACAACAGTGACTGCTAAAGGGGATAACATCATTAATGATACTGCACACCTTTGACGTCATCATGCAGCAGATACATCATGATAGAGCAGTGGAGACAAGGGAGGTCCTTTGTATCCATGATACAAGTGACAAAACAGAAAGACTATTTTAGCTCTTAAGACAAAACTGGGGGACAATCCCAATTGTAGCCCTCGCCCGTCATCTTGCCTCTTTGTCAATCCTCCCCCCTTGGCCCTCTGTTTTGAGGGCCGAATGAGAAGGTGTGAAAATATGCCCCTAAAACCGCTTTCACACTTCAGGTTTTTTGAACGCGGGTTAACCCGCTAACAATCGGCCAGTGAGTTTTTTCCCATGGCCAGCAGACCCAGGTCTAATCGGCAGTAGAAGAGCTGCGTGGCTTTGTTTATTCCTCTGGCACATCAAGCTGATGTCGTCACGTTGATGACATCATCAGCGCAACGTAGCCCCTCTATGTAAACAATGGAAAGGAGCATGGAGGCTGTGGACGCGGTTTTCTATACTTTGCACTTTTGTCCCTCTTTAAAAATGTACAAACTCAGCGCTGATGATACAAAGGTGGATGGAATTTGTTGCTGAGAAAAGAGCCACATAATTTATAGACAGACGGGGCAGGCGTGATATTATGCCGTGGGGACATTATGCCGACGTCATCCGTAAATTAGTGGGTCGACCCTAGTGTGATGTTCTCACTGAAGCAGATCGGAGGTGAGCTAATTAAAACCCGTGTCGCTTGCAGGGTTAAACAGCCAGGGTTGAAATGCTGATTAAACCCTTTCAAACTGCTGACAGGAGCCAACTGTTAAGGGGTTTAAACTGTTTTTTGGTCAGTCTGAAAGGGGTATAAGAAACAAGACGGCACTCAATTCCTGTTATGTCATTACCCAGAAGTACTCGCTGGCTTTGTTGTCGGCAGATGCAACTATAGCTGTAGCTAAAGCAAACACGAGTTCGTTTTAACAAGCAATTATAAAATATGATCAACAATTCAAAACATGAATAAAATGTACGGAATAATTTAATAATTACTTCGGTTTATGCGCTTCCTTCGGTCTCTGCCCTGTAATCTTGGCAGCAGGTGCGGTGTTTTATGGTAAATTTCTCATACACCTTCATTTCAAGTGAGGTCCCGGTTTGTCTTTGCTTCACTGGCTGTGTAGCCCTTTCCCTTAACCTCACAGATTATTGGGACATCCCTTCACTAGGTGGGGGCTAAGAATCTGTTTGTTTGTTTTTTCACAGCTTGTTTATTGGATTTTGTACACAAAAAGGTCAGGGATTCACAGTATTTGTAACTAAAAATCTTAAAAATTAAACATGTTTGTCTTACTCCACAACAAGCATAAGACAAAGGAAGGCCAAGTTTTTGCACAGTTGGCCACAGAGCATAAAAATATAAGGATGGCTGGGCAAAATTTGGAATTTGCTGTGGCTGACTGAAAATGGTCCTTGGACTTAGATGGCCCTCAAACTGGATTATGGACATCCTTGCTTTAAACAGAGACTGAGAAAAAAGACAAATAAAGATCCATGAACATGAACCCTAGGATTTCAAAGCTGTTTCTTGTAAATGTTAGCCCTTTCATAAAATGTTGCTTACACGTGTGCGAAATGATGATCTAGAAGTTTTGCATCTTGTGTAATTCCCTGTGCTAGTTCGTTTTTACCTCCAACAAGGAGGTTAGATTTATGTCTGCAATTGTTTTTTTGTCTGTCTGTGAGCAAGATAACTTACAAAGTCCTCAGTGGATACCGATGAAATGCCCTTGGAATGTTGGTCATGTTACAAGTAAGAAGTGAGCAGAGTTTGTGGTGATCTGAATTGGATTGCAAATCCAGGATTTATTTAAGCTTTTGAAAAATAAGATAGGGCAGTTTTTGTAAATAACTTGGCGAAGAATCTCAGAATTGCCTTGGCAGAGGTTTGTGCTATCTGAGCACCTTTATGTAGAAGTGTACTTTTTCTTTTAAGGTGTGTTCACACCAAATGTGAACTTAAGTTTGTCGTGCAACAGAAATCATTCAAAGTGAAGGGGAAGGCAGAAATTCATGTTGCTTATGCAACCAATCTGTGACCAATCGGAGCTCCTCTACACAGATATTTTAGTGTTAAGAGACTGAAAAACACAGAGAAGACACAGAGAGAAAGTCTCTGGTGAGTACTGAGTATCCAGTAAGCTCTGCTCATATTTATTTAATACTTTTCATTGGCTGTATTGCAAACAAAGTCAACCAGCACAATAGTAGCTGGCTGCTGGTGTGTTTTTTGGCTTACTAGCGTTGATTTAATGTGTTTTTCACCAGACAAAATATGGCAAACTTCACAGAAGAACAACTGGAGCACCTTAAAGACAAAGAATAGACCAGGTAGAGAGGATGAGTGGGTCTGTGATCATACCAGGAAATCTCAGGACATCCTGGTGAAAACTCTATGTGCAGCTCTGAAGGATGTTATGGAGCATCAAATGGATGTATTTCAGACTTTTCTGGGACATTTAGTTGTTTTTGTTTTTTTTTTGATAACAGAAAAGTGACTGGAGAAACACCTGCTTTGCATGAATATATCAAATCCTAAAGAAAATAGCTCTGATTGGTTGCTCCCCAACTTATAAGAGTAGAAGAAATGCCTGCAACGTGCAGGCATTTCTTCTACTCTTATATGTTCACTGTACAGGCCCTGCACCTGGTGATGTGCGTATATTTATCCTCTACACACAATGCTCCCCAACTTATCCCACCACCATGAAGCTAAGGCTGTTGTGACTGGATGTCCCTCTTGACTCCTTCAACCTTTCCACACAACCAAAGCAGCTGTAACTGGATATATTTCTAACTTGTTTTTACTTTCTACATGACAAAATTAGGTCTGATTGGATTAAGTCTCTGTCAAACATGATAGTATAGTTTTTATTTTTGATGAAAGTGTCAGTGAATTTTGTTTTTGTCTGTGTGCACTGTGTTTTTTTTTCGTCAGGGGAAAAAGGTTGTTGATTAAAATTATGCCGAAATAATTAGTCAACAAAATTGATACTGCACATCTTTACAATCAGGCAGATCCACCTTGCCAAGCTCCAATCTATAACGATGCTGAGCAGCACAAAGTAGCGCAGTCCCATTAATGTGCTTTGCAACAGGAGATGGAAGCTATGAGCATGAGGACAGCAGGAAGTGACTGATCCTACAGATATTAGCACTGCTGTTACCAGCTTCAGTCACAGTTTCAGATGAGGACCACTTTATTTTCAAAAACACAACAAAATCCTCTATAGAAATTATACTTTCACTCCACTTCTGACATGTTTTGCCAGGAGTTTGTTTTACAAAGTGGCTCAGGTTCTGTCCTAGCTTTGCGCATAGCGCTTACCTGCTACACGTTCTGATTGGCCTGTAAAGAATGTGACTGACAAAATGATCGTCCAATCACCTGTCAGATTCGCTTTTGAAAGACGTTACCCATTCCCACAAATTCTAGGAACTCTTTCCAGAAAAACTTGTAAAATATATTGAACAGTCCATCTGATGCGTCAGGTTCGTATTCTGCTAGAGCAAAAATTAACTAAATAAACAAAAAATAATAAGCTTAAGTCAAAATTTTCCAATCACACTGATTTTCAGATTTTTCTTTCTACATATTGTGATAATATAAATATTTAAAAATCATGAGGTGAAAATTTGACAGTATATCAGAGTATGTATCACATTATACCGTACTACACATAAAGTTTTTTCATCATATATCGTTTCACACTGTATCATATCCTGTCATACTGTATTGCATGGTATTGCATTGTGTTACACTGGTTGCATGTATTGTCACTATACATTGATTTAACCTAGTTCTACAAGATTGTCCATGATCAGTGGGTGTGCTGCATGCTCTATCTGCACTCGTCCAACCTCTAACGTGACAACCTGCTGTTACAGACCGACTCTACTCCACCTCCCTCTGCGTTACTATGACAAGGTAGTGGAAGGGAAACACTACCTGCTGTAGCTCTGTTACATGAGGGACAGAGGGAGAGCGTGTGGGCTCGTAGATGGGCTCACAGCAGGCTACAATTATGCTACAGCTGGAACAACAGTAAAGGACAACAGCCTTACATAACCTAGCCATTAAACAGTACATACTCTTACACAAATGCTTCATAAAACACAACTCCGGGACACATGACTTAACTAAACCAAACCCCACATTATGACTCTTATCTCCTCTCTGATAAAGAAACGATGAGCTGCAGCTCTTCTTTTGATTGAATTCTGAGTGGTTGCCGTTGTGTCAAGCTAATGCAATCCTGGGAGTCAAACAGAGCGGGGTGAATAAAATCTGCGGGAGACAAAAAAAAATAAATTGATTCTGAACCATTGATTTTGATGGTTAATTGATTTGAGCGGCAAGCTGAAACAGAATTTTATTCAACAGGATAGTATTGTTCCGTATTGTCAGACACCATTAAACCTGACACACTCTGTCAATGAACAAAAATGAAGTAACAGAAATAGATTTATGGATATAGATTCATCTAGTACACTTCCCTTGATATAATGGTGTGTAAGAGTCAGTTGTATATTATTTGATAGCTGTACTATCAAAAAAGATATTGTTAATACGCCTTTGTTCCCAGAGAGATGGTAGGAATACTTAAGATCACTGATCTGCTCCTTTACAATGATCCTTTTTATTAGTGAAAGAGCTTCAGTGACTGTAGATAAGTACTCAGACATGCTCCCAGAGCTCCAGTAGCTCTCATTCAGCGGGGACTGTCAGAGTAATTTTACAGAAGGAGGACACTGATTGAATGGTGAATTCAAGGTAGCTGGTAAACGTATCTCATTGTCGCCTCTCCAGAGCATCATTTGATTGAGTCTCTACTCATGAGTGTGACTGTTAATGTGGCTAATGTGTTTTTGAGTGTGTGTGTTTGTGTGTGTAGTCTTCTCACCTCGCCCATCTGCCAGACAGCGGTTGTAGCCCACCGGGCTAAAGTACTCAAACACAAACACAGCTATGGCAGACACAATCAGTAGCATCACAAACATCATCACCCAGACATCAGCGCTAAAGGGCTCTGCAACACAGAGAGGGAAACAAAAAGGTGAGACAGGGACAGGGAGAGAGAAGAGTTCATCAGGGTAAAGGGTGCAACTGGATGCAGATTAAAAAAGAGATGTGGGAAAACAGAGAGGAGGTTCATTACATCAAATAGAAAAAAAACACAGTTTACCCCCTAGTATCAACACTATCATTTGTATTTATGTGCTGTGTGCTCACTGGTTCACACTGACGGACTCTTGAGTTTGTGTGAACACTAACAAGCACTTCTCCGAAGAGAAATACAGAGGAAGGTAGGTAGGTAGGTGTGAATGGACAGATGTACTCATTGCGTTGGGCACATTTTCCACCGCCTGCACTCAGCAATTTTCACACACAATATCATGTGACTAACACCACAGCACTTAAGCCACAAAAACAGTGTCACTACACGGAACAATGGGGAGCTTCTAAACCTCACATGACTGATATCGGAATGTTGATTTGATAATTTAAAGATTCCTTACAAAAGTCCAAAGTATGAACAACCTCTTTAATGCTACTTAGTTAAGTATCTCGAGCAAAAGCTGTCTATTGTTCTTAAAAATAATCTCGTTTTGCATATTCCACAACTATGAACATATGACTTGGTGAAATTCTGAAGAAGCATTAAGGAGGGCAAAGTATTTATCTAAGAGCTAGCAGCACACTGACAGGGATCATTCCTCTAAAATGACACAAATACATGTTTTTGCCTTGTTGTTTAATAATCTGAGACATTGGAGGAAGTTTTCAATAAGAAGGACTATCCGCTCTGAAAATTAAGAAACCGTAACGACAAAGAAAAAGAACAGCTCTATATTAATGACATTTCTGGACAACTGCTTAATCCAGCCAAAACATTTAAAGGTCAACATTGATTCAAGATCACCAGCAAATACTATTTTAAGTTTTTTGCCTTAAAGGTGTAGTCAGCGATGTGGGAGAAAACGAGTGGAGAGGTTGTTTATAAACGAATTTAGACACGCCTCTCCCTTCATATTTCACCCCTGGCTCCACCCCCGAAAGCTGATGGACGTGCATTGTCATGGAAACGGCCGTAGAACTGCTTAGCTGACCAACGTAGCTAAGGTAACCCTGACTCGTCAGACAACTCAACTTCCATTATTGATAACATCACGAAAACAGAGCATTCTGGCAGATTAGACAATAAGATGAATGCCTGACAGCTGTTATTGTTATGTGAAGCACCACAAAGCTAATGTTGCTTACCTATCCAGCAGACAGACAGCGGCATCCGCGTCCGTTTCAGGTCTTTCAATTGGCGGAGTTCCCTCCATTGTCGGAAAGCAACACCAATGTTGACCCGGGTCTTTGCTCTGTCATGGTCATAGCCCTTCTTTTTCACTTTCTGCTCCTCTGACCTTTTTTTTTTGGGCTGTTTTTCAGCCATTGCTGCCCCACATATTGTATCGCTCTCTTAAGCTAACTGCGAACGCTACGCAACCTACAACTCCCCCTCCTCCCCTCTGTCTGATCTGTGAATGAGTATGATCGTCCCCTGGATGTGGGGGTGGGGGTGGGGGTGGGGGCCCAGTTTTGCTGACTCAGCCCGAGCCACAGTATTTACCTGCTGAAATTCAGAGCCAAGGCTGTGTATTAAAACCGGACTTTTTTTTTAACATGCTGTCAGTGGTGACATCTTCTGGATGGAGAGGAGAAATACAGTGAATTTGACAAATACTGCATTAGATTAGAAAATTAGATGATCGCTGACTGCACCTTTAAAAGCAAATCAGATGTTAAATTCTAGCATGCCTTTTGGTTTAAGCCCCACTCAGAGCAGGCTGTTTCAGAATAAGTCCCCATAAGCATCATGTCTTTCTGTAGGTGTGGCTTAGATGGTCGTAAATTTGTGGTGTCTGTTCAGACCTGCCAAGGCAAATTTTCACTGAAGCCATATGTGGGCTGAACAAGAACTGCACTCAGTAGAAGGAGTGTCTCCCGTTTTGGTTTGTTGACCTTTGCTTAAGATCAGTTACAGCTGTAGTTCTCTGAATATCCAAACACTTTCAAAAGAACAGACTTAGAAAACAAAGACTGGGCACAAAATGTAATGTCGTGAGATTGGTTTCCCTCCACTTTTTGCGATAAGTTCAAGGTAAATAAAAGGTAAATGACAAGTTGATTTTGGTCTAGACATACATATGATTAAAATTGGGGGGTTTTCCAAAGAAAATACTTAGTTTACATCCCTTAAGAACAAAAGTTTGTGTCTTTACAGAAATTAATGCACTGCAAAAGACAAAAAAACAATGTCCATTAAAAAAAAAAAACTTAGACTGGCTTTTTCATGTTTGTTTTATTTGTAATATGAATGTATTTGTGTGTATTAGGGCAAAGCTAACATATAAAATCCAACCCATGCTCAAGCGTTTGACCCTTAAGTCCAGTTCAAGCATGGCATGCTTCCTTGGCCCTGGTCTGAGTAGAGAGTAGGGGTTGTGCTTTGGGACAATCTGGACACAAGTAAGGGTGCAGGTCCTTTAAATGAATATGATGTATGATCCATGCAACTGTCCATTTCTGCAACTACCATAAATAATGGTTAAGTGTTTCAGGGCTGTGTCTAATAAATGACTCAATTTTCAAATTACATGGTCTTTTAAGTTGCATTCATGCTCTTTATATTTCCCTTCAGTGAATGTAAAGGTGTTTAATGAAGTCAGTGCTCAGGTCTGGTTGCTCCCTGTGCACTGTGAGTGCACACCAGCGGGGGATTTGGAAGGGTGACTAATCGCTCTTTGGCATAGTAGGGGGCAACTGGGCTTGGTGTGAGTGTGCCCTTAGTGCTCTCAGTTGTGTGGTAAACCTGTCAGAGGCACCATGCAAGTCTCTCCTTACCCAGAAAGGCAGAGGGGGAGACAGTCCCATTGCTACGGGAGACCATGACGCTGATCCCTGTCTCAATGAAGGGCACAGAGAAATCGATGACCTCAGACCTCTCCTCGTTGATGGTGAGCGAGCCCACTGCCATGTGCGCATTCTTCAACACAACCTTGAGGACAGCCAGAGACACATGGGGAGAAGGAACAGAGGATCAGCAGGTGTGCTGAGGTGAATATACCAAGAAAATGACAGCTAAGAGTAGAATCTCTAATAGTTGCAATTTGTCCCCAAACCATCATTTTTAATTTGATTTATCTATTTTTCTTGTCAAAGGTAAGCTGAAGAATGATAAAGCTACACTGCTACCTCCTCCCTCCTGAACACTCTTGGATATATTTAGTGTTTGGATGAAGGAGCCCCTGGCCATGAATAAAAATGGAGGCCAAAAGACCATGCTAATAAAGAATATGTTTGCCAGGGTGAGCAAAACTCTTACACATCACTTTCACACTTCTTTACTGAAGCCTTCTCCTTATCTGGCTCTCTCTTCTTCAGTTTTCTGCTTCTGTTGTTTTCCTCAATTCAAATTAAATCATTATCTGCTTACTTAGGCATTTAAAGACTAATGCATCCATGCATGAGAGCCCTGCAGATTTGCATCACTTTGACTTTATACTGATTTATTCTTCAGGAAAGTCAGAACAGACACGTTAGGTTCTTTAATTTTATATCATGGCACACATCTTCTTTGTTCTTAAGATAATGATGTCTCTCGTTCTCTAGTATAATCAATTAAGTCGGACATCACATCGATTTGTAAAGGCTGCATTGTGCTGAATGTCTAATGTGTAACGAGTGCAGAGGAGAAGTGGGTCTTTCCCTGAGGCTGCTTTTTCTTCTCTCTAGAAATCTCTTTCTACTTCTGCATGCTTTTTTTCCGTCTCTGATTAAGAAGCTTGTTCTTCTCCTGCTCAGGTATTAAGAGGCTGATCATCGCTCCCCCTTAGGCCAGGTTAGGGGTCCAAGTGCTTGATAAAAATGAAAAAAATAAAACAATTTAGAAAATACAAAATGGTCAGGTCACACAGTGAACTCCTGTGAAAATAGCTGAGGTAAAGTGGTGCAAGCATATGTGGTAAAGGTATTAAAACACATTTATATGGCTCATAGTTTTAAAAAAGAATAAGCTTTTCACTTGGTTCTGTGTTGTTCAGAAAAGTTAATTATAGACTGCTTATTGGTCAAAATAAACAGGACAGATAAGAGAGCAAAAGAGAAACATACCAACATACACACTCATTTAATACATATTAGGAAATTTAACAGAATCATTGTGGATGTTTCCTCTCACAGGAAATATGTGGGGTTAATAACCAAAAACACTTAATTAAATTATTTTTTTCTGCAGTTTATTTTGTACTTGGTTGATATTTTGAGAGTCCCTCTTGGAACCAGTTTATATTTCCCAAAGTGACTCAACACCCACAAAGGTAGGCCAATTGGATGCCAATTAAAATAGCTGTGCTGTAATGATCTATGCTGTGTATCGGTCTATTTTTTGTTTCAGATGGAAGAAAGAGAAACACACAGGACAAATTTATTCTTGGCAAATCGCTATATTTAGTCATGCTGCCTGTTCAATAAAGGTTGTGTGGCGAGGTCCCCGGCGTTCTGCTGCAGTGTTCACTCAACTGTGAAATACGCAATCAGCTCGTGTGCCAGCAGGTCTGTGGGACATCTAATAAACTTGCACTGTGGGTATTTAGAATCAGTTTACAGCCTGCAAATGTGCATTTTCTTCTGGTATTGGGCTCAATTTGTCAAAATAATATCCATCTTTCTTGCTCCGTTTAAGCTAATACGTAGCCTAACTTAAAAACAATCATCTCTCCACAGATCAGTAAAACAAAATGAACAAAAAGCGGCCAATAATTAACAAAGTGCTACAGAAATAATGTCTTTGTAGGTAAACCCCGTAATTACTGTTGGTTCAAATGACAGAAAGCTCATGGGTTTTTGGATTATTTGATGAATATGTTCTGTGGTGAAAAAAATAAAAATAAAAACAACAAAAGAGTCTTAACAAATAGACAGGGCTTTCACAGCTTTTGAGGATTGAATGGAAGTGGTTAAAATAATTAACCTTGCATAGCAGACGGGCCTGCCTGATTCAGTTCCTGAAATCCTGCAGATCCCATCTTGTAGCGCTCCGTTGACCAATGGATTCCCTCGGCTAAAATTTTAACGGCCCATCAGGGAAGAGAGGCGGGAGCTGTAGAATGCGGACGTGACGACAACCGGAAGTTGAAACCGGAAGTTGAGAACAGAGATGCCGATTAGCCTATTGTCCTCATAGATACTTAGTAAAACTTGGCGAAATCTGCCCTCCTCAGAAGTTTACTTGTGGGGATTGTCTTTGACGAGGTTCATGTTACAGATAAGTGTCAAATGAATCATCTGTGTGGTACGATTTAGTGTAGGACGATAGTATAAGGCCGTTAGCCGTTAGCAGCTAAGTTAGCGGCTAACGGCTAATGGTCATTTACTGTCGTTAGCTGTTAGTGGCTAAGTTAGCGGCTAACAGCTAACAACAGCTAACAAAAAAGTATGCTATTTTTTTTCAATTCTTTATTCAGCCATTTCAAGTAACAAACAGGCACATTTTGCATCATACAGTCTTCAAAAATCACTGAGCAGCATCAGCAGTCAATATAAACAAAATAATAAAATAAAATGAATATATAAAAGAAAAAAAATAATGACAAATTCAATGAAAACATTGCTTCATTATATGAGGCAACCCTGCTGGATATCGATTGGTCTGTGATTTACCCAGATGGACTAGTGAAACATTTCTGTGGCAGATATATGGAGCTGTCCATCTGGCTTGTCAGGTAATAAAATAATAGGCTAACGTAACAACAAAACAATATCCTAAATGCATGAAACACGAGCATCAGCTTTGTTTCACTGAACATTAGTTGGGTGTCCGAATCTCTCCCAAGCACTGTAGCCTGAGGTAGCATCCTAGGTGTGCAATTTTTATTCGATGGCCCATTTTTTTTTATCCCCGATTGCATCAAGGCAGTTGAGGAACATGAACAGAGAGAAATTGACAAGGTTCTAGAGAAAGGTTTTTCCTGACTTTAGGCTCATCTAACTTAGAGGAGTTTTTAGAGTTGTTAAAAGTAGTGGAAAGAGTTTTAATATCCACATCCATAATTGAACTGTTGCACCTTGATCTGAGTCAGTATTAAGAAATCATTTGGGGGCAGTTACTCATCAATGAAAAGAACTCAACTTCTGTTTCTCCACCTCTAAAATGAAAGCAATTGATGTCATACTGCATACAAGGGGAAACACAGGGTTCAGAATTTAATATTTGACATGCTGCATGTTGCGGTGCAATGTCTGGTGCTGTAGAGCTACTGTATGTATGGGGTTAAACTAGGAACTACACCAAGGCTGATGAATTCAGTGTCATCATATATAAGTGTAGACGTTTAGTGTACGTTTATCTGTAAACCTAGTCAGTCATTGTTAGCAATACAAAAAACTTCAAAATTCACAACCTGGGCATTCCCAGATGTTGCAATGAAAAAGCTTTTCAATCTAATTTACTTTTATTAGGCTATATTTCCAGATTGCAACTGAAAATTCATTTTAAAAACCCCAAAGACTGAATTGCTCGGTTACAAAATTATAAAGTAATGCTTAATCAAAGCCCTCACCTCTCCAACCATGCCATTCCACGTCCCATTAATCTTCTTTCCATGCTTGCCGTTGGTGACCAAGTACAAGTCATACGAGAATTTAACTGTCTTGGCAATCTTCTTCAAGATATCAATGCAGAAACCTTTACAGCAGCGCTTGATATAGATCCCTGAATCACCTGTCTGATTGCTGCGAGGTGTGACAGAGAGAGAGAGAGGAGAAGGGGAAGGAACAGGAAAAAATAATTCAGCAATAAGAGATCAAAGATTATTCATTTGGGTAAAAAAAGCACATTTGTAAGAGAAAGAATGAAAAATAGAATACATATTTTATGAAACCTGTCATGATTTTGAAGGTTTATCTATTAAACATGGCGTCTATTTCTGTATATCAGTCTTTTAGCATTGAAAGGTATTCTGCAATCTCTGTGTATCTGCCACTGTGAGTATTTTTTCCTTCTTGTCTCTTTTGCAGTTTCTCATTCCCAAGAAAGTAAGGACATCTTTAAAGGAAGAGGACAGACAGATTGACAGATAGACAGACAAACAGACTGACAGGGTGACAGGGTGAGGAGGAAAGGAGAGTAGCAGAAAAATGGTAAAAGATCAGTTAAAGGACCACTGAGCCAGGAGATGTAGGATGCACTTTGCGGATTTCAGGTAGGCCAGTGATAAGAACAGGGCCATTGAAGAAAATTCTTTATCACACACCAAGAAGGAGTAGATATCCAAAGGGTGAAGAGGCTCAGGAGGGAGGAAAATAAAGGGAGACACAGAGACAATGACCCTGTTAGTAGAAGTGAAGTAAGTAGAAGTAATGAAAGGACACTGAGAGATAGTGAAATGACAAAGATGATTTTTTTAAAAGGATAAAAGCTTTCAGAACATCACATAATAACTACAGCGCAGACCTGTGACAGCTGACTAACAAACAGAGAAAAAAAAGCAGAAAGGAACAATCAAGGAAAATGTTCAGCAGCAGATTATTCTGAGGACTTTGCAAACAAACAACCACACATGGCTACTTGTTGACTTCTGGGTTTTGCCTAATAAACAGCAAACTGCAATGCACTGTGTATTCTGACAGCTTTCTTTCAGGACCAGCATGAACTTCTAAAGCAATCTGTGCAACAATAGCTCATCTGCTGGATCGGACTCCTTGGGTCAGCCTTTTCTCCGCAAGTGCATCACTGACTGTTAGCCACTCATGACCCTGTCACCAGGTCACCGCTGTTCCTGCCTTGGGTCACTTTTGATAGATACTGGCCACTACAGACTGTAAACACTCCACAAGCACTTCAGCTGTGGAGATGCTCTGACCCAGTCGTCTAGCCGTCACATGTAGCACTTGTCCATGCTTGCCAATTTTTCCTGCATCTAACATGAACTTCGAGGACAAAATGTTCACTTGCTTGCTAATACATACCATCCACTAACAGGCTCATCAGCTGTCATAATGTTATGTCTGATTAGTATATAACAACGCCCTAACCACTAAATTGTTTGTAAAAGTACCAATAACCTAAAACATCAAACACATAGAAATACAATTTTTTTTATAGGAGAGATGAAGATTGGAATGGCTAAACGTCTGGTGCCAACTTGTAGCTAAAGGCTGAACTCTCATACAAACAAATGTCCTGAATATGTATAAATCACAGACTAATAAAATATCAATATCTAAAATATCAATACAGTACACAGCAACATATCCCCATTTATTACTGTATGGATAATTTGGACATCCAAAATTAATTAAGCATATAAGCAGTCTTGTGTTGAAGCGTTTTATATTTTATGTCATTTGCTTAATTTTTTATTGCATTTGCAAGCATACAGATGTTTATATTACTATTAACACTGAACTCCCCAAAAAGATGTTTTTAAAAAAAAACTCTTAGTCCTTAGATAAATTCTTAGTGTCACTCCTATGAGACAATAATTCATACTTTTGCAGGGAAAATGAAACATTTATTGCCATGTTAGAAACTGATTTTAAACTGTTACTTGAGTTTGAGCTGTTTCCGGCACGGTACAGTGTTCCTCATACACGTCCCACTGAGCGGATCGACATCCTCCACGATGACAAACGGGGTCTCCTCTAGAGTCACGATGGACAGGTGGTCCTCATGTTCCTCTGCCGTTGAGTACAGCTCGAAGCGCGGCCAAACATGATATCTCATCGTCAGCAAGCCTCTCTCCCACTTTCCAACCTGCATGAAGGATTAAGAGAAGGGCTGAGTGATGCAAAGACTACTGTACCAGGCACTTCAGGTGGCAGGGGGCAAAGTGACAGACACGTCTCAAAGAAAGGAAAATACAACCCAGGGGTGGACAGGTAATATAGAGAAAAAAAGAAAATAAATAATTATAATCACCCTGTCCCACTGTCGATCCTTGTCCAAAAGAAGAATGACCAGTTTGGGAAATATTTGGTGACCCTTTTCACTAAACGACAGGTTTCTTCCTTCAAATGTCACATTCACGAGGTACCTAAAAACAGAAATGGAAGCTTTGATTAGAAATATGAAGACTGCTCCTGCTTGAGCCTTTTAATATCATTTGACACCAAGTGTAATTTAAAGATAAATGAGGTGTTCATGAAAACTAGAAGAGTTCAGAGAGCACAAACCTCCACCAAGGCCTTTCTGACATGAATCAAACAGTCTTTACATAGATAGTGCCAGTTCATAACAAGTGTTATCTCAAGGCACTTTGCAATAGAGCAGGCTGAAGCCATACTACTCAGTTGTTATTTGTGCAAATCTAATCCATCTCACTTTTGCCATCTGTTGATAATTATGTTTAATTTATCTTAAAAAAAGACAAAGAAAACAGACGAAGGAGAAAAAACACACTATACCCTGCTGACATTACCAACAGTCCCAGAAAATTTCTTTAAAATCAGCTCAAAAGCTTTTGAGTTACAAGTGAAAATATGGGAAGCTGCATTCTTTTGCAAAGTTAACAAATTCTCAAGAAAAAAAAAAAAAGCTGCATCAGCATTTGGTTACAGGTCAGCACCAAAATCTCAGTATTCTAACCATTCTATTCAGTATTCTAACCGTGTAGGGTTGAGCTGGGTTGAGCTGATACCACAAATACAAAAACAGCATAAAGTGTATTTCTAGTTATTCCAAATCACAGTTTTAGGTTCAGTTCTGACAGCCATGGCAGGAGTTCCTTAGTATTGAGCATTTTGACCCACAAGGACAAAGCAGAGGCAATACAGAGAAAAAAAACAGGTATGGAAGCTTTAAAGACTCTGTGCTGTCTTACCATTGAAAAAAGTAAATCAGTGAAACACAAGTTATGATTTTTTATTACATAATTCAGGAGCCAATTGTGAAAATAAATCAAACAAAATAAAACTGCCTTTTGAATATTTGAAACCTATGGGTTTTGCTGTGTAAAGACTGACGATGATCATCTATCTTTTCTTTGTTTTGTTTTTGGAACTGTAATTTTTTAAAGTGCTAAAAGGGGATGCAAACCATTAATATAGTGCACTTCTGGAATATTGAAGTTCAGGCATTGTTACAACCTCATCCAGACATGAGGACTGAGTCCCAGACTTGGACTCAGATCTCATTAAGTCTTGATTTGCGCTCGTCTCTCAAATACTTCAGATTGGACTCAGACTATCTTAATTTTTGGTCTACGTCGGGCACATTGTAAAAATTAGCTGGATGTATTTCCCTTTTAGAGTGCAGAACCCTCTCCATCTGTTTCATGAGCACCCAAACTCAACACACATGTCAAAGGTCAGAGACGGGCTGGTAAAGGTGTCGGTCTAGGTTGCAGGAGCTGAGGAATTCATCAAGTTTCAATTTCAGCTAAAATATGGCTTTCCACAGTTACCAAAACAAGACAACCCCCAATTCTAATTCTTCTCTGTAACATTCAGAGTGGGGCAAAGTGTCACAGGGACGCAAATATTATGACTGGAAATGGCAGCATGAATGGAGCTTGTGCCTTACTCAGTCCTGCACTTATTATGCATGACAGCTGTAGGTTATAGCAAAGGGAGTAACGGTGTTAAGAGAGAAGATTGACACTGAATATTAAAAAACAAGATGGCAAGGAGCCTAGTGCGTTAACTTTTTTAATTCAAGGAGCTATTTGCTTATTAAATTATTTTTTACAATACAGTACAAGATGATTCTTGATTTGAGATGTATTTATATAGAAAAGGCACACATTTAGGAACTTAGTTGAACTTGTTTCTGCTGCCGGGATCAAAATGTCATCTCCTTTGTCTCTACACTGCTAATACCTGTCATGTGTAGACTAGCTTACACCTTAGTTGAAAGAAGTGCATAACAGATGTGCAGCATCAACGTAGGGGATGAAATGCAACCATCAGCTGTAAGTGTAGTTTACAGTCAGTATATTTTCAGCTCTGCCCTCAGTTTCCTCTAGGGCTGGGTTAAAAAATCATTGTAATCGATTTTAATTGATTTCCCTTTAAATGGTTCATACTCGATCCATAAAATCCAAAGATCAATCTTTTAACGTGGGTAGTTTTTTCTTCATTGGACGTGCAGAGAAGCAGCCTGTGGTATCAACTCTGCTCGTCTCGTGTTAAGCTCTGCTTTCCACTGAACAAGATCTCATGAGATGTTACTGCAAGCAGTCAAAAACATGGCGGAAGCGAGTAGCACCATAGGGGCACCACCGGAGAGTAATAGTTGACGTTTGGACATATTTCAGATTTAACAAGCATGAAAGAGAAGACAAGTTGGACAAAAAACAAGTACCTTGCAGAATATGCATTAATGCATATCATTAATATGTGATTAATGTAACTGCTTTGTAGGGATGTCCTGATACAACTATTTCACCTCCGATACGATACCGATATTGCAGCCTTGAGTACTGGCCGATACCGATATCAATCTGATACGATATCAGCAGGAATCATACAGACTTTTATTACCTATTTTGTAGTATGGACTGTAAGAAAAGGCTTGATCAGGTCAGATTACTCAAACAGAGAACAGTAGGCAGCAAAAGTAGGTATGAGAAAAACTGACCCATTTGTTATTAACCAATAGGTTAAATAAATTTTAACCTTAAACATAAGAATATACTACAATTAAAACAACATGAATAAAAAATATTAGAAGACCCTGAAAAGTGACCTCAATAAATCAAACAAAAACATATTTCACCAATTGCAAAATAACCACTGTGTTGAACTTAAACATAAGCATATTCTACAACTGAATAAAATAAAAAATAAATATATTAGAATGGACTGCTTGTATCGGAGTGCTGATATTGGAGATTTAGGATGCAGGCCGATATAATCCCATATTTGTTTTTTTGACCGATATCCGATATCAATATCGGATCGGGACATCCCTACTGATTTGGGTTCAGTTCTTAATGTAAAAACAGTTTTAATAATGGACCAGGTCAAAAAGTCATTTAAAGCATTATTTTTACTGAGATAACCCAGACTGAACAAATTTCGAACCGTGAATTGAATCGATATGAGACCTCTTAATATCGAATCGAACCGATCCAGAAAATCTGAATTGATACCCAGCCCTAGCTCCTTCTATTGGAAGACAGATAAAACAATGACACTAAGCCTTCAGAGCTCTTTACTGCACTTTTTTTTCACGAGATAAAAAGTGTATGTCTAATTGTATGTGTTACAATAGTGTTGTTCTCCTTTAAACTTCTAAAGCCCACCTCAATTAACAGAGATAAATGCAATATCTAATAAAACATAAAAAATAAACAGCATCTGAAAGTCAATGAAAGTTACAAGTTTATCACTGAACATGCAGCGATAATTCTTACTAGCTTGTTAGATAACCAAAACTCTGTGTTTGAGAGGCTAGTTTTTTTTTTCCATCACAACACATTAAAAGTATTAGTTGGGGCCCCCAGGATGGGAACCAAGTAGTTAAAGGCTTTGCTGTTAAAACTAATTACCAGTAATGAAGGACAAAAGAGAAAAAAGACTGGCATGGTTATTTTCTTGTCCTAACACTGACTTCATACTCTCTGAAATAATTTGGATTCCATTTATTTTCTTAAACATTATCAACATGTACATTGAATATAAACCATGCTGATTTACTGTATATCTATGGTAGAGTACTTTCATTAGATTGGCCTTATTTTCTCATTTGTTCTTACATCAAAACGAAATGTGCACAAATTCCTTGAGGCTGTTGTTCATTGTCATTGTTGTAGTCACATTTCTGGGGGTTTTTCCAATCTTTTTTTTCATATGAGTTAACACAATAGTGACTGAGCCTGTGTCCCACTGATGAAAGGTTTTGCATTTGCGGTAGAACTGAAAAATTAGCACCTGGTGACTATTTAACTCCCCCGTGTGAAATCTCAAGCAGAGCAGAACAAGTTTTATTTTTTCAATTATTGAGCAAATTGGCACTCCAGAGAGGGTAAATGCTGCTAATATCAATAATTCAACAGACTGGCTTTTAACACTCCTGTGTCCAATTGTTTTTTCTATCTCTGCTCATGTTTTAGGAGTCCTTTTATGCCCATCAAAGTGCAGACTGCTACTCTGAACAAGCAGAGAGCATCACTCTGAAATGTGACAACTGAATGACAACAGAGTATCCACACCGTTGGGATCTGTGGAGGTGAAGCTGAGTGAGGTCCACACACACACCTCCAGCTGACCTTAATGAAAGAGCTCCCTGAGAGAATAAAACATAGATCTAAAGACAGATTTCAACTTCAAACCACCTCTTATGACTTATTGAGTGGTTATGAAACAGACTTACTAATGCCTTTATACAATGAATAAATGCTTATAAGATCATCAGCAGTGAAAATTTTGCTGTAGTGAAACAATGTTTCTGCTGTGGCAAAGTACCAGAGAGTAATGTACTTAAAACGAATATTTATGAACATGTTAATTTATGTAATGAATCCATGAAACAGTTTTGAAGGGATAACAGAGTATTATAGATTTTAAACTATTACTCTAACTTTTGACAGTTTGTACAAAAAAATAATTGTTTTTATTTGAAATCAAACATATTTTTTAAGTGATATTTAAGCAATTGCCAACATTTTATGTATTCAAGAATTAAATAAAAGATGTGTCTGATTCACTTTTGATTTTTCTAATTTAAATGATACTCTATTGCAGCAAAAGTGTGGACTGAAACAATGACAAGTTAGGGGACAGCTTCAAACTGCTACTTTTGTCAAATACACTTAAATTAATAAAACTTTAAAGCAGTTTGAGTTGCTTTCCATCGGTTAGAGACCCTGTTGAGTTTAACAGCTGACATACAAGATTGTCTAACCAAGTCTTCTGCTTAATGCGTTTACTTTACACTGACTTAAAGGGTGACGTGCTGGTTAGTGACACCAATAAATTAATGAGTAGGAGAATAATTAAGATGCATATGTATAATGGATTTTGTTTGTTAAAACACCAAGTGACCTGGAGTCATTTCTTAATTTTTCTGATTTACTTCACCATTTTAACGGTCAACTAGCTGTGACATGGCAAATGGAAGCATCTCTAGAGTTTGCCTATATTTTACACTAATAATTCAGATTTAAATAATGGTTTTAAAAAAGAGTGGGTGAGATTTTTATTCATATATAAAGTGATTAACTGACTTTTGATCACAAACCTGTAAGTTGTCAAGAAGAGCAAAACCAGATCAGGATTGGGGGGAAATAACAACTGAAGAGAACAAAATAAGTTTTAATGTGATGTGAGCAGGCGTCAAGGTGAGTGAGCAGTCTAACGATCTGATGATATTTTCATGCTAAAGATGACCACATTTATCTCTGAATTATTTTAAAATCATATCAAACTTAAGTTCAGAGTCACAGAATACATTTTCCATCTACCCTGACTACACTTTAGCATGTTATTCCTAGTTACCCACATGAAGAGACACAGTAGACAGAGGAAGCAGTGCATTTTCTCTTTCATGTTGGGGAATACACTCAATGTCTTTTCAAACTGGGATTTAGACATACACAGAATATTTACCCAACTAATCAACAAGTGAACTAGAGTGTAACTATGTTAAGATGGTTAAAATATAGTGTGAAACAAGCATCCTGACACTCAAAAAACTTACTACTGTACATGTATTATAATCGTAGTCAGAAACATAATCCCTTTTTGTGATGTAATATGACACCAGTTAATATAATAGACACTTTGTTGTCAAAATCTGAGCCTGAAAAAAAGCTTTGTGAATCAATTCTTACCTTAAAGCATAGACATTATGAACAGGACTTTGTATGTTACTATAAATGTAATCTACATATCACACTTTAAGCTCAGGTTGCTAAACTGTTTGTTTGTATAAATCTGTTTTTAATTTAAAGGGAAAAAAGGAGAAACTCCTGATGGGCAGTGACATTAACCTAACCTCAGAGAAAAACATTTTAACGTGGCTAAAGTAATTAGCCACTAAGCCATCTGAAAGTTCCTTAAAATTGCAATGATACCCTCAAAGAGTAGCAGAGTCCTTGTTTTATGTCAGTTGGGGAGATTTATTCATCTGCTTCAATGGTCCTTGAGTTTTTGTGCTATCTGATCAACTTGGCTCGGCCTAGCGAGGTTTGGGCACTGCCTGCTTGGTTTTGCACTGCTGTAGATACCTCTTTAAGGTAGGCAGGGTTGTCATAGCGTAGCAGTGCAAAATTTATGTGGCATCCTCACAACTTTAGAGGTGGAAAAAGAGGCGACAGAGCTGCCAGCAAGTATGTTGCTTTTAGTCATTGTGAGCATATTTATTTTTCTCTCAGGGCAGTTGTTTGGGAAGTCATACAGTTTATTGGGCAAGCAACAGAAGGTGTTTCATTTATGCGACTCGTTTGCTATACTCTGACCATTCAGAGGTCAGTAGTGTCTCCACTTCACATCTATTCTCTGCTGTAACCCTGCTAAAGGTGATAAGAAAAACTGTGCCAGGTCCTCGACACAGTCCACAAGGAAAATCTAAAGCAGAGTAAATCTGAGCCAAGTCAAGCTGACACCACACGGTAGAACCTAGCTGCTTTGCTGCAGTTGTAAATGTGACCTTTCTTTGGTGAGGGCAGGAGGGCTGTCTGCATCAGCTTTGTGCTTGACAAGTTATGGGCTCATAACAGTTGTAGCTCCTCGTACAGAAACAATTCATGCAAGTAACTTTGGTCTCATCCAAAGAGCAGTCTAGCAGGCTGTGAAGCTGATCTTGAAATACAGAGGACCTTTCCCCTCATCAGTTTCTGCCTGCCACTAAAAATACTGCTGCTGTATTGCTGACTGATGTCTCAAAGTATGGGTTGCAATTTGTTGGTTGTGTTTCAAAAGATTAAGTCATAATAAGAGGGCGTTTTTTTATCATGATACTAATGATACTAAGTCAAAAACACAACCACTTAATTCAGTTTTATGATAATACTGTCGCTAAAATCAAATCCTCTCAAGGAAGCAAATGTTACTTATTTGGTAAATTTGAGGTAAAGTCCACATTTGATGCTTGGTAAGATGTAAAAGACACACTAATAAAATGATACACATGAAAAGCTGGATAAAGAAACCTGTTAGAACAGAGAGGGGGAAAGTGCAACAGGAAAACAGAGGAGAAGGCTGGAGTAGAGAGTTTATTAACCGCCTGTGTGGAAACACATCAGCATGTATGTGTGTCAACAAGTGTACAGTAGGCAGAGATAAGCTGGACTCATCTCTCTCTCTCTTTCCTCCCCCTCCTTCCCTCGCTCTTCCCTGTCCTGAACTGTGGGCTGCCATCACCATGGAGACGCTCAGCCTCTGAAACAATCCACCAGAGAAATAAACATCTTGTCTGAATGCAACGAGCAAGAGGCCGTGTGTGTTTGCATGTGTGCTGCCTGCTTCTATCAAAAAGAGGGGGCACGCACATATTACCCACCATGATCATCATCATCGTGAACTCCAAACGAGCCATCAGTGCGAAAAAGGACAATAAATCTATTCACGAGTGAACAAAAACACGCAGACAACAGATGAACAGCGGGCCTGAAACTTACCCAAGATTTTATCGCAAGTACCTCCTACTGGAACATTCAGTCCCTCTAACAGTAATGTCTTGAGCTGTATTTATATCCCACCCCTCTCTCTTTCTCACTGATCTAAGTAGGCTACATGCTTTTGAGTGAGTCAATAAAATTACTCAAGCCTCCATGAAATACCTTTTGCTGCTCTCCGGCTGGCAAAAAGTGCTGTAATTCCTGTGTAACATGGGATTAGACCCCTGAACATGATCTCCTATTGAATAGGGGGGCGGGCTCAGGAGGTCCAACTTGTTGCTGCCTGTGTGACCAACAGCTGCCGGTGTTAGAAGTGTTGAAATGACATGTGCACATTTACCAAAATATGCAACACAGGCATGCGGGGGGGGGGGCTCAACATCGGTGTAATGTCACGTAATGTGTTGCCATGGCTTCCACAACCACAGCAACTTTCATGCAATCAGCCGCGTTGCCATGGGAACAGTAATCTCACCCTGGAGAGGCTGGTTAAAAGCGAGAGAGGGAGAGAGTGAAGGCAGTATTTTTCTGTCAAAACCGGAGTGTTTACCCACTTCCCCTCATGCTGTCAGATCAATGTCTCTGTCTCACCTCTGAGCAGCTCGTCCAATCACACGTCAATACGACTCGGCCGCCCGTACATTAACCTGCACCTCCACTGCACGCTGCGAACTTTCAGCTCTGTTCATTATTCTGTATGCCTGTTCTGTGGATGTAGCTTTTATGTGCTGTTTGATCCCCCCTCATGTCAGTATCCCCCTCTGACTCTGCTGAAAAGAAGAAGTGGAGGAAAAACTGCTGGGATGAGCTGCTAACAGAACCTCATGCGGCTTCATCACAGCCATATGCAGCGCGTGTGTGCGCCCTGCTCACCAACTGTTTCCCGACTAATCACTGGCTGAGTGGGGAATTCATTTTTTTTAGTTACAGAGACACTGAATCATCAATGGCATGGACACAATTCCTCTTTTCCCTCTTTAAATCTCCTCATACGTATTCCAGAGAAGCTGAACAGGGTAACAAATTCTCTGTCACTGCAATGCAGTGATGCTAAAATATATATCCCTGCTTTGTGAGAAAGTCTGTGGAGCATGCAGATACACACACACACAAATGCACACACATGTACATACTGTATCAGGTTTGGGTGGATGACTCATAATCTGGGATGAGTGCAGAAGACCTGCCTGTGAAGAGTTACCAGTTTCTGATGAAATGTGTACTACACATTACACAAGCTGCAGACTGAGGAAAAATAAAAGGTGGCCAAAAAGAGTGAACAGCCTACAAAGGCTCAACGTGGCTCAGAAGAAAACACATGCAAAAGCAGAAAGGTGCTGTAAGTTAGAAACGAAACAAAGCCCAATACAATCCTAACACAGAAAACATCTGTAGGAGCAGAAACGCAGCAAAACCACGAACAACAACAGAAGTAGTTCAGGCCTGCCAAGGGGTCTGAGGCAGGGAGGGCCCATGGGAGAGATGGATGTGAGAGAATCCTAAATATGATGTGCTCAAGTATTTGAACATTTACGGTAAATGATCAATGCCGAGTGAGAGAATAACACATTTGAGCTGTGTAACGTTATCATGTTCTTCTTTTCCTTTAACATTCTGTTAATTTGTGTAGGGAAAAGAAGCATCTTAGAGCCAGTGTTATGGCAACATTGATGGTAAAAGGAAATTAGAAAAGCACTCGGAGAGTGCAGACCTCAGCCAGCACCACAGTCCTCACCCATATTGTGATTTTCACCATAAATATTAGTCCTACCTTTATTTCATCAAAATATTTAGATTCCTTAGCCATGAAAACATACCATTAGCAATTGGATTCATAATGGTATCTATTTTAGTGCAGTAGTTATTCACCAAAATCACATTTTTCGTCATGGTGGATCCAGATGGTGATCCGGATCAACACAAAAATCGAATCAGTTCTTCCTTTTCCCATGCTGAACATTTCCTGAAATTACATCCTAATCCATCCATTACTTTTTGAGTTATTTTGTTCACAGACGGACAAACAAACTCTCCCGAAAACATAACCTCCTTGGCAGACGTAATTAGGAGCATGATAGAGTTGCACAGACTGAGTTTCAACCTCTTGCTCGGTATTGACCGGTTACTGTGAAGGTTAAAATACACGAGTACTTCAGATTTAGACGCAACTGATTCGACGACAGAAAACAGACGAGTGGCTGGCTGCACCGCAGTCTCTCTCATCCTGTCCACATGGAATCGAAACCTTTTAGTATTTGCAGTGTTTTCAGTAAAGACGACATCATTTCAAGAAATGTGTCCGCCCATACCAAAACACTGAAATGCATATGCCAAGTCTGTAAGTGGTGATGTAATGCTGCTGCAGACAAACCAGAGAAGAATGGAGCATATGAATACAATATGAGAAATGTGAACACATACTGGCATATGTCGTTCTCAATGTCCCCTTATGGTTCACCGTGGTTGTGGAGGATCAGAAGATTTTGCTGTAAAAGTGATAACAAGCTCAGTGGCCTCTGCAGCATGAATGAAACACTATATTCTGGGAGAGGTGGGCTGATGATGTCATAACTTTTTCAACTATCTGTATTCATTGTCCACACAGTAATTCTCAGCCAGAGTTTTCAGATTCATCAACTCTGGGGCCTGTTCCTAAAAATGTGCATTTTTGGCCACCCGAATGCTGCATCTATGTGGATGAAACGCCCATACGATTAAAAAACTTGTGCAGATACGCCTGAATTCGTCTCTGTATGGACGGCCCCTCAGACACAGAGATGTGGACGACACATAAGGAAAGATGTAACGCTCCGAATCTCTTTGAGCTCCTGCCTTTAATAAGATAGTCCACATGAGCAGCATGTGATCTGAGCCCACCAGGACCCCCGCTGAGCCAGAGACATCAGACAGATACCTGTGGAGCCTGCAGGGAGGGAGCAGAGTATCAGAGGAAGACTCTGTCATTCTAAATGTGAGCAGAGGCTTAACGGTCGAGGACACTGACCTTCCACTGCCTTCAAACCTCAAATACAAGGTGGACTTCTCTGACTTCACACTGTCACCTAAGAGCTACTTGAGATTTTTTAGCAACATAAGGCAAACAAGAGGAATGTGATCTTACAACACTTGGGCAGTCTCAAAAAATATTTTATAGAAACAGGGCTTATTTTCCTCCATGGATAAAGAAGCTCTGCATTGTTATCTTATTTAGGTTGTGACTATTCTAAAGCTTCTAGCGACCATAGATAACCACCTTTAGATTGAGGATGATGGTAAATAACTAATGAAATTGAGCTTCATTACTGATATTGATGATTCACGCTTAAAGCCTCTGACTAAAACACCAGGGCGGGGTGGAGAAACCAAAGTTTCAGAAAGATCCTGGATAATAATCTTTTGAATCAATTCAAACTGATAAATGAGAACATTTTACATTGAACTATCACTCCTAGGGCGTTTTCACACCAACCACATTTAGTGCGCACCAAAGAAGTTTTGGCCCAGGTTTTGGTACGTTAGTGTCAATGTGAATGCAACCACCGCACTTTGGTGCGCACCAAATCAGCCGGTCCGAGACCTCCATGAAGGGGTGGTCTCGATCCGCTCCATCTCCCTACATTTGGTGCAGTTTCACTGGTGTGAAACAAAGTGGTCCGAAAATCTACTTTTGATGCATTACTTCCTGTTAACCCCACAGTTGAACCTTTTGCTTTCTCAATTTGTCAATTTGTTTATTCTGGTTGAGTATTACGATGATTTACGAGGGTCCAGAAGGTCGCTGATGCCGTCTCAAACACGATAAAAAAACATATTTGAAGGAAAATGTAGAGGAGAGCGAAACGTAAACATTGGTTGTCTGGTGTAGGAAATGGTTACCATGGTAGCCTCTTCTTCATTCTCCTCCGTAGCAGGTTTGGTAACCAGTGACGTGCATATTGCACCCTGCTGTTTCAAACTAAGTAAATACACAACTGGGTCCGGGCATGGTTGGATATTGCCAGTGTGAATGCAAGCCAACGGGGGAGGGGGAGGGGGGCGAACCCATGGCAAACTGCACCGCAGCACGATTAGAAACAAGTGGACCTAATGTGAAAACGCCCATAATTGAATATTTATACATTCAATTTATACTTCGATCAATCAATAAATTAAATTTGCTAAGAAGCTAGGCAGGTTTATGCTCTGCATGGTGGAGGTGCCAGACAGTGAGAGAGCAATGGAGTGCTTTATAATTGTGTGAACAGTAGGAATCTTATCAGCCAGGGATGAACGCACTGGAGTGACTTTCGCCTTTGACTTTGTATTTCCAAATTGTATTCAGTTTGTTGCTGAGCCAAAAGGAAATCTAAGCAAGGTGTGAAAGAAACCACTGAAAGGCTTAAGATAAACACTTGAAAACAAGTGATGATCATGTGAAGAATTCTTGACAGTTCCTCCAAAATTCCCTCAGTTTATCCGTCAGTCAACCCTGAATTTTAACACTTTTTAAAAATCCCTTGAAGAATTTTTAAGGCAACGTGTTCACCAGCAGGGAGTTATGGCAACCCGATGACCTTTCACCACCGAAATGCAAAGTTAAAAGAAAAAAAAGGTTGAAGTAGTATTAAGGTATTGCACTGACAAAGTTGATTTATCTATAATTTGTATTAGGACCCATGACCTTAAAATGGGGATGTACAATATTATTGGTTTGCTAACAGTATTGGCTGATAATAGCCTTAAAAGTTAAAGGGTTAGTTCAGTATTTTTGAAGTGAAGTTGTATGAGCTCCATAAGGCCACTAAGTACATTAGATGCAGTAGAAAGTTCTCTCCTGTCCCTCAGTAACAGTCTGTACGAGTCTTTTACGCAGAACCAGCTGCACACAGGGAAGTATTGTACCAGGAACAAAGGATATTTTCTCTGCTTACAAGAACTCCCATCAAAACATAATACCACAGTTTAAGAGTACACTACATATTCATGTTTTAAAGTTTTTGGAAAAATAAAGTTTATCTGGAACTAACCAACTCAATGTCTGTTTCATTTGTTTGTCATCTATTCCTTGCAAAAATATATTCTGCAAGACTGAAAGAAAAAAATGCTAAATAGAGAGCTTGTGCTCTTGACCAAGAATATATATTGTTATCAGCAATAATGAACTAAAAAATACTGGCATATAAGATATCGACAATAGCCCAATATCATGCATAACATCCTCAAGCCTTGATCAATCACCTCGAAAATCAAATTCTGTCATTTCCATTTGGAGAGGAATTTGTGAAAAAATCAATCACCGTCCCTTTAATTGTTCTTGAAATATTGTTTTCACAAGCAAAGGGCGTCCATGAAATTATTTGACCTTGACTTTTGTTCTATGACCTTTGAAATTTGATCCGATCATTCTTGATTCTTGGCAGCATGTATCAGAGAAAACCCCTGTAGTACTGTTAAGTATTGCCTTTAAAATCAAAATAAGACTTAAATAGGTGGTCCAGTTTTTTTTCCCTGAACACTGATCCTAAAACAGTCATCTTTTCTTTGCGTTAGACAGGAGAGTTCAGAAAAAATCATTTCAAGCATTTGTGATTTATTGCATCAGGCAGCCAAGGGTTGTTAGTGGGTCTCCATGAAGCAGACTTTTAGTCTATGATCTTCAAATTTTCATCAGATCAGGACTTTTACCTTTGACCCATTTCAACTGTGTGTGTTTGTCTAAAACTGTTGAATGCGCTGCTGTCTTGCCCAGGAACACTCTTGAAAAAGAGATTTTTAATCTCAATGAAGATTTTTCTGGTCAAATAAAGGTCAATAAGATAAATTAAAAAAACAAATATAGTGCTAAATGCTTGAATCACGTTCACAAGAATCAGCTGGTAGAGGTGGATTACAGTATTCAGACATCAATACAACTCATTTCATTACTTTGAAAACAGTCTCAAGAATGTAAGGGGAAAAAAACCTCAACAGACTTCAGACTTTGACATTAAATAGTCCAACTTCCAAAAATTTGTATTAAACTTTTAAATGAATGAAAAAGATCTCCAGTAGCTTTTAAATCACTGATGCATGAAGAATGGCTTTAAAATATGGCAGACAGTCCCTTTAATTAGATACCTCATATAAGTTCTCTCCAATTTGTCTTTTTGTGTAATTTCCCATTGCTCTTAAGTGCTATATTTTGCCTTAACTTGTCTGTGGTCCGGTCAGACTGAGTCTAGAATATTGTCTGCAGTAAATTAAAGAAATGTTCATTAAATGGGAATTCTGCTCCCTATCGTCAGAGAAAACCAATGTTACCTTTAGAAAGTGACTTAATGTATCTACAAACAATAGCGTTGAATTTGAAGCCAGTCACAAAAAGCATGAAGCACAATGCAAATGCCCTTACAAGCTACTGATCAGTAGTTCATGAGATCAGTCAATACTGTTACTGATCATTTGTTTTGTTTTGGTTGTTTAACTAGTTGAGTTTTTGCTCAACAAAGAAGTACGAAGTAACCTTTAAAGTTTTTAAACTTGTTTTTATTTATGCAATTTCACAATATTACTGACAGACTGAAACGAAAACATTTTAACCAACAGGGAGAAATAGTGGCAAAATATTTTAAAATGTTAATACAGTTATATAATGTAAATGACTGAAGTTTTTATACTGCCAAGAAAACAAATTCAGCCTCCACCCAAAATTATTTAGTCATGGTTCAGCCAAGATTCAAATCCAACCCATGTAGCCGAGCCAACCTGAACACATCTCAGTGTGACTGACGGGACCCCAAACACACGTGTGTTGTGTAGCTCATTTAGCTAAACCGATTACCTTTAACCTGTCAGTCTCAGCACAAACTACCACACTGGGTGAATATTTCTGATAGCGGGAGCGGCCTGAAGATAAGCAAGGGGTTAATCTACAGCTGAACATACAGGTGACAACAGGTATAAATTCTGATCAGAGATATACCTGCAGATATTGATAGATTGAGGCTCCTTAAGTGAAAAGCCATATTATGTACTGACAAAAGTCTTATCTCCTAAATAGAGAACAGTGTGTAAAAGTTGACAAACATCATCCTTTTTAAAAAACACAATGGGAATCCCTAAAGGGTCAATTTTTGGCCCTCTGCTTTTTAGTCTTTATAAATGCTATGCCCAAAATGTGTCGAGACAATGGCATCCAGCTTTATGCTGATGATGCAGTCATCTCCATAAGGAAACGGTGCCAACTTGAAAGATTTGTGTGAAGATAAAGGCTCAACAAATACAAGAAGTCAATGAATTCAAATTCTTGGAAGTCATTTTAGATCCACAGCTCAGGTTTGATAAACATGTGAAGAAAATCGCTAAATCAGTAAAAAGCAATCAAAACTGTTTTAAATTAATAAGGCAGTACATACCAATTCAGGCAGCTCAGATATTTATGTACTCTTTGATCTTTTCTCATTTCTCATAATGTATGACAGTTTGGGCCCAGGGTTCACCTTCAACAACCAAAAGTCTGTCATCCTTGCATAAAAAAGCCCTGGAAGTAAAGACAAAAACCCATCCATTGGCACCACTGCCATATTTTAAAAAAATACAATCTATTGAGCTTTGAAAGCTTCATGCAGTTTTCTTTCCTTAAATTAGTTTTTAAATGTATTAACAATCTTGCCCTTGAACCCTTATCGAAATTTATTCAAAGACAGAAAAGGAGCAGAGTAACAAGGCACAAGGTGAATGGAAACAGTAGCACACAGAATGCGAGTCAACATTTGGACAGTCAGCTTTCTCTTTTAGAGGCTCTAAACTCTGGAATTCATTACCAACCGAAATCAAATTAACCAGATTTTAAAACCTTGTCTACAAAGGTCAAGTGCTGGCTAAAAGCAAATCAGAGCTGTAATCATTTTTAGTTTACTATGTTTGTTTTCTTATTTTGAACTGGTCTGTGTAATTACTTGTTTTTATGTGAACATGTATTTTATTGTTGTTTTGACAAATTATCGTCATGGCAGTTTCTTTGCAACCTCCTAGGTTTACCCCGCAAAAGTCAAGCTCGCTCTGGGACCTGCATGACAAAAACACAATCAAAATAAAACAGGCTAAAATATACATTTGTGTGCAAAATAGCTCTATAGACCTTCTGTCATCACTGTATTTTGACTGCTTGGACAAATCCAGACTAAGTAAACTAGATTCTAATCGCATTTAAACAATCCCCATGGAATTCATTCTCTATTAAGGCACTGTAATTCATTTTTACTCAAGTTTCTAATTCATTTTTATTGAAACCATAATATAAAATTAAGTTTTTTTTAACCAATAATGTAATAAATAAATAAATCCACACTTTGCTACTGACGGAAAAAGGCTATTTGGACAGGGAATTAAAGAGCCATTACTGCTCCTTTTCAACATTTGAATTCATTAAAGTGCTTTTCAGTGTGAATGGACAGCTATAGATAGGGATGAAAAGAATACAACATTTAGTAAACATTTTGTATCAACATGGTCAAGAACTGACCTTTGTGTAACAGCAGTTCGCAGAAAATTGTCAATGAGGTTGTCAAAGAGAAAGAAAGACAAAAAGAAATACCAGGGCGATATAATGCGCAGCAGACACAGAAGTGTGAATTTCTGACCCACTTCCATTCCAAACAGCAGTCTATGAAAAGAGACGGCCATTTGTACTCCGGATGCCCAGAAGCAAACTGAAATTGCCTGCTTGCCTTCTAATAAACAGAGGCAGGATTTATCAGACAGTCACTTTTATTGTGCCCATTAAGAAATACAATAATGCTTCGCCTCTGCCACGGAAAAAAAACTTTAAAGGTGAAATCAGATGAGAGTAACTCACGCTGCACGCATGAGAGGGTCAAACGGCCTGAAGAGAGGCAGTTTTTTTCTTTTGAAGGCCGGCAGACACGAAGACAAATGTCTCGTCAGATCACATGAAAAAAAACAAGCTACATAATAATCATCAGTCCTTACATCATTTCTAACAGTGCAGCTCTTACGTCAGCACGAAGAAGTGAGGATATCTGAACACAAGCGTACACATGCAGCAAGACACAGAGGGAAAAAAACACTTTTCCATGCAAACAATCCCCTTAGCGCCTCATCCAAAACCACTTGGAGCACATTTTCTCATTATCCCAGTGTCCCTAACAGTCCGCCAGGAAACAATGGATGGCCTCCAAAGCTCTGCGTGTAAGCATGTTTGCGTATTTATGTTGAGGCATGTGAGTGCTAGCGGGGTGAGGATGTATTTATGTATACATCCTTACATGTGTGTGTCCCGTAAGGTCAAGTAGGCCCTAAACAAATTTGTGAGTGTGACTCACATGGGCCTCCCCTCCCCGTCCATTAGCGTTGACAAGATAGCATGCTTATGCTGCATGCATGCAGCCTGATGGGGCCCTGTAGCTACAACAGGACCATGCAGACATATGGTCTTATTATTGCTTGTGTCTCGTGGGGTGAGAGGATGGAATAGGTGGGATTAAATGTGCGAATGTGAATTTGTTAGGGCTGTCTCAAGCCTCTGGGGTCACTGCCAAAATCTAACAATCCAAATTTTCAGCCTTGACTCTGTGGAATGGAGAAAAATTGAACGGCTGCTTGAAAAAACACCCTCAGTACAACACACCTCTCACACACTCACACAAACAGCAGAGCCACATCCCAAGTGTGCGCCTACAGGATGATTGAGAGCTAACGCTGAGTCTGATAGCGCCCTTTGGGGACTGAAATATTCATGGCTGCGTTGTTATTGTTATCTTGGTCCTCTTGGTCCTGTTGGTGGTGGAATGCTAGATGACATGCAAAACCAGTCCTGATATTAAAATCAGAAACAGGTGTACAATGCAGGACCGTCATAAATAGTAATACATCAACCTCAACCTGGGAATTAATGCAGCTGAGGCAGGCAGGACGGCATAATAGTTTCTTTCTGCTTTGCATCCATTCCATTTTCAGAGCAGTAAGAAAGGTTCATAAAAACAGAAAAGGTAAATATTATGGGGGAAAAGAAAAGCAGGTGCGTTGTTTTGTAGGGCTGAGATGTATTTGCACATCAGTGATTCAGCGCTTTCATTAGAAAAAGCCCTGACGAGCAGTGACTGTAAATGGCATACTTTAACATGACACACACTAACACTCTTACACACGACACGTGGAAGCGTTTGTGTGTTCTCTCTTGTTCTTAAGCTCCTTGATTCATTACTCCTCTTGTCCCTGAGCATTCAATTAGCTGAGGAATCTCTGATCAATTTGAACTGTATAAGCATGCCCTATGAAGTTAAATGGGGATTAATTACTGAACGTGTACACTCTGAGCTGTTCTGTACTTTGCATCCCAAAAAGCAAAGCAAGCAGAGTCAGAGGCAGAGAAGGGATGTAAGAATGTATTCATTTAATGATGGCTGTGGGTTAAGCTAAGATAAGACGCGGTGTTGTTAAAAGTCTGAGTTCAGCTTGTGTTTCATGTTTTCATTCAATAATTAAACAAATTTGAGTTTATCCCGAGGGAACACGCGTGCATTACTGCTGAATTTGTACACTCCATGTTGTAGCCCACTTTTGCAGCTTACTTCTGAAATCTAGGATGTTTTCAGCTGTGTTCTCAGATACAGGAAAACATTTTCTCCTGTTGTTTCTATTTTTCAGTGACTCATATGAATCAAAAAGACTTCCTGTCCCCCTGCTTTGACCCTCTTGCACGGTGCATGAAACTGAGCTCATTTTCTGTTTCAGAACACATTTCAAACTATTGAACTGGATGAATGTGCTCACTGCCTTTTAAATCTGAGCAATTTTTGAAGGTAAAGATCATCTTCTTAGGCCCATAGTTTTAACTTCAAGCATTATTTAATGAACGGCAAAGGTAAAGGATCTTTCTGTGTATGGAAGGGAAACTCGTGGGCTTACCCAAAGTGATCTTTCACTTAACTAAGTTGTTGCCGCTGCTTATTAGGGTCTGGACAGCACACATGCATGCACATATTAATAAATTGTTTCTAAAACAGTGTTTGTCTGATTTAAAAATGTTGTGCTCTAACAAACAGCTGACAGGCACTGATTTGTCTGCTGCAATGACAAGTGTGACATGTAGGTACTATAAGCTACAATCAGCTAGCAAGGGACAACAGATTAAAATGTATCAATATGATCTAGAGCTGGGCAATTATTTCAGTTTCATTTATAATTACAATTGAACAATGAGTAACTGAGATTAAGTGATTACTGTGCGGCACAGCATTTTGCACATGTCCTGTTTCCAGGGAGAATTGTTTTTAGCTAATTTTGTGTTTAATATACACTTTCATACACTGCTTATTCCCAAAAAGTTCATTATCAAAGTGTTATGAGTGTTAAAGTTCAGCAATTGCATGTGGTGAATTTATATTTATGGCTAATATTACATGTTGGGTTTTCTAAAAATATGTGATTACAGCCAAACTTTTGCTAAAAGCACCTCACTTAGTCGCTGATCACACGTGCACAGCTCATAGGCTGATAACTGACCAAAATAAAAATATATGAACTCTGAAGTCTCTGTGATGTCATGTGCAATCTTCTTTTTTAATATAAGAGGCAATGAGCTCTTAATCATGAAAAGTTTATTAAGGAAAATTTATCATAAAATTAACACAGCTTTACTTCAGCTGAGATACTATAAAAATAAAATGTTAAAAAGAAAAACAATAAAAATAACATTATGCTGGTTTAAAACTTAAATTTCGGGACATTCTCCTGACACAGTCTCCAAGACTGGCTAGACATGAGCAAGCTAATTCTGACTGATTCATTTCTTCATACTGATTAAATCATCTGAATGCTTTTGTAACATATTGCCACTTCAATCAGAAATGATCAGTTTAAACCTACTCTTGATCAGTGCACTTTTATTTAGCAAATACAAAGCTAAATAACTCAAACCCTTACTAAATACAACCTTTGATTGTAAACACTGACATCTGCCTTGACAGAGTGGGCTGTGGGGCGTTGATCAGTGAGTGAGTACACTTTACAGTTACAGAATAATAGCTCATGCACAAGAGGATCCAGATCAGATCTACCTTGTTTCTGTCACTCTGGCTTCTTTAACCCATCGCCATAGCTGGTACATCGACTAAATTCCCCTGAACATACACAGTAAAGGTCTGCATCCACTGTGGATATATTATGCACAAGCAGTATTTATTCTGAAAGCAAACTAATGTAGTAGTTTAACCTCAGAGTAAGGCTGCACCATTCTGCCCAAGGCAACAACAGAAATTAAATCACGTTATACTGAGCACTATAAATAAGGGGCCAGTTCATCCAGTTAACAACCTAACATGCTTATTTCTTGCTAGAAACAGTATTAATTCAAAATATACGAGTTAGAAAGTCTTTTATGAATAACACTGACTTTTAAAATATAGAAACCGAAGATGGAAATTCCCTAATGATCCTCTTTCCAACCTGTATTCATTGAAAATGCAGTGCTTAGTGATTAAAATACCAGTACAGTGCTTACCAAATGTATTAGATCACCTGTCAAAAAATGACAAATCTTAAAAATTTTAATTATCTCTTGACTTAAACTGGGCCTTTCTAAAGTCAGAAATCAACCATGCAGAAGATTCAAACACTTAAACAAAAGTTCCTGTTCAGAAATGGAAGTAAAACACTATGATTTGACATCTTAATCAATAAATAATAATGTTCTTTACCGTTTTTTGTAAAACAGTAAATGTCAACATTCATAGAAAACAATAGTTATACAGACCTGATCAAAATCTTAAGACCAGTTGAAAAATTGCTAGAATATGCATTTTGCACATTTGGACCTTAATGAGGTTTTAAACAGAGCTACAATATGCAAAAGCAAGAAGGGCGAGTGTGACAAAAGCACTTTGAAAAGGTAATTTATTGAAAACAACAAGTAAACTGAAATAGGCTGTTTATCAGCTGATCGAAAGTTTAAGACCATCACTCAAAAAATTACAAAAAACTCTCCAAACCAGAACAAAAATGTTTTATTTTTCTTGTTTGCATATTCTAGCAATTTTCAACTGGTCTTAAGATTTTGATCAGATCTGTATCAATAATTATATTTTTAGATTAAAATGCTCATTTTGGCTAACAAGCTTCAAAGCAGAGTAATGTCCAAACAGAAACATAAAAAATAGTTTTGGTAACTTTCGCTGTTGTTTTATTAGAATCACAGTAACTTAAACCTATTGCATGGTGGTCTGATCCTTTTGTTAAGCACTGTATGTTGTGATATGTTTGGCTTGGGTAAATTTCTTAATAAATATTGTGATATAATTTTGAGGCCATATCTCCCACTCAATGTCAGCTGGTTTTGCTCCATGTTCACACTGCTCTTTAAAAGAAGCAGTTCAACTCTAAGAACGGTGTAATGCTCGGCACGTCTGTCTCTCTGAGCGGTTAAAATCAGGCAAGGCTGTTTGTCATTAGTGCAAATGAATTTCGCCCAAGAAAAATTATGTGACTCCAGTTTTGAATTGAACAATTTCCAGCTGCTGCAAGTTCCAGGATAGGACCCCTTTAGTCTCTTTCTATTTTCTAGGTAATGTTTCCATTTAAGTGAAAAAACCCCCACTAAAAGCACAGAGCTATCAGAAGGTCCTCACAGACACAACTAAAGGGTAAAAAAACTCAGCTTTAATTACTTTACAACACTGTGAAGAACACTTAAATGAAGTTGTGAGTAGTGGCCCGCATCGTTGGAGACAGTGTTGGGCGCGTTACTTTAAAAAATAATTAGTTATAGTTACTAGTTACTTTCCCAAATGGAATAACTCCTTCATAAATGTAATTAGTTACCAGGTAAAGTAATTAATGCGTTACTTTTTTGAAAAAGCTTTTACTGCTTTAACTGTGTGCTTTCGTCTCTCTCTCCGTGTTGTTATCTGTCTGCCTGCTGCAGCAGCTCTGCCATCATCAGCCGAGTTACCGGGTTTTTGGTCACTAGATTTTAGACTTATTTAAAACAGACACACACTTAGTTTTAGGACATAATGTACACTTCACATGTGTGTTCCTGTCTTTTACTTCTTGTGTTTCCATCCTGAAAACAGCAGGTTAAACTACACAGACCGCTTCAGACTCGCCATTGCTGTAGCTCGCCATGTTGCCAGGTTTTGCATTGAAATAAGCATTTTTGGAAGAGAGGAACCTACATGAAGCGTGCTTTAATTTTTATATCCACGCTACATTTTAATTTCAAAGTCATATTTGTTCTTTTTTGTCTCTTAATTTACTTATTAAACATCCTTTTGTTTAGAGGTGGAACATCCTTTTCTTTATACAGAGGTGAGGGAGGGGCTACTGTTATTTATAACTCTGTTATTGCTAAACAGTCTGTCTAACCTTGATATTTGTAACCAAAAAGACATATCAGGTTTTTATCTAAGTTGTATCTTAATCCTCTAAAGCTTTTTTATCGTGAAAACAGCAGTAACTATATTAGAAATCAATTTAAAATCTGGTTATAAGGATTTAAACACCTTTTACCATAATTTTACATTTGTGTTAGGGTGGGATTAAATAATTTTAATAACCTCTGAATTCGGTTTATATTGATGGTAGATCATGCACCAGATCTCTCCTGGGTTTCGGGGCACAACAAGCCCAAATGAGAAACTGCACTAGCCCAGAAAAGTGCAGCCCACAACTCCCAATACACACATACAAGTTAGAAAAAGAAGAAGCCAAAAGTCGCTTATAATAAGTGAACCTGGCAACTCTGGCATCACCTTCTCTCCTGTGTCTGTCAACAGCGCAGCTCCTGTCTGTGTCTGGTTGAGTGAGGCAGGTCAGACAACAGCTGCTGACAATCGGTGCAAAGTAACGCGCCACATTTCACTGTCAGTAACGGTAACGGAGTTGTAACACATGAGAAAGTAATTAATTAGATTACCCGTTACTGCGAAAACATAACAGCGGTAGTAACAACGTTATTTCTAATGCTGTTACTCCCAACACTGGTTTGGAGATAAATCATGACACATCTGGGTGGTGGTAGTCTTGTCTGACTACTCCAGCTCAATAGACTTGTCCCATCTCACTGCAGTCAGCAAAGTATCATGTGACAAATTCTGTTCAGGTGTATGTGTCTGCTGACATACGGACCCTCTGCCCTGATTCCACCCAGCATTCACTCACTTGAGGATTTCCTTGGAGTGGCCTGTGTTGGAGCTCTTCTTGTCAGGCGTCCCGAGGCAACTTGACTTCTGCAAGGTGTGTGGCCCCCTGTCCAGCATCATGGTGGAGGTTGCCGTGGCAATGACAGCCACTGCATCACGTACCCTGGCCTCGATGTTGTAGTCCCATTCGTCATATGACACCGAGATAAGCCCTAAGAGAGTGAGAAAAAGAGATGGAATGAGGTGAGAAAAAGAGGTGCATTTTCAGTGCAGGAAAGGAAAAAAGTATAAGAAATGTGGAGAGAAGTGAAAATGACGAGCAGGGGACACAAAATGTGAGAAATAGAGGGAGGACAGAAATAGGCAGGCAGAGGCAGAGTGATAAAATATCCGAAGGGGAGAAAATACACAGGCACAAAACCATTTAAAGAAATCTTAAAAGTGGTTTAACAAAATGAGAAGTGCAGTCACTCCTCGGATGTTTTTGCTCCAAAGTAGTGATGATTGTTCTGTTTATTTTATGTTATTTGTGTTATAATTATGTTGTTGCCATGGTTCTGGATGTAAACTGCCGTCTCTCCTACAGTTCTTCAGTGTTTTAGCTCTCTTTTTTAAGTTTTTGCTCAAGTTTTAAACAATCTTCAACAGTTTTTAGCCTTTTTCTATCGTTTTTGACCTTTCTGCTCTTCTCATGAAGACATTTATTTTGTGCCATTGTTATTTTTTTTCACTATCAACGCTTCTAGGAGGCCTTTCTAAAGCTGCCAGCGGAACCGTTTTTTTTTTTTTTTTTTTTTAATGCTAAGAGCCAGTTTCATCAGCTGTTCAAGGGAGGAACTAAAAGCACAAAGACGAGCTAGGATTCAAACCACATCCCGGTGAGAAGCGAGAAGGAGACTGCTCTGTGGTCTCCGTAGGACTGGACTCTCGTGGCAGAGGAGGGAACTCTGGACAGGCTGCTGGACAATTTGGATAATGCCTTACACCCCCTGCACACAGCTCCTCACTTGGGGGAGCGGGAGTGGCAGGGGGGCTGAGGATGGGTAGGAGCAGTGGCTGGTAGCCAGTGGCCATATTTTATTTAATATATTTTATTTCTATATAATTTTGTTTTTATTCAATTTATTAGAAACTTTAAAAAAAATGTATGCTGTTTTTGTTTATATTTGTTTTTATTTATACTTTTGTTTATATGTATAATTTTTTATGTATCTTTGTATCTACTTTTTGTAGCTGCTATGGGATTCTAATTTCCTTAAGAGTTTTTCAAAGGGACTAATAAAGTACTATCTAATCTAATCTAATCTAATCTAATCTAATGATTACACTGCTATTCACCCAACAATCAATCACATCGGTCAAAACATTACAAATCTAGCTCCATGTGAGTGTGATAATCTCCCTAGTGTGTTCTGTTGCTGTTAGCATTTAGGACCACGGCCTTCAGATGTCAGCACACATTCTTACACCAGTTAACAGCCGTGGTTTCAGGTCACATTCAGCGGATTGTTCAGAAGATAATTTGGCCTTTGGCAACAGCATTTTAGATCTTTTTTTTAAAGGATGAATATCTGCACTTCCAGACAGCCTTTGTAGGGTTACTGTTTTCCCTTTAATATTTGTCTTTTTACTTCTTAGTCTGCACAAGTAAATGAGACTAGAGCAGTGGAAACTTCAAACAAATGCTTCAAACGCGCTTGGAGACCCACTGCAAAATGACAAAGAGGTCTCTCCTGCCTGAACTGATTCCCTGGAGAGATGTCTTCAAAACCTTGCTCGGAATTTTCTTAATGATGGACCTCAGAGATGCAACTCCAGACTATTTTTAGATCTGAATCAAGAATATAGAATAAAGCACTGGAGTCAGCATTTATCTTCAGTTTATGCAGGTTACGTATAATAAGTTGACGTGAAATTACCATTTATATCAAAATTAAAACCCACAGCACCCACAGTCACTTTCTCAAGGTTAGCAGTGCTCAGTATGCACACAGCACTGACTGGCACAATGTACTGCAAACACACCAGCACAACATTTGCATATGCAAACATGCCCATCTGTCACTTGTGCCCACATTACAGAGCAAAGTTTTCACGAAACACGAAACAGTGTCATGGAAAGTTCAATATTTTCCTAAAAACCTGAAGAATATAAGGCAGTGATGTCTTATTACATCAGCTTTGTTTATTTTGTTCATAATGTTACTTCTGAATGTCTGAGTTCCTGCTAAAAAGTCAGGGAATTTTTTAAAGCAGAGGATGAAAAATGATCTCTTAAGTGCAACAATTTCAGTAAAACACTATCAAAGGCATTAAGATTATTCAGATTAAGCTTGAACTTTTACGAGAAATACTTACACTAATGATGCCCACTGATGCAGAGTGCCAATTTTGGCTCCTTGAAATCCCATACAACTGTGAACAGTACTGAGTATTGATTACTTGTTTGCGGAGGAGGCGTATGGAGTGGATTGTCAGGGCTCTTCAATTCAAGTTGACAGCCTGACGTAAGTGTTTATTTAACACTTAATGACGACTGCAGTGCAGGTCAGTTTTGATTGATAATGCCACAGCTGTCAGACCAGGCACATCTCTGTTACATTATGGTGGCATTTGATACTGCCACAGCCCCTCTCCAAATAAATCCTATCACAAACACAGACTTTGTTTTTAACGTCAAAGATGATACATAGAAGGCAGTGAAAAGTCAGATGTTCAACAGTAAAACAGGAAATGAAATTTTCTGGAGAAACCACAGTGAATATCCTCACCAGAGACTTGATTCACTGAATTTTTTTTTTTTAAATGCTTAACTCTGAAAGGCACAAAAATTAGGTTAACACCATCATTCTGAACTTGTCTGTAAGATGATCACTGATGCAGATACATACTGTCTGCATTTACCTAAGACTACCCAGCACTCTATTTACATATGCAGCCAGCAGTTAAAAAACAGAGCCCTCCATTCTCTGTTGACTTTTGACACAGCACTCACAGAGCACTGAAACTGGTATTGGGATTATTAAACAAATAAAAAACTCGGAGAGAACTTGGAGGGAGAGCTGGATAGTGGCACACAGGACTTCATGAACTATTAAGTAATAGCACTGGAAGGCAAATACAATTGATAAATAGAACATTTTTATCAGGATCAACATAAATGTTCAAATGCTACATATTTCTAGCACATTGGCTGCATAATAGAAAGACATTGGAAGATACCTTCTCAATTAAAGTTGCAAATGACCATAAGAGAGCAACAGTACTCTGGTTGCTTTCTCCAAAAAGACAGTAAAATGCAATGAGTGGTTGAATGGAAGTCAGTGATATATGAATAGATTGTAAGATGTTTTGAAATGCAAATAACTGGTTACACAGAAAAATGAAAAGCTAATTTGGTTCTACTATGGAGCTGATGTTTTTTAGCATTACACTATCAACAGTGTGTCTTTTTGAGCTATGTGTCTCTGTGATGCTTTGCCTTTATTTCTAATGTTCCAGAGGGTTCATGAGGAACAAACCTATCCCCCCTCTGTGCAACTTCAGCAGTGATGACAGAAGTGACAGAAACAAGAACTGGACCTGTAAAGCCAGCAACAGAGGACAGCGCTGTATGTGTGTGCCCAACTGAGTATCTGTGGGGCTCCCACTGTGCTGTGCTCTGTTGCGTAAATGCAACACCGTAAGGCAATGTGAACTGACATCAATACGAATGTCTTAAGTATAATGGCTGCTCAGTTTGTCTGCCAAGCTCATCTGTGGAGTGTCGCTGTAAATCTTCACCATAGCACTGTTATGAACTGCACAATAAAAAAAGCTTATGTGTCCCTCCTCGATGCTTTTCTGTCCTGTTCTGAGTTCAGACAATGTGAATGTTTGTCTGTTGTTTGTCTATTGCTATGATCAATATGTAAGATCAGTGGATCATGAAGCCATGAAATTGGACAGTGATTTGGCCGACAAGCATTACAGACTGCTGTCAGATGCAACTATGCTCTCATTGGTCAACTTTTCTGACATTAGAGAACAAATCATAGGAGGCAGGTCAATAATCAAGCAGTATAGACTTTCTGTGGGAAAGCCATGAGGCGTCCAGGTGGGATTTTAAATGTTTTTATTGTGACACACTTAATGAAATGAGAACTTACAGGTCCCAAAACCCTAGGACTGTTAAGTCAGGGAAAAAATCATGCTTAAGACATGTAGTCTGCCATTGACATCACTGAATACAATCAAAGCTGACAAAATGATTGTGGGAGTAGACTGTTCCTAGACATTTTGGATTGATTAAGTTCTGCTATTTTAATTAGTACTGGAACAACATGTTGTTGTATTATTGAGAATACTGATACCTAGTATGTAGTACTATAAGGCATGATCCTGGCACTGCCTGACTTGTTAGATTTAGATTTAGATTTATTGGTCCCCAGGGGGAAATTCATTTCCACTGACTGTACATTACAAAGGAACAACAACAACAACATTGCACCTCATAGACAGCAACAACAATGGACATCATACAATCGACAGGGAAATACAATACAATACAGTACAAGCCACTGGCAGATCAGCGGGGCCTGCTGTTTAGGGTGGCTATAGCTGAAGGGATCAAGCTTTTCCCCAGGCGAGCCCTTCTGAACTTGATCGTTCTGTACCTGCACCCTGAGCCCAAAGTTTGATACAATAAGACAAAACTCAGCTCTGCCACAGTCCTGCAGAGAAATTTCATGACAAAGATTGTGTTTGTATCACTCTAACTCTATTTAGCTACAGAGAAGAACTGATAAGATTTCAATAAAACCATTACTGAAGGCTGTCCACAAGGAGACATGAAGTATCTGCAAAAGGTTTGTCCACACAAAGCCCGCATTTTGAGAAACAGCCCTTGCAGTGCTGTGTTCACAACAAGTAGGCACATTTTCAGAAACAATGATCTCATAGCTCCAGCTCTTCCATAAGCTGCATGTGTGGTTATGTCCTCAATGTTGTGGTGAAAATTCTTGTCTGTTGGGTGCCTCACATGGTGCTCCTGAAAAGCATTCTTAATATTGCTGTATTTGACTTGAAACACTCATTCAACATTCTCCTGTAGTTTGCTAGTCTTTTACCTCTTCTTGTTGTGTTTGCTGAAATCACATGATTTTTGCACATGCTCTATGTCTTCTTCTCTGGGTTTAGCATGTGTCTGTGGCAGCTTTACAGCACTTCTTACAGGTCTGGCATATAAACGAAAGCTTTCAGTGTCTTTGTGTAGACATACACAATTCTTGCTGTTCTTACAGAATACTTTTTAAAAACAAAATGAAAAGGCCTGTTTTCATCTCCATGTGGACAGGGTCTAAGTATGCCTCACTGATTTTGTTATCCGTTTCAGTGGATGTTCTGTGTGAACATAAGGTGGCCTGCACATGTTTTCTGTCTCATGAATGTTAAACACATGGCACTCTGCATATCTGATAAAAGGCTTCATTAAAAATGCTTCGGCATTGATATTTTTCCCCTTGCTTAAAATCACACAGCCACAGACAATGCGCATTGAGCAGTTTACATCATACTTTACACAATTAAGCTACACTTTTGACCACTTCTGTCTGCTGTACACACCAAAACTACTTCATTTGTTGGTGTTTGTGCTGACTGACTCTTGTGAGAGCATTTTATCATAGCACAGTAAGGCACAGAGAGAAAGACCAATGATGCTGATCCCCCAGGCTAAATGTTAAAAGTTCTCCACTAAACCAGTTTTTGAGTTAGATTGCTAGATTTACAGCACTCATTAATTAACTGATAGCATGAATTTCTAAGTCATGTATCATTTCGAATCATGTATCAATCAATTTAGTCATGGACCAATTCATGCTACATCTATCATTATATGATTATTCCATCCATATATTAAGTTATCTGTGTATCACCCAATACAGATTAATCTATGCTGAGCTAAATGTGTCTGTAAGCAGGGAGACTGTAACTCCGGCAGCTCGCCAGAAATAGAAAGCATGAATTGAGAAGTCTCACAGCTGACCATCTTTGGAGTGTACATATACATGACATTGTTGCCATAAATGTGACATGCATATCTATATAACCAGTGGTTACCCATTGTTCTTTGTCAGACTGCCTCTGAACCGGCCAAATAAACAATCAGATAAACCCCCAGTCTTGTAGCGTATCCATTCTTGCCTTAGAACATCTGACAACATTAACAACATAACTAACTGTAGACAAGAGATTATTTTTTCATTGATGTGTTAAACGTCAAATGTCATTTTTCCTCCTAGATCATTGGAGAAAGTAGCTCTGATATGAGCAGGTGTTGTGTATTCCGACACTTCTACCACTTCTATGGTATTATGTCGTAACAAGCATTAAAAGCCCCACTTCTTCAGCTCTGAGTTTATTTGACATAGTTATAGTTTACACTAATATTAGAACATGTGTCATGTAAATTTGTTTGATATTTCACCATCTCTATCTAACAACTCATTTGTAGATAGCTTAGCTTTTCAACTTTCTTCCCATAATGCTTAGCACGACTCACAGCTGTTGTAATGCAGATTCTTTTCAACTGAATCAGAACAAGGCGGCAACTAAGCCGTAGGTGTGAAAACCACCAAAGTGGAGCGGTCAACCAGCCCCTGGCGATTGTGTGTACCTGTAGGGAAGACAGAGGGAATTTGGTCTGCGTCTCCAGCCACCAGCGAGGGAACGATCCAGGTGAAGCCGTACCCTGTCAGGCCAACAGAGTGGGCCACCTCAAAGATTGTGTAGGCCTCCTCCTTTGTGCAGTAGAGTAATATCACCGGACTCTGCAGTTTCTTCAGCTGATTCTGGATCTTTGAGTCTCCATCATCCACTGACATGTCCAACAGCAGGACTTCTTCAAGCTCCCAGCCCACGAAGCTGTTCTCTATGGTACTACGGACCTAGACAGGGAAGGGAGATGTGAGTTTTAAAAAGTGTAGGCTGCACACATACTTGGAGGTGCTGGAACAAAACTGCCTGAGATGTCTCCTCCTCCAGCTCCCAGATAGCAAAACTGTTCTTTCTTAACACATCTTCAGGGAGTAGGACGCAGTGGATTTTTTTTTTGAAATGCAAAAGAGCAAGATTAGGTAATCGCTTTTCCTAAATCGTCAGGCTCTTTCTGCATACACGCACAGGAAACTCACAGCAAAATTGTTACTCCTTATTTGTTGAAAGCAAACACAGTGTCTTAGTAGTGATTTTTGGAATTAGGGTTGTGATTTTGTAGATGGCATTTTGATTGAAAACGTACATTTGAGTTTTATTTTTCAGGGTCACAGAGAAAGTGCTATGCCTGAGAGGAATCAATGCAGGAGGAGTATTTTAGACTGTAACAGGCAGAGCAAAGATTTTCAAGTCTGGTACATCCAATAATATAGTGCAGTCAGCACTCATTTATTTCTGTATTGAAAGAGTAAAAGGAAACCTTAAATCTTTTATACAATACGCTCCATATCTGCAACAAGATTTATGAGGCTGGATAGAAGTGGCTGCACATAAAGCTTCCTCACTGATGTATACACAGGAGCTTTGAATTTGTCTTCAACTTACTTTCATTGTTTAGTCTGCAGATCCACAGTACAGCAGAGGCAGCAGACAAAATAATGATAATAGACTCTATACTTTAGATGTTGAATAATAAACCCATTCATATTTGATATCCACATCCACTACCTCTATTTAGATTCATGGTGTTTGTTGTTGCTTTAAACTTGATTCATTCATCAACTTTTTTCAAGGAAAAGACTGATATTTCTGCAGTGGCGTAAAGGAATATAATTAGCACATGTTCAAAAAATGATTTATCTTTCCCAATGCGTGTCTGATGTTAGAAGTAACTCAGGATCTCGAACCATCCGCTTTAAAGAGCCCTCACAGCCCTGGAGATAAGGAGGCGGCTGTGGCCTCACTGAGAGGCTGCATTCAAAGAGACTTCTCCGGCCAATCTGCTTTTCCCATTACAGCAATCAGAGAGGGGGACTTGCTTGGCACTTATATCAGGCTCTGCTCAACCTTATCATTTTTTTTAAAAAGCTTGAAATTATGGCTTCAAAGTAGGCTGACAATCATGTCCCCAGAAATAGTTTCTGCTGTGCGGATTCTTCCGATGCAATATTCCTAGCGGGGTAAAACTGAAATTAAACTTTGAAAAACACAGAACATCAAAGATTTACAAACAATATGAGAACATGGACCTGCACTGACCTTCTATAATGGTTCCCCGAAATCAAAAGTAATCATTTCTAATATGCATGAGACCCTGGAAAAGGCTGATAATTGAACACAAGGCTGAAAATTTCTCCTGCCATTAGCTTAATAAGTTATAATAAGTGCCCTGCTGTCACTGGCATAAAAGGAGTACAATGATTACTCTGGGATTTGGTTTCTTTTGTTAAATGTTGTAAATACAGTTCTTTGGATTTACTCATAATCTGCTTCATTCTGTTTGATCCTTTTGAATCAGTGCTGATGAGAGCCTGATTGGTTAATGTCATCATCAGCTTACAGAGGGGGTTGTGTTCAGGGGTCAGCTCCAGGGTTTTTAGGGGTTTGTATTGAAGTGAGTCTTTTGGGCATGAAATGAGAAAATCAGTCAATGTTTCTAGATTTTAACTATTGCTGAGAAATTCCTCAGTTTTTCTCAAAAAGCATTATGTGGTGTTTTCTTTTGGACTCCGAGTATACCTCCATGCAGCAGTATGACATGTCTCGATTGGATGCTTGTCCCATTATTCAAATTTAAGCCCACAGGTTAGATCCCATGTCATTTCCCTGACACTATAGCTCGGAGGTTGAGCTGTTCCCTCATTATAAAACAAAAAGTCACACGGTACAACCATAAACCTGTTCCATACCATAAGCTTAATATGATTATTATTTTTTTAAACAATTATTTTAATAATAATAATAATAATAATAATGATGACTTAATTTATTTAGCATCTTTAAAAACAGGTGTCTGGGCACAATAAATTTAAACAGTCAGGTAAAACAGAGACCAAAAAAGTCAGAGAAAAAAGCACTAAAGCAACAAAAGAAAGGAAGACAGCAAACTGGTGAGCTGAAAACAGCTGCAGTAATTTACAACATGTAAGGAAGAAGAGATGATGAAGAAGGTATTTTGTTTTATGTAAAATTGCAAGGAGATATCAAGAAAATAAGCAGTTCATAGATTTATAGATACATTTATGACAGTTGATAGTTGACGACATCACATCCAGGAGAAGGAAAAGAAGAGGGCAGATAGGGGACGGGTAACAGAGAAAAAAACATGAATACATAAAATAATGGAATAAAATTAATAACAACAATAAAAAGGGAGTGTGTTAAAACATGAAAAAATGGTCAATGCAGGACTAAATTGATGGGAAACTGGTGAGGAGAGTAAGAACAGGAAAGCTTAAAAATAATTAAATGGGTTATTGTAAAATAAATATGTAGGTAAAATAAATAGCTACCATGGACAATAAACAAGTATGTGAGCCATAAAGGATCAAGTAAAAGCAAGTCGAAAAGAACTGTGTTTTAACCCTTTCATGCATGAATTACTAAATCACAAAGGAATACCTCTTCAATACTTCGTTTTACTTTTAAACAGTTAAAAATCATAGTCATAGCACGTGTCCACTACAGCAGACAGACATTTGGAATAAATTTTGTACCATCCATGTTGCAGTACCATGTCCAACTATCAGTTGGTGAAATCCCCAACCCTTGTCTGAAGTTTTAAATAAATATTATCTTTGCACTTTTTTTTTTTTTACCTTATCGAGATATGTGTTGCATCCAAAATCCAAAACAGCCAGGGAAGGGCAAATTTGGTATTTGGAATTTATTCACATAATTTTGCATTTTTTATTTTAACTTTGTTTGTAACTCACAAGTAAATAGTTTGATTAAACAGAAACAGTATACATACTTCAGATTTTGCTTTTTCTTTTAATTAATCTTAATAAGTGTTTGTCAAATATGTGCTTGTGGATCTCAACTAAGTTTCACTAACTTACTATGTTGATGCATCTGGTGAAGTTGTGCAGACATAAAACTACTGCAAAATATAACACTGAAAAAAATGACTATGATTTTTAACTGTTTAAAAGTAAAACAAAGTATTGAAGAAAGTATTCCTTTGTGATTTAGTAATTCATGATTCATGATTTCATGAATGAAAGGGTGAAGCATTTCTGTGTTTTCATTAGAACAAAGATGTTTTTGAAAACTTGGCGGACTGGCTTGTTTTGTTTTAATGTAGGAAAACTTCTGTCTGTCCACCTCTATGTGGGCTATGCCACTGACTTTTTGCCCCATTTGTTTCCGTGAACAACAGTGCACCTCTGACTCCAAACCCACTGGTCGATAACCTCTGCACCACACTATGTCAAAGTGCTGATGAGTACTTACCTTGTTGACAAAGTCTTGGTAGCCAGGGTAATAGGTGGTGACAATGGAGAAGATGTACCAGTCATACTCCTCCATGATGTTCAACATGACGGAGGCCTGCTGCTCAATGGATGGGCCAAACTGGAAAAACATGGAGTTGTCGTCCTGGAAACCAAAGACACGGAGCCAATCAGCAAATAAGGTCATGAGTCATACAGCATGAGAGAGAAAACTGGAAGGTAGGCCAGAGATGATTATGGAGCGTGTCCAGCTACTGCGAGCCTTAGGAGCAAATATAGTCCTGTTTATAGCTCAGGGCATCCTCTGCTCACGCTCTGTGTTGAATAATATGCAGCATCAGAAATTAATAGTCATATATCAAGGGTATTTCATTCATTTTAATATTTTTTAAAATCATTTACTCCTGTGAAATGTCTCTGCAGGTTTTTAGCTGGTATGAATATTCAAAAAAAGATGACTCAGATATCAAAGCCATGAAGATGCATTTAGTATGCCGCCCAGAGAATAACAGGTAAGAAGGCCATCTGCTTCAATTATCTTTAATGTAGGGGACCCTAAGCACAGGCAGGGCTTTCAAAATGTTTTCCTACAAGGAGAGAGGAGGAAAAGACAAAGTAAGAAGTAAAAGAAGTCCTGGAGCAACAGAAGCCTGATGTCTGGTGCTGTAGATTGGTGAAGGTCAGTCAACCATGTTAAACTGCCAAGTAACTCGACAGGACATGGAAGTCACGACGAATTATTCAGAAGTGTAAGTGACCATAGGCGACGTGGCGGAGGGGCTGTAATGAGAGCAGCTTCATGTCAGGGACTCTTTGTGTGTACACAGTGAAGACTATCGTAAAATGTGATTGAGATGGCTGGAAGTGTCGGGTCATGCTGACTCACACGATGCTGTTTCATACAACACCGTTCGACTGATTCATAACCAAGCTAAAAGAGCACAGACAGAGTTAAAAAAAGGAATTATTGTCAAAAATGTGGATAACTGTCCTATCTGGCACTTGTAAGAAATCTTTAAAAATATCCTTGCTCCACATCTGGATCCAAATCACCAACAAAATGTATTCACCTCTTCCTTGTGCCAAAACAGTCCCTGAGAATGTCGTCAAATTCAACTGAGAACTTCTTGAATTCTAAGTGAAAATGGGTAAACTGTCTGAACAAATTTGCTCATTACATTTGAAGTTATTGTGTTCACAAAAACAAACAAATGGAAACAAAAACATAACCTCCTTGGTATAGATAAAAAGCCAAACAAGGTTTTGAAAAACAGAATAGATTAAAGGAGACATATCATGCTGATGCATGATTTAATACTTACATATAAAATAATAAATTTGAAAACAAGACCTTACACCCCTTTCATTTTCAAAAAATGAGATATTGTATTTTTTCTGATATCCTAGAACGAGATTTGATGCCTCTGAAAATAGGTCATTGCGAGATGTTCGCGAGATTTAAATCGTCGTGATGACACGAGGTACCTTTCTTTTAATTGGAGTAATCTGATAAAACACATCCTCCTCTGTGATGTCCGTTAGCCACAAAACCGTCACCGAGGAACACATCCACCCAGCTGCAGTATATAGCTCCCTTGCTCACACTCAATCATTACCAGCTCTGGCCTGTAGGGGGACTCAATACGCGGTCGCTGCTTGAGCCTGCCGGAAAATACAGTAGAAGAAGAAGGACAGGCTGGCTCTACCCCCGATAGAACTGACCAATCAGAGCACAAAGGGCTGTGACGTTGCAAGGTAACTGTAGGTCATCCTGAGATCCTCCTGTTTCAACGACAGCTTGTTAATGGCCTAAAATGAGGATTTTGAGAACGCTATTCTGGGGCAGTGAAGGAACTAAATGACTTTTACTGAGGGCAGAAATGCTTTACAGGCATCCTAGTCTGGCATAGTGAAAAGGAGAAACAAGTATGATATGTCTTCTTTAACATTATAGGAAAGAGAATACAGATGCACGAGATTACTTGGATGTTTTTAAATCAAATAGAGCGAGGTCATACAGACAGCATAACATGGATTAAAGCATAACACTGAGCAAGTTTCTAGGCTTATGAATTGACTCAAATTGGATGCAGGCATGTGCAGATATGTATTAATGCATGGAAATGGATGTGTATGTATCTATATATGCATGTGTATGAAAAAATATATTGTCAGCAAATATATAGAACATAATTAATATTGTAAAAAAAAAAACGTGACTTACTGACCTGAACAACTTTTTTTTCTTTTCATTTTCATGATTGATCTGATTTATTTCCTTGCAAGTCTGTGCTTATTTTTTGTTGTGTATTTCTTTAGAACTCATAAAAAAAAATATATATATATATATATGTATATATGTATATATGTATATATATATATATATATATATGTATATATACACATATATACATATATATATATATAAGTTGCTAGCTTGGTGTTATCGGCATTCAAGTATGCAAACTGCAAACATGTAGTATACATACATACAGTGCAGCATACATCTTTACATACATATACATACATACATATATGTATATATATTGTCAAGAGCAGAAAGTCTTTGTGGAAAATAACTTTCATATTTCAATGTGACAGTCAATTTGTAGAAGAAAGACTTACAAAACAAAACAAACAACATTTATCTTTTGAAAAAACAAATCTGTTGACTCTGAAATGAACCGATGCAGTGATGTTACGGTGTTACAGTATGTTACATTTGTGTATTTTAAATGGCTAATATATAAATTATAAGGGCTGTAGCTAATATCTTTCACTATCATCAACAGTCCAAGGAATTGGACTATGCCTTACGTGGAACAAAGGATTAGTCATAATAGGTCAAATACGGACACTAAAGGACAGTCAAGAATTATGTCATATTTCTGCAAATGGAATAAAAATTTATAATAATTTAATGATATGTAGAAAAGAGGAGACTAAATATTGAGAAAATGGGGACGGGACTAGATAAGCTCTGCTTCTCCCGTCTTCCCTTTCGGACATGTACATTTGATCAACTATTGACAATGTGTGATGCTGTATAAGTGTGCTGACGTGACCGAAATAAATAAATCAATTCAATTCAATTCAATAGTCATCTATAACTTAAAAAAGCCCACATCATCCTTTCCCTTTGGTTGTCACAAAAAAGAAAATTCTTAAACAAATTATCCTCAGTTTCTATTAAACTGTACTGATGTGTAGTGCTTTTAGCTGAAGGTAAATTCAGCTGTGTCAGTGCTCACACTGGGCTGGTGAATTCTGCAATGATATGTGACTGAGGACAGCATTCAGTTTGTGGAAATCATTCTGATGACTTTTGAACAAAAAGGACAAAATCATATCTCTCTGGCTTAACAAACTGTCTGTTGGTCTGTTTACCTATTTGTCTACAGACCACTGACATATAAAGAGTCCGTGTTGTGATTTCATTTGTATCTGATGCTGAATGCTTCTGCGCAGTTTACTGTGAGGTTATGAGCATAGTACAGAACTATGGCTAAAGGTGATCTCATGACCTCGTTCTCCTGTTTTTAAGATGCAGGATTACAGATTATGGTCTGAAAACTCAGTCATGTCACATGATGGTAAAGCTGACTTATTCTGAAGGTAGACTAAAGCTTTGTGCTGTTGTTTATGCAACATAGTACATATAGTTTAAAGTTCTTATTTAAATTATGTTAAACAAGATAATTTAATTAGCAGCACAACCCAATCTTGATGATATGAGTATTTATTGCAAATACTTATTTGCCATACAGCAGACTTCTCCATGAGGTTTATTTACAAAACAGAAAATGTGTGCTCATACTGAAGATTGTGTGTCTTCAATTTTAACCCTGCGTAGTATGCATTCACCTGATGTTAACGGAGGTGTGAGAAAACACTGATACATCAATATTTAGTGGTATTGGAGAATAATACTGATAATATTTTACAGAGGAATATAAAATTAGCTATAACTTGTAGAGTTCTGAGACATTCTTTTGCATATAGTCATATTTCAGATACTTGTTGGCAGGAGACATTCTGTCAACTGACTATTACATTTATTATCAGAATTCCCATCTTTGGGACAGACCATTCAGTTTTGTTTTTGCTTCTAGGATTATGTTTTACAAAACTAGAACTGATTTAAAACTGTTTTATGCATATAATATTGAGGGTACTGCTCTTAAAATAAGATACTTAAATTAAAGACATTTCAATGTATTGCCCTACTTAGAGTTTCAATCATCTCATCAAATATTGTATCGTCTCCCCTGGACTGTGACACATTATTTTTTGCAGATGATCAAATTTTAGTTTCAGTTATTTCACATGTGTGACGACAAAGCCAAACAGTTATACAAATATTGATAAAGAGTAAGCTATAACTTCAACGTGGCTGTTTTATGTTTCCAGAAAGTGTTTGAGCAAGGACTACAAGAGAGTAGAGATGGGTCAAGAGAAGGGGCAGGATGACTGTGGTAGAGATGAACATGAGTCCGAAAGACCTTGACCTTTGAGCTCCATAATATGATGAGTTCAATTCCAAGTCAGCCCTCAAGACATCACCTTCACGATATGTGAAAAGTCAAGAGACTCAATGACCATGTGCTTCACCTTCAAAATCCTGTAAGCTCATTCTTGCTGTGCAAAGTTTGCAGAACTTTCCTTACAGCTTTTTTTGAGGTATAGCAGTAACAAAATTTGGCTGGATGGGTGAGTGGACAGACCAAAAACATGAGCCCCCTTAGCCACAGCTGTCACCAGCATGATGGGACAATAAAACCACTATGGCGGCATCAAGAGGAAAATCTGAGGCACACTTTGGTCACACGAGCTGATCCTCAGGATTAACTGAAAGTCTGTGCAGAATTACAAATAGCAATCTGTGAAGCTGTTACAAAGACAACACACTCAATGCAAGATAAAACAAAGCGCAAAGAGAAAAAGCAGTAACTAAAACGTGTGTTTAAATACACTGCTGATGACGAAAATCTTTATGGAAAAATATGCATAAGCAATAACGTCAATGGATCAGTAAACCAAGACATGTGGCTCAGTGCTGGAAAAATTCCACCATTTCAAATGCATCAATTTTGCTGTTTACTTGTTTATTCAGTTAAAATATGGCATACATACAATCATGATGTAACCATTGCTTTTTGCATACATGCAACATTGAAGAATTCTGTGTATGATTTCACATTATTATTCTTTCTCGCCACTCGTCTTTTCCTTTCGTCAAAACATAAATGATAAGGTCATAAATTCACTCCTCAGTCATTGTATTCATGTGCCCTTCAAATCACTTCAGCCTGAATGCCTTGCTACGCTCTGTATATGTTTCACAATTACATGTTCATGCGCATTTGGAGTCATACATTAGCTACGTGGATCCATCCATGTGTGCAATCAGTCATACGTGTTAGTCATGCGGGAGGCTGAGCAGTCCTCAAGTGAGGTGTGCTACCTCCGCTCTACATCAAAGCTCGACTCCCCCTGTCCTCCAGGGACGGAGATGATCTGTTACCTACTTTTCACTGTAATGAGGTAATAACTGTGCAGTGTCAAGTGACAGTGGAGGGATTGGCAGCGGTGGGAACAAGGGGGGAAGGGCAGAAAGTGAGTGTGCGGGCTGGAACCTGATGTTTTACCTATACTGACAGTGAACATGCCCCACTCCACTCAGGGATGTAATGAAGGTTTTTCTCTTGCATAAATACAGCTAATGCACCATTCACCTCTAACCTCCCACTCATCATTGTTGAGCACTTCAGTCATACGCTAACATCATCAGTCCAGCAGTCGATCAGGTTATTTTCATCATCCATGATCAGGATCTGTGCCTCCATCTGCTTCTCTTTATTAATGTTCTCTAAACAAATCTGAACAAACACACAGCACAACAGTGATGCTGCAAAGTCCAAAAAGCTTCACACTGAGATAATGATGGAATTCCAACGAGGTCAGGATTTGGTATCAAATACATTTCTGTAAATCCACATACACTGATTGGCATATGTACGTATTTCATATTTGCTTGAACATGAAAAGTAAATAAATCTAATTTTTGCATTTGTGAAAATGTCAATAAAAAGGAAAAGAATCTTTCAATATCTTCTGGGCTCATGATATGAAGTTGGATTTTAATTTAAGCCAAGCCTTCTCAAGTTGCTCAGTTCTTTAATATGCATAATGTATTTGCTTTTTCTTTGTTTAAACAAGCTGCTGAAAAACTTTGTTCAGTTTAAACAAAGTCAATTTAAAATAACTGACTTCTTGAAGTTTTGAGTTCATTTAGAGCTGTCTAAATATGTGCTGAAAATTCTGACGTGACTCTACGATTTCCAACAATTGCATTTTTCACATAGTTGACCTGAAACCAATGGCCTTTGTGTGAGTTTGGCTAATATTTAAGACCAAAACTAAACATATTCTTGATTTGCTTTCATCCAAAAGTAATTTTACAGAAGTGAACTTAAACATGCCCTCCTCCTCCTCATTATTATTATTTAACTGGCAAATGCTCTACCAAAAAGTCATTTCGCTTTTGAGACCGCAAATGCATCACCTGAAAATCATTTTGTCATTAAAAACTCAAAAACAAATTGAATTAGGTAAAAAACTGGAGTAAATAAACAGTCATTCTAGCCTAGAGACTGTCGTTGTATTACCTCAAAGTCATTTCACGGACTGGACGGTGGACAGGCTGCTTACACAAAAGCCGTTTTGCTCATTCAATCCAAAGACTTCTGCTTTAACCTCATTGGTCCACCGGCCTTTTTATTCCAAAATGCATCAGGCCTGTCCAAATGTTCTCTTGGTAATTTTAGATGCTGAATTTTGTAATAACGATGCAGGAGAGGTCTTCTTCTGATGACTTCCATGAAGACTATATTAGTGCAGGTGTTGCTACACAGTTGAACCGAGCACCACAACTCCAGCGTCTGCCCAATATTCCTGGAGGTCTCTTGTAGTCAAACAAGGGTTCCAACTTACTTTTCTCTGATTGTGTTGGCTGCATTTTTTTTTAAGTACAATCAAAACCCAGGAAATCAGTACCTGAAAACATTTTGTTATCTTTTTATAGCTTTCTCCTGCCTTGTGGCCAAAAATCGCTTTCATTTCAGAGTTCTAGGACATTTCTTAGAGGAACCGATGGCTGCTGATTGTTGGGAGAAAATTAGAGGAGTCTGGGTATTTTTAAAGCTCAGAAACTTCTCTTGGTCCTTCCTAATGATGATTGTGAACAAGCCATGACCCTATCAACCTAACTAAGGTGTGACACTTTGATCAAAGTATCTGAGAGCCTGTGAAAGTGTCCTGGGGTTCTCATTCTTATGCAGGGTGCTCTTTTCATTTTGTCAAGCAAAAATTGTACAGGATAAAAATAATACACTGATAGCACTTAAAACACTGGTAAGAGTGTTATTCCTGTTGGAACCATTTCATCGTCCACTTGCTTAATTGTTCACATTAAAAGAAAATCTTAATCACGGGTGCCCAAACTTTTGTATCCTGCTGGAAACTATAAGCAGCTTAAAGTCAAACCACCATGCTGTAGTTTCATAATAGCCTGACAGAAGCTTTTTACTCTTCAAAATCATACACGTTGTGCTCATTTCTAAAGGTTATCATGACTGATAAAACATGAAAGATTAATTAACTTGTAACCCAACGACCCACTGAGGAATCCAACAAGCTTTTTGGTTAGAGAACTAGAGTGATGTTAACTTCTTTGTCGGCCCACAACATTCAATCCTGAACCGCTGAACAAGACGTACAGCAGTGGTCACCAAACTTTTTCAGCTGAAGATCACCTATGATGCTAATTGATATTGCACCATCTTCTTGCCTAAAGTCACTGAGAACCATAAACAAAACTTAAAATTTTGCTGATCATCATCTAACTTCACGTTCAAAGCTGCAATCTTCAATCCATAAATGTGATCAAGGGCAGGAATTAAAATAAAGATTCTGTGAATTTAAAATCGCATTAGGACTTTGCAACATACTCAGCCTAATACAAAACAAAACTCTTCACTAAAAACTGGAACAATGTTTGCACGAAACACAATTTAGTTCATCTTTATATCTTTCTCATACTAAAAACTATTGAGGTAGAGAGACACCAGTCAGATCCAGTTTATCTTGCAGAGCAGCTGGATTGACCTGATTAGTCATGGATAAGCAAAAAGGTCTATCCTGTGTGTCAGATAAAGGATGAAGCATCTATTCTTCAAGATCTAGTAGAATCATCTAAAAGATCTACAAGTAGATCAAGATCTACAGGTTGGTGACCCCTGATGTACAATATATCAGTTTCCAGGACATTTTTTAAGCCAAACTGTCTGCATGACTGCAGACTACATTTCTTTTTGAAAAAAAAAAAAATCTCTATTTAGCAAGTCGGTCAGCAGTCTGACGCGGCCCTCTCCTCCACCACTGATTTATTCAGCCGTGTTTGACCCTCCTCCTTTCATTCCCTCTCACTTACTCACTCAGCATCCATTTCTCCTTAAACCCTAAACTCCCTCATCATCTTATAGTTCTCCTGGTTCTTTCTTTCTCAAAGTGGCTTCAGAGAGGTTTAATCACTTGTGAAATTTAAACCTGCCATTCAGAGAGACCGTAGGGTTACGAATTGCTCCACTCACTTTCTAAGATTACAGCTAATCATCGTCTCACTCCACTTTCTCTTTCATAACCAAATCAGGCTTATTAAATTTATGTCCTTCATTCGGGATGTGTTAGTACTGAATTTTTTTAACCTACTTTCCTCATACCCATATCCCCTTTGTTCTCCATTTTCAGATTTTGTCCTGCAGCTCCATTAGTTCATATCAGTGAGGTGTGAAGTGTCCTGCAGGCCGTGGTCCGTGTGTCATTACGTGAGCCCAGAGCATTCGTGCCTGCTTGTTTCCCTGCCTGTCGTCTCTCATCAGGCACTGTTTTACTATGAGCCCAGGAAAGAGGTTTGCCACATAATTTCCCAGCTCTGTTGCTGTGTCTTATTGCTATAGGTTGTATGTTACTATCTTGAGGTGGGTTTCGGTTTGTTTTTTGTGCTGTCAGACATGATTAGACTGTGAAATATCACTGGAGAGGCTGCAGGTTGACTGTGCTTCTTTGCTTTTATATGAAGGTCCTTTCAGAGATGAACAAAAGCTGTTCAAACATGTTGATATTTTCAAAACCATTTGCTTTTACGTGCTTGACATTATGCCTGGAATCCTAATCAAGCTATTTCAGCTTCAGAGCAAAACTGAAACTATGTTAACTACAACAAAACCATGAGGATAAGCAGAAAACCAATAGCTCTCTGATACAACGAATAAAGGAAAAAAAGGAAAACTGAAGCTTCCACGTCGTGCTTGAAGTGATATTTTCACAAAATCCAATAGATGGCTTATAATACAGTTATCTGTGTGTACAATAAATATCACAATACAGTCCCCTGTTTATATGACCCTGTGACAACCTGGTGGGGTTTGAAATGTTCTGCCCCGTTCATTTTAATGGAGTAAATATATATCATGCAATCTTGACATTGTTGTGCTACATGCCAAGCTAAATAATGGATTGTAAGTCTTGAAGCTTACAACTTTTTTGTAAAAGTAACAGTTAAATTAATCACAACATTGAACGACAATTGTCTTGTCATCTTTGACTGAGTACATGTAAATAAAAATCATGTTTTTGTGTTGTTATTAATACACTTAAATGCCTGGCTGAGTAATGTTATAAGTTTCTGTTAATATTGTCACAGTAATATGCATTTCCTTTCAATAAAGTCAAATGTAAAAAGATAAACAACTAAATGACAGAGGCATATCTTTTTAAAGTGGTCTTTACATACAGGAGCAGTATGTGACTCCACTGCTCTCTCATGTAGCATGAGGTTTTTATCCATGTCCACAGCAATTTTTAACCTGACACAGCTGAATATATTTCACTAGTCCATCTGGGAAAGAGCCCATAGAAAGTGTTTGGGAACAGGCAGAATGTTTCAAAAGCATATCTGGGACATGATTGGATGGTTGTTCTGTCAATCAGATTTTTAAGGGCCAGTTATATCATGGAGAAGTGGGCACTACTGCCACAGTTAAAATGTCCAAAGTGGAACAAAAATAGAAGTTTAGAAACAGAATAAAAGCCTTATGAGAAGTGTGAAGTGTTGCTGTTTGTTTTCATTTAAGAAAGAAATGCTGTCCAGATCTGAAAAAAATGCTACTGATGCTGTTAGCATCTGTTGTAGTCTTCCTGCTTAAGGACTGGCCTGTGCCGCTGTGGGATACTCACAATCGTTGAAGATCGGAGCTTTGCGAGATGGATCTGTCTGATTACTGACATTAAATCAATTTGTCCATCTGCGCTGTAAGGTTACCATCATTTTCCAGTGACTTTTGTTAATAATCTGGAGTTCTCTTTGGTGACATTACATCGCCTGAAAGCAGCATATAACTGATAAATAAGACCACTGAAACCCTGATGTGTTAGTGACTGTCTCTGAAGTGTGACATACAGTATTTCTATATAATGTTTATTATTATGAGGAGAAAGAGGAGCTTTACTGACCCACCATCACCAACTTAACTGGCAAGTCTTCGACAGGAAACACTAAAATGACACCATCATGTTCACCCCATGACCAACAACAGAAGAAGAGAGCTATGGCAGACATAAACAAGTCAACTCTGACTGGTGCATCAACGGTGGAGTAGACCGTCTTAAGCCATGAGGTAAGGGGCTCAAATCCGGTCATGTCAAACATTTGTCGATTCTTTGTGAAGACACTAAACTCAAGATTGCTCCCACTGCTGGGTCAGTGGGAAGTATGAATACAAGGAGTGGGAGAAAAAATGGATTCACATAAGTATAGCGATTTTTTGTCGCAAAATTGCAGCAAGCGGCATTGTTGAATAAAACAGGCCATAGCTGTTAAAATAGTGCTGAATAGTGTTACTATTTTTCATCAGCAGATAGTGGACAGGTGACAGGTTTCTATTCAAAGTTTTGGCATTTATTTATTTTGAAACACAGACCTCGGACCTAGGGACCCGAGTGTGGCTGTTGAGGCTGTAGAGCGGAGCAGAGAGAGAGAGAGGAAAAGAGAGACACGCACAGAGTGATAGAGTGAGTAAGAGTACTCACGATGCTTAGAGTACTTTTTCAAGTACTGGCTGACTCTAAATCTGAGCAATATTTATTCTCTAAGCATGACGGTCAGTAGTCCAGTGAGGAAGAAACTGGCGGTGCGCAGCGGGAGCAGGTCCACGTGCCATTACAGTCCCCAAGCACCACATACCAAGGCAGATGCTTTTCTTCTCCATGGCTGGCGACTGCCGGGGAGGGGACGTGGTCTGGGCTGCAGGGAAGCTTAAAACACCCCAAAAAGTGACGGTGTTAGTGGGAATGAGAAAGACCACAGAGCTCTGGTCAAACGAGGGAGAAGCCGGGGGTAAAAAGCACAGTGAAGGCAGCAGAGGCGTTCATGCTTACAGTGATGATGATGGGTGGGAAAACAAACCACTTTGAAACTATAGCCTTTTTAAATCTTGATATCAAAATTGAATATTTTCTTGAAAAAACTCTGGTGCCTAAAGGGTTAATAAGCAACTTTTATATGCAATCCAGGCTTTTGAAAAGAGAGTATAAATATCTGGTTAAACTAAATTGCTGAATAAATCCTAAAAACAGACTCACATGTGATGTGTATTTTTCCTGATATAGTCTGGAGGCATCATCATTGTTCATCTTTTTCGCTGGTGTTAAAAAAGCTAACTAAAGATTGCAAAAATTGGCAATATCGTAGAATCGCAATTTAAATCGAATTGGGAGAAAAGCAAATCGTCCCAGCCCTAATGAATACTATTTGACACAGACACTTTGGTGTTGGAAACTTTGACCTTAAATGTTTGAAACAGTACATTTGGGACCAGTGCTAACTTGCTGAACACAAATGAAACTCAACAACTTTAAAGACACTTAAAAAAATAGTTTCACTAAGAACAATAAGAAACCTTTATGTCTTTCTAACCTTGAATTTAATTGTGGGGTAAAGTTTTTTTTGGTACTTTAGTTTTTTATGCCCTCTTTTTGTCTCTTAGTTTTATGATAAAAATCTTAAAATAAAAATGACAAAATTGAAAAGGAAGGTACAAAGAGTTCACATTCAAATGATGTGCTTTCAAACCTGTTTTGTTCCCTGTGGCAGGTTGTGACCATCATTCTGTTCTTTGTTTCTATCTTACAGCAATCACATAGCCCATCCTGCATCGTCTCAATGTTTCATTTCACATCCTGAGTCACATAAATCTCTGCTTTGGTGTTGTAGCCTCAGCACAGGAATCTGAAAATAGCCTAGGTGTAGTGGCGGTAAATCTGCAGCAACTGGCTGTGTGAATTAGCCTTCCAAAAAAAACCTGTTAGAGGAGTGAATCACTTTGGGAGGCTATATTCAACCTTTGTGCAGATATGGCACCAGAGAGCCGGCTTAGTAACACAAACCTCTGTGTCTGAATCCTGCTCCCTCAGGTGCTGTAGCGCTGCCTAACATGAGTGTAACCTCCAGTTTAGACCGTGACTCCACACTCTTGGTGAACTCACTAAAAGCCCAGTGGATGATAGAAATACACAGCGTATTTCTAAGCGTGCTGGTCTATGTAAATAAAAGTTTTTTGTTGCATTCTACCACAGATTGATCCTCACCGTGCTGACGTCCCACCCTCACAGTGTCACATTTAAATGAAAGAATCTGGCAGCGAGGCCTCAGTGGCTGTGCAGCTGATTTAAACCCATTAAGACAGTGAGCATTAGCGGGTTTGATTTAACTCAGATTGTCATGGATGATTTCTGAGGATCCTGAGCGGAGCCGGTTTCTGCAGCTGCTGCATCACTGTGCGCCGCTAAAGGAGAGTTAAGGGGAGCAAGCCTTGAGCAGGAGGGCTGAAAGGATTTGGCAACTCATCTCCATGTCATGCCAATGAAAGCCTGTCTCCAATTAGATTTGCAGAGGAAGAGCGACATATCAGCCCACTGCTCAACAAGCCCTGGTGGGAGAGGATTGAAAGAGAGAGAGGGAGAGAGGGAGGCAGCAAGAGAGGACAAAGAAAAGAGAGAGAGTGAAGGAGGGGGTCTGTTAAGGCTGAGAGAGATACAGAGTCTCGCTTGAGAAAACATTCAAACCCTCAGAACTCACAGACAGGGGCTCGCGCAAACACACACATACACAGAAGTGGCAGTGTACACATCGTTCCCTCCAACACTCAGCTTTTTCCACTTCATCACACGCGTCTTTCTCCACCTTTCATCTTCCTCTCTGTGTCTATCTGTCCTCCTCACAGTCTGAGCGCTGTCCCCGCTGCTGTCAATCCTCTGCAGATTGAGTCCAAACTGCTTCATCATCACATTTCTAATCAAACACGCACACTGAGCGTCAATTAATCTCATATTCCGCTATTTAATTAAAAATGACCCTGTTTCCACGTCTCTGTCTTGGCCTCATTCAGTTCACTTCATTTAAACATCCCATAAAGCTCTGATTGAATTAATGTCTTGCTATTTTTGTCAGGGAAATGATTTCAGAAGTCCTGCCATACGACTCAATCCCCGAGAAGTCAGCTACATTCATGACGATGGCACTGATTTCTGCACTCAGTGATTCTCTGGGTAAAAAGCTGCCTAGGAGAGCATCAAGTAGGCTGAGCAACAACAAAGACGGAATAAAAAGAAAAATGTGTATATAGGAATTTTCCTGAGGGGTTGGTTGCAAAAAAGGATGAACCAGGGCAGATAATTTCAAATCCAGCAAAACTCAACTAAAGTATTGTTAATAATAGACAATAAATCACTCAGAAAAAGTACAAATGAAGCACACCTTCATTTGATCATAGATTACAATTTTAAGGAGGGAACAATAACAACTTTGAAGAGGAGGCTGTAGGTTTGGTAGAATTAGAGGCAACCATGCACATACAATACATGACGGCTCAGGTATCGAGTGACTGGCATGAGTTTGATTCCTACCAGAGACCCATTTGTTTTGTTTCCTCCCCTAATCAAACCTGTTCTGAGTCTATCCACTGTCTCTTCATTAACCTTTTAACTACCAGCTCAACTGTTTGGCACAGGTCATCACTAAATTCAGGGACATTTAATGTAATGTAAAAAACAGAACAAATCAAATTGTGTGGTTCCGATAACACTTGAGGGAACAGAGAGAACCACACAGTCCCTCCTGCACCGCCTGCAGCTGGTGCAGAATGCAGCTGCCCGTCTCCTTGAAAGCACAAATTTGACCACATATCTCCTGTCCTGGCTTCCTTGCACTGGCTACCAGTTGCTTTTAGAATTGATTTTAAAATTTTATTGCTTGTTTTTAAAGGTCTTAATGGCCTAGCCCCCCAGTACCTGACTGAGCTTCTGGATCTCTATGTCCCAGACAGGACATTGAGATCCTCGGGGCAGGTGCTATTGGTCCCCCCAAAAACAAAACTTTAAACTAAAGGTGACCGGGCCTTCATGGCGGCTGCTCCTCGGCTCTGAAACAGTCTGCCTGAGCATATCCGCTCCGCCAGCTCAGTTGAGGTTTTTAAATCATTTTTAAAGACTCACCTCTTCTCCCTGGCTTTTAATCAAAGTTGAGTGCACATCTTAGTTAGTTTTATTAAGTTTTTAATGTAATTTTCATGTGTTTTATGTGTTTTAATGTATTTTAATGAATACAGACTTTTGCTTATGTTTTAGATATTTTAAGCCATATGTGTTGTTTGTGTTTGTACAGCACTTTGGTCAACTTCGGTTGTTTTAAATGTGCTCTATAAATAAAGTTTGAGTTGAGTTGAGTTGACAAACAAACCAAAAAATATTTTCTTGGTGTGGGATTAAAAGGTTTTAAAATCCAACAGTTGATTGTGTGATGACATAAAAATGCACAAATATTTGGGACAAAATCAATTACAAAAGGCAGAAATGTCCATGAAAAATGCAAAAATACAGTTGCATTGCAGTTTTTCTGTATCATAAAACATTGACAGAAACAAACAATGGCGTGTTCTGTTTATTTAACACATTTAATATTCCTAAATTTAATGACCTCTGCCAAACAGCTGAACCGGGAGTTGAAGGGTTAAAGGTCTGAAAGCCTGAAAACTATATTTAAAAAAGATATAAGAATAAGGTTATTGCTGCCTCAGTATTTAACCACACTGTTAGCCTCTGCTCTGTTTGGTTTTCTTTTTCTCTTTATTTTCAGTGACTAAACTACTTTTATTGTTTTAATTTCTCAAAATTGATCACACCTTTTGTATCTTTGGTCATTTCTATGAAGGTGGTTTTCCACGTTGAATTGATTCTCCTGTTGTCTTCTTGGTTCTTATGATTTTAATAATGTCTATATTTCCCACTTTGGTTGATATATCATTTATTCTGCTGTTGTTGAGTTTGATTGTGTTTGTGTTGTTCTGCTTTTAACTATGTATCTATCATCCTGTAGGTCGAAACACTTTTAAACCCCTGTGCTCTAAAAGGTTAATATACATCAAGATATTATTGAATATTGTGGACGAATAATGTGCTGATGTTACACGCAAAAGTAAAAAGGCATTTAATGAAATAGAAAGGACTGGGAATTGTTTCTGAGGAGTAAGCTATAACATGAAAATCTCTTTGTTTAAGCTATACACCAGTGCTGCCTGGGAAAGTGACCTTCATAGACAAACAATGTTTTGAAGTGGCATTTTACAGTGTGTTTGCTTCCAGACTGTTTGGAAACCTTTGAAAAAAACAACTTGGCAGAACCCCTGTGTGAGAAAACAAGACAATGATCCAAATAAATGTCCCCGAACACAACTTGTGCCTGGCTGCAGGAATAAACAGAGGGCACGTGGGACGGAGTTCATGGGGAGAACTAACATGCCATCATAAATGCAGCTATTCTCTCTTGCATGACACCACAACAGTGATCATTTGCAATCTACAAATATGTGCGTGTGAGACGTGAACGTTTTGATTAAGTTGCTTTGTCTTTTTGTTTAAGGTTCTTGTGGTTGGTTTATGGTCCATGATCTGACAAATTCTGCATGGATCTATAAATTGTGAGCTTTAATTTGCAAACACATTTCTTTTGTTGCCTGAGCAGTAAATTTAACAGAGGAGAGATAAGACATCATACTTTGAATAAAAAGGTAGAAAAAAAAACACCTTTTGAGCCTCAGATTTGCTTGGTCAGCATGAATATGTGCATCACCTTTGCTTAATGACAGCTTTTACCAACTGTACCTGCAAAGATGTTCCGATTTCTGACTTACTGTAAATTAATTTTTTTGTTTACTAAAAATGAGTCTTGATGTTTGTGCCGCTCTGTAAGATCAGCAACAGTCATATTTTTTAAGCATCTTTATGAATATCTATTTACAATCATTTGCATTAAATATTTGTATTCACGCTTTTTGCTTGCCTCAATAAACTGTGTTTACAGCATTACAGCTGAATAAAGGACTGTCAGGGGTGCCACCAGGATCTAATTTTAATTTAGGCACAAGAGCCATTAATCGCAGCTTTAAAATGTTATGTTTGTCAGTTATTTATCCTCTTCAATTTTAGCCGTTTAATTGTACTTAAGTATATGGAAAGCCTGATTAGTCACTTTTCAACAAGGTATAACTTGGCAGGATCCTGCATTTGTTGAAATAGCAGCACAGCTACACGTGTGGGTAGCACCTAAAAGAAATGTGCCAAATCCCCATATTCCCCTGAAAAAAACTGTTCCTCTGCCTGAACTCTTTCACAGATACGCTACAGTGACACCATCAACCGATGCTTTATTTGAGATACAGAGCTCTCACTACTGACATTTTTAAACATTTCAGCAGCTCAGTCACAGCTTCACAAAACTCTCTACAAACTGGCTTGTTTAAGACAAACACAAACAGAGAAAGAGAAGGAAACAGTGTTTTCTTACTGTTAGATCTGTTAAAAAGTCTCAATTAGAAGTGCAATACTTCATCCTCATGGACCAACTAACAACAGCAGCAGCAAAGATGAACATCACTTAAGGTCACAACAAACATCTAAATGGACCCTTTCTCTAAAGAAAATCTCTTAGGTAAACAGACACACTGGTCACTGTACTGTACAGCCATCAGTCAAGCAGACCACAGCCAGAAAATATTATCCAGGCAGCTGCACAGGTATCATCCTAAAATATCAAGGTTGAATGTGTGAAAAGGAATTAACACTTGGAACTTTCTAGCGTCCTTCTCAAGCGCTGTAGCTGTCTGTGAGACAGTCATGTAGAATTCAGAAGTTTTGCCCAGAAACACACAAATTACACATTTTGATGCAGTTACTAAAAGTTATGATAACTAAAGAATATCTCAGTGAAAAATGGGCAGGATTAAAAACTTTGTTAGTATCTGATGAAATTTGACTTAAATTGTTTGTGACTGTATTTTTTTCATTGTTTTTTTACTGCTGCACTGAATCTCCAGCTGAAATGGGATATCTGTTGAAATACACTTTAAAGTACAAGCATCTGTCACCTGGAACTGCTTTTTGGCTATATCATTGCTATATAATGTAGCAGAAAAGAGGTACAAGAAAGTGACAGGAAGATACATATTTCATCTATCAGGTTCCAGATTTTGCTCCTCTCTCTCTCTCTCTTTTGTTTTCTGTCTTTTCTCTCTCTTTTTTTCTTTCTCACACACAAACAGCGCTACAGGTATTGCATGAACTCACAAACATAATAAATAATTAAAAAGAACAAGGTTGCTTGAACTGACAAAACGTAAAACATTCAAAAACAAAATAGTGCGAAAAATTGTAGAACTGCAGCAATGAAAATAATAGAACAATTGATCAAATCAATTAGTAAACAATAAAAAAACTAACAAATGGAACAATGAACAGAACCAGCACAGCGGGGAATGCAGTACAGCTACAGCGCACACTCAGGGCAAAAACTCTCAACCATCACAGAGCATTTCCCACACACAGAGGTGGAAACCTCTGCAGGGGACCAGGGTCTTTTTTTTGGCACTTACTGTTTATTTGGCACTGCCTCTTGTTTCGCTGGTGCTTGTGGCTGCTGCAGCTCATGCTGCAAACACGATAGCAACGGGAAAATCACCTCCGCTAAATGTATCATTCCGTCTCATTTCTCAGCCGTCTGCAGAGGTGGGTAGAGTAGCCAAAATTTGTACCCAAGTAAGAGTAATGTTACTTTAGAAAAATATGACTCAAGTACAAGTAAAAAGTAGTCATCTAAAAAATTACTTGAGTAAGAGTAAAAAAGTACTTGGTGAAAAAACTACTTAAGTAGTGAGTAACAGAAACATCTGATTTATTTGTCTTCTGTGCATGAATTCAATCAGACATACAATATAAAGGTAAATTTAATAAAGTGTATATTCAGGTAAACCTCTTTACTAAAATGACAAATTAAATCTTTATATGAAAAAATATTTATATATATATCACAAGACACACGTTCTTGCAGGTTGCAGGTTTCAAGCATTTTCTTTGCAAAATAGTCTTTAAGACTGTCCCTGAGGTTTAACCTAAAAATATTAGACATACTGACATACATAGACATACTAATATTAGACATACTTTTCGTGTGTATCTACCAAAAAAAAAAAAGTATATGCATTATCACTTGAATAACAAGAGAAGTAACAAGCTGTGAAGTGTAATGTAAAGGAGCAAGAGTTGCGTTACATTTCCACAAAAATACTCAAGTAAAAGTAAAAAGTATTGTTCATTAAATTTACTCATAAAAGTACAATTTATCAAAAAAATTACTCAAGTAAATGTAACAGTGTAAATGTAACTCGTTACTACCCACCTCTGGTCGTCTGTGTCTATCGGTTGGAGAAATAAATGTTCAAAAATCTTTTAATGCTTCCTTAGACAACCTTATAAGCCCTCTCAATCTCTTCTATATTTATAAATGCTTTTTAAACAAGAATAAGATGTAAGAAAATACTTGTCTTTATTTGAAGCACAATTATATAATAAAAGAAAAACAAGAAAAGTGCTTCAATGAATGAAATTTACAGATTCAAACTAAACATTAAGTAAAATAAAACATTTTTGAATAAAAGTGATCATGCTTAGAGTGATTTACTGAACTGAAATTTAATATTTCAAACTCAAACATCTGAAGTTAAATAAAATATTTCAAATAAAAAGAGCTAATGTTTAAGGTGCTATACTGAACTGAAAAATGAAAAAATATCCAGATTTTAAGAACCAACAACATAATCATTTAACTGGATGGTCTTATTCTCCAATAAATTTGAACATAGAATAAGACTTCACACACTATAGTCAATATTTACAAAACTGAAACTAAGGTAGGCCCAAGTAATGAAAAAAAAACCTTATTTATAAAAAACAACATTTAGGGCAGAACATTTTATGACTTTTTTTCTCATTTTTTTTTTAAATCTTGTTTTGGCTTTTTTTTTAATTTACAGCCCAGCTTTATGTACAGTCAAGGTCTGTCTGTCAGGTCATTTGTCCTCAGTGGACGTGGACACTCATCTCTGTGCCTCTGACAAAGAAACTCCCCTTAACAGGAGAAAGGGCTGAACAAACATCAATGCCATATTTAACATTAATTGTTTTACTTGTTATTTTTGTTAATTATTAATTATCTGACAGTCACTAAGATGAATTTCAGCAGAGCTTTGCTGCTTCTTCAGAGTTACTGCTTCATGCTGAAACCTGACATCACAGTCAGGCTCCACCTGGGTTCATTTGCATACCAATAGCTGAGTGGGTGATTACTGAGGACTGTGTGTATGTGTGGTTGCGTATGTGTGCTGGACCTGCTGTAAAACAGAGGGACAGAGGAAGCAGGCGAGGTTTTTGGCAGATTTTCCGCTGCTCCGCTACTTTTGTCAACTTAATAGGCTATATTACGTTTGTAGGTATATTGAAATGTGCTTTCTCAACTTCTAAAATTTTTATTTGAGAGAGAGAGAGATGATGAGCTTGCGACAGAAGTCAATGTATTCACCTGGAAGCCCCAGTGCGACCAAAAAAAATGTTAGGTGCACTCTTACAAATTTTGGGCACATGTGCAACCAAAATGGCCGCACTCTGGAGCCCTGCTATGACTCACAGCATAACAGGCTTGTGATTTTTTTTTTAACAAATTTGTTGGTATCCAAAAATCGCAAAGCAGCGGGTCTAAAGTTAAGTGATACAGTGCATACAGGATGAACCCACTAACACTCTGGCAATTACGATTTGTGTAATGCAATGTAACAAACTTAGAGTACAGGTTATTGGTTAAGTCAGCTATATCAAATGTTTAAAAAACACCATAATGCAGCTCACATTTATTTAATTCATATGGCATTTGTAATCAGGTGGATTTTTGTCAGACTTTATGAAGTTTATTCTATAATCACATTTTCATGTCACAGCGACAGCAGAGTGTGATTAACTGTTCAGCTCTACTCCAAAAAGAGATGATGGACTTGATATTGTGCACACTTACATCAGTACAACAAACACTGTAGAACCATCCCAAACAAATTTTAGGCAGCAAATTCAATCACTGCATTAGGATGGTGAAAAAATGAGATTACTGCAGCTGGATCTCAACTGCATCAGATAGATACCTATTTCAGTGAAAGCTTTATTCACAACAATAGCCAGGAAAATTATAGGTTGATTCTCACAGCAGTGACTGAAGCAGCTTTAGTCGCCTCCAGCCCACCTGGTGAGTAAAGCACAAATCAAATCATGCAAATCATACCTCTGCTACTCATAGTAGACTGATTTGCAGAAGACAGTGCTCTGCAGAAAGACCATATTGGTATAGAGAAAATTCCCAGCAATGCAGACTTGCTTAAATTGAACTGTTGACACTTGGTTGCAGAGTTAAGCTGTCCACAATAGAGGCTTATATTTTAATATCCCTGATAATGATACAATGTGATTTGATTGACCAATTAAGACATGGAGCAGCTCCTCGGAGAGCTGTAAAAATCACCATGTTCCCTTTAAAAGAGCTCTTATTTCATCTCTATGAATATTTCTTTCATTAAAGGAGAAATCTTTTATTTCCTTCAATCCATCAAAAATGTTCTCTAGAAAACAAAAACATCTAGTTGAGAGCAGAAAACTGACGGCAAATTTCCCAAAACATATTCATGCTTCCTAAAGGAGTTTCTCCCTCTGTTCTGCTATCAGCTTCTTCTCTGCTGTAAATTTTTCCTCTGTTTAGACATCTTTGTCAAACCTAACAGACAGAAAAACATGACTGGCAGAGGAATACTGCTGGAGGTAGATCTCCTCCGTCTCCAAATGTACAGCTCTGGCTGCAGACCTCCACTGTCAGGACCCCTCCACTGTGAGGACCTGAAGTGACGTTTTTTTCTCACACATTCCAGTTTGTTGTTGAAGAGAGTGGAGAGAAGGTGAGTTACAGTTGTGCCCAAAAGTTTACACCCCCCAGCAGAATTTCTGATTTTTTGGCCTTTTCTCAGAAAATATGAATGATATCACAAAAACCTTTCTGTCACTCATGGTTAGTGGTTGGGTGAAGACATTTATTGAAAAAAAGATAAGTTTACTCTTTTTAAATCAGAATGACAACAGAAACTTCAAAAATTACCCTGTTCAAAAGTTTACACCCCCTGGCAGTTTTGGCCTGATAACATGCACAAAATTTGACACAAATGGGTTTGAATGTCTACTAAAGGTAACCATCCTCACCTGTGATCTATTAGCTTGTAATCATTTTGTGTGTATAAAAGCTCAGTGAGTTTCTGAGCTCCTGACAGACACGTGCATCTTTCACTGCGATGAAATTTCAGGTTTCTGCATCATAGGTGAAGCAAAAGAATTGTCAAAGGATCTGCGAGAAAAGGTATTTCAACTGTATAAAACAGGAAAAGGATTTAAAAAGATTCTGCTGGGGCGTGTAAACTTTTGGGCACAACTGCAAAGTCAAGTGACTATTTTTTTGTCATTTTCAAAACAACAGAAAGAGTCTTTATTCACTAGAATGTTGCTTTTTCCACGATATCCTTCAGTATTTTTTAGTGCTGTTATCGTAGTTCAGGTGACGGTGGTAGCTAGGCTGACTTTAGGATTAACCATGAATTATTTTGACATATTTATGGAATAAGCTTTCACTGTCGTTGGCATTTTCACACATATGAAAACACCCAAAATGATCACTGTAAGTGGACCACTTGATGAGTGTAAGAAAATTATGGAACAAATCCATAGAATTATTTTTCTTTAGACCAACACGGTGGGCCGAGTGGTTGATCACTGCAAAAAAAGCAGCAGAATGGGTGCAAACGTTTGTGTGCATGTTTCAAATGGACAGTAAACAAACTGAAGAGGCTGAGGAGGAAATGGCAAAGAAGTTTGGCGACACCATGGATCCACAAGATAAAGGAAGCAAAGAATTCATTCTGGAGCCTATTAAGTTGATATTTTACAATACTGAAGTAGGGGTGTGCGATATGACGATATTAAATCATGCACGCGACTAACCAATCGTAGCACATTAAGTGCAGTGCATGGTGGGGTCTCCTGTTTGGTTATGTAGCGTGAAGCCATGGCGGAAAGAAAAAAGGAGATAAAAGCTTGAAGATGTCTGAACAAAAATCTGTTCTAAAGCAGCTGTTTTATTCACTCAGGTTATAGACATTGCAGTTAGATAACATTTGTTTTAAATTGTTGCACTTTAAGAGATAATGTTGATATTGTTGTTCATTACCTTTTATGTTTACATTTATTGCACATTTTTATAAAAACTGCACTATTTAAATTAAAACCTGTTCAGAAAGTTTCTTTGACTTAAATGTAATTTTTTTGTCCTTTTAGGGTTTTACATGTTTTATATGTTAAAAAATATGGAAAAAATGGTCAAACATGCAAATTAGTCTAAAAAAATCAACATAAAAAAAGAATTGTGATAAAATTGTGATTGTGATTTTATTTTAAAAAAATCGTGATATGATGTTTTTGCCATTTTGCCCACCCCTACACTGAAGGTATGTGGATGCACTGTGAGGAGATAATGGACAATGCAAAGAATACAAAGAAGAGGAAAAACAAAAGACATCTTTGAAAGTTTGTTTTGTGTCTAATGTGTTTTCTCTTGTAACAGAGGTTCACGTAATTAGGGAACTCAGTACTCCACTTTGAATACCCAATGCTAAGTTTATTTAAAATCATCAACCTTCCCCCTCCATTGGCAAATAAAGGTGGTCCGACAGCACAGGTAAGAAAATAGCAGCTTAGAAAGAAATATTCAGTTATTTTTAAATGAATTATGATGAGGTGTAAGAACTGCAAACACACATGAGGTATGCCAATGTAAAAGATTTGAGTAAATCAACATGTAAACGGGTCTAAAAGTGCAGGAGTGATTTATGTTTATTATTCGAGATATAAAATAAAATCGTATATCATCCTTTTTTTGTATTGTTAACTTGCAGATTAAAGATCTATATAAAAAGAACCTTGAAAATCATGATGGTGACCTTGCAACAGAATAATTGTGATATGATATTTTCCTCTGATGTCCATCCTTTCTTTATTGTGGACACTTTATTGTGGAAGTATTTTTCTCAAATTTAGCACCGATGTCTACTCTGGTTCAAGGATTAGTAGATTCAGTAGTAGAGGTCATGTCTAATTAAGACTTTAGGTTTAAGCTAATTTGATCAAACTTGTAAAGTTATGGACCTTAGGCCCTTTGTTCATCCTTTGCTTATAAGGTATCTATGTGGCACGCGCTCATTAAAGCCATCACAGTCCTTCTAGACCCATCACTGTATGTTTAATGTCTGGTACTTATAAACCTTGCCGAGGCATAAAACTGCCTGGCTGTGGTTTAATGAAGCTGTTACGTCTGGGCTTCAAACAGCCTCGCTGACAGGTAGCAGCTGAGCCACATGTTCACAAGCTGTCTGGATGCATCCTTTCCTGTTATTGTTATTCCTGTTTTGTTGTGTTGGTTTTACATTGACATCATCTGCAACCTTACATACCAAGCGCAGAGAAACAGGCCCAATCATTGGCTGTGGAAATGAGCTAGGCAGGGGACCACATGTCCCGTACTTGGCTAAGTGAGTAGTGTTGGCCCACTGCTGACAAATGCAGAGGAGGCGACTGCATTCAGCTGTCACTCAGGGAATAAAAACTCTGTGGAGTGTACTTCATGTGACTGCTTTCTGTTCGTACTACAAACTCAAACAATTACTCAAAACCCTGGTTATTTTACTACCTTAATATCTTAAAAGCTTGTTTGATCTCTCATGAAGATGTGCTAAAGGGGAAACCTTCACATTAGGATAGGGCTGCTGTTCATGACAGAAACATCATCACATCTGTTTTGATTGACACGAGAACAGGGTTATATGAATTTCAACTGATTAAACAATTCAACATGTAGTTTTACATGACAGCTCCAATCATACAACAAATTCTGATATTTCAAATAAACTCGCTCAGATCCTGAAAACAAGGATTCCAGATGACTGGGATTGTTTCACCTTTATTGTTCATTAGTGGCTCATTTTATCATCTGCTTTCACTCTCATTTCTAAACTATCAGGAGTAGAGTGAGGGAAGGGACGGGGCACTTCATTTCCCACATATGAACAATTTGCTGATGTTTTCATGATCTTAGGAGGTTATAATGATAACAGAAGTAAAAACTAAAACGAACATCCAGCTCTTGTTTGGGTTACCAACATTTCATCAGCAGAGCACAACAACTAAAAACCCTGCATGATAAAAAAAACAGTTTACTCGCATCACTGTATGATTGAAACAGGCTGATCAGTCTGTCATTTTGTCTTCTTAATCTTAACTCTTGGAGTAATTGCACATTTTATTGGACGTATTTTAAGAATTTTCTGACCTTTTTGGATCTCTAAGAAGAAAAAGTTAATAGAATTACTTTAAATTGGAAGGTGGGGATACACATTCTCGACATGATTTAAAACAAAGCGTAAATTCACATGATGCAAACCACTGCCTGTTACATAGAGGCTGGACTTGCAGGAATTATCATTAAAGGGTATAATCACAGACTGCAGAGAAAACTGGAGAAAGCCAGAGTGATGTCAGTCATTTGTAGGGGTGAGTATTGGCAAGAGCCTCACGATACGATACGTATCACGATACTTTGGTCACGATAGGATAATATCACGATATCACAATATGGTGATATATTGCGATATTATACAGTAAACTAGGTAAAACCTAGAGACAATGAATATGTAACCTTTCCATTTTATTGTAATTGAAATATGTCAAATGCAGTGTTACATTAATACACTTAAGCTGAAACACAGAGTGGATCAAGTCACTTAAATTAATGTTGCAAAGAAGTTATTCTTGTTTTCCCCTTAAAGTATTGAAAGCATCCTAACCTGCAGTGCAGCTCAAACTGTAACTGAACACACGAGGAACAAAGTGCTTTGAGTTACTGACAGAACAACAGTAGGTAAGTAAAAGTAAAAAAATCACATATTTCTCTTGTCACTGTCTGAACTGACACCTGTGCACCTGTGCATACATATTTATAAGTAGGATTTTATTTCAAACTCTGATAAAATATGAGTTTTTATTTTTACAAAAATATCGATACTAAGATTTGAAATATCGATATTGTATCGGGAGTCAGAATATCGCGATATATTGCGATACCGATATTTTTTCACACCTCTAGTCATTTGTTTTGAGTTCGAACCCAACCCGGTGGCACAGCCATACAGCAACTGCCCTCTCGGCCTGACTTTTGATCAAAATACCAGCAGGCAAAAGTTGTGACACAATTGTGACACTGTAGAGGACATGTCAGTCATGGCCCTCGCTGAAAATATCTGGAAATTCTCAATATCAAATCAAAATGGGTGAGCACTAGAAATTGGACCCCACAGACAGTAATTTGACAGTTTTTGGCACTTCACATTAGGGCTGAATGCTTTTAGGAAAACATCTAATGGCAATTTTTCTGGCAAATATTGCAATTTCAATTTGATTCCTGATTTTCTATAAATCAAGCTTCAGTGCTATATTCACTAAGTCTACAGTAGAGACAACAGCAACGAAATCAATGATCAAAGGCACATAACAAATAAATCATCGCCTAATATTGATGACAAATTAACTGTTTTCATAATTAAAGGTGCTATGAGGAGTTTCTAAGTAATTACAAAAAAGTCTCACTTTTAGATGTATGCCTGATCGAAATACACACTTTAAGATGAGTTTTATAGCATCAAAATAGGTTATCTATAAATGCTATTCCTTAGCCTTCCGGTCGGGTCGGACAGAGCTGGACTGTCCTGGATACTCAACTTCAGGAACAAGACAATTAAAACTAGAGCAAATTTATATTATTCGGACACGTCTAAGAGCACTGGGCTGTAAGTAGCGATATATAGCCGGCTACAAAACTACGATACTAAGTTTTCCAAAAACTGCTTGTTGTCACCCATCAAAAACTACCGCTACATCACTAGAAAGAGATACATTACTTCGTCGCTTTGCATCCTGTACGTTGTTGAAAAAACAAGTTGTAATGCAATGAGAGTTCTGAGGAAGGTCAGAGCTGCATTTATTAGCATCACAACAAACGCACGCTTTGACTTGGGTTTTTACGACAGTCGCCGCGCGTGCTCATGGGTAGCAGAGTCTTTATGACGCCAGAAATAGATTTTCCTCATTGCACCTTTAAGGGACACCCCAACTCCTACTCCAAAACAGAGGCTTTGTGTTGTTGTCCTGCTCATCAGCATTTTGGTAAATGCAAATTGCTGCAAATTTGTATAACAATATTTGTAATATAGTTGACACAGCAGATCCTGGGTCAGTCAGAAGCACTGCAAAAAAAATGCAGCTTTGGCAATCACATGATTGCGTTGTCAAAAATAGCAATTGTGATCTGAAAACGATAAATTATTTCAGCCCAACTTTGCATTACCTTCTTTTTTCAGCCCCTTGGGTATAAAATTGAAAAAATAATAGCAAACAAAAACAGAAAAATCCTGAACAACTCAATAAGGAACATAAACTGAAAATAAAAAAGCACACATGATGCCCCCCATCCAACAATTCAACACCTTAAAAAACTTAAAAAGATGTTTATTAGACTATATATAGTGACTCTTAATACTTTTCAAGGTTCCTTCAATGATCTGGCATGAGACAAAGTTTTGTTCTGTCAAATGCTGAGTAGGGAATTCCCACGAATAAATCATTATTTATACCAATGCCATTATCAGTTATGATTATCAATCTGATTATTTTTTAATTTGTTTATTGATTCTGCTGATGGTTTTGTGTGGAAAATGGTCGACTTACACAAATGACAAACAAATGTCACTTCTGATATTTAATGCTAAATTGAATAAATAAATGCTCTGCAGGTTGCTGGTGTTTTCACCCTTGATAGAGGTCACACACAAAGCATCATTTTGTGTAAAACTGAGCCATAATTGTGACAATTTCTGCTTCCTGTCTGCCATGATCATATCTTTGTCTCAGTTTTATTGTTTCAACTGATCACCTCTGATGAGGCTGTGACATCTTTGATTTACAAGGTACACAGAAAAAGTGAAAGAACTGAAAGGAGACTGTGATTTCTGCAAATGTCTTAAATGTGAAGCAGGCACCAAACATAGAACATTTTGACATTTGAGAGGCTGACCATCAGCAAAACATGGGCATTTTCTAAATTTAAAAACCACTAAATGATTTCAAGTTATTTCATTAGGGGTGAGAACTGAGTTTCAGGTTCCCAGCTGATTTGAGGAAAAAAAAAACTTGCCTTTATTTCTTGTCAGTACCACCCACTTAAGACAAAGTGCCCAAGCAAAAGCAGTGATCACACACACCTGTTAGAGGCATTCAGCAGAAACTACACACACATGCACAAACACACACACACACACACACACACACACACACACTCTAAAAGCGCAACTCATGTCTATTATTTTGATTATTTTCCCTGTGTAAGTCACGTGACCGCGCCCCCTCCATTCAGTCTGTGTTCACTTTCGCAAAGAGCGAAGGAAGCACTGCCAATATGGAGGAGACAAGCACTAAACTCTCAGAGAAACTTGTAGCCAAGAAAAATGCTGTCTCCGTTGTTTGGGCACACTTTGGATTCTGTGCAGAGGACACTGAGCAGAAAGAAATTAAGTGTAAATACTGTCGACAATCATAGGTATAACTACTGATTTGTTCCAGCATAGCATAAAATAATCGTTCATTAATCATAATCGAGGTAAGAGCTTCAATTAATCGTGATATTGAGATTGGGTAATGTTGCCCAGCCCTAACTCCGATAAAAAAAAATTCTGAGAAGTGGCAGGAGGATAGAATACATCCAGGGGCTGGCTTTGTATTGTAGAGGAAATTACAGTGAAACCCAGATTGTCCTTAAGTATCAGCAGTGCAACATGTGTCGTGTTGTCAGCTAAGACAACGTATTTCTCTTTACAGAAAATTTACTAGGAGTCATTTTAATAAACCAGGAAATACATCATCATGACTAATGACAAGGTATTAACAACATCTTGATACAGACTATGTGCATTACGTTGATTTCCTGTTTTAATTTGATCCCCCTGGTATTGTAAGCTAGATTTTTTTAAAAAATAATAAAAAAACACTGCTATTAATGTAGCGTAGGAATCTTTTGAAACACCAAAAGCATCGTAATACCCTCTCTGAAGGACTCCATCAGGTTTTACATTTGCACCACAAGCTACTGAAACATAATCATCAACTGAAAGTCTAATCAGGACAAATTAATCTCTTTGTCTCACAAACACGGTCACTCTCATACACACACATACACCCACAGGCAAATAATGCCAAGTCAACCCACACACACATGCACACACACATACACACACACACACACACACACACACACACACACACACAAACACACTCTAAAAGCGCAAGAAGCTTGTGTTTGCCTGGAGCTTCCTCCAGCACTCCACCGCTATCGCCACAGTGTGCACCATGAGGAAAATACAATTAATTGTCTGATTCAATCTCCCACTGTTCCATCTGATGCTGCAGCAGCGCTCACATCATGTCAGTCAAGTCCAAAACCCTGTCCTAACGGAGAGTAGTGGAAAGGAAGACGTGAAACCATGGATAAAATCAAGTCTGCAGAGCAACGGGTCAAGTAATGCAAAAAATGACTTCTCAAGAAAAGAAATCGTGTCAGAAACAGACAGCCCTGCAAAGACAAAGAAGGGAGGAGACGGAGAGAGAGTCTATTTAGCATCACCTTTGGCCCTGCAAGTAAATGAAAGCTCTGTCACCAGGAGCTGATGAAGCTCATTAGCAGTGCAGAGAACGCAGGTAATTAATCACTGGCACACAGGAACTCTGCGTGCTGATTGGACCAGATCCCACCAGTCCAAATTAATCGGAGACCCAATTAGAGTTGACCCTGACTGCAACATGACCAGGCAACAGTGTGTGTGAATGTAAGTGTGTGTGAGGGCAGGTGAAAAGATTGATACATCTTTTTAGTGATGTGTTTGTCTACATCTTTTTGGGTTTCTATTAGGCTGTGATTTAATTTAAGTTGAATAAAAAAGGTAAAAACTTTGTCTCAGTCTAAGATCAGATGAAGCTCTTTCAACCTCCTCTTTGGAAACAATCAGATCATTTTTCCCAACATTGTTCAGCCCAATATACAACCACTACTTAACAACAGCTTGAAAGTGCTTGTTCTGGAAAATGTGCAGGATACTCAAACATGCTCATAAACTCCCACAAATTATACAGCAAAAATGCTAACCATAGTTTCTAACAAACAGGATTTTCATCATGGCTATTTGTTAAAAAAGGCACTAGCATTGAAATTTAAGGAGCAGACAGATATTTGCCAATCCTCAACAGTTAACTGCATAACTTCTAATAGTATAACTTGATATGTCTTTTTATTTCATCCCTTTAGTTTGTAAACCAGACTTCTGTTTGACCTTGAAACATCATTACGGTAATTTTATCAGACAGCTCAGTGCCCCTACAGCTGCATTAGAAAACACACAACTGTTTTCACAGGCTGAGCTGAACTGCATGACATAATTTGGTACTGCATTGACCTTTACAAAGAGAGATCCTGTCAATACTTGAGTCCTTACATCCTAAGTCAATTTGACACTCCATAAACAGCCATCTTCGATGTTAATACTGTACTTGCATCTTAACTTGAAGTGACAAGTCAAAACATCCTTAAAAAAATAAGTGTAGTTTCTGCTTTGCTCTCAGTGCATTCACACGGTGGCGGGGAGCTCATAACAGCGACTGAGCTGTAGCCTCACACGTTTGCTCCCTTTCAAAACAGTCTGATGCTGATTAAATCAAACACAGCTAAACTGCTAATGTGATTACTCATACTCACACCAGGGCCTCTCTAGTGAGAGAGACTACACAGAGCATGTGTTGAATGCTTTTTAAGTTTTATGACAATAACTTTCACTTTCTCCCTCAGCCTCCCCTCTCTTTTCACTGTTAAGGATTTCAATCTCACTGATTACTGTGACAGCAGGTGGAGACACAGCTCGACTGAAAACACCTCGCAGGATGCAGATTTTACAGATTACATCAACAACATCTCATTTAGAATAAACTGCCTTATTACTGATCTGGAAAACAAGCAGTAGAAAAAGCAATTCTCCATTAACTCACTTGTTGGTATACATGGTTGTCTGGTGGCAGACTTGACAGACAGGGTTGACCTGGTGAAAATACTTCTATGGGCATGACATTCTTGGCAGTAACATCCTAAAGACTTGGTGCATACACAATGCAACAAATAGCCAGTGGACTGAAAACATGTTTCTCACTTATGATTTTAAAATGAATAACTTTGATGGTATGTGATCAGTTGAGAAGGACTAGTGGATGAAACCAATACTACAGAGAGTATGCACTGATGTCACAATTTGAATGACAGACTTCTGTCCAGCTCTGAGTGGTGGAAAACCATGTCTGGTAGTTGTTATTTGCGGTAAGAGACAGGAAACACAGCTGAAAGTTTTAAGGTTAATGGGTGGGCTATCACCTGTCAAGGGGCTTTTATAACCCTGGGCTATTACTAAAGTCACACCTGGTATGGACCAGACCTTTTGAGCAACAGAGATGGGAGACACTGACGACTAATCTTCACTTTCAGACACAAAACAAGAGTAAACTGCAAGAATGTTGGCGCTTGAAGATGAATATTGCAATATAATTTGTAAATGAGACCCTGTGGCAAAGTAAATACAGCAGAAAATGTGCAGGATTGATGGTATTTGCTGCTGTAATCAAAATGTCTTGATTCCTCAACTGTTTCGGGGGCCAATTCTAAATGGGCATCGGGCCGTATTTGGCCCCAGGGCAACAGGCCTAAGCTATAGAGTAGCCCTACTGTGGCTGTAACTCTGTATCTATGTGATTTAGGTGTACTGAAAATAAGATCATGTACTCAGGTTTTGTCTTAACATACGGCTTTAGGTCAAATGCAAGTCACATTGATCGAATTATTTCATCAATTTCTGGTAAACCTATGGACCTACTATCTTTTAAATTTTTCACTGTTGAATCAGACACTATAACCAGAATTTTCTGAGTGTTTTCGGAGCTACCAGCATGAAAACAGTCCTCAGTGCCTCAAAATTTAGGATGTTTGTTTTGTTTTATGAATGAGTTTCTGATATTTGATGTCTTGATTTTTCTTCAATGAAAAACAGACGACAGAGAAAGAATTGGGGCTCATGCTCATCATGTAGCATAATGGCTTCGTCTTCATTAAACACCTGATGTGAAACTCCAAATGCACAAAAGTTGAGGATCTTCACTGCTCATAGCGACTATGCCTAATATTAACAATAACTTGACACTTTTCAGCTGAATATAAGTGTTTGACTGCTCACTTCCATTGATGGCTGTTTTCAGTCCGTGCTTTTTGCCACTCTTGTCATGTTCCACTCACCCGACATCATGTGCAAACCCTATAGCGACAGTGTTATGTTTTGTTCTGTGACCCATCAAATTCTGTGACCTGTGACTGAAGGAATGATTTTTACCCTCAGGTAACATGAAGTGCATCATGCATGCAGAGTAATCAGCTGATGTAAATGACAACGGTTGAATGTAAATGTCTCTTATTTCCACTGTGTTCTTTTAACTGTGTGGATATTGCACATTTTTTCTAAAGAGGAAACATGATTTAAAAGAAGCAAAATACAAATTGGAAGCTAATATCATCCTGTACATGCAGAGCAGCCACTGTTTTTGGCTATCAATCATGGTGATGTTTCTGCAGTGTGCTTATCTTACATGCGGCACCTACCACGCAGCATTGGAAAAAGATTAAATACAACACATAAAAGTTTAACTTATTGTTTATGATCATGTTTGCTTTAGATGGTATTAAGAAGACATCTGTATTAATTTGAGTCCCTTTCATCACAAGCAACAAAAACTACTTTAATAGCCTCCAAGAAAGGAAGAGGTTTTGTTTTTTAAGTCTGAGAAGTGCTTTAATGTGAGATGTTTGAGTAGGATGTGTTTAGTTGAGCTGAGAAAATCTGTAGAGCCAATATGCAGAAAATAGAAAAATATTCATGGTTTTTATTATCAAGAGTTGAAGGCAAGCTCGTGCACAATCATTATATTGTGTATGTATTGTAATGGGCTTGGTCCTTCACAGATCAGCTAGTCTTCGATTGGAGATTATATTTTTAGGTATCTGCAATTAAAACTTAACTATGTTAAAGCATTTGTCATCAAAAACAGTCGAATGATCAAAAATGGTACTCTTCTGAAAACTAGTCCATACTAAAATCAATATATTCAAAACTGAAAAAAACCCTTCCAGGTTTAAGAGAGAGATGCTATCTTTTAAGAAAACTAAAAAAGCCCAGATTGTAGATTTTTGGTACAAATAGCAGACATAATAACACCTTACACTATGAGAAAAACATAAGATATCTAGATGCCATTAACTACTGATGTTGGTGAAATACACAATAACTTATAAAATATACCAGCAAAGGTATAAAAGTAAAGTGGTGGGTAATAAGTACAGTAGTATTAGAGATAATTTGAGTCTTGCAACACATAACTGGTACATATATATATTCTATTTTGGAAAGAAAACAGAGCTCAACCATAATTTTTCCAAACGGTTACAGTGTTCACCCTGTAACCACCTCTACGTTTATCAAGTCAGAGTTTGATCTTGAGTTTCTCTTATTAATCAGTTACTGTTTTTCCTGTTGTTGGTTTATTGTGCATTTATAGACGTCAACATTGGACTGTTATTGTAACTACCAGGAGTATACAGGGTCTTGTCATGGCTGTTGTTTTTGTGGAGGATGACCAACCCCCAACATCGTCATCATCATCATCACCAGTAGCAGCAGCGGCACCACCAGAGGTGCTGCATTGTGGTTTAAATTGATATAAATGCCAATATGTTCAATACTAAGTGGTTAGCTATTCAACTATATTCAAACTGCTGTTATTGATTATGTTTCCCACTATCCTTGAGTTTGCATTATGTCTCTGACGAAGCAGAGAGAGCACATTTCTCACCAAACAGCACAGATCAATCTAAAGGTAACTGAGAGCCTGAACATGTGAGTGCATGAGTATGCTCTAGAAACATGGTCTCCAAACAGATGCCTTCACATGCTGAATGAAAAATGCTTTTTTATGAATATAAAAATATTTTTTATTTAATGTTACATATCCAAACTTCTGCCAAGTAGTTGGCCACGTCCATGTGAACCAGTCTTTTTATCCTCATGTCTCATCCATTCAAGGTAAATGAATTGTCATGGTATGTCCTTTGCCTTCTTACTTTCCGTGTTGCTTGAGTGTTTGTTTTTCTCATGCCAGAAGGTGTTGTCCATCAGCCATCTGCCTGAGTCCATGTGTTACGTACAGCTGATGTAAAGCACTGTAAAGTGAAATAAGGACACTGCTCTCAGCTGAGGACCGCAGAAAATTACATCCTGTCCCTAGTCCGCTCTACAGGTGTAAGAGCTCCATGTCAGCCTTTAACCGTGTCGAAGAGCACATTTACTCTCTCTCCTCCCTTTTCTATCCATCCCCTCTACATCCATACAGCCTCGCCTTTTCAATTCTGTTTCCTCTCTTAACAAGCACTCGGGGTGAGAGTGTAGGCTGGAGTCAAGCGCGACGTGCAATGAGAGACGTACAGTTCAAAACCTTGTCATGACGAGCTTTTCTTCAGTACATCTCCACTCTGCTTCCTTTTCTGTGTCTCCTCGCCACCTCCATTTCCCTTGAATCATTGCTCTCATTCGCCCTCCACTTGTAGGCATTCATCAGCACCTGGGGACTGAGGGTGATTTTCTCCACGCTATCATTGGTACATCTCAGCCAAATAACTCTATTCTCTTCTGTCTGTGTTACTCCCGATCTGCTGCACTCTTCCTCCCCTTCTTTCTTAAAGCTCTCCATCTCTATGGGAGCATCTCTCTCTCTCTCTCCTCACTCTTTTATCTCATGAGCTGATAAATCAGATGGGCTGGACAAGTGTGGCAGTGTGGTTTCACAGATACCAGCGGCATCACAGAGCGCAAAAAATCAATCACTTCTTCCCTTCCCTTTCATCAGCGATCTGTGTCTTTGTAACCCTTCCTTCCTCCGTCAGTGTTCCTCCCTTGTCATCATTATCTCGTGAATGTCATTCAGCGTTTCCTCCCTGTTTCAATATGTTGCTCACCCTCACCCTCCCAAATGCATAAGAAAAGAAAAAGGAGTGAGAAATAAAAGAAATAAAGGCCCTTCCTCCTCATTTATTTTCCTCTCCAGGGAGCACAGATGCCAGCTCAGCCCCCCCCCTCCTCTGCTCCATATGTGGTTTCGCGTCAGCATGAGACTTTTTGACTGACAGCAGCTGGCCTGTCAAAAGTCCGGGAAGTCAGCAAGAAGAGGAACAGAAAGCGTAAAAAGTGAAAGGAGAGACACGCGGAGGTGGGAGGAGTGAGGGGAGACATTTCTAATTCAAAGAGACATGCAGTGTTTCCCTGGTAACCCGGTTCCCATAGAAACGGTCTTGCTAAAGATGCCATTAGTGTGAAAAAATAGCGACTGACACCCAACTGCACCATACATGCACAAATATAGACCAACGTCCAATCTGAGACTGAGGAAGCAGCTACTCCTTTGAGTGAAGAGACACATGAGGGAGTTTTTCTGCTGAGGTCTGAGGAAAAGCTCAGTAACAGGTCCAACTCACTGGTTTGGACCGTTCATCAGGCAAAACTATTCTGTCTTGATTTGTTTCTCATTAACCCTCTGAATCCCAAGCAGTTTCTGGACGCTTTTTGCTCCACTCACATTTTTACCTTGGCTGTTATTGCCGGCGTCTGTTTGTTTTCTTGTTAGATGGTTTGTGTGTTTCCTTGTTTCTTTGTCAACAACATAACTACAAAAATTATGGACGGATTTTGATGAAAACTTCAGCAAATGTCCGGATTGGGACAAGGAACAAATTATTAGATTTTGGGAGTGATCTGAATCACCGTCTGGGTTCTTTAGACATTGCAAGGTAGGACCATATTTGACACTTAAGCATATTTGTATGTTTTCACTGAGAAATAATCCAAATATTTAGATGAAATAAAAGTAGGACTAATATTAATGGTGAAAATCACAATGTGGGTGAGGCCAGTGGTGCTGGCGGAGGTCTACGCTTTCCGAGTGCTTTTCTAGTTAGTCACAGTGGTTTCATTTTTCTCTGCAGTATGAAGTCCAGCACCACTATGAATTCAGAATATTGGCTATTGGCTGATGTAACGTATTATGTCTACATGCAGGGTAACAAAATTTACAAGCTAAAAATAATTTAAAAAAATAAAAACTAAAGTAAAAAAACATCTGAATATTCATCAATATTTATTATTTTATTAATATTGATTTTGTTAATAATATTAATGTACAATCAACACTGCAGAGGCTATCTGTAAAGCACTCTTTCATTTGTAAAAACAACAGTTTGCTGTGAAAAGTTTGCCCTGTAACAGGACTTCAGAGCACTGACAGCAGGTGTTACTGCTCAGGACTTATCAGTGCTGAACAGCTCTGATCAGGAAATATGAGCCTGCAAGACAATGCTGTTGGAAGAAAATCCAAAGATTTTTTAAACGGCGAATTCAGGAAGTATGTGAATCGTTCAGGTCTTGTTGAACGAGGTGAGAAGTATTTTTTTTTGTTCAGATTTAGCCTTAAAACGGTAAATTTTCTGCAAATTTTCAAAGAATACAAAAATTACAGCGATGTTGATGAGATCTCATAAAATTTGCTGGTTTCTTCAGGATTTTTTTGATATGCTGCCGACGTTACTTGTCATACATTCAGGCAACCTCAGAAACCTGAAAATCTATCGAATGCACCAGTGTTTTCCATTTCTGTATACAGCAAATGGTTTGTAAATGCCACTTATTTAAAAATAAGTGGTATTTTGATCCTGCTGGCAGAATCGGGTATCTAAGGGTTAATATTCCTACGTATATTTCTGCACCATGAGATATAGCTTTTTAAATCCAAATTATGTATGATAAGACATGGATGCTGCATTTTCAAGGAATGCAACATCTCCAAAAAACATCCTGTACCTTTAGGAACGACGTCCATGGTTTAACACGAGTGTGTGATTTTCAGTTTTGAGTATGAACAGCTTTCATTTTCTACAGCACTTTCTCTTTGAATTTGTGCTGCTGTGTTAACACCTGTGTGTAAGTGTAAAGGCTTGAGCAAACTCCTGCAGGAAGTTGCAAGCAAGTGACAACCTCCAGGGCTGAAAAATGCCAGTGTAGTTGTGCCAAAAAACTGTAGTTTTTCAAGTGTCCACTTGAGGACAGCTGCAGGAAACCTGCAAGCTACAGTACATGATTGTGTTCGGGGTAAGGGTTTAACAGCCTAAGTTAACATGTTTACGACCTGGTTCAACAAACAGCTTTGGTCATAATAATATATAAATGTTTAACTAAGCAGGGGGTGGTTTCATTTTTTTTTTTAAATCACTCTATTCTTGGTTTTATTGAGGAAACCAAGTAAACTCAGCCTACAAGAGAGATGCAGCAGCTGAAGTCTGTCTGAACTTTACCTAACTTGCACATGTGATTGTGCAGGATATTGAAAACATAACCTGTTTGTAAAAGGTGGGCAGTTGTTGCATGTTTGAGAAACAGTAAATGTTGAAAATCCTGAAAAGATGGTGTTTTTGATTATGTGCAATATTTCTCTAATAAGAATCGTGTAACAGGTTTGCGACCTGCATTCCAAGGAAGACTAATCAAGGTTCACATTTTAACAAGACACATTTTAAATAATAACACATTTTAACATGCAGCTCTAGTATCTTAAGAAATGCTGAGGGCACAAACAACATTTTAGTCTTAATCAGAGATTTCTGTTTAAAGATCCTCCCTCATCCAACTTACAGGCTGAATTTTCTGTCGATTTAGATGTCAGCAATGTGCAAAATTCTGCTGGTCTCAAGCTTTTTGGTATGTTTTTTGTCTTTCTAAGGGTAAATGTTGGGGTCTACATAGTTTATTTTACAGTAAAAAAATCATGTTTTTATTTATTTCTCTAGTTTTAGTTTCAGTACCGAGTTTATTGTGACTTCTCTTCTCAAAGAAATTTCTGTTCAGATGAAATTATCAAGACCAAATTGTCCATACCGACTCATTCAAGGTGACAGTCTGCAGCCAATGACCACCAACCCATCTACAAAACACAAACATAAACATACTATATATAACTAACATGAGCTGACCTGCACTGACAGAAGTGGACCATGTATGAGCTCTGCTCGCTGCATGTACTGAGTTGGGGGTGGGGGAGTCATGTCAAAATCTATGCCCCTCCACCATCTCTGCTGTTTAGTGTTTGGTAGCTGATGTTTCAACATAAAGAGGTCTTATCAAAATAATATTAATATATATAAATATTTATGTCACTGCTCCATCAGAATAAAACATCCCTGAGTAAAAACACACCCTCCCCAAAAGAACAATGTATACAACACAGGGCTGTCCTCACATTATTTGCATTATGGATCAAAGTGTTGATTATTTTCTTCATATTCAGTACATTTTTGTCTTTAAATGATCTAATCAGGGAGGAGGAGCTGCTGGGAAGCACCGCACTAGACTTTGAACCTCTAGGAAAACAATCAATGTATGCTAAAGTTGTGACTTAGTAGATCAGGAACAAGACTATCAAACCTATTGACATGAGAAACTAAAGAGCCAACTGAAATTTGCAATGCTTGTGTGCTTATTTCTTAGCGACACAAACCCTTCCATGGGACTTTAGTTGCATATAAGTGTACAGCAGTCGTTATGGAAGTTCATTTGGGGACATTTAAAGGTATCCAGGAACATCTGGTATTAAGCTTTGAGTATTTTATGTGGTAAATTATTAATTTTGCCCCTGATGAATAATTATGTGTGCAGCAGACCCAACAATGTCTTTTTTAAAATTTCTTGCAACTTGAGTTTGTCTTCCCAGGCTTAAAATAATATTTAAAAAGTATTTTTTTGCTTTCTGGCAACTCATTGAAAAGTGTTGTGTTTACAAACAAAGAAAATATGTGTATGATTTCCAGTGCATTTTTGACAGGCGATCATTCTCTAGTTGTTATTGAGGGCTAATTCATTCATATTATTTCCACATTTGTTCTTGCATTTTCTCAGCATGTTGAATACACAAAAGACTTAAGAAACACTGATGATGAATACAGCTTTATGTTTCCCTTAACTTATTCAAAAGGATGGCTTTGAGGGGTAAGACTGTAAGCTGTAAGCAGGTGCCTTCCTGCGAGCGTTGGCTTACTTTGATGCAGAATAGAGACAGAAAAAAGGGAAAGAGAAGAAGATTAGAGGAATGAGCAAAGACACGGGATGCGCTTGAAAGAAATTTGAAGGAATCCACAGAGACAGTAAATAATTAAAAAATAGAAGGTAGAGGTAGTCCCTGAAGAGAAAAGCTGAATATTTTGAGGCTGGCACTCCCATCCACAGTGTTGAACAAACAGGACTGTGAGGCAGCACTCTGCAGGGGCTAACGGCTGCAGTGTCACTTCACCTCATGGCTGGAATAACCAGCCTCAGGTAGTCCACACTCAGGTGAGGAGTTAACTTGACTCTGTATGAAGACAGCTCTCTCAGCATGTGCAGTGTGAAAACATATCAGCTGTGGCGAAATAAAACTCGAGTTTCCCCTTGTTCACATCCAAACAGGCTCTTACTAAAGTCTATTGTTAGAAAGCTCTGCAGTCGATGACAACAACTGCACCTCAGGGTTTCCCTCATTAGCATTTGAAAACCTCTGAACTAAATATTAGAGATGGTAATTTTAGCAAAGTTATGAGTGGTTTTCTTCAGTTCCTGTAAAAATGGGCAGTGTGCCTCCTTCACCTGCATTATGGGTGGCGTGGGCTCCTGCAAGTGAACTCCTGCCTTGTCATGATCTTCAGCTACCTCACTGACAGGCTGCAGTACGTCCGGCTGAAGGCCCAACGTCTAAACTTGTGCTCATCAGCATCGGAGCACCCCTGGGCTGGCCCTCTTCTTTTCACCCTGTACACCTCAGACTTTTGCTACAACTAAGACTTTTGCTGTGTCACATCCAGAAGTTGACCAATGACAGCCATCATTGACTGCATTAGGGAAGACAGAGAAGAGGAGTACAGGAGCCTGGTGAAGGACTTTGCTATCTGGTGCCATACAAACCGCCTACAGCTCAACACCTCAAAGACAAAGGAGCTGGACATTGACTTTGGGAAGTCCAGACCAAGACCACAACCAGTTCTGATGGAGGGAGCTGACGTGGAGTCAGTAGAGTCCTACAAGTACCTCAGCCTGTGGCTGGACAGAAAACTGGACTGGACAGTCCACACCAACCACCTGTACAGGAGGGGACAGGACAGGCTTTTCTTCTTGAGGAGGCTGTGGTCATTTAACATCTGCAAGAAACTCCTGCATATTTTGTTTATATCTACCTTTTTATATATCTTTTTATATGTTATACAAAACTGCTACTGGAATCTAAATTTCTCTGAGGGAGCCTTCCAAAGGGATTAATTAAATGATAAAGCTTCAGAAACACTAAATGATGATAACAGACCGTGGTGTGGCACAGCGATGGAGAAATGAACTATTCTGCACACATTTTTCAGAGAAGGTTTACTGCTGACAACTGACAGGAAAAAGAGCAAACCATCTGCATCACTGGCACATAAAGATTCTGCTTGCACTGCACTACAAACCACATATAGTCCAGAGTCTGCATGTTGGTTATGTCCAGTTAACATGGTCAGTTTGTTTGAGTTGCCAGGGAGACAAACGAAGTTGGAAAGGCAGAAAGAAATTGGCAAAAGTGGAGCTGAAGGGAGTAAAACTGAACTTCCTCAAGCCGAGAAAACTGGCAATAGAAACATTATGACATCAATACTGTAGTTTGGATATTGTAAAAGTATTATGGAGCAGATGAAGCCTGTCTAAATATATGCTTCGGTTGAAGTTGCTGTTTTCACATTGGACAGCAGCAACTTCAACAAAACATGTGCAAACTAGGCAGAAAACACCAGCACTCTCTTTCACCACCTGAAACGGTACCATCCAAGTGACTATACCAAGAGTGTGTGAAAATAAGGGCTCACTATGCTGCTTCTGCTAAAAACACACACTTTGAAAGTTTGGGCCAAAGTAGAAGGTTGTCTGCAGTTTGAATTGTTAGCATTAGCAACACAGCAAAAGTGCTACCAAACAACAGTTCATTGTCTTGTCTTTTGCAGCCAGTAAACCATATGAAAAGCATTCATATGGGATACTGTTTTTATTGCATTCGAGTGTGTGTTAGTGACTGAACTCAACTTTGCACTACCCAGGACCACTTGCTTTGCTATCAAATACAGTGTGTACTTTAAAATTACCTCCTTAATTAGACAGCATCATTGTGTCACTGTTTCTCTCTTTGTCATTTAAAGTAAATGAGCAACGGGGTGCTGGTTTGGTGGAGTGGTTAGCAACCAGGCACCCCATGTACATGCTTCTGCCGGTCCAGGTTCAAATCCCTCCGCGGAGGCAAATGTTCTGCTTCTTCAGTTCAGAGGTCAGTACAGCCACAAAACATGTCTGGAGCGACACAGACTGTAATGGAGGAGTAGCCCGAGCAGACCATGATGAAATATTGGTGAAACTAATGAGTTTTTGGACGATTAATGTAGTTTTAGAAGCGGCGCTAACATGCCCTGTGTGCTACCGTTATATGGATGTCCGCCGCTCGATTTTGGATCTAAATATCTCCCGAAGCACTGTTTGGATCAGGAAAGCCTTCTGGGTGAGTATATTGATCTACTTCATTCTATAAAAAAAGTGAAAGCTGTAGAAACCGAGCTATCCTTTAAGGCTTCTTCTTCTGCCGATGTATTGTCTTCATGTGGATATAAAATAGAACAAAAGTTATCTGAATGCTGTGTACATGCACCGAATAACTCGATTATTGTTTAAAATCTGGATAAATGCATTTGATTTCTCCCAATCTTTTAATGGTCTCTATTAGGGTTGTCAAAATATGCTACTGTAAAGCTGCATCAGCAACAGTTTGCTTCTCTGCAGGGTGACACAACACTAATGTAAGAAGACAAATGAAAACACACCACATACTCCGTACATTTTCCCATCTGAGAGGAATAAAGCGATGTGAGGCTCTGAGTGTACACTCATGGTCGCCTTGACGGATGCTGTTATAAACCGCAGCATGAAGTTTGAGTGGTGCGTAGTTTGAGTGTTAAAAATCAGGCCGAGGCTTTACCAGAGAGGAGGAGTAAGAGACAGAGAGCGAGGTTTGGAGAAGGTGCTGCTCGTTGGATGTCACTCTGACTGTAGCTAAAGACCACTGAGCCGGATATGTCAGAGCCTGAAACAGGAGACAGTCTCCAGCTGTCACAAGCAGAAATTACCTCTTGCTTTTTATTGCAAACACACAGACCAGGGTCGAGGATGGCACATGGAAAAATGAAACAAGCAGCAAATTCAGACATAACTGAGGCTAAAGCTATGACTCAGGAGCCTCGGTGATTCTTTTCACAAGGTTACTTGAAAAAGACACCGAACCCAGAAATGGCAACCAGAAAATAGTCACAATGGACAACAGCAACTTCCACATTATTGTAAAATAAATTCAAACACCAGGGTAATCTCTGATTTAGCTGAATTTTCACATTGATGCTTTGACAGATTGGTGCAATAATGAATCTTTTAACAAAGAGGTAAATCAACATTTTGGCACTTCTAGTTCCAACATCTCTGGGTTTCTGGGATTTTGATTGAGATTCTAGTTGAAAGCCAGATATAAGGTTAATGGAAAACACTAAGAGATTTTATGATTTCACAGTATTTTCTACAGCATTAGAAAATACTGTAAAATGGTGTAGTTCCCTTATGAAGGGACTTGTTGGTTAATGGACTTGAACTTATAAAGCGCCTTTCTAGTCTTTTGACCACTCAAAGCTGCTTTACACCGCAGGTCACACCTACCCATTCACACCTATTTGCTCTCATATTCACTTCACTGATGGTTCTGAGTTTCTATGTTGGTTATCCATCAGTATCTCTAACACATTCACGCCTTTCTCGCACATTTACACCACTGATGCAGCAGTGGGAGCAATTTGGGGTTAAGTGTCTTGCTCAAGGACACATCGCCATGTGTCACCTGGAGCTGGGCTTGAACCTGCAACCTCCCGATCACTGACCAAGCGCACTATCCAACTGTGCCACCAACGCCTCAAAATATATATATGTAGCCCAACATTAGCTTTTTATGATCACAGATTATGCTAAACTTTTAAAAATCATTGAAAATTATTCACTTCTGAGCATTACCTTGATGAAATTCCAAAGTTTCTTAAACCACAAATACATTTAAATATTTCTTTTTTTTTCTTTTACATTTTTATTTATAAATAGCTTAAACTAAATGTTTCAGAATAAAAGCAAATCAAATAAAAGCCAGTGAAACAAACAAATTTAAAAAGAAAAAGTTGGATGATATCTTCCAGGTTGGTCAACAACATTAGAGATTCCTGCACCTCTCAATGAAGCTCAGCCATCTTGAAAAATCTTGTGCAGTATAAAACTGATGTCTTCGTCTGAAGACCCACGTTGTTATACAGCATTATGAGAAGGCACAATGGAAATTCCACATACACATAAAAACAGGTATGAACACACAGGGCTCTGTGTTCCCCTGCTTACTCTGTTAATCCAGCATTGTCTCTTTGTAACCTGTTACTGCATCCAAGGCCAGCACAGGAGGGGGATGCCTTTGTCATCACATTATGCCTCCATGGTATTAATGTTTAAAGGAAAAATTCTCATTTGTGACAGTGACACAGACTTCCTGAACAAGTTGACTTCTTTGGACATTTTGATGCACTAAATCACACACCAACAGTGAAAGCCCCCCTGCACCAGGATGACCAGGTTCTCAGTCTAGACCAAGCAGATGAGAGCCAGACCCTAAGAAGAGTCAACCCACAGAAGGCTGTAAGTCCCTGGTAAAGGACCATAATGGCTGTACTGCCACCACCACATGACCCCTGACAGTTTGCATAACAGACCAAGGACCAAGTTTGTACAGGTGGGAAGAAACCCCTCCAGTACCATCTGTCTCAGCACTGGCTCTCCACAGGGTTGTGTCCTGAGTCCACTGCTCTTCTCCCTGAGACCCACGACTGCAGTGCAAGGTTCAACACAAACCACATCATAAAGTACGCAGCTGACACGACAGTGGTGGGCCTCATCCTCATCCTATCTTGTGGACTAGTGCACTGCAACAGCTTGGTCCTGAAAGTGGACAAAACCAAGGAGGTTAATGTCAACTCCAGAAGGAAACAGCCCACCCACACTCCTCTCTGTACTGATGGGACTGCTGTGGAGATAGCCCAGAGCACCAAGTTCCCAGGGGTGCACATAAACAACAACCAGCCATGGTCCCAGCACTTATCAGCTCTGACCAAGAAGGCACACCAGCGGCTCCCCTTTCTGCGCTGCCTAAAGAGAGCTCACCTTCATCCTTCCGTCCTCATCACCTTCTACAGGGGCACTGTAGAAAGCATCCTAACGAGCTGCATCACTGTCTGGTATGAGAGCTGCAGTGCCTCGGCTCTGAAGGCCCTGCAAAGTGTGGTGAGAGCAGCCTCAAAACTAACAGGTGTTCTTTCTCAGCCATTAAGGACCATTACCCACTGTCGCTACCTGTCAAAGGCCAACAGGACTGTAAAAGACCCCACTCACCATAACCACAACCCTTCTGCCCTCAGGCAGGAGGTACAAACCCTGCGCAGCAAAACAACAGGCACAACAAAAGCTTCTTCCCCACTGCAATAAGACTCCTGAGCCTGAAGCATATCATCCACCTTAAATAACTATTTATAACTTCTGCAAGAGACACAAAGAACCTGCACTTAACCAAAATGCCCAAGTATTTCATTTAGCTGTCAATCTTTTTATGCATGTTCTGTAAATAGTCTCCATATATTTAAAAATATATTATTTAGTCTGTTCTTCTTGGAACACTGTTCAATCCATGCTGGGCACAAAAAACCCTAAAGGTATCTTTACTTTCAGTGCTCTGCTTTTACAGCTTCGTATGCACTCTTCTGTGTGATAAAACTCTGCACTGTCCGTACATTTTTGCACAAATGTTACATACTTCAAAGTAATACCCTGATCTTCATAACGTTAACAGTGTAGACAGCTTATTTGTATGTGTATGGGCGTATGTGTGGGTGTATCTGTCTGTATGTGTTTTATCAATGTGCATTTAGATCTATCTATCTAACACACACACACACACACACACACACATACACACACACACACATATATATATCTATATGTATATATATGTATATATATCTATATCTATATCTATATCTATATCTATATCTATATCTATATCTATATATATATATCTATATATCTATATATGTGTGTATATAAATATATATATATATATATATATATATATATATATATATATATATATATATTAGGATATATGATTACACATTAAAACTGATGAAACCTTCAGTAAAATTCACGGTAATCATTACCGTGTCTTTCTAAAATTACCGTTTTACCGTGTTTGATCACCACCCTGTGTCAATAACTCCCGGTGATGCTGCTGTTTGCCTGGAAAAGCTGGACCTATGTCTCTGTCCTCAATTAAGCAGCCTGAACCGGTGTGAGCATGTGCAGTTTGCGGCTGCGTGCACGCGCGGTTTGCATTGTTTGGCCTCAGCCTGAGAGCGAAGTTTGAGCCACAGCGGAGTTTTGTCGAAACGGACTCTGGAGTCTGGTTGAATTTTGGATTTTTACAAGGATGCTGAGGGGAAACTGATAGAAGACAGTCTCCATGTCTAAACACGAAGCTGCGGCGAAAGAAAAAGACATGAGTGATTTCAACGGCAGGAATTCTTCGAGTGAATGAACTGACAGATCCGTAGAGAGAGAGAGAGAGAGAACAAGCGAGAGAGAGAGAGAGGGAGGATTCAGTGAGCCATACCTGACAGAATAACAGGTAACTTATCAGTAATTCTATCCAAAAATGTAGAAATCTTATGAATAACAGAATTAGTATCATTCTGGAGTGTGTTCCTGCCTTTGTTATGCCGTGTATTCGCCGTATTTTGACATAGATCGTCTTTTTTCGTCAAAGTTCGTGTTTGATGGATTTCATCGATCGTTATTTGGAAATATTTAGAGGAGAAAATAACGAGGGGATCTGCCAGGGAGAGGGGAGACCAGAGGAGAATCATGAAGGGGGCTAACTGCTTCAGGGACTATCGTCATTTAAAAAAAAAGTCCTGGACATGGTCTAATATAAGGAGCTGTATCATGGACATTAATGCTGTAGGCAAACAAAATTGTGTGAGTGTATACAAAATAGGCTAAGCTCATTGTTTGTCATCTCAAAACTTTGAACATGTTCATTTACAATTATAATTGTATAATTATAATTGTAATTATATTACAATTATAAAGAGAATCCTGTTTGAAGTTCAGATCAGTTGTTTTCTTTTTTTGTAATCACACCTTTTACAACATAATAATGACAAATACTTTCCAAGATTGTTCATTTTTATTTCTCATGAAAATAGGATAAAATTGTACTCTAAGAGCATTTCTTGACATATTATTGAAAAAAAAGACAAAAAAAGAACCATTATGATTATAATATTGAAGGGATTAAGTGATTAAATTGTTTGTATATATATATATATATATATATATATATATATATATATATACACACACACACACACATATATATATATATATGTGTGTGTGTGTGTGTGTGTGTGTGTGTGTGTGTTATTGTGTTTGTGTCTTTAACTGTATATATGTGGATTTGTATGCATATGTGTTTATACTGTATGTCTGTACATAGGTTGAATTACAATAAAGAAATCTTGAATCTTTCAAACATCACAGTGCTGTATATATGAGGCCTTGAAGCAGCAGTTTATTAAGCCAGTTGTGATGCTGTTGGAACATACCACCAAATGGGCTGTCCCTTAACCATAACACCACAACCAGGCTTTCTTCATGCTGGCTGATGCTAACTTGCTTCAGCTGAATTGTTGAACCAGCAGATGAGTCTATCATCTTTTGATGCTGCCATGACCTGGGTCAGCTGAAGCAGGCTGTTATTTTTTGCTATCATCTGTATTGAAAAGTGCCAGTGCTTTGCTTTTGTTTGGAGAAAATGCTGCTTTAAGGTTGGATTGCTGTTTTGCTCAAAAACAGGTTTGTTACCTTCACAGATTTGTGTTCAAACCATACAGGCCAAAGAGGGACTGCCCTTTGTATAAGGACAGCTTCTCCAATAGTTCAGCAGGCATAAGTACTACATATGTCAGAGACAGAAGTTTGACTGAACTTGCTTGTATTTATGTCTTCCTGATCTGGATTTATCTTCTCTCTATGACTCTTAGGTAACTGTGATGAGCTCAAAGTAGAACAAGGGCATCTCTCTGGACACAAACACGAAGCAAGATCTGGTCTGTTATTTTTTGTCTTTAAAGTTTTTGATGTGTTAGGAGGATAGGATAGTGTGTGGTTCCTTAAAGGAATGATTATGTTTTTTAAACTTCTTTTTTTATTATTTCATGTTGTTCGTTTATTTTTATTTTATGACAAATGTTTCAAATTAATGTTAACGCATTTTAGTGACAAACCAATAATGGATGCAGGGGGGCAGGTTGGCAAGCAAGATGAGTGGTCACTAAAATACAAAGTGGCATACTATGGGGAATTTAGGGGTGAGAGAAAAAATCAATTCACATAAGTATCAGGATTTTTTGTTTGACAATTTTTGCATCAATCTGTTCAAAAAATAGATTTTTTTCCGAATTTAAATGCTTCATTTTAGTCTGTGTTAATAAGCCACTTTTAATTGCAGTCCAGGCTTTTGAAGAGAGAGTATAAACAGCTGGTTAAAATACATTGTTGAATAATTCCTAAAAACAGACTCACATGTAATGTGTACTTTTCCTGATTAAGTCTGTAGACATCATCATTGTCTATCTTTTTTGCTGGTGTTAAAAAAGCCAACTGAAGATTGCACAAATCGGCAATATCGTAGAATCACATTTTAAATCGAATGGGCACCTAAAAAGTCATAAAAAAAATCAAATTTGGAGAAAAGCATATCGCCCCAGTCCTAGTGGGAAGCAACTTTAAAATAGGTTTTCACATCACTTATTGTTCTAACAGAAAGTAATGAGGTTCACAGACTCCATTTAGTTTATGTGTTTTACATGTTTCTTAAAAAAAGAAACTAGTTAAGAGGAGCCTCACGAGAAGGCATGCCTGTTAAAAGACCAAAGAGTATCAGTTTTTGTTCCATTTTAAACTCTGAAAACTGAATTGAAGATGTGCATTGAGGATAACTGGGGATGGGATCTATCAACAGACAAGAAAAAAGAAACATTCTGTTGAAGCCCTGGAACTGTGCAGATAAAATAACCGAACTCTATTCTAGCTCCAAATTTTGGTATGCTTTGTTTCCTCCAGAACTCCGCTCACTCTCTTATCTCAGTCCCAACAAATGCAGGCTGGCTGATGAATGTAAATGACTGCCCCCCCCACCAGAACAATCAGAACAAACTCAACCTTTTTGCCTGTTTGGGATTTAATTACCACAAGTCAGCTGGCTCTCTCCATTTTCAAGAGGCCCTCGACAGCCTGATGCAAAACCATGAAAACCAACACTTTAGTGACATTTCTTTTTTCAGCAATGGCTCTCATCTTGTTTATCTTTTATCTTCCACTGACTGCTTTTACGCTCTCTATTCCCCAAACATTAAAACATGATGTGATGAAGCTCACAGTCATGAGCAATGGCACTCAGTCTAATATATGCAGCGTATAAAGTTTGAGTTTTTTTTTTAAATTTGATGCTCTTATGATAATGAATGGTGGAAAATCAAGAGAGGGCCAGCTTAAAGCAAGAGCTCTTACCCCGATGCTGATGCTTTAGAAGCTGCCATACATTCAGTGCTCCTAAGAGGATGCCATGAGGGGAAAACAACAGCAGCAGAGCATGCTCATGCACATGTGTGTGAGACTTACAGCATCCTGCTGCTTGGTTTTTGAACACCGAGACTGTCCTCTCTGCACAACAGTTTTAGTATTTAACACCTCGATACTCTCTGATATCACTGCTGACACATCTGTCAGAATTAATATGTTCGTTCCCACCGGCAAACACTTGATGGTCTGATTTTAAACACAGACAGCTGCTGTGATTGACACATAAACAGAGAAACACACACCACAACAGTCCATCACTCCATCTGATCAATGCCTCTTTTCTACAGAGGAACACTTTTCTTTGCTAGAGCAATTCCTTCGTAATGAACCAACAAAAATGCAGATTGTCACTGCCTCCTTTAACTTAACATTGGAGCAACACCTGTCACACTGATATGTCACTTCTTTGTTCAATATATCCATAAATGTATCTCAACAATGTAAAAAATGACCATGTCATTTAGGTTTAACACTAGTTCAGACAAAGGTCTAGTGAATAATGAGCCAGTTCTCTGGTTGGATTACCATTACAGCATTTGGTTCACACCCTTGAACATCAGTTAAAGCACCAATTAACCAACGTAGTCTTCAAGGCTTGAAACACTGTCCAATCAGAGAACCATCTCGCTGTGTATGTCCATGACCACACCACAAAGAAACTCAGCTGCTATTTAATCATGATTCTAAGATGGTAAATAATTGGTTCAAATGTCTCTTTATTAACATTTTGTTAAAGGGCTGCATTAGCGGGGCAGAGATGGAAACAGCAGGAGCATCACATACACACATATCAGACATGCACACGTCCTTGCATTCTCCTACTGGTCCTGCTGATTCCATTTTGTCTCTGAAGACAAGAAAATGTGTGACATAAGTTTTGTCCTTGTTTAGCTGCATCATGGAGATGTAAAGTTCATTTTAATTAAGTGCAATGTTTAAAATAAGCAAGTTATTGCAGCAGACATGCTGTTTTACCCAAATTTGTTCAATCAGTTGAGCTTTTTGGAAAAACTAAAAATTCTGATGTAGATGGAACATACTATATCTCTGTACAGACTAATAGCTGGAAATAACTGCATAACTGCTGTTAATCAATATATAGCGACAAAAATGTGTGTAAATTATGTCAAAATATCATGATAAGGATTTCACATGAGCTTAGAGAATGTGTTGACAGAGTACAATAAAAACAGAAATAACATCCAGTAAAATCACAGACAACCTGACAATATAGTAATCCATTTTTGCCGAGTTGCTGAAAAGATTCTCATTGATGGAAAATTCTGAGGGATGCTAACCATCACAGAGAACACATTGCCGGCACCAGACAGCTTTCAACGGTGCATTTCCAATTTAAATTTAAACTAGCCACATTTGACTATGTGCACAGCTGGTGTGACCCATAGCAAGGGGGCACCATCAGCCTGTGGATAGTAAAGAAACATGGCCATAGTGACACGGTCGTCAACCACTTGATTGCAGATAGTTTTTATTAAGTGTAATAATGTCTATCTACAGTTTCAGAAAATGTTTCACCCACAGACTTTTGATCAATAGAGTTATGCAAGAGATTATTCCATAAATATGGAAGCACACATTGGATTTATGAACAGCTATTTGAATAAATGCCTAAAATGAGGTCAGTATTGAACACATGTATACAGTATGAGGTTTAAACATTTCATTTTGCAAATTAAATTCTTCTGATATTGCCTTTTATAATTTCAAGCATTATTTTGTTTTTAAAGGGACATTTGCTGACTAACTGCTTACAGGGAGTTTAAAAACATCTGAGGAGCCTAATGCAATAACTTCTGATGCTGTTTAGAAAATAACAACTAATATATATATATATATATGTATATATATATATATATATATATATATATATATATATATATATATATATATATATATATATATATGTATATATATATACCATACATATTATTCATCTGTTCACTTTGTCATTAATTTTCCTCTTCTGTCCACGACCAGGAGGCTGACTACAGCCCCATGGATCAACTGTAGTCACAGGAACATCAAGCTGATTGGAGATGGTCTTACAGCCTTTACCTTTAACATGCTTGTCTATAATTTTATTTCTAATCTCCTGAGACAGCTCTCTCCTTAGCTTTCTGTGGTCAATGTTCAGTGTGGTACACACCATGATACCAAACAGCACAGTGACCACTTTTCACCCTTTAAATAGGCAGACTGACTGATTACAAGATACAAACTTTTATCTTTGAATGCAATTCAGTAAAACAACACCTTTCCTTTAGGTAGATATTTATGCCTTACGTGCTAATGTGTTAAAAGGGCAGAGAGTTAGTGGAAGAAGGCAAGAGAGAAGCTCCCAAAGCTTTCTGCCAACTTGTTGTAACCAAGTGCAATGCAGAGAAGTCTCCTGTGATCTCCAAAATTACTCATCCAGTCCACGCACTGCACAGCCACTGATAAAACGAACTCATTATATGGGGAGAAAGTTGAGGGAGAGAAAAGAGAGAGGGGAGGGTTTTCAGTCCATTTGAAGGGCACAATTAAAATTTAGAAGTTTAACAGAAAAAGTGGGAGTGGAAAGGAGCTAAATGTGTGGGTGTAGAATGTATTCACAGGGCGATGAGGATGGATTCGTGGATTTACCGTCCAGTTTGTCTTTTTAAAAAATATAAGAAAAAGTTGGAAAATGGATGGTATGAAAAGAAAGTTGACAAGGGAAAGGGAATATTACTTCTGAACTTTTTGTTCACTTCTGGCTTGATTTCATCGTCAATCATTGATGAACTTGATTCAATCAGTCTGTTTTTTTGTCGTTTCCACTGTCACACATTGTGGCAGCACAGAAACGTTCTCTGGAGTATTTTGGTAAAAATCCTGGAGGTGGCCCATATTTCAACCTTGTAGCTTCATAAGAAGTTTGAAAGTAAGTTGGGATTGATAATGCTTTGAATAAAAATGTTAAAGAACTAATACATCATTAGTACTGTATGTGCAGCAAACTAGTGTATTTGCCGAAGGGTTTGGTGATGGGTGTTTGTTCTCAAACTATTTGTTTAAGGTGGACATATCCAAAAACACCTGTGATAGCTTGCCCTTACATGTTTTATTTTTTCCTTTTCTACTGCAAACAGGAAGCTTTCCATGAGGGAGGTTTTCTCAATCTCACAGGCCCCATCTGCTGGACTTTAAAGAGTTAAGTCCTTGGAAAGGCCAAGAAAATGGGAACATCAATCAAATGCAGACTGCCACAGTATCTCTCAAAGACAGATATGTAAGAGAGAAAAAGAGTGTTCAGGGCTAAAACAGCAGAGCATTGGTTTAACTAAGAGAGGATGGCTGAAATGATAACAACAGAAGGACTTTTATTTTAGTCGCATCGGAGCCAGATTAGTTAATTCATAATTTCTGCAAAGACATCCCATCAAATTTAATAAATAACCAGATGAAGCAGTCTAGTCATAGATGAATCTCTGACACTTGTGTAAAACCAGATGTAGTTGAAGAAGTCAGGCTTACCGTGATGATTTTAATTTCTTCAGAAGAAGTTCTGAATAGGAGGACTGGAAAATGAAAGTCTAAGACACAAAACAGCCGAACTGATGTTACGTACTGTAAAGCTGCATTTGGTGTGCTAAATACGCAAATTATTATTGTAGGTTTTTTTCCCCTTAATTCTCTTTTCTTTTGTGATTGGTCCTAATTGCAAATTGAGGCATTACGAGGCAGTCCATTATCCCCTCATGTACAACCAGCAAGAATAATGGGATACACGGTGCATGCAGGATGAAAAGAGGGGGCTCATAAAGCCAGAAATGGGAATGAGAACAATAGGATGAGAAAATAGAGTGTACCCTTGGCTCTAGCAACCATGTTGGCTGTTAGAGATTAGCACAACCTACGTATCACTGTGCAGTCAACAGCTGCTCTTTCTAATATCAAATATTGTAGGTCTGAGAGGCTGAACAGGTCTGCAAGATAATTAACTACTGTGATAGTGTCTGTCTCTGAGCTCAAACACTTCTACGCAAAAGGATTCCTATTCGGAGACAAAAGAAGGTCTTTAATTGTAGTTATCAATCAAAGGGTGAATCAGCTTTTTACTGACAGATGAGGCTGTGGATAAAGAGTCTTATTGAAGCATTTGTTAACTTCACACAGAGTATTTTTTTTATTTCCTTTTGTTTCCTTTTTGTCAACCTACAACACACTGGTTCATTTATCTTGGGTTTATTGTACATCCACACATAAAACTCCAAGGGTTTGCCGTGGAGCAAAGATATCTTTCTAATTTTATACCTTAGGCATGTATCAAATTTATGCTGAACCCTCTTGGTAATTAACAACAAATCAATGAGCATGACAGAGTTAGCACCCCGGGGAGTGTCTGTCCCAAACTCCACATTCATGGGCTTAAGTGTTTCATAGAGAAGTGCATGGTACCATTCCACTGTGGGTCTGTGGAAGTGTGTGAGTCGGGACGGGAACTTATAAAAGATTGATACCAATGTCATAATGATTCTGCTTATTAATCTGTTTTTAACAGCTGAATTGTGTTCATTAGGTCTTCAGTTACTTGGAAACAGTTTTCTTTTTTCTTTTATCTCAGACATGTATACTTTTTTCACGCACTGTGACATGTTTTGGTGGGAACTTCCGCCTTCCTCAGAAGTGTCACTCGGTGGTAGGTGTGACGTGTCATATCAGCGTAACACCAGCTGATCAATTACAGAAGATAAACTCGGTTGGTGGGTCAGAACATTTTAATAATTAATTGTATTATGATTAATGGCAAATCCAGTAAAATTCCAAAATGGCCCACTTTGATTTCAAATTGCAGTAGATGTAATATCTCTCCATGGTAAAATGTATGAAAAAACAGCACTTTAATTTTCTTTTTAAAGCAGAAGTGTTCCTGCCTACATTTTATACAAAATAATGGATAGGTGCACATTGCAAATATCATACTCATGATTAATTTTAGGAATCATTAGGAATTTCTATTTGTTTATACAGTTATATAAAAATCTCAAAATAGGTAAAAATAGTAGCAGCTAATTATTTTTTCCAAATCATTTAGCTCTTAACCATGATGTTATGGGATTGTTTGAATGAAATATAACCTTAATCCAAGCAGCATCATGTTTATAGTCCTCTGTGTATGCTTTTAGGGGGTTTAGCGGCACATTAATTAGAGAATAAACAGCACTGGCAGATTGGAATTCAAACCAGACATTTTTCATAGAAGTAAAACATATCAACCAGTATGTGTACACCACTTCTAGAGTTATTCAGATGTGACACTCTGATTTGCTTGATTCATATAACACCCAAAAAACACAAGTGTATAGCTCAAAATCATAATTCTTGTCTGTGGGCCTGGACTTGCAGGATTGTTTGCACCATAGATGGTAAAATGGAGACAGACACTGTTAATGCTTGAAGAGTTTTTTAGAGTTTTACTTCTGAGTATTTGAGGACAGCTTTTGGTTGCAATTCAACAAGCAGCATGTCAAACTTATTCATGATTGAAAAAAAAATGTTACCCTGAGCAATAAAATCCTGTGTTAACTGAAATAACTTTGAGGGGATTTTATTGTTGGTGAGAATTGGTATCAGAATGCTGTGTGCCTCTAGATACCTTGTTTGGAGGGAAAACAACAACAGCTGTAATCTTCCCAAACACAGGCAAAGAGGCCATTATCATTGAGCACCAGCATGTGCTGTGTGTCGGTGCACACACACACACACACTGAGCCTCAGTCTTAACAATAGATTTGGAAGACCTCATTAGTCTCCAGAGCTAGAGTTGACTGTCAGCCAGATCCAACTCTGTCGCTCCATTATGCCAATACTAACACATGGCATGGAGCAAATTAATGTCTCAATGGAAGAGCACAAATTGTTTGGTGCCTTTTAGTCTACCTGCATCTGTCATTGATTCATTATAATGGGCTATTGGGAAGAAAAAATAAAGCCTGAAGACCTGCATGGCCGGTGTACTTGGCCCTATCTCTACTGGGACAGTAAAGCATGTGGTAAAATGTGGTTTAGAGATCAAGTGGCGTGACAGATGTATGCTAATCGTTCTTTGAATACAAGTCAATGTTCTGAGTAAGAAGATACTCGGTTTGTCCACAGTTTATCCTGAGGACAGAACTGCGGGAGGATTTGGAGCACGATAGATTGGACATAGTTGTGAACAAATGAGGGATACACTTGGAAATCTGAGGGGAATTATGCTAGTGAAGCTAGAAAATCACTCACCTATATTTGTACACATTTGCGCACAAACATCTGCCCCTAGACATTCTGAGCTTTATGTCATAAACAGCTTTTTGCACCTGAGACCTGCCACTTTTTCCACACTATTAAGTCTCCGAGAGTTGGTTTCATCTCTGCAGGGATAAGGCTTGAGACGTTTTTTGTTTGGTAGTTTCTCTGTGTTATAAGTGTCCATATTTAACCTCAACTCAGATACATATTCAGTATTGATAACTGCACTTGATTGTTAGCAATAACTAATGTTCAGCACTATTTTCTAGCTTTCACAAACGCAGTGCCATTAATCCAGACGTATTCTCAGTCTGTCCGAGACGCTATTACAACTCCTACCTCTTTAGGGTCCCCGTACCCACATTGACGCACCCTGCTCTGATTGGCTTGCTGGTCTAGCTGGTAGCAATTCATTACTTCAGTACTAGTTGGTGCCATGTTGTCAATGACTCTCCATTCTACCATCTCTACTCCACACTGGGCTTGCCACTCAGTTGACTTAAACTGCTGTAATAAAACAATGACAGTATGCCACTCTGGTAGGTCTACTCAGGGGGAACAAGTCATTTTAGGCACAGTAAAGAGGAGGAGAGGGAGAAAACCTGATGCCTTGGACTATTTGAAGTACTCTACCTAGCAGAAGAGGCATGTAGAACACAGTGAGGGGCAAATAAAACTTGATAAAGCACATTATAGGCTCTTTAAAGGTTTTGTGTCTGTGGGATAGAGGCAAAACATCATATATAATCATATATTTTAGGCACATAAGCTCAAAATATCGTCTGTTTTGGGTTAATTACATTCCTCAGATTTGAATCTGTTTTCACCACAGTAATTGCTCACTTTTTTTCACAGGCAGCTCAAGAAGCAGCTGACTGTGGTTAACTTCAGTGTAGATCCACGTTAGAAACAGAAGCAAAAATTCTCAATACGAGCTTAGAATTTTAATATTCTTGGGTTTACATACGACCAGCTGCCATGTTAAACATCTCTCAGTACCAGCATTGCTTTGAGTGTAACACTACCTCAACATCCTGAGATGTGGGAACAGCCAGTGACCTAATGACTACCAACCACAACACACTGAAGTTGGGGCCCAACAATTAATTGAAAAATAATCAAAAACTGATATATAGATCCTTTAATCGAAGTAATTTTACTCATATTGATTATTGGGAATATTTCCTCTGCATAAGCTGCGTGACCCCGCCCCCTCTGTACGGTCTGCGATCACTTCAAGCGCTGCCAATATGGAGGAGTAAAGTGCTAATCTATCAGAGGACCTTAAAACCAAGAACAATGTTGTCTCCATTGTCTGGGCACATTTTTGATTCTATGCAGAGGACATCAAGCAGAATGGAGTTAAGTGTAAATACTGCAGGAAGACGACCGTTGGTTACACCGCCAGTTTGTTCCAGCATATATCATAACATAATCGTTCATTAAGCATAATTGAGGTAAGAGCTTCAATTAATAGTGATACTGAGATTAGGTAATATCAACCAGCCCTAGGTCCAACATAACACATTTCATCAAGGATCAGTTGCAACAAACCATAAAGCTCAACCTTTCAACTGATGGCTTGGAATGAAAAAGGAAAGGAAATGAAAAGTAAATCCAAGAAAAACCTGCCAACTGAAAACAGTGTTCAGTGCTGCAAAAGGAAAATCCACCTTTGCACAAAACAGTCTTAGACACACTCAATGAGTGCTATGAGTCCTATCTGTTAAAAATAATCTAAATTCAGCTCAAAATCTGCAAGTTGAAAGTCAAATGACTTTTTAACAAGCTGGCATGCTGATGTATCTGATGCTTTTGAAGTCAGCTCAGAAAGACAAACAGTAATGAGATATTACCGTGATATTTTTTGAGGTGAATAAATTAGATATTACCGTGATATTTTTAAATATAACTTCAAGACAGATAAAACTGGCTATATAGTTGTGTAAATTTAGTTTTTTAAGGATGTGAAATTTGTTTGTCTTTTTAGTAATTTAAGGGCACCCTGGATTCATCTGGGTGCCCTTAGAATATATAATATTAAACCAGGACTTACACTGACATACACAACATTTGCTGTTCTCAAGTAAATCCCCAAAAATGCCTTTTATGCATACACATCATAACAACTATGCTGTTTTTAATCTGTAGGTGTTTGTGCAGAGTGAGAGATAAATTTCAGTTGCTACTGCCACAAGCTATGCTAGCTTTGTCACTGCCATCATCTTAAACTGAACCACCAACCTCATCATCTAGTAGCACCGCAGCATTCAGGGCTGATCCACTTGTAGTGACAAAAAGAATAAAAACAAGAGACGTTATGATGGCATCCATACATTGTTTTCTCTTTACAAAGATCTCTTGTGCCTTCTTTTAATATTACTGTTACGTAAAAAGGAACATAAATAAAGGTCTAGGTCTAAGTTATCTTATACAAACCTGCCAAAAAGTGATACGGCATTAGCCAGTCAGACTTTAGAGTATATTATCTGTTTTGAAAGTTAACACCATTGACAACAGTAAGTGACAATTAAATGTTTGTAAGTTCTGTTAAAAGCCCTGGAGGCTGACTACTTATAGTCAAAATAACAGCAGGGCTGTGTGCACTGTCCCAGGCTGAGGATTCACATCAGCAGTGAGCAGCAGTAATGATCTGCTGTACCTCTCTGCCGTATAACAGCCCCTGTGTGGGTTAGTTTGGGTATAATGGAGGATGCAGAATGTATGATTTTTTTGGTAATGCATTTTAACAGGGGATACATTTATAGTACATTTGTTTTTTAAGGGTTCAGTGATAGAAATGATGGTTGATAAACGGGGAGCACACTCAGGAAGATGCTCACACTGAGAGCACTTGTTTTCAGTTCAGAAAATGTGCTTCCAATCCTCAAGCGTGACAGGCAGCTTTTGAACCGGAACAAAATGATCTGTATCTGTGAGTTTGAGGCATCAATCCCTTTATACAAAATGACCTAAAGACAAAATGCACACAAAAATATAAAACAGTCATCCTCTTTCACAGTGTTCTAAGTTTAAAACACACAAGGTGTGTTCAGAGTCGGGCTGGGCAACAAATACGCCCTTAACAAGTTTGTAACATTAATACTGAATACCATCCACCTGTGAGCGAGATCAGCCAATACAGAAACTGGGGCTGAAAAAAGACGTGCTTTGGCAAGAATTATCGTGATGCATGGGTGACGCTGACACATAACATGATATATTACAATTCAATAAACAGGGCAGCACATCGACATCTTATTATGTCTGTTATGTTTTCTTAATAGTATAATGAACACACAATACTGTATGCAAAAGTGATGATCATGTATCATGATTGGCTACAGATCAAATGGGGCACTATTAGAGTTTCAGACTGTATTTTTAATAAGACAATGGGCTGTATAATAGAAGTCACATTAAATTAGAGACCACAATCTGATGCTGTACTAAATAACAGAGCTAATGATATTAGATATTAAAGTTGTATTAGAAAGCATTTAACCTAGAAGAAAACTTAAAGTAACTTACAACAGGACAGGCAGAAAGACTTAACATAATAAGTTTGAGGATGTGTGAGTGTCAGTGTGCTGATCTTTTCTGTTTTGTTCTGGTTTCTGTGACTGGAAAGCTCTAAATAAAACATTTAAAAGCAGCCATCAACAGCTTCAATAACACTGAGGCATGAGACGAATATCATTCACCTCTTTATCTTCTCCTCTCAAGTCTCACTGACCTATTTTTGATCTTTTTTCAGAGGTGTTTTCATCTGTTTTTACGCTTTAATCCACTCATTCATCTATTCAGATATTCATCCCCACTCACCTCTCTCTGTGACAGGGGCATTATTTCACTTCTCACTTTGCACTGCTTTTGTCTGACAGGGAAAAAAATCCCCTCTCCTCTCTCTCCCACTGCTCCTGATATTATACAGTATGTAGAGGGAAATGTGTAAGCATGTGGTTGCCATGCCAACAGTGTCTGCTGCATTCAGCTCTGTTGGTTGGTGTGTGTTTGTGTGAGGATGCGTAACAGCTGAAAACAGTTTACAGGTACACCCCCCATCCCACCCCCTCTGTGTTTCTCTCCCTTCAGCAGTGACTTTATGTGTTTGGTACACTTTAATCTTTCAAATATTTTCTCGCTTTCTGTTGTCACTCTCAGTTTGTGCCCTTTGTCTCTCTGTCAGCAGTGAAATGTCGTAATTATACGTTGAGCTGAATCCTCTTCCTCCTTTCACCCACACAAGTTGTTTATTTCATAACCTTCACCCCCCTCATCTTTTCTGTTTTATCATATTTTTTCCTGTATCTGCAAAGTATCACTCTCTATTCCCTTCATCCCACCTTTTTAACTATTTCTAGTTGTCACATTTAAACCAGATTTTTCCTTTAATTCCTCTGTAGTTTGGTAAAATCTTGGAAAGCAACACTGAAAGCAGATAATCCCTTAGTAAAAGTGCCTTGGTTTAAGGCTCAGATAAGTCACATATTATCCACCTTAATCACAGCAATTTATCAACATAACCAGTTTTTCTAATTGGGGCATTCAGTGAGCTGATTTTGACACTGGTAATATGTTTATTAAATACGTGACATTTCTACACGAGTCTAATTAGCAAGACACCTTTAGCAACAGCCATTTTCAAGACATCACTTTGTCTCATTTCAATGCAGATTTATGCATCACAGTCCTCCAGAAACTAATCGGATTTGGATCTAAACAGCAGTAAACTGCAGGATAGGAGGGTAATTCAGCTCGAGCTGTTTGGTATTAAGAATGCATTCATAATAAATGTCAACTAAAATGCACCTCTACGATCTGTGTACATAAATACCTTCCATTTTAAATTTTTCCTTGAGTCTTGACTGCTCATGTCCTCAAAGAGCTAAGCTCCTCCTTGGATGTGTTAAAAATATTAATTCATACATTTTTTAGATTACTTTCTGTTGTGCTGCATCCAAGATTATTATTTTGTGCCCACTGTCACCACCCACTAAGACAGTAATAAGGCAAAATTAAGATCCTCTGAATATATCTAAAAAGGTGAATACTAATTATTCCATCAGGTTTAAGTGTGCAAACACAGACACAAACATTAACACTTGCCTTTCTTACATCCACATAGGGATGTAACGGTAAACCGCGGTAAAATTTCCCACGGTAATCATTACCTTGTCTTTCTAAAATTACCGTTTTACCGTGTTTGATCACCACCCTGTGTCAATAACTCACGGTGATGCTGCTGTTTGCCTGGAAAAGCCGGACCTGTGTCTCTGTCCTCAATTAAGCAGCCTGAACCGGTGTGAGCATGTGCAGTTTGCGGCTGCGTGCACGCGCGGTTTGCATTGTTTGGCCTCAGTCTGAGAGCGAAGTTTGAGCCACAGCAGAGTTTTGTCGAAACGGACTCTGGAGTCTGGTTGAATTTTGGATTTTTACAAGGATGCTGAGGGGAAACTGATAGAAGACAGTCTCCATGTCTAAACACGAAGCTGCGGCGAAAGAAAAAGACGTGAGTGATTTCAACGGCAGGAACTCTTCGAGTGAATGAACTGACAGATCCGTAGAGAGAGAGAGAGAGAACGAGCGAGAGAGAGAGAGAGGGAGGATTCAGTGAGCCATACCTGACAGAATAACAGGTAACTTATCAGTAATTCTATCCAAAAATGTAGAAATCTTATGAATAACAGAATTAGTATCATTCTGGAGTGTGTTCCTGCCTTTGTTTTGCCGTGTATTCACCGTATTTTTACATAGATCGTCTTTTTTCATCAAAGTTCGTGTTTGATGGATTTCATCGATCGTTATCGTTATAGCTGCTTCAGGGACTATCGTCATTTAAAAAAAAAGTCCTGGACATGGTCTAATATAAGGAGCTGTAACATGGACACAAATGCTGTAGGCAAACAAAAATGTGTGAGTGTATACAAAATAGGCTAAGCTCATTTTTTGTCATCTCAAAACTTTGAACATGTTCATTTACAATTATTTATAAAGAGAATCCTGTTTGAAGTTCAGATCAGTTGTTTTCTTTTTTTGTGATCACACCTTTTATAACATAATAATGACAAATACTTTCCAAGATTGTTCATTTTTATTTCTCATGAAAATAGGATAAAAATCTACTCAAAGGGCATTTCTTGACATATTATTGATAAAAAAAGACAAAAAAAAGAACCATTATGATTATTATATTGAAGGGATTAAGTGATTAAATTGTGTGTAAAAGTACTTTTTGAACATTTTGAGCACACTGCAACAGTATCGTGATAATAATGACAGCCGTGATAATTTTGGTCACAATAACCGTGATACAAAATTTTCATATCGTCACATCCCTACATCCACACATAAACTGAAAATGATAAAAACAACTAAATGGCAAACAAATTATCCTTTTTTTTCATGACATAAAGGAAAAATTTAAGTTAAAATTACAATTTTAAGTTGTAATCAGAAGGTTCATTTTGAACAACACTCAACAAAGAAAGCTAGGGGGCCTGTATTTATACAACCGGAGATCATTTTACCTCTTTATCCACTAATGAAATAATTGTCTACCTCTGGCATGCAAATAGCCAGTCACAATGCAGAATGTTGGATTGGCACATGAGGAGGCCGAGTGAAGGTCCAAGAGAGCCCATGCACGAGTGTGGCCATGCTCCGGTCAGACAGGGGCTACACCCCTCCTGAGGGCCGTGTCACACTGTTGTCTACATGAACACAAAGCCTTGCAGAGCAGACGGGCCTGCCTGATTCATTGTCCAAAAACCTGCATATCCGTCTTGCCAACTTTCACTGTCCAAAGACTTCACTTGGTTAAATGCTTAACGGCCTAATCAGGGAAGAGAGGCGGGAGCTGCTGGTGTAACAACAACAGGAAGTGACTGCATGTTTGAAAATAATGGCAGCTTCTGAGGCGGCCTCTGTGAATGCCGCAATATCTGCAGTTTTAATCAGAAATGGACTCATCTGGGGTGCTGGTTTGGTGGAGTGGTTAGCAACCAGGTACATCCCATATACATACTGCTGCCGGTCTGGGTTTGAATCCAGCCTGTGACAAGCTTGCAGAGTGTCTTCCCCTACTCTCCCTCACCCCCTTTCACAAGTCTGTCCACTGTGTCTCTCCTGTCAATAAAGGCACAAAATGCCCAAAAAATACATTAAAAAAAAGAGGAGCAAAGGACGTCACTTAAAGTTTTTTTTTTTTTTTTTTTTTTTTTTTTTACAGGAAATCATGTTTTTGCTCTTCTCCTGACACTGCTGGGAAACTGGGAGAGGTGCGGAAATCCTCAATGGACATGCCGGTTAGTCTTTGGTCGTCATGGCTACTCAGTAATACTTGGCGAAATCCGCTCTCCTCTGAAGTTTACCTGGTTGGGATCGTCGTCCGTTGACGAGGTTCATGTTACATATAAAAAGTAAATGATACATCTGTGTGATATAATTTATTATACGATGATAGTCTAAGGACTGAAATGTAGTTCTAGCTAACGATTAACAACATGGTTGAGCTGCTATGTCAGCTGTCGGCAATTAACGGTCCGCGATCACGAACATCACAGCCACGCAGCTGACAAAATTAGACGGCTGGCGGCTGCAGCACGGGCCACTGAAAATATCAATCAGCACCACTATCACCCCCCAACCCCCCGCTCTGATGAACAACATTCGGCCGGTCTGATCCAAAAAATTCCCAGGCAGATTTTCAGCCTCAGCACATCCCTGAAAAGGTACTAGGTACTATCACAAAAACAATGATAGTAGCACAATCCTGAAAATCTTTATTACAAATGCGTTAGTTGGGCTCAAAGAAGTAGTCAATTTCAAAATGGAAATTACTCACATTTTTATTAAATGTGTGGGGGAAAAATATAGTTGGCTATGGCACATTTATGATGACTTAAAAGACAGTCTGTGTAACAAGTCGCTGATTAAAGACAGCAGCTTTATCGTCACAAAGTTACTATTATAAGTAGTTTTATAAGTGGAGCTAAAGCAGTAATAACACACTAATAGTCAGAGAAATAAAGTTACTTTATTTGAAACAAATCACTTTCTTATATTAGCCAACATTTCGTATTCACACGATATAATAGTAGCCTACAGATAAGGGGAAAACTTTTTTATTTTTTTTAAAAGAGAGAGAAAGAAAACATGTTTCTGATTGATAGGATGTTTTGGCCCACCATTCAGCTGCTCGGAAAAATTGTGGCCCAAGGCCAAACTTACCTGCCGACCCCTGTGCTACGTCACACTGTGGCTTGATATGATCGGTCTGTGATGAGTGTGATGAGCTGAATGGTCGTCCAATGACAAGTTGCCTTTGTTTCAGAATATTCTGCCTCTGAAAACATTTCAAACAGCTCTTCTCCAGATGGACTAGTGAAATATTTCGGTGGTGGATATATGAAACTGTCCGTCTGGCGTGTCCGGTTATGAACAGAAAGCAGTTGGACTAAATGCTTGTTCAGAGTAAAAATGTGTCCTTTAAACATATCAGTCAAAAGATTCTGTAATGAGTGAGCTCAGGATTTAAGCGACATTAAATCTGTCAGGTACGTACCAAAGATAGTCATGATGCATCCTGTGCTAGCCTCTTAATGGTTTGAAGAGGCTTTACGCTCAGGCCACACAAAAAACTCAATACTCAGAACATGAACAGAAACATACAGAGGAGGCAGAGCTGATCACATCAACGACAACAACTATGACCAGGTCGTTCCAGCTGCCAATGAGCACTGACAAAATCTTCTCTTCTGACAAGACTTATTCTCCATTGTCTACTGCCTGCATTGTCAAACACACATATCTATTTTAGTCATGGCCAACATCCAGCTATCTGTTCTGACAACTCTCAGAATTATAACAGCAGCAGAATGATCATGCTGAAGCAAAAAGGAAACAATTCTAACTGATGTCCACTGTTTTCCACATCAAACAGCAAACAAAAACCCAGCCTAAGCATCATATAGATTCTGTCATATCCCTGTGAGGGGCTGGGACGCTGCTAAGCCTATTTACGCCACATGATTTGGAGGATATATTTCAAAGCTATTGTTCAATTCCTGGATCATGGATTCTCCTCTACAGCCTGCCCTGTGCCAATATCCTGATCCCTCAGAGATGTTTGTTATGTTCTCTTTTGTTTCACGCTGTGAGTTCTTCTAAAGCAGAGTGGGCTAGCAGCGAGGGGCTTCAACGTGATGTCAGACTCACAGGAGAGGTCAATTAAAAAGAAACTCCATCAGCAGAGAGGCGAGGTCCGAATGACAAGCAGGACTGAGCGCTGAGATGCTGAATGAGAAGATGTACTTCTTTTATTTTATATGAAACCAAAAAAAAAACACTTTTTAAAAACATATTTGAACCTTTTGCTGCTGATTTGTTTTTTTTTGGGGTTTTTTGTATTTGAAGCCAAAACCAAAACTCATCTTCTGAACTAATGAATCAGAGTTTAGTTTTCTGTGTATACATCCTGATTAGAGGGGTTAAGTTCAGACCCCAGTGAGACAGTTCATAGGAAAACAATGAGAAAAAAAACTCACACAAATAACTTAATTTATACACTACAGTGAGTTTAACAGACCTTTGTAAAACTTTGCTATTACCTTCACTTAAAAAACAGACACATAGCTGTGAGGTTAAAAGGGAGCTTCACTGAGTTAGTTTATGTTTGGCATTACTAAATATGGATTATAATGCTGGTTTTCATAATGAAGACTAAGATAACTTTTATTTGAATGCATAAAATGGTCCATTGACTTTTAATTATGAACCTACAAGGTGTTAATGAGAGCAGAAGTAAGTTAAGAGGAGGAGAAATGACATCTGATTAGGAGAAATAAATTTCTGGTGTGATGTAGACTAACTGGAGTCAAGGTGAGTGAGCAGTATTAGCTGGTAATATTTAACAATGTGTTGATGCCACAAATCACCACCTTTCCACAGAGCTAAAATTAGGATAGGCCTCTCAAGACATAAAAGCTGCTGTTAAAATGTGTTTTATGCCATTAACACATTATGTGTTGTTTAAATGTCCAAAGAAAATTCAACCTGCAAATTGTCTTTTTTCAGACTCAAAGTGAGAACGTTTCTCAATCAATCAATCAAACTTTATCTGCATAACACTTTTCATACAAAGTTTTGTAGCACAAAGTGCTTCATACAGACGATTCCTACACTGCAGATCGACCAACAACTACCACGAGTGTCTTATATAAAATGTTTTTTTTCCATTTTTACCCACTTCAATGCAGATCTATTTAATGAGATTGTTATTTTGCTGAGACAGCGTAGGTCAGACTGCTCAGTATAACTCTAATAATGGAACTTTGAGGTGCATCATTCTTTCAAAAGAGAAAACAGGAACACCCTTAGAGAGAGTTTGCATGTGTATGGACACTGTAGATGCCTACTGCAGCAGTCAGTTATTTCTAACACTGTTGTTTCTTGTTTATTTGTTTGTTTGTTTTCTGTACTGCCCTTGAAATGCCCCAAAACAGAAATGACAGTGACGAAAAATAAACATGTCTTCTAAGATTCAATCCCTATCACAAAGACAGACTTGGAAGACTTTATGGGCCCAACTAAATAAAATCTCATTCAAAACCTTGTAAACATTTCTGAGGATCCACAGAAATCCCGTTGAGCACTAAAACTGTTGCATGAAAAAGTGAAGTGCTCTGATGCTAATGCTGTGAAGCAGATATATTTTATTTTTCTTTATTCTACTAATGAAATCAACAAACTTTCTTACCTTTGCAGCCATGACCATGGAGGACCCTCCTCTGATACCCAGGACAGGGAGGTGAGTTTGGGCGGAGATGAAGTCCAGGATTTGTGCAATGGCCTCCTGGTCCGTGTCATCACCAAACACAACGCCCTGCAATGAGTTCCTGGTCATCTGTGTGCAGATTCGATTGATGATACTTTTGGGGTCAGTCTCATTCATGGTGACCACCTCCACTTTAGGGGGGTAAGGGATGTGAAGGAAGTCCTCTTTCTCAAGTCCGACCCCCAAAGTTACTTCACTAGAGTTGCCCACCAGGATGACAGCGATGCTGAGGGAGTTGATCAGTTTGGGGTTGATAGGAGGAAGAGCTGGTAAGCCCGGTGAGTACTGAGGAGGGATGACAACCCCGCGCTGGCTGCCACCTCCCCTCTGGCCACCTTGACCTCCTGGAGAACCTCCAGGACCCGTTCCCTGACCTCCACCTCTGCGGGACTCGCAGACAGGCAGGAGGAGTACTGAAATGAGGAGCAGAGAGAAGGACCAGGAGAGGAGGGGCACGGTCAGCCGAGGCTGAAAGTGAGGATGCTGAGAGGGCTGGTCTGGAGGAGGAGGCGGAGGAGGACGATGATGGTGGGGGGAAGAGGAGGGGAAGACGTAGCGCTTGTCCTGAAGACGGGAGGGAGAAGGGTGGAGGCTGACAAGCATTGTGGAGGAGTGTAAATGCAGTGCCTGGAAAAGAAAGGGAAAGATAAAAAGAAAAATTATTTAAAACACTTCCTATCTTTTAAACACTCAAAACATAATCGGCTATCAGATTCATCAACAAAGGCTTTAAATGCTGCACCTGAAGAATCTTTATCACAGTTATGAAAACACTAACATGATCACACAATGTGTCCTCCAGAAAGCATATTCAAGTTGTAAATGCTTAAATTAGTACAGATGTCTAAAAAGGACAAATGTGTACATCAGAGAAGAAGCAAATCCATGAAACAGTTTGATTTGACAAATCTGAAGACACTTTCATAGTCCTGTTGTGTCAAACATTTAAAGTTTGGACTCTGTTCTTACCAATGACACAGCATTGTCTTGAGGTTGAGTATTGCCACCTGTGGCCTTGCTGATGTGATACTGTAGAGTCCTAAATTAGTTAGGTTGTATCAGGTATAGGGATGGGAATCGAAAACCAATTCCAGTTGAGAATTGTTAACATCTCCATCAAAGAATCGATATCATTAATTTTTTGGCTAACCTATACCCTTATCAATTCCATTCAATTGACAGCGTTCAGAATCGTCAGAATTGTGGCTTAATTTTAATTACACCTACTGCACAACCTCAAGTGAGTGGAAACACCAGCAACTTGCAGAAGCAGTTATTTATACTGTGATGTATGTTTGGCATTGTTGCCACTGAAAATGAGACCATTTGCCACATGCAAAATTTGCTGGAATCGATAAGGGAATCATTAAAGAATTGGATCGATTAGCAGGATCGTTAACAGCATTGATATTGATAAAGTCTTATCAAATCCCATCCTAATCAGGTACTTAACAACAGTCAGTGAAGTGACTGAATAGACTCCCAGCAGCGCTGCACCTTTAAGAATAATCTAAAACCACAAAAAGGTACATAGCTATAGGCGGGTACAGTTATGTAGCATAATTGTGTGAGTTTTACGTTAAAATGAGACACAAAACTACGTCTGGTCAAATGTATAATTTGACTTTACACCATCAGGTAACCTGCCCAAACATCTCCTGCTCAACAGTTTCACAGAAGTTTGTCTCCTCTCTCTTTCGGCCCCTGAATCTTGCTCTGAAGAATTTCTTCTGCTGTATACTGCAGTTCATAAAGGTAATCCCATGCATCCACAATAAAGAAATGCCATCGTCACTTAAGTCAAAGTAACTCAGATTTGGTTTTGTATTAGTTTCCTCTGCTGTTGTGTCTTTTTGGGTCCATAGAGCCAAACAGCAGAGCCGATGTACACAGGCATATGCTGAATCATAAAATATTTCCAAACACGAGACTTCATGGGGAAAAGCAAAATGCTCTGATATTGTACATTAGATTCAGCATACTTTTTTCAGTTCATTTTCACAAACTGTAAAGCTCATGTAACATGACTGTACGTACTAACAGCATGTAGCTTGTAAGTTATCACATGCTGTCCTTCTTAAAGTGGCAGTGTTGCTGGGAGCCCAAATCAGTCACTTCACTGACTGTCAAGTATCTGACACAACCCTACTTCAAAAATACTCAACAAATCCTTGAAGTTCTAACAGCATTTCTTTTGTTTGGCACTCAAACCAAAACCAAACATTGAAGCTCACAAATTTGCGAAAAACAAATTTAAACTGAAGTTCAGGGACTAGAGACGCCTCAGGCACGAGCCACATGTGCTCTCACGTATCTAAAAGCCAACAAATGAACTCATGTTGTGAGTCAGTAACTCCCCAAATATCAAAGCTCACAGGTAAATCATGACATCAGTATAATAAAAATACAACTCCCCATTAACAGTGCAAACACAAATCCTCCTCGAAACAAAATACAAGTGCAAGTCCTTACATTTCACTGGTTGATACAATCAGGTCTGAAAATTCAGTTCCTCATCATTACCTTTAAAAAACCTTTTAAAAACAAATTTTTTGCCGAACGTCTACATAAATCTTTAATACTGCTAACCAGACTAACTGTAACATCATGCACTACGAAGGTACTGAGTGCAGTTTTTGTGACATTTCATGAGTACAAGAAATGTTCTCTTTATCAAATCAGTGCTCTCCTGTTCTCGGTCAAAGCAAGAAGTGGAGGTTCTCCCAGCTGATTTGTAAATATTTTATTATTTGAGTGACCCCAGGTTCATAACAGCACAAAAGGTACTGACTTCAGTATTGGGAGGAAAAAGCTGTATGTGAACAACTGTCAAACGTTAGATCTGCAGTGGCAGTGCGCTCCACATGAGAGACATCACAGAAATATTTGTGATCTTGTGATATAGATGCATCTGTAGTTCAGTTGTGAAGCTATGTGACCCACATATCAGCGTATCAAAGCACACTCTAATAGACGTCTGTGTGCTCTTATAGAGCATTAAGAGAAAACACAGCATCCATTATACTGTGCTGTGACTCCCTCTGAGGAGCCCTGTGGCACACATCAGAGACAGAGCAGGAAGTAGATAGCAAACCCTGTGTGTGTGTGCATGTACCTGTGTGTGCGTTTGTGTACCAGCGTGTGTGTGTGTTTGTGTTTTTGAGTTACTTGGGAGAGCCAGGACAGCACTGGGAGCGTTTTGACAGATTGACAGCCCCAACACAGCTTCATGGACTCACTGCCAGGCTAAGTGACCATTAGACAGTCGGACTGGGCGCCACAGTCCCCCTCTCTCTACCCCCACCCCTCCACGCTCTCTCTTCCTCTTTCCATTCAAGCTCATTCACATCCTGCCTTCATTGATTTTCTACCTTTTACCCTCCTAACCTGTTTTTCTCAGTTGCTCCCTTCCATCTTTTGTGGTGCAGCTGCTGCTCTTTGAAGTCAACAGCAGACCTTCATTTACTGTTATTACTATTATTTACCGCTCCTCTATTAGCAGCTGCATAAAAAGCAATGATTGAGGTAAGGCCGAGTGAACGAGAGAGAAAATGAGGGAGGTGGACTGCAAAATGTAAGCAGAAGGAGGTAACAGGCTCAAAGAAACGTAAATAGTCAGATGTTGATGTGAAAAGTGTAGTGCATGTGTGTGAAAGCCGGTGTGCAAACAAGTGTGCTTGGGTTACGAGTTTGGGGTATTTCTGACAAAACCCTTTCCCACAATGGTCCTCAACTGTGCCCCTTAACTACACATTCTAGCTAAGGACTTAAATATTGTACAGTCTAAATTCTTATGCTCTCTACTGCCCTGTTGTGCTCTTTATGCACCCCTTCCCCAAGCAAATAACAGACCTCATCTCACTTAGTGTTCATTTAGACAGAACCTTTTAAATTTAGGTTTAGTTGTAGTTTTTTGTCTAAAATATCTATTTATTCATGATTTATTCTTCTAAATTGTTTGATTTTTAGACTAGTTTAAGTTGATGAAATTTCACAACATTTTAGTCGATAAAATCGACTGTAAATTTAGTCAACTAAAATATGAAGTGTAAAGTGTAAGGCATTTTTTATGTTTCCTAGAATATCTGAAGTCATGCTGTAAAATTGGATAAAATGAAACATCTAATAATTTTTATTGAATGCTAGAAAAGTTAAAACTAATAAATTATTGCAATAAAGTAACAGAAGCTAATGTAATGCAACCACCCTTATTCAGGCCACCTGGCAGAGCATCACAGTTACAATACTGACGACAAACAGTGAACCTGCTCTACATGAGTATATCATGCATCATATTCCCAACTTCTCATGACTTTCTACATGACCAAATTAGGTCTTATTGAATTGATTCTACCCCTTAGCCCTTAGTCAAGAGGAGGGGTGAAAACACACTGCTGAGAAACGAGACGCCATTCGATTCCCGCTAAGTGAGCACCCAGAGCCGCTTGCTAGCTGTGACATAGGCAGATGCGACAACAACCGTAGCTACGGCTGTGAAAGCCAGCTCGTTATAACGAGAAATTTAAAATACAATCAACTATGCAAAACATGATTAATATTTACTTGATGAGTTAACAATTACTCATAATTAAGTGCTTCCTTCGGTCTCCGCTCTGCCTTGTGTTGGCGGGCGAGGTGTGTTATGGGAAAGTGAGGTTCTTGTCTGTCTTCGATTCATGAGCTGTGTAGGCCTTGGTCTTGGGACACCACTTCACTAGAAGTGAACATGTAAAGCCAAAGGGTAAACCAAGGGGTAGAATTGGGGCTTACCCAAAGTCTCTGTCAAACATTGAAGTTCCATTCTAGTTTTTTATTTGTTGATGAAAAAGGTCAGTTAATTTAGTTATAGTTTTTATCAGTTGCTGTCTAGTTTTCGTCAGGGAAGAAAATGTTGGGACCTGGATATTCATGGGACTCTTTTAGTGTTCCCACACAGAGTTTCATCTTAACCACGTTGTTCACTACAACAGGCACTTTTTCTGCTGGAACTTTGAAGGCATAGGTAGCTTATAATCGCGCAGCGATGTTTTTCCCCTGTGTGCGCCTCTTCTATTTTTTTTCTCTCAACACAAGACTCTTTGCTTTCCAGTCTTCATCAATGAAATGGGCAGTCACTGTCATATAGGACTCCATTCGAAGAGACGTACACATCTGTTATCTTTATCTATTAACTCGGAAACTTTCTCTTTTTACTCCCTCGTATTTTGCCGTTAGTGCATGCGTAATTGTCTGGCGCGCTGACACTGAATATCCAGGTTTCAATGTTTTTCTTGGCCTTCCACGACACCAATGGGCCTCATATCCTAAGAAATAAAACTGTCAATTCGTTCTGTGATGTCGTTTTTGCATTTGGGTGTTTATATGAGGCATAAAATCCAGCGCGACTGGGTGAGGGATGCTGCTGTTGCAGCGGGCAGGTGCGTATGCAGCTATAAAATAAACGATTATTAGACTAGAATATTGAAATATTCTTAAATAAAAATATTGAAATGAATGATAAATACATTAAAATGGTGTTCTGAGACATGATGGGGGTGCTCAGAAAATACCCCCATTTCACTTGATACGTTTCTCCTGATGAAATGAACAGCAGGGGAAAAAAATAAATTGACACATTTGGTCGACCAATCAGAATTTTGGTCGACTGAGGACACATCGACCAATTAGTCGACCAGTCGACTTGGACTTTACAGCCCTACATTTTTGTAAATATAAATCTAACAATACTATGTATACAGCTGATCCAGAGCGACACACCCCAGTCAGAAGTGCAAATAAATTGATTATTACAGGAGCTAAATAACTGTTCACACTGGGGGCATCCATCTTTGATTGTCAACTTGGGGGTGACGAGGTTTCACCGAGTTTCCAGTAGGAAATTCAGACTTCGGGGGTCGTTCCAGCTGCAGTTTCCTACTCGGAACTTGGAAATTCCTACTTCTGACTACAACTGGAATGCACCAAGACGTAATCGAAGCCAAAGCGTGTGTTTGTTGTGTTGTAGCTCGGACCTTCCTCAGAACTCTGCATTGATTTACAACTCCTTTTTTTCAACAACTTACAGGATGCAAAGTGACGAGGTAATGTATCTCTTTCTAGTTACATAGCGGTAGTTTTTGACGTGTGACAACAAGCAAGTTTTGAAAAACTTCGTATCGTAGTTTTGTTGCCGGCTATATATCGCTACTTACAGCCCGGTGCTCTAAGACGTGTCCCAATAATATAAATTTGCTCTAGTTTTAATTGTCTTGTTCCCGGAGTTGAGTAACCAGGTCAGTCCAGTCCAGCCCTGTCCTGTCCGATCCGACCAAGAAGCTAAGGAATAGCATTTATAGATAACCTATTTTGATGCTATAAAACTCATCAATAAGTGCGTATTTCAATCAGGCATATATCTAAAAGTGAGACTTCTTTGCAAATATTTAGAAACTCCTCACAGTCTTTTTAAGGATAGCATATGTTTTTACATTTGGACAGATGAATGAGGAAGCAAAATGGTTTTGCTGAGAAATTCAACTTTCACCAAGGTGAAAGTCCAATAACATCTGAAAAATGTATATGACGCTGATTCATTCATAATTGAGGAAAGCTAATCAAGAAAACAGTGTGCTGTGTACGTGTGTGTCTCTCTTATTAAAGAAAATTTTAATCAGCCATCGAGAGCTTTACGAGAGTTTCGTAAACACCATGGGGTGAAACACCTCAAGGAGTGTCGCCCAGTTGTGGAGCGTATCCCTTAAATGATTAATCAGGGGAAATTTTAAATGGAGCGTTAGAGCAAACTTCTTTTACATAATGGAGGATGTCAGGGTTTTTTTTTATCTCATGTTAGTAGGGGGGCTGTGGGAGGATGTGACAGGCCAAGGACACACACTTTTGTTTTTTAAATAAAGAAATAAAAAAACATTTAAAAATGACTTTTAAGGCCTGCCTAAACTCTGACTCTATCTGTTTTTAAGGTCAACCAAAGGTTCATTTTACAGAGTATTTTAATGGTGTCTCTGTGGATTGAACCCAGCTGCCCCCTTCAGTAACCCAAAAGTTCAAGTCACACACACTCTTTGTCCAACTTTTTCTTCTGTAGATAAATATAATACATAATCTACAGGAGAAAAAGCTTTATTTAGCTTTAATATGCATGAAATATTATTTTAAAAAATTATTAAATATTATTGTTAAATATTATTAAATATTATTAAATATTGCAATAAGGATGTTTTTCAATCATCTAAAATCCAAAAATAAAAGCTTAGACTCAGTAGCCTGGCATAAAGTAGTCCCTCTGTTTAATGCAAAACCTGCAGCAAAAACATGTATTTGGCAACATTTCAAAGAAATTCAAAAAACTTCTACATTTAACTGGCACAAATAAATTTAAAGGTAGCATACGGGCAGGTTTGGCCTCGTGCACCAAAATGTGTGAAGGCCAAGGCTGTTTTCTACAGAAGCCCTAAAAGGCCATGGTTTTTCCATGGTTTTTTAGCACCATTTTCTCGTGATAACGACTTAATTTCAGTCTTTTTCCCGAGATCTCGAGTTATTTATGTTGTTATCCCGTGATAACGACTTATTTATGTCGAGATCTCGAGAAAACAAGCTTCGTTATCCTGAGATAACGGCATAAATAAGTGGAGATCTCGGGAAAACGACTGAAATTAAGTCGTTATCACGAGAAAATGGTGCTAAAAAACCATGGAAAAACCATGGCCTTTTAGGGCTTCCGTAGTTTTCCTACAAAACTGTTTTATTCCACATTAAAAATGTTTTTTAATCATTGTGATAGATTTTGACCGTCACAAACTGGTTATTGTAAGAGAGAATACTGTAATCATGACATAATTGCGGTTAACTGCGCAGAAGTGTCCCTTTCTCTTTACCTTGCACACTTTGCACTCCTAAGTGGTTTTCTATCAAATGTGCATTGTAAGAAATACCATAGAGCAGAAGTACAGGTATTAGGACAGGGCCAAAGATGAGAAGAATTAAGAAGTGTATGTCCGTGCTAGTATTCTAACGAGATGCCCCTTTTAAGCGAGGGATAAAATGAAAAAAAGAAGCGAGAGGAAAAGGTTTCTTTGCTCACACAACACCTTTGCTAATCTTTAATTTATCATCGCATAGCACCTCGTGTGTTGTGGAGCTGATCCAGTCAACTCTGAAAAGTTCAAAGAGAAAAAAACTGAGAGAAGTTGTGAAGTGAGATCTGACAGCGGGAGAACAGCCACACAAAAAGAAGAGAGGATAAATGCAAACATCACATAAAAAACAGTTCATCTAAAAGGTTTTAATTAGCAGAGGTTTGTCAGGATTAATTGCAGGTGCACATGCTAATTTTAAACGGGCTGAATTCTCTACGGGGGCGCCACAGTGGAGCCAAGAGAAAGAAGGAAATAGAGAGAGAGAAGAAGGAGGAAGAGGAGGAGGAAACGAGTGGGAGGAAGGCAGCAGAGAAAAGAAGAGGAGAGAGAAGAGTGGGGCGAGGGAGAGAATAAATAGAGACATACACAAAAGAGATGGAGGTGGTGGAAGAAACAGCAAGAAGAAACCGTGAGGAGGGAGGAGGGAGAGTTGTGTAAGGGCATCGCAGCTGAAGAAAGAAAGATGAAAAGAAGACGTGATTAGCACGAGATGATAAAAGAAGAGTCAAGGGCTGAGGCGGGTGTTGGAGAAATCTCAGAAAAAAAAAAAAAAAAAAGGTTAACCAAGCAGGGAGTAAAGAAATGCTCTAAATCCACAGTGTGCTAAGGGGAAGAAAAGGCTGGAAACTCTGCTGATGAGTCTTCTGAGGGGTCGCTCCGCAGGGAACCTATTGGACTAATATCTTCCAAAATGAAGCGGGAAGTGTGACTGTAAATGAGGGAGCGGGGAGAGACAGAGACCCACTCGGATATGTGTTTCTGTGCAGCGACAGTGCTCCGTTTCCATAGTAACAAGTCAAATAAGCCTCCGCATAACACCATGATGGACAAGGTTAATGCATAATGATCCACTGCTTTGCTTTTTACCACGCATTAGAAATGAATCTTCAGAAAGGGCTACAGGCAAACAAGCAGAAGTGACATGACAGAGGGAGCGTGCAGTCTGAAGAAGCTCAGGACAAGAGGTTGCATGTAGTGGATCATACAATGACAGTTGTCAAGAGTGGATATACAATCTACATAATGCCTAAAGTAAGCCATCTTTACACTGCATCAACAAATCAGAGATGACACATGGATTCATCTGCTAACACAGACACATATTATATTACGAACATACGCTATGCATGTACAGCAATTACATGAATAAGTGCCGCACAAACACTCTGCGGCATGGTGCCTTTGCTTAGTATACATGGATAATGTGAAGTTTTACCCGAGACCTTTCTGAAACAAACAGCTTTGGCTATTCATGTCAGCTGTCTGCATGAACACACTTGCTTGTATGCCTGTAGTTATTACGAGACTCCATTAAAAGCTAGCCTTCGGTATTCACAGACACCACCTGGAGTCCTCTGTTAACTGGATATACACATGTCATGACAATTGAGTCACATGTGTTCTTAATTTAGGGTCAGACATCCACTATACTTACCTAAACTGAATAAACTACTCCCAATGGGTACTCGCCATATGGAGTTTTTCAGGGTACATACAGAAAATGTGGACACACATTCTTACACGATTCACAAACAATGCTTCTGCCATCGCAATGGTACACTTTGCCGTGATGCACAGACTGATTGTTGTTTTAAGCTAAACTACCCCATCCACGGAAGATACTGATCTGTTTTTCAAAATTCTGCTTTGAAAAATGTGAAGTTTTACAACCTTTCACAAACTAACAAGCTCCAGTATGGCCTCAAATTATTAAGACAGGTTGGTCCGCCCTAAAGAAGCTCTTTGTTTTAGGTACAGCTTTTTGTATCTACTCCGTTTTAAAATCTGATCTTTAGCTGCCACCCAAAGGCAATTAAAGCTAGGGTTGGTATTCTGATTTAGATACACTTCATAATATACTGGTTAAAATCCCATCATTTTTGGATGATTACGCCCAAAATATATCCGCTAATCTAAGTTCAGAATGAGGAATGTTCTTAAAATACCTGGGAGCGAATCACCAACAGCTATCTACACGCCTACTAATGTAGCCCACATAAACCTGGAAACTAACCAAAATTAAGCTCGCTGCCCATTTTAAACCAATCAAATTCTGTCCCCACCTGCTCTCAAAAAAGCCCGTACAAAGGTTTTTAGTCGGGGCCGGGCGTGCACAGACTGCAATGATTCTTCTGGGCAAGGAAGCTGAGTCCCAGCCCGACCACTGGTCAAGCAAAAAAGATTTTTGTCATTTGGTATTAAAGAGTCCAGAACATTTTGACAAAATCAACATGGAATTGTTGCCATTGTTTTGTGCTTTTCATAATGTGTGAGCAAGGACTGTCACTAATATGGTAAGAAAAAAGTTTCAAGATCACCTCAATTCTAATACAGCTGTACCAATTTGTATCATTTATTCTAATATTGTGACAAGCATTTGTTATCCCTTAATAATTACATATATATATATATATATGTATATATATGTATATATATATATATATACATATATATATATATATATATAGAGAGAGAGAGAGAGAGAGAGAGAGAGGTGTGTGTGTGTGTGTGTGTGTGTGTGTGTGTGTGTGTGTGTGCATGTATACATAAAACGAGAGAGAGAGATAGGATATTACCATTCAGCTAAAAGTATGGACATATGCTCTTTTTCGCCAATTTTGCCCTGCCCTACTCCACATATAAAATGTTCATGTACATGCTGCTGAGATGAGCTCCATCATGCCAATAGGACAGAGGCATCCGTCAAACCAGGCTTAACATTTACAAAGAGCATTGATCTCTGATGTCGGTCAAATGGCACAAACCACCGCTAGAATAACCAGAGCTGCTTGAGTTGCTTGACGGCCCACACTCACACCCGAGGACTCGAAATGTGCCAATAAATACCGTGCACGATCAATCAGGCCATGAACTGTACATCTTGATCAGCTCTCCCTACAGTGATGAATAAGTGCTGATTTTAATGGTCGGCTGTTTTCCCTGAGTGCTGTGGGCTGTTACAGACTGATGTGTATGTATTCTGAAGAGGCTCCCAGCAGCAGCCTGAGACATTAAACTGAAGCTGCCACACTATTTAAATCACACGTAGGCCATCATTATCAGCCTCTACTATATCCCCTGAGACTCCCTGAGGTGGGCTGCAGAGTATAGCATTTGAGAGGCATTGTGGGTAACATAAGCTGACAGGCATATCTATTAAGGAGCACATTTACATTCAGTGTGTGGTCGGTTGCAGGTAAAGAGTGGTACTTTTGTCATATCTGCTGAAGGAGACTGCATCAGACATGATTGATAAATAATAACAAATAACTATGTGTTTATATTTCTAAAGTCACAGCTGTACCAATTTGTATCATTGGCTCTAATATTGTGACAAGTATTTGTTATCCCTTAATAATTTCTTTCTAAAGTCACTTTGACTTTAAACTAAACATCTTCACTGCCATGAGTTTAAAGACTGGAGATATTTATGCAGAGAGGTGTTGACATTGTTTTGTACCATTTAGACAGAGTGTAAAAGCCAGTCTATGCTTGATCTAGGAATGTAACAGTTACTAGTAAAATGACAAACTACAGTAAAATTTCCAACAGTTTGTACTCCCGATTCTGTTCTATACTGGTAAACTGTGTTTGATCAGCACACTGTGTAAAAGCCAGTCTATGCTTGATCTAGGAATGCAACAGTTACTAGTAAAATGACAAACTACAGTAAATTTCCAACAGTTTGTACTCCCGATTCTGTTCTATACTGGTAAACTGTGTTTGATCAGCACACTGTGTCAATAGCTTATGGTGACGTTGCTCATTTCCTGGAAAAACCTGAACTAAGTGTCTGCTCCTCAGTAAAACTGCGGCAGTCCCTCACAGACGGAGGCGTGCAGGTGCAGTTTGTGTTTGGCCTCTGAGAACGACAGTACGGCTGTTGGTATACACACAGACACTATACTGGAGATTTTGTTTATTTTACCTCAAAACAGACAAAGTCTAAAGTCTGGTGGATTTTTGGAGTTTACAGGAATGTCGAGGGGAAACTGATTGAAGACGGTCACCCTGTCGAAAACACAAAGCTGTTGCCAGCAAAAGAAAAGACATATGTGATTAAAACTACTGTTAACTCCTTAAGTAAGTGAGCCGACTGAGGGAGAGAGAGTGGGAGTGAGAAGGTTCAGTGAGCCATACCTGAGTTAATCATAGGTGGTATATCAGTATTTTCTGTGGGAAAAAAGTATAAATGTGGTAAATAACAGCATTTGCATAATTTTGGAGTGTGTTGTTGCCCTTCTTTTGCTGTTTATTTGCTGTGTTTTGCCGTATTTCATAATTGATCGTCTTTTTCCATCATAGATGTGTTTTATGGATTTCATCAATGGTAATTTGGAAATATTGAAGGAGGACATGTGAAGAAAAATCTGCTAGGGACAGGACAGACCAGAGGAGAGTCATGGAAGGGAGCTAAATGGACAGGAATTGCCTCAGGGCCTATCATCAGTAAAAAAAAAGGCCTGGACATGGTCTCATATAACGAGCTGTAACATGGACATGGACTAACAAAAAATTAGTGAAAGGATGCAAAATGGGTTTGGTTTATTTTGGTCACCTAAAAACTTTGAACATGTTCATTTATGATTGTTTATGAAGACAATACTGTTTAAAGCTCGAATCACTTTTTCATGTCTTGTACTTACATACCGTTTAAGCATTTATAACATAATAATGACAAATACTTGCCAGAATTGTTTTTTATTTCTCATGAAAAAGAGTGAAAAAGTTTACTTAAAGGACATTTTCTGACACATTTTTGAACAAAAAGGTCAAAAAGGACCAGGCAGACTGTTTTAATAATAGTATTCAAAGGGTTGAATTATTTCAGGCGTGTGTAAAAGCACTTTTTGAACATTTTGAGCACACTGCAACAATACCGCGATAATAATGACAACAGGGATATTTTTTGTAACAAAAAGCATGATATGAAATTTAATATGAAAAATTGCCCAATATTGGGTGTCCTGTATTTGCTGTGGCATGATTAAAAGTTTACTATCTGTGTTCTTGAAAACATAGACTGAGGCAGATGTAGGACATTGCCACTTGGTAAAAAATCTGAAAACTAAAAAAAAATACACTGTCCTAGAAAACCAAGATGCTTTTAGGACTAGCTGTGCATGTGCAATCCTGCTGAAGTCCACCTCCAAGCGGGCTAGGGCCAGAGGAGTGAATTGTACTTAAGCACAGAGCAGAGCACTCACACTACTCTGGAATTTGGGGGGAGTCCCACATTTACACGCACAGTAAGGCTAGTGTGAGTGCTCCCTTATATTTCTTTTCTTTCCCGTCAATTTTAATCTAGAGGTGATCATAATGCACAAGGCCACGGAATTCCTGATGTTCTTAGCCAAGTTATCAGTGACAATGTGGAAAACTGCCCCTTCTCTCAATATTAACAAATCCTTCGAAAAACATCGCCACATCGATCTCCACCTCCTTGAGCCATGACCAATATTCCCTGATAAATTCATCAAAATCCATACATAGCTTTTTCAGTTATCATGCTAACAGACAAACGGTAGCAAAAATACAACCTCTTTTGAAGAGGCCATAGATGGATGGCTATTTTCACTAGAAAACAAGAAAATATTGTCAAATAAAATCCTGCAATTTTTTTGTATCTGGGCACTCGTTTTACTACACCTTACCTTATTATTAAAAAAAATAACTTACTTCTACCTTTTTTTATTTCAAAGAGTAAACAGGTGCAAAAATAAACAAAATAGGGTTTTAATTGTTGGGTCTTTATATTCAACATCAAAAAGCAGCTCTCAGACTGAAAGCCTAAGCTAAAGTTGTATATACAGTAAAATAAATTCAGGTCGAGGCTGTTATTCAAATTTTGCATGAGACAAATTTCCTGGATTTAAGAAATCATCCTATTACAGATGCTGATATCAAATAATCAGAAGAGATAGAAAGAGGCCACAGCTACAAGAGAAAAAGGTTTTGAATAACTTGTAGCAGTAGCTGATGAAGTTCATGAATAATCATGAGGACGTGTCAGTCAGAGCTGAGTGACACTGCTGGGTTCAGTCAGGTAATCAGACGCCGTGCTGCTCTAATGGCTCTCCTGCAGCCAACACAAGTTTCTACTTATATCCTCTGTAATTATTCAATTCACTTTTATTGAAACAAGTGTCACTGTGAGTTCAGTGTTTTCTCTGAAACATAATGGCTCTCCGGTATGAAATGCCAATAGCGAATAAAATGCCCTGTATCTAGAACACATTTGGCATTAACTACAATCACATCTTATATCTTAAAACATCTTTCTTGTTATCAGTTAGCCCTACGAGGAGACTTGTAGGACTAACTGAACCTGCCAAAACGCTGGCAGACTTTAGACCTAAAACAAAAATATAACCCATCTAGGCTGCAGTGGTAAAGTGTTGATGTTATCATTAATGATACAGCAAGAAATATGATTCATGAAGACACTTTTGAGTAATACATTTATAGTTTGAAATGTTAAAACACCTACTCATCACAGTAGGCTGTTTTCAATAAAATAAGGACAGCAGCCATGACGGTATCTGTCACAGCCCAGCGAATCTTCAGCCAAAGTTCAGCCCATTTCAAGTTTTTTTGTTGGAGTCCAGCATTCTGGCACCAAACTGTATCCCTGAGCCTCGTTCTGATGATTAAGGGGGCTTCTTTTAAATCACACAGGGCTAAAGTCAGTGTGAATGCAGCCAGTCTGATTCTCTCATAGCCCTCCAACTTCCAGAGGCTCTCATCTCTGAGCCCATTTGTTCCTCCTGAAGAGTTTAAAAATGGCTCATACATACGAGTGCTCAGTGAAATCCTAAAGCAGCTGGGTCTTTAGGTTTTTACTAAAGTGAGCAAACAGAGCATTTGTTGGGGACTATTCTCAGCTGTGGATCAAGACAGACTTGGTTGTTCTATGAGTAGTTTGAGACTGACACAGAATAACACAAATTGTTGTTCTTCAGAAGAATATGCTGTCCACTGAATCAGTGTGGCCTTTTTCTATGTTCTTAACAGTTGAGCCTTTGCAGCGAAATTGACGACTTTCAGTGACATGACCAGCACCAAGTGCTAAAGAGCAAAGACTGTTAGCTAACAGTGTATGGATCTGTAGTACAGGCTTCTTTATTTTTTTCTCCACATAATGACACATTTATAATCCACGAAAACCGGAAAACTAAGATATTTGAAGCTGCCTTTCCACCAAGTAGTCTGGTTTTGTCCTTTGTGGCTCGGTGCAGTTTGGTGTAGTAAGCTCCATTTTTACCTCCGCCAAGGAGGTTATGTTTTCAGGAGAGTTTGCAGCATAGGAAAAGGAAGAACTGATTCGATTTTGGTGTTGATCCGGATCAGCGTCTGGCCGCCATAACGAAAAATGTGATTTTCATGAATAACTACTTGACTAAAATAGATATCATTATGATTCCAATTGCTAATGGTATGTTTTCATGGTCAAGGAATCTAAATATTTTGATGAAAGAAAGGTAGGACTATAATTTATGGTGAAAATCACAATATGGGTGAGGACTGTGGCACTGGCAGAGGTCTGCGCTCTTCGAGTGCTTTTCTAGTTGCTTTTGTTTCCACAACCAGCCATTTCCTAACTTTAGGGCAAGAGTGCTTTAGGAAAACAACATCAGATCATCGACACAGCTACATCATATTAGGTACTTTTTCCAATATTTTCAAAGTGAAAACACCACCAACAGTGTACGTAACTACTGTGAGCCGGATGACCTGGGATTAATGCACCATGATCTGCACTTAAGTTTAAGGCTATTTGGATGTTTTGAAAGAATTTGGGACATTATTCACATCAAGAAAAGAAAAAAACATACAGCAAGGGCCTACAGGCTTCAATCTAAATCTACATTAGCTTCAAAGTTCTGCACGTGGGTCACACTAGCAAACCACACAGATATCAATGTCCCCATTTTCCACCACTTAACATGGATCCCTGTGGTCTCAATGAAGTCTGTGCCAGGCTTCTGCTAGAATACAATATTAAATCAACACTAAAAGGGGTTTTTACCCCCAATTTAGACAAGCACTACACAGCCTGTTCCAGAACATTTGCCTTTAGGTGTGCATTCTTTCTTTTGAGTGTACTTCCATGGCACAACTTGTAGATCTATGGGTGGAGGTACAAAGTGAGGGGTGGGTCATATCAGAATAAGTCATTGTAAAGTCACATAGAGAGCTCTGTAAGCATGTTTTTTTCAGACCTCACAATCAGAAGATTGTGACGTCTGGGTTGGCTTATTTCACATTTTGTGAATGAGTAGATACTTGCAGTACCCAAATATGTATGTAAAAAAGGGGGCTATAGCCTTCAAGAAACATAGTAAATTATGTTTTGATATATTCATATAAGACAATCATTTTCAAAATCTTATTTTTGCAAACCAAGCCCACTCCTTATTGAAACAATTTGCAGATGCAGATTCATTAAGATGTCTTAAGTTCTTTCTTAACGCACTGACATGGAGGAAGAAAAAGGATTTATGTGGCATAATCTGTTAGTAAGTTTAAGGAATACAAGGAAATGCACATAAGGTTAAGTAACCAGAGTCTGAATGCTGCCAGCATTGAATACACAATATTGTTTTGGAGTCTCTTACTCATATTAAACATTACACTCAGTACATTTTTCTGCCCACTTGTTGAGAAACTAGAATTCACACAAAATCACTAGTTTATCGAGGAGGGTCTTAGGTGTTTCATTAAGTGCACTTTAGTCCAGTCAAGACTCCTCTGGCTGTTAATTGCTCTTATAATGAGACCCTCTAAAGACCTCTACTGTCTTATTGAGGTTGCCTCAGCTCTCTAAATAACATTATACGGCCTCTTCATCAGAGGCAAATAAACTGACCGAGGCACAGAGCGCACACATACACACAGTGTAAGGAGGGGGTGGGGGCCGGATCCATCTATCCCCTCAAGTCTTCATTACCTCATTGAAGCCATTTATTCCACAGAGGTTATATCTGCTGCTCCGGACTTAATTTAGCAGCCAAGTGATGCGTCCCTCTTGGCAGCATCACAGGGGTCCGCACAGCCTCAGAGGAGCTGGACCAACGCTCTTTCACATCTACAGCATACATAAAGAAATATGCCATGTCCTCACAAAACAATACAAGAGGCAGTGCTGGATACATTTGGCTACAAGATTGTTTTTATTTTATCTTTTAAAGGAAACAATTTCAAACTCAAACATGTTTTTCATCAGAGGCAAAATGATACTCACAACCTTAATTTCAGTCTCAGCCCAGAATTTGTTGTCACTGTTTTTCCTATTAAACACTAAACTATGATCCAGGAGTCTTCTCCACATTAACAGCCAACCTGTATTTACTGCATTACTGCCAGTTATATCTGAGAATTCAACAGGTACCAATCTCAAAGCCTCAAAGACCAAAAATGACTAGATACAGTAAAAGACCAATTGATTTATTTTGTTTGACAAAAACTAAAGGCCTATGACTTGCCAAACACTTCTGTAATCCCCTAAGAGGCCAGCTAACACCTCCTCTAGCACCTGGAACTTCACCACCTGCCAGCAAACCCTCCGTGCTGGGCAGAATTACTACACTGAATTTATCAACTGTTATAAAATTAATATGAACCCCCTGTTTAAGACAAATACAACAACAAGCACACCATTGTGTCTTTGAGCAGCAATAAGAGATCCTGTGATGATTCAGTCAACGCAAACGTCTCATAAAACCAAATCTGATCAGGAGAAAATCTGTCCCTACAGTTTTGTGTCTCTCACAGACAACACGACTGACTGCTGAGGTCAAACTACACAATTAATACAAACTGCATATAATGACTAATTTGAGCAATACTTTAAAACAGTTTGTCATCGAGGTACTGTTTCTCACCAACATGTATCTTTTTACAGCCTAGTGAAAGCTCCTTTATAACAAATCAAAAAAAGCCAGGAGACTGCTCTAAATTCTTACATTTCCCAGTTTGTTTTTCAGCCATTTGCAAAAGTAAATGAGTCGAGCATATGTTCATTTGTGTAAAGTCTTAGTAGTGTGTGGCGTAGGGGTCTGAAATGGGGTGAAGACAGCATCATCATTAGAGAAAAAGTCAAATTAACAATTAAAAAATGGTATTATAAACATACACATCAACTCTTACTTTAAAGCTGACAACTTTAAAACAGTTCAGGGATTATACTGACAAAGGCAACCTCACAATTTAATGTAGCTTAGATTATGTACAGAGCAAAGGGTTACATGTACCATTGGTTCCAATATATATATAGCACAGTTTAACAATACATTAGCTAGCAAAAAGTCTATGAGACAGTCTTTGTACTTAAAAGACTTATTTTAAGACACTGGAAATCAGATAATGCACCTTCAGTTGAAATGTGGATGAGGGAGGTTTCTCCATGCGAGACCCTTTGCATGGAGAAACTTCGATATAAAAATACGGACAGACAGGCAATTTTTGATGGAGTATGGGAGCCAGTACTACAGTACCTGAAGGACTTGAGAGAGGCCAATGCTACAATATAAATGGTTAATCTGGACACTCTGTCAGTGCTGACTGTAAGCAGGTCTCATTAGCTTTCAGACATATGGGTTTTGTTTGGTTTTTACTGCCATCATGAATGTGCAGCTCAACCCCACATTATCATTATTGTTTCAGTCTCTTTTCCTTTTGTTGCTGTTTATTTTTTCTGTAGTACCCAAGCTGCCAAAACTTATATCATACTGTCATATTTAACTTATGTTTAGAGTTGCTGCTGTTTTTGTTTTCTCTTGTTTATTCTCCCCATGATTATTTATGTTATTACTTTGGTTTACTACAAAAATATAAAAATATGATTGCTTTGTTGTAGACATATATCCTGTCCAATGTTTATCTTGCAATAAAAAGAATATAAAAAAAAAAAAAACAATACATTAGCTGATTATTTGTGGTACTGCTCCTTTTAATTTCAAACTTGACGGATATTTGCACCCATTCAGCCCTGTGTGAGCAGAGCGACAAAGGCCCAATTTAACAGCATACTGCTGCTTACAAGGTACGACAGGTAATGGGCTTGCAAAGCATTAATTATTAACAGTCACCACACCTTTCTCTCTATTTATATTCCACTTGAATAACCCTGCTCCTGCACAGACTTACACCTGTCTCTTTGAACATAAGCAGCAGATGTTCAGTTATTCCCACAATAACCTCAAGCGTGTGGTTAAGTGCTAATATTTGGGATACCAAGGTTAAATACAGATAAATATATGATTAATCCAGTTTTATCTCTATAGAATATGTTCTTCCTTGCTTGTGTTCCCTTTTCTTTAGGACATAGGTATGACTGCAGTAAGCAGGGGGAAGTAGAAAAATGTAATGTGTTCTTAAAAATAAAGTATAAACATATTTTTACAATCAACAGTTTTTGCCTAAAGTGAAGGGACTCAAACAGAATGAAATGTTCTGTTCTTCAGTTACTCCTTGGCTTTTATTAACCTTAATTAGTCAAAAATTAAGTAAATCAAGATATTAGCTGTACCTGTTCCAATAAGATAATCGTTGAACTGACAAATTCATGAAGGGCTCCTCCAGGTCTTATTAGATTGTGTATGTCGATCTTGTGATAACAGACACTCCTGTGAACAGCTGAATGTTATTGTTACTTAAAGTGGTGTTATGAATTGATCCGAACTGGTTATCAGGTCATGATGTCAATCATTCATGTGCACCAGTCCGTTTAGCCCTGAATTGGCCCTGCACAAACCAAACAATGACCCAGTAATAAAAAAAAACCCTGTTATTGAGCCCCCCCTGTGTGTAATGCAGCTTGTCCTGTTTCATCCTCTGCTTCAAGCCAAAGTGATTCCCACTGACCTTTCACCTTTACTTTTTCCAGGAGGTGGGATGCGTGCTTGACACTACATAGGTATCAGCACTACAAAGAATATGCCTAAAGTCAGGAGCATTTTGTAATCCTCCACCTCAGAAATCAAGTTATATTGGTTTAATGTGATGGAGGCAAAACTTTTCAACTGTATTCTTGTCCGAACGCTCAAGAAAAGTTACAAAGAATCTCACCTGCTTAGAATTCAGGACTGCAGTATTGCTAAGATGTTAACTCTGGTAAGCAGCCATAGCACATACAGACCTGTATATTTATCTCACTTACCTGTATATTTATCTCACAACTTGGCAAATCTATGTTCATTAAGGGCATGACATTACAGATGGACCTATACCAATTCACATGATATCAAATGGACAGCATTTATCAGCTTAGCTTAAAAACAAGCAACAGTTCTCCTCTACAGCATGAGAGGAAATGACGACTACGCCTGAAAACATGCAGATTAATTATTCACCTTCAAAGGAAACAGTGAAAAAGGAAAAAATACTTATAATGTGTTTCTTTATTGTATTTACTCTTTTAATTGCCCAGTTATTTTCTGAGGATATTCTCCCACACAAGCAGACAGAGCTCTTTCACTGTTTTCCAAATATTCTTCAGTAGTTTTACAGGCTATAATTTGTGTCTCTTAGGAAGTTAGATGTTTTGTTTCTATAGTAAGCAGAAAAAAATGAAGCTGATAAAATGATGTGTGAAGTAGCAAATACTTACAGTGCCAGTAAAATGAAATGTTCATCAGTGTCTGCAAGCGCAGCTTGAGAAATCCACATCACAAATGTTCATCCTGTTTTCTGAACTTAAGGTCATAATAACTCTCCTTTGGATTTGATTCTGCAACTACTCAGACAAACAACCCCACAGAGAATCAGAATACTCACATCTACCTGAAGTAACTAAGTTAATTTTATTTATATGCCATTTTTCTAGAGCTGAGGCAACAAATTGCTTCTCAATAAAAAAAAAACATTAAGGTAAAATGGGAAATAGGAATATGACAACAATACTGACAACATCTGATGCTCTGACCACGGCAGGGAGCTAAAATATTATTAACATTTTATTGCTACCAACATTCCCCATAAAGCCGTACCAGAGTTACTGATCTGCATTGTCAAGTATCAGCATTACAAATTTATGATTTAACACAGACCTGACTGTTTCACTCATTGTATCTATGTTTAGAAACAAGTCCTTTGCTGAAGTGCAAAGAAGGGCAGCTAATATCAGTCAACCTTAAGTTTTCAGTCAAACAGTTGAAATATATCGATGCCATTGTTATCCATCCTCATACAATAACAGTTCTGTCATTTACAAAAATAAACCCATTAATGTTATGAATCACAGAAATTCAGATAGAGACTGTTTTTAAAACGTGTGATTGCATGAAGTGGGGGGGGGGGGGGGGGGGGGTCCTCACTTTACACCGGCTCCTTTACTTTACAGAATATCTCACGTAAAACAGGTTAAACAAACCTAATTTTGGAAGAGCAAGATGAAATTATTCATTTATGGTTTCTGACGAATTTAAATCAGAGATTATTTTTAATCAAGCACTCGGAGTTGTTAATTTGGACTGAACCAACCTTTTTCATCGAATCTTGGTCTGTGCTCTTCAGCAAATCTTGACCCATTATTCACCAAAACCCCCCGACCACTCTCTCTCTCATTATCAATCCTGCCACAGGATTACATGAGGGGTGAAAGCCGCTCTGCTTCTCAGCCTTAGTTAATATGTGATTGGATCTTCTGCTTCTCACTGAGCTATCTCATCTTAAAGTCTTAAATACTCCAGAAATAAGACCTTCTTAAGATTTGTGATTGATATCATGAGATGTTTCACTGATTACATCGTCCACTTGCTGAGATAATTTACTGTGGCTTTACATTTAAAATGCTCTCCATGTACAGTCAGAAAATCTTGCACAGAACTACTTGGTGCAGTGAAATAACTCGTATTTGGTTATTTGCACATAGTAAGAGGTTTTGATTCTTTTCTTTGGTATGATTTTGTGTGTGTTTCATTCTGCACACCTCATTGGCATTTGATCAAAACCAAATTTATTAACTTAACGTTTATTTTCCATTTAAAATGTGCCAAAAGCCAGGCCTTCTTGTCCAACATCAGTGTCTGACCTTACCAATGCACTTCTGGAAGAATGGTCCAAAATCCCCATAAACACTCCTAAACCCTGTGAAAAGTCTTCCCAGAAGAGTTGAAGCCGTTATAGCTGCAAAGGGTGGGTCAACATCATATTAAACCCTATGGATTAAGAGTGAGATGTCACTAAAGTTCATATGTGTGTGAAGGCAGACGAGAAAATACTTTTGCCAGTATTGTAAAGCAATCAGAGAGTCTGCCATACTGAGTGAAGAGCACAGATTTTCCATTTTAGGGGCCCTTTCTGGGGTTAAGCCATCTCTGAGGGTGAATTCAGTCCACTTGAAATTTAAAGCTCAGCAGGGAGACACATTGTGCAAAGAGCTGTATTCACTTCATGTACATAACTCGAAGGGCATGGCTCTGGCACCTCATTAAAGTCTGAAACAGGAAACAGGAGCTGCTGCTGTTTAAGTGTACAGCCTCCAAGCTGCTCAAACTGCACTACTGTGATTGGACAGCACTTCTGAAAATATCTAAATGCCCAATTCATAGACTTGTCAAAGCTGTTAAAAAAAACATTCAGATCGGCATGACATGCTCAGTAATTTAACCTGACTTTTAAGCTGTGTGTTCTCACAGCATGTCGATTAAAAGCGCCTCAATTTTAGAGTTGTTTGACGTTTTGTCCTGAAAAGCAGCAGGCCCTTTGTGGCTGTGTCACAACCTCAACGTGCACCAAACTGCATAGTCTGTGGGAGCCTCTCCAGTGCTGCTTGCAGTTCAATACTTTTTATTAATTTATATTTTTCACTACTTATTGACTTTTTTATGTACTTTTTTTGGCATTTGTGCCTTTATTGATAGGAGAGAATGACAGTGGATAGGCTTGTGAAAGGGGTGAGAGAGTAGGGGAGGACACTCTGCAAACTGGCCACAGGCTGGATTCAAACCCGGGTCTGTAGAAGTATGAATATGGGACATGAATGGTTGCCAACCACTCTGCCAAACCAGCACACGACTTATTAACTTTAACCCATGCTTGTTTTTTAAGTATGCAGTCAAAAATGTTTGTGCTGAAGCATAGTGGTTATGTTCATGTGCCCAATGTACAACTGTACTGACTTAAGGCAGGAATGTAAATCCAGCCCTTGGCCCCTTTCCTGCATGTTATTCTCCAATCTCTGTTCTATTTATGACCCCATTAACTGTCCTACTTGCAGCTGAAAACATAGAATAACATGCCTTTAAAAGTAATGATTTTGTTTATATTCAATGCACATTACACAGGTGCTGTAAAATCAACTACAGTTAAAAAAAAACAAAGAATAAACAGTTCAAAAATTTTATCTCAATAATTAGAATAAAATCATTTTGATGAGAATTGATAAGATTTTATTGATACCAGTGCTGTTAATGATTCTGCTAATAGATCCAATTGTTTAACGATTCCCTCATTGATTCCTGCAGATTTTCTGTGTGGGTAAATGCTGACCTGTAGATTTTTAGTGGCAACAATGTCAAACACACGTCACAGCAAAGATAACTGCTTCTACAAGTTGCTGGTGTTTCCACTCACTGAAGGTTGTGCAGTTGGCACCTTTTGTAAAAATGAAGCCACAATTCTGACGCTTCTAAACCCTTCTAAATTAATAAGGGAACTGATTAGCAAAAAGACTCATGATATCAATTCTTTGATGGAGCTGTGAACGATTCTCGACTGGAATTGGCTTTCGATTCCCATCCCTAATTCTGATGTTGTCTTTGCAATAATTGTGCAACCCAGACTGAAAAATCTGTGATTTTACTATCTGGCATTTTGCATGCTGTCAATAAGAAGAGTTGAGAATTAGTAATATTCTTTAATACTGTCGGTATATCTTAAAAAACGTCTTCATTGGTGTTTATCTTGATTATTCCCTGTGAAAAGATGGTAAAAAAACATTTCTGCTTTAAAAAATAAGCCCTCATCAAAATAGCTGCAAATTTATTTTCTCATCATCTCAGCTTTTCTTCCCACATGAACCTGGAAATTCTATCTCAAGATGCAATCGCCCAGATCCAGTCCTACACAATCTCAGTAATATGAGCCCACACACTCCCCTCCACTTAGAACTAAATCTTGCAGCAGAGTCCCAGACACAGGATTACGTGTCCTTTTTTTCCTCTCTTCTCACCCTCCAATTTACCCCCCTCAGAGGTTTGCTCTACCTCTCGGCATCGCCTCTGTCGGCACTGATCACCTGTTTCTCTGTGTGGTTACAGAAACACACAACTGCCTGACTACTGCTGCTGCTGTTGTTGTTGCTCATATTTGACTCCTCTCTGCAGATGTCTTCCTTTCAAAATCATCCCCACTCCTAAGTGATTCAGGGATAATTTATTAATTAATATTGCCGTTTATGGCGGGGTTTAAAGAGGCAGAGTCTCTGGAATTAGTCAGCAAACACAAACACTTAGGAAATCAAAATGCAGCCATCTGCTGGCATCAACGTTGTCAAATATTTAGACAGCTGAGCAAAAGCGGTGCCACAAACTGTCAAAACCCAAATAATTTCCTTTATCTGTAATCAAACAAAAGTGATAGTGCCCTTAACTCAAGTGTTATTTTTGGCTTTGAGTGTTTTCATGATTACAAAAAACCAAGAGCTCATTTTCAGGGTCTTTTATGGAACAACCAAAAAGTGAGTGTTTGGCCATTTCAACCTACAAATCAGCATTTATCAATCTGAGCCTGATTTGAGCGTGGTGATAGGATACGATCAAATCCCCTGTCAGTTCTGAGCTTGCATACACCAATTTACACAAGGTGTAGTCTCAAGCTGTAAAAGATAAATCTGTATGTGAAGAGGAATCTTAAATGTATTCATCGACTGACATGTTCACAGATTAAGCTGAATGGTGATTTTAGATACATCATGTAAAATGTACTTTATTCTCCACTTCCAAAGAAGTATACATGTTTTAAGCAAAGGACAGCAGCAGGTTTGAGCTGATTTATTTATTAATATTTAACAAAAACTGCATTAAATTAGATAGACTCCTTTCAGTAATCAGAAATGTTTCTTTCTGTGCAGTAAAATATCTGCAGCAAGTATTGTAACACGCCTGAGGAAAAACTTAAAACTGTAGGAATTTGACAGAAAACAGTAAATCTGTGACGGGCTCAGCGCTCAAAATCATCTAATTAATGAGTCTGATCAAGAAAAATCTGCTCTCTTCATGGTTTATTTATGAAACATTATACCACAGTGTTCTTTAAATGCACATATTTAACATAAGGAGGCAAAGCTTTATAAAAATAATGGCTGAAGCCTGGTCCACTCTGGAGGTGAGACAGTTGAGCAAGGGGCGATCAAGAGTGAGGGAGCGTTGTGCATAGAGGTAGACAGAAAAGAAACAAACTGTTAGTCTGCTATCTAAAGTAATGTTATTGAACCCATTAAAGAGTAGTTGAACACTGTGGTAAATTGTTTCAGTCTGTTAAAGTGTTTCTCTTCAAACAGCCACAACATGCTTTCAGAGCACATTCATTTTCCATGTGCCACCCCCCCACCCCCGATGATCACAAACTACACACCTCTACTATAAAGCACGTCTTTTACTGTGAAGTTTTGATTTCTGATAAAACGTAAGATGTTTCTTAAAACTTAGCCGATCACTGATCAATAAAAAAACAGTGAATACATTAGTTTATTTAAGCTGTAGAAAGTCTGACCTCCTTTGAAAAGATTCCTCTTCAAACAAAAGCTGACATGCAGCATTTCTGAAGATGGTTCTGAAATGATGCCTCTGACAGTCAGCCTCCAGCTCAGAAAGATTTCTACTCTTTTTTTAATCAAGTCGTCTTAATGCAAGCATTTTCCTGAATAGCACATTTGTTGAGGCAGTTAACAGAAAGTTGGATGTTTTAGTGGTAAAAACTTAACTTAGACATTTAAAAAACAAAAGCAGGAATAACACAAACATTACATCAGTGCAGTAAGTGGCATGACATTGCACTGCCAGTTACAATAAAGTGTCTGTTAAAAAAAATAAGTGGCTGGTTTTGAATCCATCAGCTACAGTTGCAGGTAGGAGAAAAGTTGCTTTCTAGCACTGATGCGTGCCAAACTTCAATTCTGCCAAACTTTGGCTTTCTTTTAAAGGAAATAGATTCTGTTAATCTGCAGCTCCACACAGACGAATTTCTTCTTGTGAGCTAATCAAATACATTTTGTTGCACTTCTTCCTTACAGCATTTTATCTTTGAAACTTAATTACCATCTTACAGTGCCCTCTCAGTAAAGTCAGAAGCGTGACACTGTTCCCTAAGTCCTGATGATTGTTTCTCAAGCACGTAGAAGAGGAAACTCTCATTACGCAGCACTGGAGATCATTCAGCTATCAAACCCTGCCCTCTTAGGTTTTTCCCATCTTCACACTCTCCTCTGACTGTGGATCTTGATATTATCCAACCAGATTTTTTTCAACTGTGAAAAAAAACCTCAGTTGATGGAAGACTTCCAAATGACTACTTTCTGGATCATAATGAAAGTGACAGTTTCTGATTTAATTTCTGGAGCTTCAGCCTGAATGTCTTGATCATGTTATTAGTGAACACACACAGGGTGAAACACAGATCTAATACTACAATAAAACATCCTCTCAGCTACAGTTTGCATGGTGTTCAGTTTGATCCTGCACAAACACATACTATAGAAGAACATTTGAGCACCCGCTGACTTCAGTAACAGAGAGGCAGAGCAGTTTGGGTAGAGGTGGCATCACAGCAGCGGGCCCCCTGCTCTCTATTCTTAGCTCTTCCTCCGTCTCTCACAGTCACACATGACTAGGTTTAGAAGTGGAGAGGTAGAAAAGGCATCTTGGCTTTCTGCCTCTAACATAAATGGGATGGTAATAATGCTCGGTTTCCTTGTTTAGACTCTCTTTTTTTCTAACCTGCAGGACAATTAACATTTCATCTGCGACCATCTGTTTGTTTTCACATTCACAGAGTACAAAATAAGAACTGCTTCTGACCCTGAGCCTTCTCTGTTTCTCCCATCGAACTGGGCTGTTCTTTTTGTCTGCAAGTAGTGGAGAAATCTATGCGCAAAGGATTGAAAAAGAACTCATGACCCTTTCATCTGAAGAGCAGAGCACTCAGAATTTGCAAAAACAGCATGCAAAGGTGAGACTTGTTGCTGACTCTGTAAAATGCAAATTCCTTGCAGCTATAGTGTGACTGAATGGAGCTACATGAATTTTACATCCCAGTCTAAAGTTCCCCTCAAGACACATTTACGGGTATGTCAGTGCTCCGTTCTCATTAATATTTAGTTAAAAATGTTTTTTGCATATAAAAAAGAAAAAGCTCAGTCACAGGGGTGGAGGCCCATCTTTTCCTCCTCATAAAAATTCAGATGCTGGTTTCTCACCACGCCCAACCATTCTGCTGCCGGTGCGAGTTGTATACCAACATATTAAATGGGGACAAAGATAATGACTGATTTTTTAGAGCTCTGATTAAGACATTTACAAAACTTGAACGCTATATCCAAGCGACCTGTCTGTCCAACCAACCTCAGAATCGTGTTTTTCAAACTGATAGTTTTATGTATATTTCTCATTTTGAACACAGATAAAAAGAAGAGATGCACAAGACTGGATTTTTGCCAATATCTGATATGCCAATATTTTTCTGTGTTTATTAATGCGGATACAGATACCAGTATTTTGGATCAGAGCACAGTGTTTCCTCAAGATATTTTCCTTTGGGGTGGGGGTGGGTGCCTGAGCCTGATTTTATTTTTTACCTTTATTTTACCTTTATTGAACCAGGAAGTCCCATTGAGATTAAAAACCTCTCTTACAAGAGAGACAATGGACATGGAGCATCCTTTTCTTTATACAGAAGTGAAGGGAGGGCCTACTCTTAGTTTGAACTCTGCTATTGCTAAAGAGTCTGTCAAACCTTTATTTTTCTTCCCAAGCATAGTCAGGCTTTTATGTAAGTTTTATGATGATCCTCTACAGTTTTATTATGGTGAAAACAGTAATAGCTACTATAGAAATTAATTTAATTCTGACAATTCTATCTAATTCAAGGAATTCTTTTTGGGGCAAACATCACTTCTACCCCTCTTTTCACTGTAAAATTTACATTTGTGTTAGGGTGGGAGAAATAGTTTGTGTCACTTCTAAACTAAGTTTATATTTTAGAAGAGCGTGCATCAGATGTGTCCCTGGTTTGGGATCACAAGAAGCCAAAATGAGCAACTGCACTTTTGGAACAAGCCCAAAAACAGGCAACGTGCTACTGCCAATAGCTAGACATTTTTCCAAAGTCGCTTATAAAAAGCAGACCTGGTAACTTTGTGGTGTAGTTGTGCATGTGCCACATGTATGAGTGTGTTCGATGGCAGGCCAAGTCGACTCTGGCGGCTGCGATAACCGGCAAACGGGGGTGTGGAAAGGACAAACTACCTACTGCACGTGTGTTTTGCTTTATTGTGGAGAGCTGGGAGATAAACGGGGGGATTCACACGGACAGAAAAGCAAGCACAAGTCAGCAACTACACATTAAAAACAAGCCCAAAATAGACAATTTTCATGGCTCCACTACTTCCTGATATTAGTTGTGTACGTTCATTTCCTGTCTTACATTATTGGTCAAACTAATTAAGCCAGGTGTGTCTTACTGCAGCAGTTACAAAGGCAAAACTGGATTAATTAGTTTAACAAATAATGTAAGACAGGAAATGAATGCACACAACTAATTTCAGGAAGTAGTGGAGCTCTGAAAATGGTCTATTAGGCAACCTGTGATTTGAAAGAAACTCCAGAGAAAAACAAGCCCAAAGTTCCTTAGAATAAGCAGACTTGGCAACACAGGTGTGTGCTGTGTGAATGTTGTGAGAGAGGAGCAATGTATGTCAGAAAATGACATAATCAGGGTCAAAAAGTACAATATTGTAACATGTGACCGTAATTTATCATTTTTATGTACTTGCATTTTTTAAGTAGTGTTATCAACAGTTTTTTTTCACTTAAACTTAAGTGATTCCTATTGAAAGTGTTATACTTTACAAAAAACTAAACTGGTTGAAGCATTCCATCCACCAGTGTTGACCCAATATCATTTAAATAAACATTTATCCCAACAGCCATACCAGATTGAGCATCATAATACTTGATCATAAACAATATGTATAATTGAAACAGTATTACAGAATGTAGTTTAACAACAATTTGTGAAAAACACATTTTACAATTACATTTTAGTAACTTGCATAAATCAGGTAACTGCTGAGTAACTTATTTTTAGATATATGGAATTTCAGCTGCTAGTGGCCTTCTTTGTCTTTCAATGGCACATTTATTTTTTTGTTTTTAACTTCAACTTTAAACAGACTGTTTCTTTAAGTCTTCAAAGATTTTAGCCGAGAAGTCTAAAATGTTGCATTGTGTTGTGCTACTCTTTAGATACAAAGTCAAGGTTAGAATGAAGTGATCATTCACAGAGGTTAAACTGACCCTTTTAGTGGTTTTTGATGGACGGGATGAGGGACATGAACTAGTATTGTCCTCCAAGGGGGACATACGGTAAAAAAAAAACAGAGCAACTGGTCATAGCTGCTGAGTCCTAGCTTGAGTTTCATATGACTAAATGATAAGGAAGTAGAACAAGTAAAAATGTCCACAGACTCAATAATTATGAGTAGATCTATTTCAGACTCTTACATTGTTCTGATTGCAAATCTCATGTTGCTGTAAAGATAAAAATATGTTGCAAAGTGTTGAGCAGCTGTACTTTAAGTCTCAATCACAGAGACACTCTCACATGGTCTATGAGTACATAACAATCTTGGCCTGTGAGTTTTCTGTACAGTGGAACAAACTTTTCTTAGTTGAAATGTGAAGCTAGCCATCAACAGATACAGATTTTTATGTTGGATTACAATTAATCTGTAGTATGGTTTACCTAAACAGAGTTTGAAGGATATATCTTTGATAGTCCCCACAGACTACAGTTTGTATTTGAGTTTTATTTGGTATATTACTGCTCAAAGGACTGTATTACTTTATTTAACTTTGGAAAAAATATAAATATTTAGTTTTGAAGTCTCAGCAGTAATGACAGACTCACACACATGAGGCAGCTTTAAAACAGGAGCACTGACAATCAAGAGCGTGGATCTGAACGCTCCACTTAAAGTTCATCACAGACTAATGTTCTCTGTAGCAGCATGCAGCCAATAAAATCTCTTTTTATCTTTACTTTATTACAGGTGATTTTACTCACATGCTGTGCATGTAGTGATTATGTGTGATAATATTTTTGATTTACTGTTTGAGGTGGATTTGGAAGAGAAACTTCCAATGAACCAGCTCCAAAAAAGCCACTTGTGTCCGTGTGCTTGGAAGGAGATACATACATAGAGGAGCAGATACACACCCCACTGTCAAGAAGTTAAAGTGCAGATTTTAACATTAAGAAAGTTGGTTGCTTGATTAATCTACAGTAAAGAGCGAGATTACCAAGAGCAATAAAATGGCAAAGTTTTACAAGTTAGTACAAGGGAAGGGCAGAGTCATGTCCTCCACCAACACGCTGTCCAAAGAAGCAAGTTTCAGCCTTTTTAGATTTTTAGCTCTGAAAACTGTAAACTAACTCTTTATAATAGTCTTGTTTTAATCTTACACATCATTTCCTTTATGAAAACAAAAAATGCAGTGTGATGCAGGCACTTTGGAGGTACACATGACTTTTTTCTCTTCCTGTTTGGGCGCCTCTGGTTGAAAAACCAGCAGGCTGCGTGGCACCTGTAATTCTTCAAGGACTCAATCAACATTTACAAAGCTGCTCACACGAGGCACATTTCTAAATGTGACTCAGCCAGCTGTCTGGGAGTCGTAACATCAACATCCTGAATACATGTAGATTCACGGCACTTCACTGCTGCTGTTAAGTTCATGGTCCACTGATCAAAACAGAGGCCAGCCTGCCCGCCTGACAGGAGAACTAATGCCCCGATCCAGTAATCCCTCTACTGAACCCACTCTTCAAAAACATGCAGCATAACGGTGCTGCAACAACACACTTCTCCTCGGCCTTGTTGCTTATACGCTCAGCACAACATCCATCAACATAGCTGCCTTCTTCATCCATGGTCTGTGAGGCTCCCTCTGGAGTCACCGTTTGGACCTGGACCTCCACCACACCTCAACCCCAGGCCTGCTCTCTGTCATGTTGCCCCTACACTCCTGTTTTAGAGACCAGAAACCCACTTGAGGAATACAGTTCACATGCCGCCATTTCAAGCCTGCAGTATCAACCAGTGGCCAACTGCTGATAGAGAAGATGAGGCTTTGATTGAAATATTGTGTTGAGGGACTCAAAGAGCAGGAGGGTGCAGGGTGAGTGCAGCATTTGAGTGCTCGAGGAGAAAAATATGGTCAGTGTGTATCAGTGTTGAGGCTGTAGTGTTGTGAAGGAGGGACATAACTAGCTGTCACACACCTCTTAGTCACGCTTCCACAAAGGGTTGCATCATAATTAGATAGCTCCCGCAGATCATGAGTCAGTGGATACAAATGTGTGGAGCGTTAACTAGTCTGACACAAAGCTGAAAACAATCCAGCCCAGGACTTAATCTCAGCGTCACCAGGACACGAACTCTGGGCTAACGCCATCAAAGGGCCATTTCTGCACATGTTTTTTTTTTTGTGGCAGAAAATGACACATCCAGCACATTTAAGGCAACATTATGTAAGAAGTTTACTTTGCGCACTTTAACACCCTCCACAGGGTCTCTGAGAACAACTGCATTTATGCAATAACGTATAGATCGCTTTTATATTCAAAATTCAGCAGACTCGGTTGGGTTAATGGTCAAAGTTGCGACACTGTTTAATGTTTGACTGATAATTTCTCATTCCCAGTGCACTTTGTCAAGTGGAACAAAACCTATCACTATTGTATAGGCACCAGAACTACTTGTTGCTGCAGCTGTTAACTGTTGTATTCAGGAAAGTTTAGGCAACAGTGCCCTGCTTTTTGTTCCATTCTCCTTCTGTGAACTGAACTCTGGTTCGCTTCACAGCAAACCAAGACCCCAGTGTTTTGTCCTACCAGAGTTCAGTTCTATGGTCCACACCAAAACATGTAGGGTGTGATAGCGCCTTTACCTGAAGCAGGTCAAGCTGATACCTTTGTGTTGTTTATTGGGAACTAAAACTGACTTTAGACAAACAATGTGTTTATTTGTTGATTTCTCAAAACACCAACACAGTTGTTAGTAAAAAAGGCTGAGTACACCTTTTGTCAGGAGTTTAGGTGTGAAATAATTGTTTGACTGACACTCCAAATCTCTGTGATATCTGCGGGACTTTATTTAGTGACAGGTCTATTTCACCTGATATCATTTGTATTAGTGTTTTGAATCTATTGCTTCATCATTTTTCACTATAGCTCCTCCCTAGCTCCGCTCTGGAAGATCAGTCAAGAAGATGTTAAACATCTTCTTGACTGATCTTCCAGAGTGATTAAAAAGACCTGTTTGGTTGTCCAGTCTCCTTTGGTCTGACCTATGAAGAAACTTTTATCATCAGTTTTTCCTCTTTCCACTCAACCCTCCACTCAGTGTGTTCACTGCTGCAGAGAGCTGCGCCTGGTATGTAAAGATAATGTCAGCGGAGGAGACTTGTACTCTGAATTAAATGTATTTTAAAACAAACTTATGCAACAGTTCTTTCATCCTTTATCTATGTTAAACTGGCTGCGGCCTTTCTTAACTGCTTTTGGACAAATGGCAGGGAAAATGTGGACTGGTCACCACAGGTCACAGAATTGACAAAACAATTCAAGCAATCATTCATAAACACATTTACACCTAAGGGCAAATGAGAGTCATCAATTACCCAACAAGCATGTTGTTGGTCTGCTGAAGGAAACTGGAGAACCAAAAGAAAACTCATGAATGCACAGCACCGACCAGGGAGAAAAATCAAAAACCTTCTTGCTGTTAGGCTGAAGCACTACCCGCTTCACAGATGTGCCGCCCACATTATTACTGTTTGATGGAAAAACTGAAGTGTACATAAAAATCTAGATCTTCAACTGTTTTAGTTTTCTTCAACATTTATTTCTTGATTTTCAAACCTAATTACAAGTCATTCACAGGAGTGAAACAGAAAAAGATTTATTCTTTTAGTGAAAAAAATGTCAGGTCAGGTTTTGTACAAATATGACTCTTTTAGCACCTACAGAACAAAGCAAACATTTAGCATGTTCTTGGTTTACCTCCCGAACAGCAGCAAAGCCAGTTCAGCTCTGGACTTTAAGCATAATGTTTCTTTAAGCTCTTCCCAGTGGGAAAACTCTAAAATATGAACTCCAGTCTGGCCTATTTGCTGGGTCTCTCTCTTTTGTGTTCCTTTGCTTCATACATCAATGTCCTCTAGCGTCTCTGAGCTGCTTTCATTGTATCGAACTGTACTGGGTAAAGCTAAATGGCTACTCTTTAGCCTGAGGCTGGAGTAAACTCTATGAAAATGCAAAAGAGAGTTCAGAGTTATTAGACTGACTTTAAAACTAATTAAATGTGAGGAAAGTTACATACTGTGGTTTTCAGTCACAGTGAAGTAAAAGGACACTTTTCAGCTGCGTAAAGGTCCATGATGAACTTACTGTGTGAATTCTCCTCTTAAGCTGCTCCTATTTTATCTCCACTCTTGTCCCGATTGTCATACTGCCTCTCAGACAAGTCTTCCCATTATCTTCATACAGCCCTCAACTTTAAATGTGCCTTTTATCAGTCCAGTTCCTGAGCGGCTACTGAAAGCTCAGCAATAAAAAAAGACTCCAGCTTCCCCTTCCCCTGCTCTGTGCACTATTGTCTCGACCTGTTTTCCCTCCTGAAGCGGCACAGCTCGTGGTTTGGATGGGCTTATTGAAACTACAGCAGCCTCGTTATTCCTTATCTCAACACAAGCCTCACTCACACAGCAGAGCAGAGATGTGTGACCAAAAGTGACAACTTGTATTTAGCACAGTTTTTTTTAATCCCTGTCATATTCTTGTCCTTCTCATTTCTTTCGTCTTTTCCAATCCATCACAAATGTGATAAACTTCTACCACACACAGTTACATACTAAGTAATGTTTCTGACAAACTTTACACAAAAGCATCCAAACAACATAAAACAGCTAAAGCAATTTTTCTTTAATTTTTAGTGAAGAGAAAGTTTCTTGAAAATGTTATTGCAGACAAATGTGCTGGATAACTAGCTCAAAATTGTACAGTCCACTGAACTCAAGAAATGAAGTGTATTCATTCCTTAATTTAACAGTTAGAAAAGCCCTGAAGGCTTTTATTTTCGAAGGCACCAGATGTGTCATCAGAAATTGCACAAGGCTGTATTATCTAATGTCCAACGTGAAACATCTGTTAATGGGTTATGGCTCATTTATCTCCATCCTTTCATTATTTATCATCATATTTCAAGGATTTGGAAACATTTATTTGATTACATTTTTATTTATCATGAAATCAAGCTGATAAGGACAGGTTTCTATCAGTAAAACAGAAGGGATCAAATTCATGTGTATAACAGGAGACCAAAACTCTTTAGACATTTATAGTGAAGGTGGTTTATCAACCAGTAAATGGGTTGATAATTGCTCAGGCTTGCTAAATTTAAATAAACTATTGAGCAAAAAATGTTTTATGTAGCTATATTTAGATGCAAATGTATGCAATTAAACTAAGTGTTCATCTTTTACTTGAATGCTGATTAGACAATGTTAATAACAAAAGGGAAGTCATCTCGGACTACAGGCCAAAAAATCAACGCTGATTAATAACTCAAAAGACAACCAGTATGAAAATCTGAAGTTAAATTTAATATTTTTAAAGATCTTTTTCAAGGCCCTTTAGTCTATGATTTTTAACAGGTAACATTTGCACTGTACCATATGTTTTATAAAAATGTGTACAGCAGAAAGCCAAGTCTTAGATAAATCTGAGATGACTCCTATTCATTGTTACAGTAGCTCAACAGATTTAAGAAAAAAATGAACGTAAAATTTGAGATTGTTAACATTACCTTAATAAATGTTATCACTATGTGCAAGAACATGATGAAAAATGTGGCCTGTAACCTCCTTAAATGTACATTTGCATTCAATTATGGGATAAAATCTATCACCTTCTAATTTTGATTCAAAGCTTGTTCATAGGTTTTAAAAGCCTTAATTTAACTTCATAAATCTAATAACTTTCAGGTCTTTCGGAAATCATGCAGACAACCTACAATCTAAATTTAACAATTACACTAGTAATTATTTTGGATTTTTAGGTCATTGTCTGATATCAAATTTGAAGACACAACTCTGTTCATCACAAACTGGGTTTAGCATTCTGTTACAAAAACATGGAGAAGCAGCAAATACCTGTGGGTAACATATTTCTATAAACTTGAGCACTCGTCACTGTAAATCTGTACCCCTTTGTGATTGTACAGCTCCATTCAGCCACTGTGGCAGGTAAATAAAAAAATAAAAGCAATTTGTGACTGAACAACATGCATAGATATGCATGTTTCTACTTGTGCTGCTCTTACTTACTTCAGGACAGCTTCTCCCTGTTTTCAGGGCTCCATCTTCTCCATATTTCAGAGTTTACAAAAACAGGCTATGGGCTGAAGTGGTCTCACTTTATGTCATTCAAGCATGAAGCCAAACTTCAATAATCCAGATTAAAAAAAATCACTCTTCAAATTTAAAGAACTAAGTTTTTTTATGTTTTATTTTGTTAAAGTGCTTTTGTTTTCTAACAGCCATAACAAGGAAAGAGGAGTTTTAAGCATTAGCAATATACTGTAACCCAGACCAAAAATGGTCTGGTAGATCTCTGAATGCACCAATCACAGTGGCAAGATGGAAGGCAAAAAACCCTGATGCAGAGACACAAAACTCTAATCAAGTAATAGTAGTAAAGTTCCTGGCCTACCTTGAACATTGCCAGCCCAGATCTCCTCTCTGCTCTTCAGAACTGGCATGATGGAGTGATCTGGGGTTCGACTCCTCCTCTCATAGCCTCGGATGACGGGATGGTAGACAGAAGAAGTCACACACAGAAGACTGGAGTTGGGTCTTGCAGCAAAAGGAGGGGGAGTGCACTTTGGGGTTGAATGTTGGCGTAGGTGGGCAACGTTCAGACGTTGTCAGTACGGGGAAGACGGCTGACTTCAAGTGTTAGAGACCTTACAGAATCATTCATTTAAATAATAACAGCTAAACATGTGTCTTTGAGAAGAGCAGCGGATTACTAAGAAATAATGTTTTCAGGTTAAAAATAAGAGTCAGATCTATCCTCGTCGATGTATGGTTTAGACTTCAGCGAAAAGACTTTCAAAAGTCAAGCAGCAACCTAAAAATACTGGCAAGCGTGTTCAATCAGAGAAACTAGAGATGATAGGGGAGTCTGATGAAGGGCAGATCTTTCATTGCTCTTTTTCCATCTGATTTTCTTTCCTCTTCCTCCTCCAACACTAGCTCACTGAGGTGCCCTCCCAGAAGTCTGTGAGTGTGTGAACACAGTTGCCGTGGAGATAAGGGGATGAGAAGCAGTGTGTGTGTGCGTGTGCACACTCCTCTTCTTCCCAGCCTTCCACCTCCTCCTCCTTCTTCTTCTTCTTTGGCTTTCTCTCACTCCTCGTCTTCGCTTGCTTCAGCCGGTCATGATCATGAGTTTGCCGGCTCGGCTCTGCGCTCTCCTCTTCCTCAGTCTGGAGAGAGAGAAGAGAGGAACGGAGTGAGAAGACGGAGTACAACTGCGAATGGATGTTTTTGTTGGTGAAGGCTGAGTGCCGCTGTGTGTACACAAGTCAATTGCCTTGGAGGTCAAGGCTGAGCTGTGTCTACATGCCCCCTTTTCACTGCAATCTGAATGTGCTCAAAGTTGTTGCCTAGTAATAAAACAGTGCTGTGTCTTTCATCGAGGACTCTCACAGCTCCCTTGTTTGATGCTCCCTTTCATTCAGAGCTCTTTAAACTGTGATTCCTGGCCTGAAGGAGATCTCTGAGCTTTTCTGAAAGGGTACTGGTGTATATTTTAGCCTAATCAACAGAAATAAAGCCATATTGTTATTGTCAATGAAGCACTAGAGTTTGAAGTATCTTAAAAGGTTTCTTGATGGAAAGTTCACTTTATGGTTTTCAACAATCATTTTGGTTTTTACTGTTGGTTTGTCGATGCAGACTCTAAGCTGGTGGGCGACAGTTCAACAGGAAAAAATTAAACACATCGAATACAAAAAGAAGCACGGGGTGAATAAGTAAGAGAATTTAACTTGATGCACTTTGATTGAATGCTCTTGATGAATCAATGAATTAAACACTTCAGTTACTATTTCATTTACCACTGGGGCCTCTGAGTTGTTTGTATCTTAAGGCTGAAGCTTTTCCTTTTTATTTGATTCATTCAGAAAAGTAATCTAAAACACTCGCCTGCCACTTCATTAGGTTCACTTGCTCGTACCAGGACAGTCAGAAGTGCCTCTATGTTTCACGGCATACACTTGAAACGGTGTTGAAAACATTCCTCTGAGATTTTGGACCACATAGACACAACAGCACCACGCAGCAGTGGATTTGCCTGCAACAGCTGGGTGATGCAAATCTGTTCTACTACATCCAAAAGATCCAGATGTGCTCACTGTGGAGGCCACTGGAGTACAGTGAAGTCACTGTCACATTCAGGGAACCAGTTCGAGATGATTTGAGCTTTTGGATAAGCTGTGTTGTAATGCTGGACGTTGCTCCTAACAGTTAGGAACACGACGGTCAAACATGGTTGGCACAAAACTCAGGTAGGCTGGGGCTCTAGACGATCTCTGTTGGTGCTGAAGAGCTCAGAGTGTACCAAGAAAATATCCCCCACACCACAACATCACCACGAGCCTGAAGTGTTGATACAAGTCAAGATGGATCCACACTTTCACGTCTTTTGAGCCATTTCTGACCGACCATCTGAAAATCCCAGCGATGACCAAGTCATCAACACGGGATTACATTTTTCTAGTCTTCTATTTTTGGCGAAACTCCAAATTCTGACCTCAAGTTCCCTGTTCTTAGGTGACAGGTGTGGCACCCAGTGTGGTTCTCTGCTACTGTAGCCTATCCGCATCAAGATTCAACAAGTTCTGTGTTCAGCAATGGTCTTCTCTACACCGCTATTGTAACGACCGGTTAAGTTACAGTTGCCTTTCAATTATCTTGAATCACTCCGTCCATTCTCCTCTGACCTCCGGCATCAACAAATTATTTTCAGACTGCTGATCACATCTTTATTTTGACCGTTCTCTCTCTCTAATAACCAAGAAAAGTTCAAAGTAACTTAAATTACCTTTCCTCCCAACTCTGATACTTGGTTTGAACTTTAGCAGGTCACCTTGAACATACATACATGGCTAAACACATTGAGTTGCTACCATGTGATTGGCTGGTTACCTATTTAAGAACAGCTGAAGCTAAAGAAATGGCAGGTGAGTGTATCTTCCAAGTAAAATTCCCAAAGCAATAAGTACCTATGTGATATATCATTTAATATTTTATATAATCATCTAATAATTAGATTTTTTCACCTGTTGACTTTAAACTATTTTACACATTAAAGTTTTGGGACACAATCATGGATGTTTTTTTTAATGTTTTTAATTCACCAAATCAAAGAATGAACCCACAGATTGAATGGTGCTGTGAATATAGGCTCTGTCTTCAGTGGTAAAAATCTTCTTAACACAATGATGCCAAAAGAATTACTTATATTTGAATCACCTATATAGAGGATGCATGTGGTAATCTGAGGGGCCTCATATCATAAGTGTACAACATAAAGCTTTATCAAACAGTTTGAGAATATGTGTACAAAGACAATTTAAATCTTTTCAGCAGGGTAATAAATTATGCATTCAACAAACTTCCTTCTCTTGCGACTGCTTCACAGTCAAATTATCTCTTATTCATATAAAAGCATTAAATGACTTCTGCAGTTTGACTCATGCAGAACAATACTGCACATCCTCCATAATAAGGCTTTGCAGACGACTGGTAAAAAAACAAAAAAACTGAATTATAAAACTAAGCGGGTATTTGTAAAAAGCTATGTTTTTTACTGGAGAAAAGACTTGAGTAAAAGCATGTTTTTTTACTTCTTTACTTCACCAGAGTCGTGAGGTTACAGCCAATAAATGTTTGGCATATTTTCACAGAGATATGTTCCCATACTACTCAGATTGGTAAGGGCAGTTATTAGCCGATAAGTTCAATCTATATATTCGGTGTATCAGCTACAAATATCTGCTGTAATACTGGCAAACTCTGCCAGTGCACAAAAAAATGTTATCAACAATGACAATGTCTACTTTTAGAAATCAACAATATCATTTGTTGGAGAAACTTCTGTGTTCTGCTTGATTTACACGTTTCTCACATTGTCGGACTGTAACAATGACAGAAGCAGGTTGATTTTTATTTAAGTAAAGACTTTGTGGATTATAAGTTCACAAAAGGAGTTAGGGTCAAAAATCTAATATCAAACATCCCTATAATCAATACAGTTTAAATCATTCATCCAATATACAGCAACATTCAAATAAAAATGAAACATTTTGGGTTTTCTTAGGATTTTCTTCAAATTAATATTTTTAGCACAGTTGTAATGACTTCTCTTTTGAACCTAAATTATTTATCAGACTGAACTCAAGAGAAGAACTTGCCTATTTTAGTGTTTATATTTAAACCGCAGTGTGTTCACAGGGTATAAGCAGCCCCTCACTATTAAGGAGGAAGTCCTGAATCATTTAGACTGTTTGGGCTTAAAGGCGCTCGGTTAAAATCCACTTGAAATATTAAGGACAGTTGTCCACACTTTAGCTCTGTTAATGGAGAATATTAAAGAGCAGAGAGTATGCACCATTCTATGTTTTGAGTAAGTGAAAGTGCAATGTTCTTAAACCTTAAACTTTGAGCTACAGCAGGACGTTTTTGAAGTGTTCACGTTAGTTATCAAAATTTCTGCAAATTCTCAAGCATTGATAGAATGATTTGATATAGAGTGAACTCTTATGACAGTGTTAACTCTGTTTAATATGTCTGAATTAAAACTGTTTTGAGCACTCTGGTTTTACTGAAATGTAAGCTGATATCTAGAGATACACAAGTGATTTGGTATAAGCTGATAAGAGCCTAAAATCAAATTACTTGTATTGGTCGAGAGGGACAAATATAAACTCTTCCACTCAACTGCCAAGTTAGTGAGTCGATACAAAAACAGCCAAAACAAAAAAAAATGCTCAAACAGCTAAAATTATAAATTGTGTGCACGAAAAAACTTTTGTTTCAATGCATTTGATTATGTAACAGTATCTGTTTCATGGATTTGGTCTATTTTATTTTGGATCAAGAGTTTCTAGAAATTGTAAAAAATAAATACTTAGTACAAAATAGAAATAAAATGATTTAGCATTTTTCTTTTTTAAAGGGTAATATAAAGCAGTGGGTCTGCCATAGGACTTTGTGTAATCACGTGTGTTCATTGCAGTTTTACAGCTGATGATGATTCTATCAGCACTTTATACAACTTTGAAATCCCTAAAAAAATCAAAAAATGTCTGAACTTGTCAAAACCTAAAGAGTAAACTCCACAGCGTTGAGCAGCAAAGCAGTGAGCATCAAATTACACCAGTATGGCACGGCTTTTTACTGTTCGATTAGAAATAACTCTGAGTCCTGTTTGCAAAAAATATGAATATAGTCTCAAAAGCTGTGTTGAAATTGGCAGAGTAAAAGTTAATTTTCAAACTTAAATGGTTACAATATAACATATTCAAGGTATGCTCAGGAAAAAAATGTCTGTGTTGGGTTTTGAGTAAATTGTCCTTGTGATGCATTTAAAAGTAGCAACAGGAAACCTTTACATTTCATTTAAATATTTCAGAAATGATACAGTTGTTTGTTGTATTAGTAGATAATGTAAACATTTAAAGAATAACCAAATACTGTAGCTCAATTTCAAAGGCTATAATGGAAGGTTATGAGTGTGTAGGGGTGAGTATTTGCAAGAGTCTCACGATACGATATGTATCACGATACTTTGGTCACGATACGATAACATTACGATATCACAATATTGCGATATTGTACAGTAAACTAGAGAAACCTAGAGACAGTGAATATGTAACTTTTCCATTTTATTGTAACTGAAATATGTCAAATGCAGTCCCACATAAATACATTTAAGTTGAAAACACAGAGTGCATCAAGTCACTTCAACTAATGTTGCAAATAAATTATTCCTGTTTTCCCTTAAACAATGCATTAAAAGCATCCTAACCTGCAGTGTAGCTCAAACTGTAATTGGACAGACGAGGAACAAAGTGCTTTGAGTTACTGGCAGCACAACAGTAAGTAATAAAAAAACATGTTTCTCCTGTCACTGTCTGAACTGAATAGACTGCATGAAAAAAAACTGTGCATACATATTTATAAGTTGTATTTTATTTCCAACTCTGATAGTTTTTTAATTTTTACAAAAATATCAATACTAAGATATGAAATATCGATATTGTATCGGGAGTCAAAATATCGCGATATATTGCGATACCGATATTTTTTCACACCCCTATGAGTGTGGTGTGCCTAGAGATTTTGGGTTGATGTTTGATATTTCCTTGGTACTTTATTTCCTTGGTACTTTATCAAGTTACTTTACTTTCTTAATTTAGCTTTGAACCAGTAGGCAAACAACAAGCCAAGTTCACCGGTAATTCTTACAAGACTATGAGGCATATACCAATGAGCAATGGTTAATGTAAAAATACTGTATTTCTAATTCTTACATGTTTTTCTTTATTTTTAAATCAATTGATATTTGATTTATGGGCTGCACTGAGTGAATATGAGAGACATATTGGGTCCCATGGCCCTGGGTAGATACCACGGGCACAGGGGAATTGATCTGCAGCAACAGCAAACAAGCTTAAAACTCAGCATGAGGGTTTTTTATTTAATCCTCATTGTTAAAGTTGGTTGTATGAAATGAAGACTTGTCTCTAAAACTATGGTATCAACCTCAAAACATGTTTCATACTGGAGACAATTTAATTCTAATTTAAAATATAATTATCTTACCATAAAGTCATTTGTTTATTCAGGACACCATTGAGGCCTGCGCTCTCCGAGTGATTTTCTACTTTAGTTCTAAAATCAACATATGGAGCTGGTTTTTACAGGAGAGGAGGATTTCATATTTGACAGTGTTGGGAAGGTTGCCTGGAAATGACATATTCCTTCCACGTTCCTTAAAAAATGTGATAAAGTAATCTAACATACTACTTAGTCTAGAAAGTTACTACTTTATCTTTTACAAGACTTATTTCATTCTCTCCTCAAAAAGTGACCCAACCTAAAAAAGGAAAGTCCTCTGGGTTGTTAGAAGAGCCTTTCTCTCTCCTTTCCTATCTGTGTTGAAGTTTATACCCAGTTACATGGAATCATGCTAACAGACCACCAAGGACAAAAGCCTCTCAGTAACTATCAGACACTTCTTAAGAAACTAAACATTACTTTTGTTTAGATTTTTTAACTGTTTTATTATATTTAACATTATGTTGTTAATTTCTTTTACCTAACTTTACTTAGAACTCAAATAGGAAACTCGTCACAGTGATAAATTACATGTAACTAAGCAACTGTCCAACAATTAAAATGAGTTTAGGAATTTCAGTGCATTACTTATCAACAGAATCTTATATTAAGCATCCCTACTGACGTTTTTACTCTGGGAACTTGAGAACACCACAGCATTGAATCGCAGCATTGTGAGATGTACAGTGTAGGAGTCATGAAAGTGTGCATTTGTACTCTTTAAGGTCATGCTGGGGAGTCTAAGAGCATAAAGCTGGTGAAGAAACTGCATTAGATCTGTAGTTCATTTTCAGAGATCTGTTGCATATCCATCGAGCAGGAAACAACAAGAAATGTGGTGGGGGTGGGAGGAGGAGGAGGGGAGGGCAGCACAGCATTGGATTACAAACCTCAAACAGCTAAAAAGAAAAAAAGGAGAGGGAGAAGGCTAAAATCAAATGCGTTTGAATGCATGCTCCTGCACACTGCGCTGGACTAATTGACAGAGTCAACTGGTGTCGGCTGAAAAACGTCATTAGCTTCAGGTTGCTTCCTGACGCGAGATAAAAACTTGACATTGTAAATCTCTCATGTTCGAAATCCCTCACGCTCTAAATCCAAGCCAACAGAGGTGGTTATGTTTAAAATTGTCAGAGATACATCAGCAAATCTGGAGAAAATAGATCTGATCAAAGGCATGGCTTCAGAGACATCCAATTAGTCACAGCAGGGTGAAGAAAGGTTGAAAAGCAAGAGCCTGCATTGTGAAACTTTAAAAATATCCCCACAGAGAACCTGCTGATGAAAGTTCATGCAAAATACGTCTCCAATGGGAGCATGCAGACGTTTGAATGCACATACACATGCACACACATTCTGCTCATGCATGTGCATATACAGCCAACTGCGAGGAGGAAGTGGGTGCTGTATCAATTCACTACTCACCTAATTAACTCTTTTCTGTAACACATAATTTATAGACTGTAGTGGAGACGTTTTACAGAGGAGCAGAGTTGAGACACAAAAGCAAAGACAGAGCAGAACGAGTGGTCCTTCATATTCCTTCATGGTGACATCCCGCTCTCAAAACAATCAAGAGTATGTGTAAAGTCACTTTATCAGTCCATAAGGAAGGGGGACACAAGGGACTACAGTGGTTTGTGTGTGGGCCTGAATCTTACTGGGTGTGTTGTTTCACCTTAAGGCTGCGTGCACAGTCTATGTGAGGTAGATGTCCATGGATATATGGGACAAAAATGAACAGTCTAGCTGTGTGACACGGTAAAGCAGTGCTCCCAAAAAAGGTGTGGCAGTGAGAAGTCAAAACGAAGCATCGAACACAATGAAGAGAAGGAAGGAGAATGTGACAGAGCAGAAGAAGAGAACAATGGGATGGGGGCTTAAGTTCTGTCTATCAGTCTGTCTATCTGCAAACCTGCACACTGTCTATAAACCCTTAAAAACACGGCAGAGCTTCACCGACTTAATCCACTCTTCAACATCCAACTAAACAGTCTCTCTTTCCTCATGAGAAAATGAGAAGGATGACAAGTGAAGGGGGAGAGCTCTGATGATAAAGGAGGCAAAATTTGGGTGAAAACTGAAATCAAGGGAGGGGAAGGAAAAGTGAAAACCAGAGGTTTAAATCAGGATTTTTACAGAACCAAAAATGAGTGTCTCCAGGGTTTGAGGGTCGTGTTTGGGGCTGCATGGAGAGGAGGCGGTGAAGAGTGAGCTTAAATCAAGCATGAAAATGGGAAACATTCAATGGATTTAGATGACAAAACTTTGAACTCAATGGAATGAGATGATCTCCCTTCACTTTAGGAAATGGATGCTCAACTTTTTCAGATAATAACAGAAAAAAAGAGCTCCAAAGGGGCTTAGAAAAGACTTACATGTTTCCTCAATACTACTGTCGCTCCCTTTGTTTGCTGTGACACGATCTGATCATCGTCACCGAATGAAAAATGGGTTAATGACATGTGGACAGATAAAAAGATCTCTCAAAGACAACACTCAAATATGAGTCGACTTAATCACAGAACAGATGAGCAGGGTGTGAGACCACAGCAGGATCAACTCACTGTACATCATCGTTCTTTTAGGCATTAGTTTAGTGTGCGAGTGCATGTGTGTGTTAATGTGTGTTTTATGTATACATAAAGCATACACAAATACACACAGACAGACAGATAGACAGACACTAAACGATAGTTAACCTACCTAGAGTAACATTTAAGAATCCCGCAAGAGTGTGATGCAAAGAAAATGGGTGTGGAGGGACCAAAAAGAGAAGGAAAAGGGGGAAAAAAAGTCATTCATGAGGAGTTTTTTAGTTGTCTTTGAAGAAAATTCATCCAAGTTCATAAAACAGTAGACTAAAACGACAGAAAGAGGAGTTAGGATGGGGGGGTTATGATCTAATGGGAGCAGTTTGGGTATGAGCAGGCGAGGAGGGACTGACAGGTATGGTATGGGTTGGTGAAGGGGATGGAGGAGTGGGGAAGAGAAAAGAAAAAACAAACATTAAGACAGAACTCCCTCCGTTCTCCCCTCTCTTACTCATAAATACAGAAAATTGTAAACCAGGTAGATGGAGAAATAGATGAGGAGGCAGATGATGGAGAGAGAGACTATGTGAAAAGATGAGGCACCTCCCAGCACCGCGATGAGGAATAAGAAAAATATAAAACGAAAGAAAAAATTGAATACTCCAAAGCCTTCCGTTTTTGCTCTGTTTTGTGATGCGAGGGGGGCTGGGGGGGGCTGTTGGTTATATCCCCCCTCTCCCTGCCTGCAACTGGTCAGTCTTCTCTTTATCTTCTGTCCTCCTCAAAGCAGGATGCTCCCTGTCCTTCAGATGAGCTGTAACCCTTTGCCAACACAGCTGTTAGACATGGCACTCAAGCTGGCGGCGTGCTGGGGCACTGCTACCCAGAGATACACAGAGTGGAGCCGGGGCACACCTCTCGTGCTGCCAGGGAGCGCAGCGCACAACTCAAACTGCACTCGCTCACTCACTCGCTCGCTCTTCTCCACCTCTGAGAGAGAGAGAGAGAGGGAGAGGGAGAGAGAGATGGGGGGGACTGTGGAGGTGGGTCCCTCTATAGGATTGTGAAGAAGAGAAATGCTACAGTGAAGAGGGTATGTTGCAACAATTGTCAAGGCGTATGCTCCCATCGGCAGAGCAATGGCTCCCTCTGCTGCTGGACTGCACTCATAGATCAAGTCTGATCAGTCACTGAACATTTAGAGACTGTTACCTTAAGATGAACTGTTTCAACTTTTTTTTCCCAATTCTTACGGATCATTTTTAATTCCTCCTGATATGTCGCACACTACCTGAAAATATTTAAACTAGGGCTGTCAAAATTAATGCAGCTTAAGTCATCATAATGGTTAATCTGATCAAAAATGTTAACACAATTAACTCATTTGCATCGCAGAATGACTCAAATTCCTTAAATGTCTTAAGCAACACATTTTGGGCAGTTTTTTCCCAGTAGACTTTCCGCACATGCACCAATGGGCAGCTGATCCTGCAGAACAAACCAAGTCGAAATGGAAGATGTTAAACAGCACGGTGGCACAGGCTCTCAGTTGTAGATGTAAATATAAAAAAATGCAAGAGGAACCGTGGGCCAACATTCAGTTATATGCACATTCTGCAGAAAGGACTCCCAGCATAAAGCACTACATTAATGTGAATCATGCGTCAGTTGGGGATCCTGTTAGCATTCACATCATCCAGCTTGCAACAAACCACCACCACGCAGTTAATATAGATTAAAAACAAATGTCATTTTATTTGTTATTAACAAATTTAATCCACAGCTAATCCGTGATTAAATTGATTTAAAAATTTTATTATTTGACAGCCCTGCTTTAAACAGTTGAAGGGATGGTTCAGGTTTCTTGAAGTGGGGTTGCTTGGGCCTATGTCACTAGTAATTTGCCACAAAACTGCTGGCAGCTTCGTCCCTGAAGGGAGAACTGGGAACTGGCGCTGTTATATAGCAATTCAATGCTGCCTTCCAAAGTCTCGTAAACAACCCACTTTCAGTTGCTGTTGGCTCGACTGACAACCACTGCAGCATTGAACTTTTTCTCGACAAAGTCCCCGCGATTACGACTAGGCTGTGGTGAACTCAGTATGTGTGTATGGGCTCAGTATTCCTCTCATCAGCTGTTCACGTCAGACTGCAGCAGCAGGGTCAGGTGGTGGTTACTAGAGCACAAACTGATATAAACGTAACTCCTAGATAATACAAAGATGCATCACCCCTGTTTTTGTCTAGGATGTAAAACAGGCACTGCAAATTCTGATTTCACTGCATTCCATCATGTGATGTGGGCCTTTGCCTACTTGGCTGCTTATTCTTAAAGGGACAGTGTGTAGCGTCTAAGTACTTTGTAATTTATGAGCTAAAACAATGTCTATCTTCACAAATATGTCCTCACTCGAGTCAAACTGCCTCTGCCAACAACCAGACTTGTCCCCCTGAGCAAAGCATGCTTATCTGTAACATAAGACAGGTAAGTCCCATAAAGGCCTCCATGTCCTTCTGGTCTATAAAAACACGAATAGCCAAGAGGGCCATAAAGCACTACGTAGTACTACTGGCTAAAACTAATGCTGCTTTCACACTGGACGCTACTTGTACTACCTTGGCAATCACTCTCCATGCAAAGTCAATGTACAGCCGCGATGGGGCGGGGCTAACCCTCCCGCAATGCAACAGCTGCTTTTCACACTACCACATTGCGTGTCATGTGATGTGGAAGTAAAAAAAAAGTTGATCAATCAGCAGGTGTGTGCCTGTGTGACGGTACCCTAGACAGACAGTTATTCATCCAGACTACAGAGTAACAATCCATGTCCGTGTGGGAAACATTAGTCAGTGTGGACATTAGTTTCGCCTAGACGGACCGCGGAAAACTCACAGATAACCATGCTGCAGGGCGTCAGCTGCAGTGTTTTGTGTTTGATAAGAGAATGAAAAGGATACAGCTGGTATAATGTCCGCTTATAGGAGACATATCATGCTGATGCATGATTTAATACTTATATATAATATAATACATTTGAAAACAAGACCTTACACCCCCTTAATTTTCAAAAAATGAGAGATTGTATTTTTTCTGATATCCTAGAATGAGATTTGATGCCTCTGAAAATATGTCATTGCGAGATGTCCGCGAGATTTAAATCGTTGTGACGACATGAGGTACCTTTCTTTTTATTGGAGTAATCTGATAAAACACTTCCTCCTCTGTGATGTCCGTTAGCCACAAAACCGTCACCGAGGAACACATCCACCAGCAGCAGTATATATTAGGAGTGGGAGAAAACATCGATACACCTAAGTATCGCGATTTTTTGTCTGCCGATTTTAAAATCGATATTTTTATTCAAAAATCGATATTACCCCCCCCCACACACACACACACACACACACACACGCACACACACACTATAGGCGCTAAAGTCGCCAAATTGAGGCAAGCGACATTGCTGGATAAAACAGGCCATAGCTGTTAAAATAGTGCTGAATAGATTTACTACTTTTTACCAGCAGATAGTGGACAGGTGACAGGTTTCTATTCAAAGTTTTGGCGTAGCTATATTTATTTTAAAACACACACACTGGATGGAGGGACGCGAGTGTGGCTGCAGAGCGGAGCAGAGAGAGAGACAGAGTGACAGAGACTGAGTAAGAGTACTCACGATACCGATAGTACTTTGTCAAGTACTGTCTGACTCTGAATCTGAGGAATATTTACTCTCTGAGGATGACGGTCAGTCGTCCAGTGAGAACCAAACTGGCAGCGAGTGCGCGCAGCGGGAGCGGCTCCGAGCACCATTACAGTCCCGGAGCAGTACATACCGAGAGCTTTTCCTCTCCATGACCGGCGACTGCCAAAGAGGGTACATGGTCTGGGATGCAGGGAAGCTCAAAACACCGCGAAAAGTGATGGTGTTAGCGGAGAATGAGAGAGACCGCTGAGCTCTGGGTAGACGACGGAGAAGCCGGGGGTAAAAAGTGCAAGCAGCAGAGGTGTTCATGCTCGGCCCGTAAATTACAGTGATGACGATGGCTAAGAAAACTAACCACTTTGAAACTATAGCCTTTTTAAATCTTGATAGCAAAATTGAATATTTCTTGAAAAAACTCTGTTGCCTGAAGGGATAATAAGCCACTTTTTATATGCAATCCAGGCTTTTGAAGAGAGGGAGCATAAACAGCTGGTTATATTGCTGAATAAGTCCAAAATACTGACTCACATGTGATGTGTATTTTTCCTGATATAGTCTGTAGGCATCATCATTGTTCATCTTTTTCACTGGTTTTAAAAAAGCTAACTAAAGATGGAAAAATCGGCAATATCATAGAATCGCAATTTAAATCGTATCGGCACCTAAAAAATCGCAATAAATCGAATCGGGAGAAAAGTGAATCGTCCCAGCCCTAGTATATAGTAGAGATGCACCAAAATGAAAATTTGTGGCCGAAGCCGAAGCCGAATAATAAATAAATGCTGGGCCAAATACCGAATACCAAACCGAATATCCAATGCGGTGGCAAAGTAGTTCACTATATTTTTTAATCGTGCATTAATGGTTTAGAGTACATTTTTAGACATGTTTTTAAAAGAAAGTAATTGTTTATTAAATGTTATGACATTTTTTAATATTCCAGTAGCCTTTGCTTTTCAAAAGAAGCCCAACAAAGTTTTTCATTCATATTAAGCCTTCAAACAAAACAAAACATGCATTAAAAAATATGAATGTACACTGATGGATATATACCAATAGACCAATAATACCAAAAATACTGCTTTAAAGCTGTCACTTTATATTCAATATTTGAATAACCGATCAAATATGGGAATAAATACCGTAATGGAATTGTAAATAAATATTTGAATGTAAAATATTGAGTGTGGCGACACATCAGGTCTGGAGCAGTGGACCGTTCCGTCCTACAGAGGGCGCTGTGAGAGCAGCTTGTCCCTCACACACATCCGCTGCTCTCTCGACCCAAAGAGTTTCCGCTCCGAGTGGAGCGGACGGAGCGGACGTAAACAGCTCTAATTTGGGCTTTAACTGTTCTGTGGAGAGCTGTGTGGAAGTAGTTTTGGTTCTACACCGTTGATGGCAAACTTAAATTCAAAGACCAGGCTGTGTGTTCCGCGAAATATAGTTTTCTTTCGTCCTCCACTTATTTGCGGGCTCAGCCGTCGGCTTTTCATCCAAGTTATACGGCCGAGTGCAGCGGAGCTTCATCAAGAGTTTAACCCCGTGTGACTGTGTTTTTTTCGGCAGGGTGGATAAGAGAGTGTCTGACCCTTACTGAGGGGGAGGTACTATTCGGCCTTGTTATTAGCTCACTCCACCGAAGGCCGAATATGTTTTTTTTTGCACTATTCGGCCGAAAATATTCGGCCACCGAATGTTCGGTGCACCCTTAGTATATAGCTCCCTAGCTCACATTCACTCATTACCAGCTCTGGCCTGTAGGGGGACTCAATACGCGGTCGCTGCTTTGAGCCTGCCGGAAAATACAGTAGAAGAAGAAGGACAGGCTGGCTCAACCCTCTCGGCAGCTCTGACAGAACTGACCAATCAGAGCACAAAGGGCTGTGACGTTGCGAGGTAACTGTAGGTCATCCTGAGATCCTCGTGTTTCAACGAGAGCTTGATCATGGCCTAAAATGAGGATTTTGAGAACGCAATTGTGGGGCAATGAAGGGACTAAATGACTTGTACTGAGGGCAGAAATGCTTTACAGGCATCCTAGTCTGGCATAGTGAAAAGGAGAAACAAGCATGACGTGTCTCCTTTAAACATCCTATTATATGATATATGATATGATGGTCGTGAAACTCTAGCGGACGTGACGTCATCGAGCGACGGCCGACGGCAACGGTGACCAAAATGAGGTATTTATGGACGCGCAACGCTATGTCAGTGGGCGACGCGATTTCTGGGTCGCTTACGGTGTGAACGCAGCATAAAGGCGTTTTTGCTCAGAGCCAGCATGACTGAAATGGAAAAGGAGCACAGACAAACCTGCCCCAGCAAATTTGAAAGCCTGCACTGCACTTTCATTTAGAATGCAAGATCACACATATGCCACAGGAGAAAGAATCATCATTAGTAAAAAAAGCAAAAAAAAGAGAAGACAAAGCTTCTACGCACATATCAGCTGAGACACATTTGAAAAAGCAAGGCGCTAGGGACCACTGTTTGTTCAAAAGCAAAATAAAGTTTCACCACTAGATGGGAGAACAAACTACACAATGGCCACGGTTACATGATGTTTTTAATTGAGAGTTTACTCCTCAGAATTAAATAATTCAGAATTAAAGTTTTTTCCTTGTTTACATGGTAATAGTCATTCGAAATTGAGGTTTACATGGAAAACACGTTTATTCGCTTTTATTAAAGGCCTGAGGTCTGGGAACAGTTCTGCTTGGACAGGGAGCGGATGTGACGTAGTGACATATTTATGTTAACCTGTCCGTTTGTAAAACTCATCTTAAAACCCATTTATATTCCTTGGCTTTTGACCCTGCAAGAGACCGGCTCCTGTTTTTAGTGTTTTATGGTTTGCTTTTACTTATTGTTTCTATTGTTTAAATTAGTTTTTAAAAACATTGAAACAATTGTTTTAGTATTGATATCTGCTTTATTTTATCCACTGTTTTTAATTAATTTCTGTCTGTTTTGTTTTGTCTATTTGTGTACAGCACTTTGTTTCAGCTGTGGTTGTTTTTAAAGTGCTTTATAAGTAAAGATGAGTTGAGTTGAGTTAACCTGACAAGCCAGATGGACAGCTCCATATATCTGCCACAGGAATATTTCAATGGTCCATCTGGGTAGGAGCCCTTTGAATTTGTTTTCAGAGGCAGAACATTCAAAAAAAAAAAAACACAAGCTTGTGATTGGACAATCGTCTGGCTCGTCACATTCATCACAGATCAATCCACAACAAGCAGGGTTGCCTCCTAAAATATAGCATACATAGCGGCTAATGGCTAACAACAGTTAAAAACAGTTCATGGACATTAGCCATAGCGGCTAACTTAGCCGCTAACAGCTAACAACAGTTAATGACCGTTAGCCGCTAACTAATGGCCTTATACTTTCGTCTTACACTAAATCGTACCACACAGATGATTCATTTAACACTTGTATGTGACATTAACCTCGTCAAAGACAATCCCTACAAGTAAACTTCTGAGGAGGGCAGATTTCGGCAAGTTTCACTGAGTAGTGATGCGGACAATAGGCTAATCGGCATGTCCGTTCTCAGCTTCCGGTTCTCAACTTCCGGTTGTTGTCACGTCCGCATTCTGTAGCTCTCGCCTCTCTTCCCTGATTGGGCCGTTAAGAATTCAGCCGAGTGAATTCGTTGAACAACGGAGGCTTGCAAGACAGAGCTGCAGGATTTCAGAATCAGGCAGGTCTGTCTGCTCTGCAAGGCTATATTTATGTCCACCAGAAGAAAAAAAATGATTGCCACAGCTTTAGAAAGGTCCACATTTTAATGCTTATGTCCATCCACTCTTTCATTATTTCTAAATCTTCTAAGGCTCTTATTAAAATTAAATGTCTCAGCTCAAGTTCAACGCTTGCTTTGGGCGGCCATCCTGTTTCTGTCAGTGTCCTGTGCCTCATCTCGGCAGGAAAAGGGAGTGAGCATGCACAGAACGACCAAAATTAATTTAAAGCGGAATAAACGTACATGATCAAGGAATTATTTAATTCAGATTTAAAATCAGAATAAACCAGTCACTTACTTCAGAATTAAGTCTTATTCAGAATTATCATTTTCCTTCAGAATTAGGTGTTTACATCGTCATTTTTAATATTTTTTAAAGAGAATTAAGTTTCATTCTGAATTAAAGGGGAATTAAAGTTGTCATGTAAACGTGATAAGTGTGCATTTAATATGGCAATCAGGAATTACCCCACTGCACTGACAGAACATTGTGTTTGCAGTGCACATTTTTGCCAGTTATGACTCACAGTTAATGAATCTGCACACTCAGGTTATGTGATTTGTTCTGCTCCTCAGGTTCCACAACAGTGTCTCCAATTCCTCTTCCCACCTGCAAAAGTCATTCTTCTGCAATGGGATTTATAAAGATACCCTCATGCCCACAACTTATGGCATGTTGTTGTCATTCAAATTAAAATTGCACATTTTTCATAGTTTTTGTGATGCTAGCATTTGTTGTTTCTTCTGACAACCTGAGGGATATATAATCCCTAAGTCGCAGCACACAGAGCATATAAACACATGGGCTTTCGCAAGGAAAAGTAAAACGCTGTAAAGAATCTTACTGTAGTGTTTTGTTGAGCCAATGTTGATTTTGGGTAGTTTTAGGGGGTTATTATGAGGCTTTTTGGTGTCACCATGACATATATCACCTAGCCTCAGCATGAGGCCTTCAACACCCCCCCTTCAAAAACCCAAACTAACCCTTTAAAGTGGACAAACTCAAATAAGTCAGTTCCCCAACCATCAGTCTGGTTAAAAATTGTGTTTGTTGTTATAGAGTTTATTATAGAATTGGAATGTGTGAACAGAGTTATTTATCCTAGGTGCTGTAAACATTCTCAACCTTACAAACTGTTTGATGAAAGCTGCTGTTTTCTGCTGTTTTTAATGTGTGAATATATCTTTTATGATTGACTGCATAAATGTCTGCATGCTGATGAATCCAAAGCAAAATTCAGTCTCTGATGAAAAACAGATTTGCATTACAATGTGCTGAAGTGTTTTTTTTCCAATATATAGAATACCAATATTTCAAGAGTCATTTAGCTTATACCAGTACAAACATACATCCAATGAAACAAGCCTTATAACTTTATTGTGAGCCACAAACAGCACTGTATAGCATGCAAAATGTGTAAAGCATAAAAAAATCATAAAAGCCCAAAATAATTCAGTTAAAAGATGAAATAATTTACATAATGAGGATGAATGACAACACAAACTTTAGTTCAGGTTACTGTTAGTTCAACACTAATGTTCAGGTTTCTCCACACTTCGCTGCATTCAGAAAGACTAAAAGTGCCTACACACTAGGGCTGGGACAATTTTTTAGGTGCCGATTCAATTTAAATTGCGATTCTACTATATTGCCTTTTTTTCAGTCTTTAGTTAGCTTTTTTAACACCAGCAAAAAATGATGAACAATGATGATGCCTACAGACTATATCAGAAAAAATACACATCACATGTGAGTCAGTTTTTAGGATTTATTCAGCAATATATTTTAATATCGTTACAGCGCCCCTATAGGTCTGGCATGTGTTTTACAGTGTCTTCGTGCGCATCGAGTTCATTCATGTAGACGCACACATTTTCTGAGACGCCTTCGTCTTTATGAAGATCGTTTTGGAAACTGTTAAGCGTTTTGTCTTCATGTGGATGGGGCCTGAGAGTGCATGATGTCACTTGAAATGATCACAGGTCAACATGTCCTCATACCAGCACAGCTTCTACAGACTTCACAGGACGCTGCACCTGTCAGTTAAACAAACTCAGCCACACCCACACAATCCTGAGGTTAGGTCTCACCCTGAAGGCTCTTTACTTACACTTTTGTGGGTGTCCAGAGACTTTTGGGTGAGTTTATTACTTTTCTGAAATGTAACCCGAATAGTAAATGATAAATGTCATGGCAAATCATGTCCTATGAAGAGGAAAGGACATAAAAGACTCGGCACAAGCATACAGACAGGAAACTTCTCCAACAAAGTCCAGGTACCACATTGCTGCCACTGTTTTTTATTCCCCTGGAGCAGTCCTTTAAACAGACAAAACTGTGTTAAATCAGTGCATGTCCCAATGGAAATGCAATCTAAAATCAGTACTCAAAAAATAAGACTTTTTAGATTCAAAATATGTAAAGTATATATTTTTAAAGTAAAATTCAAGATTCCTTCCATGTCTTACTCTCTGTCACTGGTTCTGCTCCTGCTGGTCTGCCAGAGTTTAAGCCCTTCCTCTCATTTTCTTCCCACAGTGACACAACAGCAACTTTTAAACATTGTGACGTCTGAAGACAATACTGCTGAAAGTTTAACTGTTTTCAAAAGGCATCAAGCTCTGTTATTTTTTTGTAAATGAACAGTTCAGGCTTTCATTTTTTCTTTTTCTTAGTAGATTCAACAATGACAATAAACGGTGCAGTTTTGTGAAAATAGAGTAGCTTCAAATGTCACTGTACCTGCCTTCGTCTAACCTGCTAAATGGACCGTTAATAACAAAATTACAGCATGCGCTATTATTCTTAGTGGAAAATCAGTTTCATTTTGTGACATATGTTTGTAAAGTAAAGGCAAACTTTTCATGTAACTTCTGAGTAAATTACTTCGAAGGGGGGAATCTTTAATTTCTGAAGCTTTGTGCGGAAAAATCAGGGGTTACATTTATAGGCCATATTTCCCAGCCCTATGTGCCTCCCTGTCATGTCAAAATGAGGAGTAGATGATGGGAAGCAGCTGCTGTAAATTCTTCTCTCTGTATAATTAAGTTTGACGGAAATGGGCTACTACACTAACAAGTTAATGCAACATATTAACCAAGTTCTTTAAAAGATAGTGCTTAGCTTATAAAACGCGCAAATAAACTCTTCATTGTTGTTTCAGAGAGAGGCCAGGGTTAAAAGCAGGTGGGTGAGACTGTTAAAATGGACACACCAAAGGCTAATGCTGGACTATCTGTATAGGTTACCACTGTCAAACTGAAACAAGACTATATTTACTGATACAAAATTACATGAAAAAGGTTTCTTTTTTATTAAATTGCTCGGTTTCAGCAAATTTGGGTCACAATATTTACTTCTCCAATCAAAAGCTCCAAACTGCCTTCAGAATAAAACGAGCTAGTAAAGATTGTTCAGGCTAAACGTTTAGCTAGCTGTTAATTTTGGACATCAGACTTCATCCATTAGACACGAAAACAAACTTACCATGCTGTCGAAATACCACGTGTAGAAACTGGCAGGTTTTCAGAGTGGCTGAACTTCATTTGTAGCCTGCTAAAAGTCGTCCTGGAGACTCCATTTCATCTGTGCAGCAGCACCTCCTGTCCTCACTGAAGTGAACAAGGGCCGACAGAGGGACACCGAACAGAGAACAAAACATTTGACCAAACTTACCAACATTTTCAGTGTTTTCTAATTAGATAAACTTTTTAAGGTTGGCTTAAGCACATGAGGGTCTCAAAAAATGTATAGACCTTCACAAGGTGTAAGGTTTATGCCATAGCTGTCGTAAATGAACAGCATGAAAATATGTTTCTGTAATGTTAATACGCCAGCGTTTCGAGGCTCTTGAACCAAATAATGTGTTAAATGTTAAATATAATTTTAATTGTTATCTGTGAGCTTTAACATTTTTCATTAACACTAAAACAAACAAAAAAAAATCATAAGTAGGGGAGACTGGGGACAGTTGCGACAAGGGACGGTTGCAACAAGCCTTATTTCTCCAATCAGAAACATGCTAGAGTGATGACACTCACACTGCACATGCTCAGTTAGACCCTCTACCCACCAAGAAGAGAGAGGCCATATTGAGCATCTGGTCCTGCTTCTATCAAGTAAAGTTGTTTTGGAAGTATGAAAGTAGCTTTTTTCATGAGCTGTTTTTTTGTCATCTACTGTCCTGACCTTATGTATGAATGAATCCAAACCTAGTTTGAATCACTGTTTGTTGACTATTAAATGACATGGTGAGCATGTGTCAATGTCAATGTGGCTAGCTAGCACATGGTGTTTTGTCATGACTGGTACCATGGGGACAGTTGCAACTGTTGCAACTGCCCCCATGGTATTAGGTTAGTCATATTAGAAGAGACCACACAACCATATCTTTTAAAGATTTTTAGTTCAAAATAGGCAAAATTAATATATTTTATTGGTCATGATGAACAGAACAGGCAATCATATGGAGAAACTAACGCTAATGATAAACAGAATAATTTCCCAAATAACTTGTTAAGCAAAAATGAGCAATTAGTTATTGTTGTATGTTGTATGTGTCATATAAACTTGTCATATAGTGAATGAATCATCTAAATAGAGAAGTTGTATTCCGTTTATTTTCAGAATGCCAAGAGTGAGGAAGAGAGTCACTAACAGAGGGGTTCCCCTCAGTATTTTGGAACAAGCCTCAGATATTATTACAGATTAGGGCAAATCATTGAGGGCAGTGGCCAAGGCCTTTGACATATGCCACACCACATTGTCAGGTTCCACAAGAAAAAAAAGAATCTTGCAATTAGTGAAATTTTAATGTTTTTTTTTATATGTTGCAACCGTCCCTGATCTGTGTTGCAACTGTCCCCAGGTTTGGGGTCAGTTGCAACGTCTGAATTCCTCTATTCAAATGAATATTGTGATTAATATGTTATATGTAGCCATCTTTAAATGGTATGGGCATTTAGCAGACAGATGTAGGTTTAATATGTAAAGAAATATTCTCTGAGTAACTGAGAGTAATGTAAAAAATGTTGCAACTGTCCCCAGTCCCCCCTACACTAGCCTAATTAGCTGGGTTATTTCTTGATTAAGATGTCCAATAGTTGAAATTATTTACTTGAATTCCTGCACAGAGAAGTTGGTTTAAGTTGCTGAATTTTATGTTTGATTAATTAATTGAGCTGGCTCAAATTTGGGTAAAATAAAAGTGAATTCAGTTAAAAACTCCTCATTCCTGTGTCAAATAGCCTAACACTTATTCAGTTTTAAGTGTTTGAAAGATTTCCCATGTATTTAAAGTGTTCTAATAAATTTGTTTGGCACAATCTTTGGACTTTGTATAGGTAGTTTTTATTTGTGGATAAGCATTTAAGGTTTGTCAAGGGGTAAAAACTTTATTTTGGGTAAGCCACTTTCATGATGCCTCTGACAGCATTTCCTGATGTGTTTGGATCTAGATGATTCCAGAGTTTTTGTAGCTATGACAGGACTAGTTATGTTGTGGCCCTCAGCACACTATATTTTTGATAAACGTATATTTTCTATGCTGGAAATGCAGAGGCCTACTGAAACAGAGTTGAGAAGTAACAAATTAAAAAGACGCAGTTGTTGAAATTGTAGATGTCCTGAGGCAACATTTAAAGTAACTCCTGTTAAATCTGTTCTAAACTAGAAGCGAACAGAGAGCACAAACCTCCACCAAAACATTTCTGACATATTTTGCTGAGTCATTGTGGAATATGTGGAAAACTGCCCTATCTCACAATGTAAAGAAATCCCTAAAAAAATCTGCATCTACATCCTGATTTGGAACAACACCAATATCTATTTACTTCTTCCTTTTGTTATTGGTGAAAATTAATATACCTTTAAAAATTAACATCCCCGGTAGATGTCACCTGAATCTATCAAGAACTTTTTGAGTTATCTGGCTCACACTGGGTCAGCTCAGTGTCACAGCAGGTTAGTGTACGTGCCCATAGGAAGAAGATTGTTCGAATCCCCCTGTTGACCAGGATCTTTCTGTGTGGAGTTCGCATGGTCTCCCCTTGCCTGGGTAGTTTTTTCTGGGCCTTCAGAACAACAGTAATACAGCATTAAAGTTGTGATTATTTGGATACTTTCAGTCCAGCAACTACCTTGAAAATGTATGCAGAATGGAGGATGAAAAGAAAAGAGCTGTGCTCGTAACACTCTCAACAAAAGATAGTATAAGACTTACACTGAATTTGTCTCCATAAAAGATGTTGGGAACATTGTTAACCTCGCTGCTGGCTCAGGCTTGTACTTTGCCCTGACAGTAATCAGACGGTTGCAGGTTTGAGACCAGCTCCAACTGTAACACTGACACTTAAAACCAAATTGTTCTCACTGCTGCATCAGATGGGTATAAAAGGGTATGAATGTGTTGCCATATACTGACGAATAACTTACATAGCAACTTCAAATACAGTACCAGTGGAAGGCCGGCTTTTACTTTGAACACCTGGACTCTTTTAAATCATGCATGGGGTGGACTGATAGGCAGGATGCTGTTGGGTACTGTATATGTGCTTCGGCCAAAAGAAGTTTTTGAAACTCTCCAACTCCCAGAGCTGAAGAAATTACCTTAGTCATTGGTTTGTTTATGTTTTGATGGTTGCATTCCTTTCAGTTCAACATATCTATATAATATATAACATTCAGGCTCAACTTTGTTCAGGCTGTCCTCAACATCATCTTTTGATTCTGTTTTGGCTGAGAACCCTCTGATGATCCAAATTTATTATCAAAGTTAAGTGGAAAGAAAGAGAACAAAAGTGTTGCATTCAAGTGAAAAACAAATACATTTATCATATTGAAGAAGAATATTTTCAATATACTGAAGAACAGGTCAGGTGTTCATCCGAATTTTTTTCGAAGTTAATCGGCTGAGCGGGCCAACGGCATTATAAATTCTCACCCACATTCATATTGTTCTCTTTTATCATAAAGTGCATGCTGCGACACCTTTCTGATTGATGTGACATCAGCCTCACCAGTGTAATTTGTAAATAACTTATTTCAAATCACATGAAATGTAACGAATCTGGAGTCCTCATGACATCATCAAAAGTGAAGTAAGCCAAAGCTAGTAAACTTGATGTAATGTGTCAATGTTTTTATCCAACACTAATAAAACATTCAGACCAAGGGTGACACTTGTCCACCCTGATAAAGACCATCCCTCATCTTTCTTATAAACAAGGTTGAGGATCAAATTTGTTTGAACTTTAACACATTGAGATAAGAATATCGTCTGAGTAACACCCAGAACACTTAATCTGGATCCACATAAAACAGACAGAAAATAAATGCTTTGTATTAGGATGTTTCACAAACCCCAGATAGAGTGTAGCTCAAATCTTGTGCCCGTGAGTACAAAACTTGAAGCATCTTCTAACATGACACTAATACTGTGGAAGTGTAAAGTAAGATTCCCAAATAAATAAACACTCACCTGTTTATGGGGATTCTCAGTGTTTGATTCACCACATTCAAGAAGCATTGTCCATACAATGACCAACTCGTCCAACATATCCTTGATGGCAATCATCCTTGGTCAGCTCCTGCTTGGCCTTTAGTTGTTCGGGTTTAGAAGGACATGGGGACATGTTGAAAAATCCAGTGACACTGACTATGCCTCTATTGTCTCCAGTGTCTTGTATCTTTTATATCTTTTGTATCTTTTGTTTTCTCCATGTGTCTCTACACTTCAGCAAATTTAGTGCTTTGCCACAGACTAGGCTAATTAAAACTATTGTGTCTAACAACTTGCAAAACAGTATTTGGTATTTATTGCCTCTAGGGAATTTGGTCCTTTGTTTGAATTTTCTCTGAGGCCTCAGCATACAGAGATAAATCCCCCACCTTGCTCCCACAGATTGTGACCTATTCTTCAGATAACTGAGGGGCCATTTACATGGAAACTCCTGACTTGAAGACGCAAAGATTCTTCCTTTCCGTTTTCGAATTCTTCTGCGTTTAGATGACAACGCTCGGAGACGAGTTAATCCCCTGTAAATCCGCTGTAGTGTGCATGCCGGTTCAGTAGATGGCAGTGTAGGTCTGCAGAGAGGCAGCGCTGCTACAACACACGAACGAAGAAGAAAAACTTTCACAAACAACAATGGCGAATAGACGCACAGAGAAGCAGGAGTTTCTTTTTTGGACAACAAATCAGTTCGGACAACAAATCTGTCTGGATAGTTTTTTCTGGATAACAAACCGAGCACGGTAAGATGCTCACACGTTACTCGGCGGACGGAGGAAGCTGCTGTTGTTCCTGGTATGCGCGCGCAGCCTCCATGTGAAAGAGTACTGCGCATGCGGTGACGTCAGCGTTTCCCCCTGAAACGCTCTGCTCTGTGTTTACACGAGGCCGGATGGAGCGGATTCAAATCTTTCCGCTCTGGGGAGCGGTTTCAAAAGTTTGCGTTTTCGGTGGAAACGCAATGTGGTCTCATCTAAACGGAAGGCCAAAACGCAACGAAATGTTTGCAGAATTGACCGTTTTCAGCATCATGTAAACGGCCCCTGAATGTCAACGTTGGGGTCAGAATCCCCAGGGGCCAAAAGAATCCAAGAGGGGGACAAAAGATGCTTTCCAAAAATCATTGAAATTTTTTAATGATTTAGAACGGCATGCAATTTAAGAATACAGTCACGAATTATGTTTGATTGAAATAAAACTATAGCCATTAGGGAAGATTTATGGTTGTCAAAAAGAACCAAGGTCCAGACTTCAGGGTCGGTTTCTCTTTAGTTTCCCACCGTTAGGGTCCCGAGTCTGTGTTGTCACTGTTTTGGGGATCTTTGGCTGTAGGATTGTGAACCCTGCTTTAGATCAACTAAAACAAAAATGGTAATTAAATAGACTTTCAAATATATGCACTTCAAGGAAACATATTTGTATTGTCGTTGGTGCTGCCACCTCACAACAAGATGGCTCTGATGGTTCAGATTCTTGCCAGGGCCTCTCCTTGTTGAGCATGAATATTTAAACCTCCACTACAATTAAAGTATTAGTAAGTAAATAAACTTGTACCAGAATGTTATTTGAAATCTTTTCTCCTTAGCCCACAAGCGACAGTTCCGAGGTGGCTTGAAGCTCAGTGCACTACTGCCGTAGCCCGCTTCCTGGGCCTGTCTATGTCGGGTAGTTCTTGAAACACTGACTCCACCCTCAGTCCACTCCTTTTGCAGTTTTCTAAATTCCTCAATCCTACTTTGTTTGACAATCTTCTTAACTTCAAGACTTTCCAGACATGCGAAAACCCTGGTTCACATTAAAGCTCAGGCGCCTTTGCCAAGCTGCCTACAGGAGTAGGACAGAGTTCTGTACCAGCAGGCCAGGAACACACTGACGAAGGAGATCAGAGTGGCCATCAGAGATCATCTGAAAAGATAAAGAACAGGTTCTCAATGAGCCAATATCAGTGTGGAGAGGTCTGCAGGGGATCACCAGCTACAGGAGATGCCCTGCTCTTGCTGTTACAGACAACAAAGCCCTGGCAGATGAGCTCAACGCCTTCTACTGCAGATCCAAAAGGGACCAGATCACACTTGTCCCTCCCCTCTCTGCAGTTCTTCTTCTTTCCTTCCCTCCCCACCACCCGTTGACACTGAGCCCCTCGCCTCAACCTCATCACTACTCCCATCTTCCAGCATTTTCAACCTTAGACCCTTCAAGTGAGTTAGGTGGAAGTGAAACAGCTGCTGCAGAGACAAAAGACCAGGAAAGCTCCCAGCCCAGATGGAGTGCCCCCCTCCTGTCTGCAAGACTGTGCAGACCAGCTGGTTTCCGTCCTCACTCAGCTCTGCAACAGATCCTGGAGCTGGGTCCCCTCCTGCTTCAAGTGCTCCAACAACATCCCTGTCTATAAGAAACCCACTATCTCGGGACTTAATGACTACCGGCCTGTCGCACTGACATCTGTAGTCATGAAGACCTTTGAGCGGGTGGTGTTGGCCCACCGTAAGTCCCTCACAAGCAATCTGTTGGACCCCCTGCAGTTTGCCTACCGGGCAACAGGTCAGTTGATGACGCTGTCAATTTAGGGCTGCCTTACATCCTACAGCACCTGAATCATACCTGGACCTATGTACGGATTCTGTTCATGGCCTTCAGCTCAGCATTCAATACTGTTGTCCCCCACTTCCTCTGCTCCAAACTGTCCCAGCTCACTGTGCCACCTGCCCTCTGTAAGGCGACAGAAGCCAGCAGGTGAGTCTCGGACAGGCTACCTCAGACTTTAGGACCACCAGCACAGGCACACCCCAGGGAAGTGTCCCTTCTCCACTGCACTTGTCCCTCTACACAAACAACTGCATCTCCACAGACACCTCTGTAAAGCTACTGAAGTTTGCAGACGGCACCACTATCATCAATCTTATCCAGGATGGTAATGAGTCTGCTACTCAACAGCAAGTGGATCAGCTGATTCTCCGGTGCAGTCCGAACAACCTGGAGCTGAACACGCTCAAGGCTGTGGAAATGGTAGTGGACTTTAGGAGAGACCCCCCAGCCCTGCCCCACTCATAGTCCTCAGCAGTCCGGTGTCCATGGTGGAGAGTTTCAGAGTCTTGGGCACTATCATCTCCCAGGATCTGAAGTGGGAGCAGAACATCAGCTCAATCCTCAAGAAGGCCCAGCAATGGATGGACTTCCTGATGTTCTTCACTGCAGTCATTGAGTCCGTCCTGAGCTCCTCCATCACTGTGTGGTTTGGAGCTGCCACCAAGCAGGACAGATCCAGACTGCAGCGCATTGTGAGGACTGCTGAGCACATCATTGGTGCCTCCCTGCCCTCTATCCAGGACTTGTACTTCTCAAGGACTCGAAGGAGGGCAGGGAACATTTTGAAGGACTCCTCTCTTCCTGCTAATGGACTTTTTGAACTGCTCCCATCAGGACGAGCCGGCACAGGAGCAGTTTCTTCCCCCTGCAGTCAACATGTTAAACAGTGAATAGCTACACTCTTCTTTTGCTGTACTTTCCTCCCATCAGTTGTAAATATTATCGGATGTTTGGGTCCTGACGTACATTTTGTATATACACTGCATTTGCTAAGAATAATTTTCACTTACATTTCATTTTAATTTTATTCTCTATTTTTATATTTACTTTTATTTCTCTACATCACTTGAACAAGAGAAAACAACTGACGTAGTCAAATTCCTTGTAAGTGTTGCATACTTAGCAACAAAAACCTATTCTGATTCTCATGAATGTTGTGTTCTCCTCTTTGCTTGGCCCTTTCACTCAACTGTGGGTGTCTTGTTTGAGAGTTTAACTGCTCTCTTGGTCCTGGCACTGCTGAGAGAGTTGGGCTTTTGCAGAGTGTGGATACTTTGCTAAAGAAAAAGTATGCACTCAGGACGTAATATGTAATCAAGAATAAATGTGCAGTATAGCAAAATTAGGAAATCGGGGAGAGCTGGAGAGATTTTGCATTCACTGTGAACTTTCAAGAGGCAGAATGAGGTGATAAGTTGAACTTCTCTTCACTCTGTCTTCAGATCCACATTCATTAGCCATTTTATAGGCTAGTTAATTTGTTTGATAATGCGAATAGCTCATAAGCCAATCACATGACAGCAACTCAATGTACTTACGTAAGTAGACATAGCCAAGAGGGGCAGTTCTTTTAGCAATAATGCCTTGTTGATGTCAGATGTCAAAGGAGACTGGCTGGAAGATGGCAAGTAAATAACCCCTTTATACAACCTGAAAAATGAGCTGAAGCAGCAGACCACACAGGGTGCCACTCCTGTTAGCCAAAAACAGGAAATTGAGGATATAATTCACACAGGCTCACCAAAATTGGACAATGGAGGATGGCTGAAATGTGTCCTGGTTTATGGGTTTTGATTTCTGCTGTGACATTCAGATGGTAGGGTCAGAATTTGGCATCAACAACATAAAACCATGGATCCATCCGGCTTTGTAACAAAAGCTGGGGTTTGGGCATGGTGAACTGATAAGACTGGACTGATACCAATGCCATAATCGATTCTGCTTCTTGATCCAGTTCTTTCTGTGTGGGTAAAATATGGGCTACAAAGGCTTTCACTGTCAACAATTTCAAAAGCATGTCACTCCATTTTTGACTTCATAATTTTTTGCCTCTGGTGAGAGAGGGACATCCTTGATTGCACGCAGTACAACATGTTTTAAGGGAATTACTCAGCCCAAAAATACTGTAAGTTATACTTTATTGATTCCTTGATTAGATTAGATTGTACTTTATTAATCCCTTTGGGAGAACTCCCTCAGGGAAATTATGATTCCAGTTGCATTATATTATAAATAAAAGATAATACTTGTAGGCTACTGCTGCTGCTCCTTCACAACCTCTGTCTTCCTGTTACTCCTCATCCTCCCAATTGAGGAGTTATACAGTCTGATGGCCTGAGGGACAAAGGAGTTTCTCAGTCTGTTGGTCCTGCACTTGGGGAGAAGCAGTCTTGCACTGAACAGGCTCATCTGGTTGTTGATGGCCATGAGGAAGCAGTTGAGGAAGGCATTGTTGAGGAACCCGTTATCAATTCTCATCCCTATTCAGCCTGTTGGTGGTGGTGTAATGGTCCAAGGGAAATTTTCTTGGTACACTTTGGACGTCTTAATACCATTTGAGCATGATTCAAATGTCCCAGCATTCCTGAGTATTGTTGCTGATCCTGTTCATCCCTTTTTAAGCACAGTGTAACCATCCTCAGATAGCAGGATCACTCGCTGTTTCACAATGCACACCTCAAACTGGTTTCTTGAGTATGACAATGACTTTACTTTACTCAAAGTCATCAAATCATATTCCAATAGGGCACCTTTGGGATGCAGTGTAATGGGATGTTTTGCAGCATGAATGTGCAGCTGACATGTCTGAAACAACTGTATGATGCAGTCACATAAATATGGACCAGAGCCTTGAAAATATTACAGCACCTTGTTGAGTCAAAGCCACCAGGAATTCGAGGTGATTCTGAGGGCAAAAGAGGATCCCATCCAGACTAGCACAGTTGACCTGATAAAGTGGTTGATTATCAGATAAGTAATAAAGGTGAGAAGAGAGCGCAGAGTCAGTGGAGGAGTGCAGAGCTGTTTGTGTGTGTCTGCATTTGTATCAGCTAAACATTCACTGGGCCACTTCTCTGTGCTCTCCAAAAGCTGTACTGCACTATGAACTGACAAACATATCATGCCCTTGCAGAACATTTGGAGGTCTTGGGGCAAAGTGACACTTGACTTTTGTTGCAAAATGCTTTGCTGGAGCTTTTAACTGTCTTTAATTTTGTAAGTATGCCTCCTCTCCAGAACAATTCCATTCTCTGAATCCAAAGTCTATTTTCCTTGCAGCCTGCTTTCTGTTCTTTGTCCCTGCCTGATTTTCTCAGTTGTGTGGGCAGTTTTCCTCAAAGTTATCCACTATTTATAAAGAAGCCAAGAGCCTGTCAGTCCAGTCTTAGGGAAAAAGGTGGATACTAAGATACAAATTTCAATTTTTTTTGCATTTGGTTGAAGGACTGTTATCATTGCTTCGACTTGTTGCTCTGACATCGAAAACAGATCAAACCGTAAATTTAAAGTGTCAGTGCCTCTTCAGCCAACCTCAAGAAGGAAGCTTGTAACTTCATATGATGTTCCACTGGGAAATCACCCACTGGTTTAACAGGTCCCTCCATTGTGCAAAAACGCTGTTGATGGCATCCAAACTCCACATAAGCTCCACCTTTCTGAATGCTCAGCCTGCTTGAATACATTCCTCAAGTCTTTTCTTTAGGGGACAGGTCACTCCTCCCTAGATACTTCCTGAATCAGATGTGTGTTCAGCCCACAGCAGGTTATTAGGAAAATGACATGCCTAGGTGCCCTAGTAAACATTAAAGCACAGCACTGGATAGCTGGAGTCACATCGACATCAGACACAGCTCATGAGGAATTACACCAAAACAACCTATTCTGAGCAGGGATAGAATTGAGGGGTTTCTGGACTAGTCAAATCCAACATCTGAGTGGATTTTTAGTCAAGATGCATCAAAAATTTGGTCCGGAGACATCTGGGATCAGTGTTAAGTTATTGAAAAGGGGTTAAGCATGGGGACCCAAAGTCTTAAGGGCATTTTGTTTGGCTATATGGATCCAGAGATGATAACAATACTTGCACAAAAGGATGGATAAATATTGTTACTTAGCTATCAGTGCTGATGTGTCTTTATAATGACCTGTTATACAAGTGCCACACCTTAACTCGTGCATGCCCACATTCAAATGGATTCTATTTGTGCTGCGCATTAAAAGTCAGCTACGGAGCATGGCGGAGACTTTCCTGGAAAACAAAAATGTATGAAACATCTATGAAGTTATCATTTTAACTTCATAGATCATTAATCAAAAAGAGAGCGAGAAAGAGCTTAGCTTTTGAGCTAAGTACTGAATTTCAATTATAACTGGACTAACTTTAAGTGCTGCGACAGATGCATTTACCATCTGGTACCAAACTGCTTTAGTGTCTTTGGAACATCAGAGGAAATAGAATAGTTTGAATGAACAAATCGAGTAAAGCTAAGACTTTAATAAAACCCTTTATTGTGTTTGTCAAAGTCTGGTTGCCAGACAAATCTTACAAAAGTTCTATTTCAGCTTCTAACACATTTATACATTTCTGTGCAATTCTGAGTTTACACTGATATTCCTGTCACCTATACTCAAGTAAAGCAAGAGACATCCGGGTCAGAGTAACGGGAGTCGACAACATAAATATCTGACTTGTATAAGAGGCAAAGTAATTCAATTATATACACAACAGCTTAGGTCACAGAAAACACATTACATACACCAGCCAGACAAAACCAACTTTTTGCCTCTTCATTCCTCCAAATCTGTTAAAAGTCCAGTTATGTAGAGATATTTACAGATACTGCAAGTGTTCAACATACAATAACAGAGTTCCTAACACAAAAAGGAGAGAAAAGAAGTCATTAACTTTTAACTGGAAAATATTGGTGTCATTCCTTATCTTTTCAGCTCGAGTTTGAAGTGATAACGTTTGTGCACTGAGGTTCACAGAACGGACCAAAGCGCCCATAAATGTCTTTGGCTCTTACAGCAAAATAGTAAGTGGAACCTGACTGGAACTGGGTCAGTGTGCAGGCCATGGGTAGGGGAAGAGCATTCACCTCCCCAATCTTCTTCCAGTGCTGCTGCGCTGCATTGCTGCTCGAGTTGTCTTGATGGAAGGCAAACAGGTGATAGCTGTCTACGGTGGCACAGGTCTGGTCAGTTTCTGCCACGCACCACGACAGGACTATACCGCCAGTTTGACTAGGTACCAGTTTCAGCTGAGGTTGCTGAGGAGGTGAGGTCCGCTCAGCTTCTGCAGGTAAGCGAGGAGGTGCGGGTGCAGTGGGGAGTGGGGGCAGAGACGGGTTGGAGTTCCTGGATGGTGTGCTTGTGGAGGTACGGGATTTCACAGGAGAGTCCTTCAACAGAGAAGATTGTGTGAGTTATTTAGCTCTCATTGGGGACTAAATATGATTAAGATAAATGTTCTTCAATGACTAAAACCCTATCATGAATCTTGTAGACAGCTGGTCTAGACATTTTAAGAAGACTTTATTATCCACCTAAAACAAATAAACCCTCCATTTTTCAACAGATGTGGAAGATTTTTAAGTCGAGATTCTGTCAGACTAACGGTTGCATTACTACCAGTTTGTCTGTACATACTTCATGTATTTCATAATCCATCTGAAAATAGAACATTTACAGCTTAAGAGGAAAGAAAAACACTTTGTAAAATCTGAGAGATGCACTTATAAAACCTCACCAGTGGGGGGCGGTGGGAGACCGTCACCTGAGGAGTGGTGGACGAGTTCTGGCTGCTCTGTGGCGACGACCTCGCTCCTGTACCTGTGAATGGAGAGGAAAATAAAGATTAGCAATTAAGATTAAAAATCCCATTTTAAATACTAAAAATGTAATCGATTTTAATTTTTATTTTGGGGTTTTCAATAGATAATAATTTTACTTTTTTTTTTACAATTAGTTTGTCGCGATTATGAAACCTTACGGGGTTCAGAGTCTTTCAACTTAGATAAATCTACGCAAGGTTTGTGCATTCAAAGACAAAAGTTACATTTACTCAGAGAATCTTATCCTACTTTGTTTTTGGTGTTTGAGTAGGCAGTACATTGTAATAATGAAAAAATGCTGGCATTAAAGACATTGTTCAAAATGGCTTACATTGTGTAATGAATTTAATACAAGTGTTCACATCTTTATGTAATCTTTATTGAGTTTTTACCCCAACTTGGTCTATTTTCTTAACTTTACAGAGCAAAACTTAACACCACTGGTATTAAGTTTTTCAGGGTCAGACGGAGCTTTGAGTACACAGATTCTGTAAAGACCAGAGGTTCTGGAGTATAAGATTGGCGCAGGGCTAGGTACTCAAAAAAGATACATATGTGCTTCAATCAGCCAGGGTTTGACTCTTGCCTGAGATGATCTTCATTTTAAGAAGTTGTTCTCACATCTCAAAATTTGAGTTTTGGGGTTTTCTGAGCTTTATTCCAGTTTTGTCTCAACATTGGCAAATGTCCTCAGTTAGCATACTTCAATTGTGCTGAACTTATACAATGAAATATCACAAATTCCCAACATGAGACTTGAGATTGTCTGTTTCATCCTTCATAACCAGAGTAAAATGTGTTAGACTTACTGTTAGGAATGCTAATAACAGGGGCAGGCCGCTGCGAAGGCGATGGAGCTGCAGGAGTAGCATTCTTCACTCCAGTGACTGCAACAGAGTAACAACATTACACAAGCTGCTCTCAAATACAACAAGTACTGAGGTGAAAAAAAAGAGAAATGCACCTTACCTTGTACATCGTCATCGTCTTCAGTGAGGTCAATCACAGAGCCTTTGGGTCGTGCTGCTGGAGCAGCTGCTTTGGATGAAGTAGACCCTGAAGCTTGGTTGTCTAGGTAAAAAAAAAGGATGGTAAGCCGTTAAAACCCCATGCTATAATCTGATCAAAACACAGACCATAAAAGAGGTGAGGCAGATGTTTGCAGTTTTACTGCTTGATGGCACTAACTGCCACATTCAGCAGTAACTTCTTTCATTTGCAGGTATCAAACTAAAAACAACGGTTTGTCGTATGACAGAAAAATAAGTCATACTTTGTTGTTTCAACTTCCAAGTAACATTACACAGTAACATTATACTGTCTGTAAATAAAGAATGGGTCCATTCATGCCCAGCTTTATTTAAATTATGTCACAAAGCTAAGAAAACACATCTATTAACTTTCTTTTGACAACAGTTAACAACACCACCCCTCAGCTAACTCCAGCCTTGATTGATTATATCAAACAGCAAAAAGTAAATTTACTCTGAAAGTAAATATAAATTTCGATTGGACATACAAACTTGCTTCCAAGAACGTCTGAAATGCTGAGAAATGCTGTTTAAGAAATACAAACTAAAAAATCTTTATTGACATAAGGACTGAAAACAAAGTCTTAAGTTGCGTCTTCACATGCGTATGTCAGATGGTGATGTCTTTCCGAGACTTATTCTAAAAATATAGAAATCCTCCCTTGGTTAATGCTGCAATAAAAATGGTGTTAGCTGACAACACCACAGCACTTGGCAAATGTTCATGAGACTGTCTAATAAGTTCAAAGAATAAACATGCAGAAAAAGACACAAAGTTGAAAACTTGTAATGGAAAAGTTTTGGCTATACAGTCTGTCAAACCTCCCAAAATCACCTGTTCATTTCATTCTGTCCTACAGGGAGATCACACAGACTCAGTAATAGTGGGGTGGCAGGTTAAAATATATAAACTTTACACTTTCGTAGATGAGTGTGGTACCACCTGTAGCCCTTCCAGGTAAAGTCTAGACTTGTTCTAGAGTGTGTTACATGAGGAAAAATGTCTGGAGTCCATTACAGTTTCCAAATGGTGGCTGTGAGCTTTATTGAAAGTACTGTTCTGCTTTGCTGTAAGGCCTGATGTTCAGCTTTTAAACACAAAAGTGTTCATTCAAATGGGAGACCATCCATATTTTAGTTATGTTCAATAGTTTTCCATTAGGGATTGTACCTGATACGTATATGAAAATTTCTTGGCTGTGCAATGCTGTATGACTTCACTAACACTCCTCTGCTTATAAAGTACGATGTTTTGCTACTAGAAAGTGTCCCTAAAATAGAAACCATCTCCTGTGACAACAGCCACAAATAGATTGCCAGCAACACCAACAACTCCTTTATTGTTATGTTAGATCTCATGGCAGATGATCCTGCTTCCTCTGCAGGAGTAATATGAATGTACTATGATGGAAAACAAAGCACCCAATACCAAAATCGAGTAGAACCCGAACAATCTCACATTATTTGCAACTACAATCACAACACTGTGAAATCAGAAATTTAATTCAGACATATAAGGCCCCAGTAACAGTTTCAAAGAAATATGGCTGCAAAGTGTTTTATGATGAATTCTGACTATTTTTACAAGGTCTGAATGGCAGACAAAAACATTTTATTTGTATCCTAATCGCAGCTTTGTAAATCATATAGCATTCTACCTGTCTTGGATGTCAGAGATGTCCCTTGTGGTGGTCCTGGGGCAGTTGACCCAGTTGCTGCTGGTCCTGATGTTGCAGGTGAGGAGGCTGAAGACATGGCTCCTGCGACAGAGACGGACTGAGCCGGTGTCCTGGCTGTTGTCACAGACACCCCTGCGTTGGGTGTAGTTATACCCCCTGCACCTCCCTGGTAGACTGCTCTGGCCAGGGAGATCTGGGTGGACGACATCTGGCCGGTGGAGGCCTGGAGCGCTGGGACAGTGGCAGCCGCTGGGGCAGACGCTGGTGCCGTGGTGACAGCTGTCGCAGGCTTGAGTATAAAGGTGGCAGTGGATGCAGTGGTTTTGGCCTTGGTGAGTGAACTGGCTGCGGACAAAGAGGAGACGGGAATGTTGACCAGTGTCCCTGCCTGTCCATTGGCCATGGACAAAGGCAGCTGGATGAGGAGTGGCTGGCCAGTGGTCATCATGCTGCTCCCGGGGGCCGTCTTCAGTAGCAGGGTGCCTGTGGGGCTCTGTGTGGTTATGCCAGCGGCCAAGGTGGAGGCAGCGTTTGAGGTGGAGGTGATCAGCTGTAAGATGGGGGTCTGCGTGACCATAGCAGTGGAGGTGGGTGTTGGGGCTGAAGCTGCAGCAGGGGCTGGTGGAGTTGAAGTGACTGGATTTACAAAAGAAATAGAAAAAAATGGATTAGGCGTGTTTCATCAAGATTTTGATGCGCAGGATCATCCTTTAATCATCCAGTCCTACTAAGTCAGGCAAGACACTCGGAGACATGTGGTAAGCACTTAAAACACATCTTGGATATTTTTCACAAACCAGAAATTTTTTTTGAATGGATTTGGACCCCAAACTATACGACAAGACAACGACAAGGAACAAAAAAACACGACAGTGATGCATAGACTTTTTGACAGAAGATTTTTTCTCTCAGTTACAATTTCCTGCCCTACTAAAAATCACTTAGCAACTGACTTTTGAGTCCCAACCCACCAACTGAGAACCACAGATTTAAACAACTGTGTGTGTTGCACATTTTAGCCAAGGGAAAACAGTGAGGATTTTTTTCAGCCCTTAACCCGGTACACAGGGGAGTACAGACAGACGCAGGAGAGTGTTTGTTCAGCTGATTAACAATGATCATCTTTCTTTATGGATAAACTGGTCTTTATTGAAGATAGTTAATTATCATTGAAATTCAAGTCATATTAGAGGAAGTAACGTAAGCATTCCACAGGAGAACATTACCATCGACATCATGCAGGCTTTATGAAAAGATACAGGAACATGAACTTAAAGTGTCACTTATATTCAAGACACGACACAGATTATTCTTCTAGTTGAGATTTTCACTGTAATGAAAGAAACAAAACCAACATGTTAAACCTAAAGTACATGCGACTCACCTGTGGTGCTGGCTGAAGACACAGTTGTGGTCTGCTTTACCTCCACTGGCATGCGGACTGGTCTGTTTGGAGAGATTACTAACACTTAGAGCTGTTCATTACCAAAATCTTAGCTCAGTGAATGTGTGTATGTACATGTCACTTTATTCCTACAGATATACATCTATTAATTAGTTGTGATATTTCCAACAAAAATGTATATATGTAATTACTGTGATTTCCAACATATGTTAGAATAGTTTGTTAGTGAATGTTTAAAAGTTTATGTGGCCAACACCAAAACATTGGTACAGTGGCACATCATTAATGTCAGTGTCAACATAAAGAGATTAACTTATTGAGCCGTGTAAAGCAAAATCCAAATTAAATGAATAATCAGTTGTCCCAGCCTGCTTCTGTTCCGGTATCGGCTGTCAAAACAACCCTAAAGATCGTGCTTCATATTCCCGGAAAAAATCGGGTCTTCTCTTTACTCGCAGTATTTCATTGATAACGTCTCGAATCTCTCTCCAGGCATCACAGGAGAGTAAAGGAAACCGGCGATCGATGTACATCCTCATAGTCTTTCTCAAGTTTGTTGGCAGTGCGTCCTTGCCCATTACTCCAACATAATTGACCTTGGCCACCCAGTCACAATAGACTTCATATGGCACTAAGTAGCGGAATATGTAAGAAGCATAGCGGTCAGACCGAGGGAACCCTGAGCTTCTCTTGCAGTTTTGATAGAGCACACTCTCCAGGTCAGACGAGATAGTGCGGAGTTTTATGTCTTCTCTGCATTTCCCTTCAGAATACTCTGCCAGCTTATTTGCCATGGCTATGTCACGTGACGAGAACTCATCCTCTTCCATCTCTTCTGCGTGTCTCTCCTCCATGATAGACAGTACAGGGATCTCCCCAACAGAGGGCGCCATTCCCTCTCTGGGCACCTTTGGCTTCATCTCTACACTCTGCGGTCGCAGCTCACTGTTGGGAGGAGAAGTGCAGTTTTAACTACACTCTGCACTGCCTGAGAAAATGCTCAGGCTTCACATTGTAGAACGTCACAAGACTCAGGACCTGGACCCATGCGATGCAAAATTTAGACCGGCATGTGGGCTTGTTTAATCCAAACCGGTCAGACAAACCTTAAATGTTATGTAGAGCGAATAAGTAAGCCGATCCTGGAAAAGGGACACGAGACACAAAATCTTGTTTACCAAAACTAGATGGATTTGGAGCATTTAAAAGGAAGTTTCATTCCAGCCATTAGTTTGAATTCGGTCTCTGTGATTACAGAGAGCAGCCTGGGACAACGTCAGCGTAGCGGAAGGCTCAATGTGTGGTACTGGTTTCAGTCCGGTATTGTCACGTTCATACAAAGGCCAATATATACTCACACAAAACAGTTAAGTGCAAGCTGCTGGTTACGTTTAAACACACAAATGCTGGAAATACTGAAATTCAAGATCATTTGTCAGTGGACATAAAATATATCTAACTAGATTATGTAATAATCTAGTTTTGAGAGCTTTCAGGTTGGTGATAAAATATCCCTACTGAGTAGTTCTATGTACATCATTAAGTTGCACACTTACCGTTGAGCTGGAGGGTTAGCCGAGGCAGTTGAACTCTTGGCAGCAGCGGCAGCAGCAAGCGCCTGCAAAATTAGACGCCACGCTGTCAGATCTTTAGATATAAAACATTTAAGAAAACAGTTATTTAACTTTCAGTAGCTCAAAAAAATCCTTACCTCATTTTTCCTTTTGTTCTCTGCTGCCTGATTGGCCTCTCCAAATTTCTTCGCGAGTCGCGCTATCTTGGCCTAAACAAACATCCAAGAGAGGACTTCAAATCTGTGCCTGGCTGACCGTGGCGAATCTCAGAAACACTGGACATGTTCTTGCTTTCAAAAGCTTCACTTGACTTTGCAGTGTGACAGAGTACTTACTTGGAGTGTGTTGATGGCAGATTGGTGTTTCGCCGCACAGTCAATTTTGTCCACTCTGGTCTTCAGCTCATCGAAATGTTTGTTGAAAATAGTTAGTTCCAGGACCCTCAACCGTTCATCCACCAGCTTTTGTACAATCTGTGAAAATACATATCAAACATATCAAAACTGAGTCCAGCTGTGTTAGAGTTTGGGGTAAAAAAATGAGTGCAGCACATAGTAAAATAAGAACCTGTTCTAGTTTATGGTGACCCCCAGCATTTGCAGTGATTTTAAGTTCCAGTTGTGCCTCCAACTCCTCGCGCTCCACCTTAGGCCGCTTCCCGTCTTGTTTTACAGATTGCTCATCCTGTTCGTGGCCCTCTGATAAAGTGCGCTTCAGTCCAGTGGAGGACCTCTCTTGTACTGCGTGAGACACACAAACAATGGCAAGCAATTAGAGCATGGACCTTTGTTATCTATGCATAATATTTGGATTTTTTCCATTTAGGTTAAATTCTAATCACTCTGAGCCAAAAGGCACATGGAATAAGAAGAAAATAATTAAGCTTGTCAAGAATCTTTCATCCACCAAAGATTTTGTGTTCGTAGGTGGCCTACTACATTATTACCCTTCTGACATCCCCCAATCCTACTGTAACTCAGATAAAAAGATAGAAAGATCTTTTTTTAGCAAGGACACACACTGTCCCAAATTGTCTTTTTTTTTTTTATTCCAACAGAAGTTTCTGGAAAATTGTCAAACAGATCATGGTGCATTTCAGACATCAACTGGCAAACATGCTGGTCCTCTTAAATTCCCCACTTTGCAATAATTTCAATTAACTAAACCATGTCGTGTTATCATTTCTAAGGCTGCACAGTTTTTCTTTTGCAGATATACAATATGCAGGTTTTGTAGAATCAAAGCATTCTAGCAGATACTGATACTGGGTGTTCAAGGACAACTGAAACAGGATTAGACCTACAACACGTTCAAATGTATTTTTATTAGTATTAGCAAAACCAAATTGTCTGCCTTTGTAACAGCTACAAGCAGTGATGCAACAACCTGCAAATCAACGAAACTGCCTTGTTTATGGATCTAAACTTGAAAAGCAGAGCGACGTAATTTAGCAAATTTCATAGTAATATTGGGTTATATTATTCAAAATTAATACCAGCATAAATTTCCATATCTGCCAACATCATGGATAATATGGTGCATCCCTAATACTAATCACTATCTTAACAATTAAGTATTTATCAAACACTGACTTAAAGATTGCTCCCTCAAGATAGGGAGTGATTCCTTGCCTCAAGTAAAGGAGGTCAAATAGCTAAATATAAGCTTCATAAGAGAGAAAAATGGACCAATAGATTGACAATCAGACTTTGTATTGGGCTGCTGTGGTAAAGAGGGAGTCAAGCAAGAAGTCAAAGCTTTAAATGAACACTCGCTCCTTGCCCAGTCCTCACCTTTGGTCATGAGCTCCAGGTAATGGCCTAAATAATGAGATAGTGGACCTAAAGAGCCAAAATTAGATTTCTCTAGAGAGTGGCTGGGCTCAGCCTCAGAGACGGGGTTAGGATTTTAGACACCCAAAGAGAACTGTAGGAAATGGCGGTTTGGAATCTAATAAGGATGCCCACCGGTCACTTCTTTTTGGAGGGCATGCCCAACTATGTGGAGACCCCAGGTAGATGATGGGATTATGTTTCCCATCTGGTCTAGGAGTGGCTCAGAATAATCAAGAGAAGGTAGAAAATATTGCCTGGGAGGAAGACTTTAAGTTTGACCTGCTTGGTCTGCTGTCACTGCAACCAGATGTATAGGTAATAAATCAAGCATACAGACTTGCAAAGTAGGATGTTTTGTTTGAGCATCAGACTCTGGAAATCTGTAATGAAAGGTCAGAGGGAGTAAGGTGCCTGGGTTAAAAAACTTTGAACACAACTGTTCTAACACAACATTACAGTAATGGGGAACTGTGATTTGTTAATATTTTTATCCTTAAATTACACTTTTCACTCGTTAAGATAAGGGGATAAAGGCTGCTGGGAACAAGTTTGGTCACAAGGGAGGAGGGATCAGACAAAATCACCATTTGTCACGGTTGTCTCACTTAAAAAGTGTGCAAAATATTGAAAAGGTTATGCTACAGGATCATTCTCCTGAATCCTGTTGAGCTTATCCAGCAGACATCATCGACTTTGTGCCTTACCTGTATCAGAGGGTGGAGTAGATGATGGCCGAGACGGCTTAGAAGTTTTCCTCACTTCAGTTTTTTCTTTTTTGGGCTCTGTTTTCACTGCATCCACCTCCATCTTTTCTTCCTTCTGTGAGCATTTCTTCTCTTTGTCTTTATTCTTTTCTTCTTTTATCTTCTCTGTTTTTATGTCCTTTTCTTCCTTTACGTCCACAGAGGAAGAGGAGGCTGGATGAGATGAAGAAGTACAAGGAGAAGGGGAATCAGAAGTGGTAGCCTCTGGAGGGTTAGGCTTTTCGTCTTTTACTTTGGCCTTGGAAACCTCCATGTCCTTGGCCTTTTTAGTGTCACTGTCTACATCCATTGGTTCTGTTGAGCCTGACACAGTAGTAGGCTCAGGCGAGCTTGAATCTGAACTTTTTTTAGAATCCTTCACATCCGGGTCATCTGTCTTAGTTGGTTCCTCCTAAGAAAGAGCACAATAAACCATTGATTTACCAAACGGTTACATTTGTTATATTTCAGCATTTTCATATTAACCCTCACAGTGTAAAATAATCCAGTCAGAATTTTGATGTTTGACTGACTATTTTCAAATATTTATACTCTTACCTTTTCAGCCTTCTTTTCTGGGATCACCTCATCTTTTTCCACACTTTCCTTAGACTCTGATGACGTAACAGTGTCCTTTGACGAGGAGCCCTCTTTCTCCTCCCCCTCCACTTCCTCCCCTTCCATCTTTTTCAGTTCAGAGTTCAGAGAGTGGAATGGTGATGTGGGAGAAACTGGAGCATCCTCCTTTGCTGGTGGACTATGTGAAGATGCGGGGGAAGGGGACAAGTTTAGGGACAAGTACGGAGAAGGCGAGCTCAGAGAGGCCGGTGAGGCAGGGGATGTAGCGCGGGGCGAGTTTGAGTCCGAGACATTGTTCTGCTCCTTGTCTCCCGCTTTTGGTCCATCATCTTTGTGTGTTCCGTTCATGAGTGGCGATGAAGATGATGTCTCAGACACACTAGGGGCAGATACCAGAGCGTTGTGAAGAGTATCCAGTTGCTGGCGATCACTTATCTTCATGGTCTTCCTAGCACGAAATATCTTCTTCTTTTCCTCCGTGACAACAACTTCCATATCTGTCTGTGGGGGGACATAAAGAATAAATATGCATCAGAGGAGCTTACAGACTGTAAGGTAAACATACATAAACAAAAATGCTAAAGGGTTAATAGCACAGCCTCTCTCACTTAGGATCATGTCCTTGAGTTAACGTTCCGAGCCCCCCCCCAAAAAAATAAAGGTTGCAGAGTTTCCGAAAAAACACTAGAGGTCACTGAAGAGCCCTGTGGTTTTCTTTGTTCTTCTCTAGAAGGTTCTTTTTCCACAGAGGTCTACAAACACAAACCAGTTTTCAACAGCCTAATTCTTTCCCGAATATAAATTTGATGATCAGGACCAATTCAAGCAGAATCTCCTTTCCTGTTCACACACTGCTGTATCTGTTCTGTCCCAACCGCAGTGGGGATTTTGCACAGCAACCTAGAGTCATTTTTCCTTTCAGGCAGACAAGCTTGAACTGCTTTGACAAAATCCATTTCCTTTGATTTTCTGATTGATCATGGATTGCATATTTACCTAAGCCTCAATCCAGAGAGCAGGAATGACACTGAAGTTAACAACAGCAGCAACCCTGCCTCCCACCCATCCCCCCACATCCTCATTGGTGAAACACTCGGCAAATCAGAGTGAGTGAATTGAGGCTGGCTTGGCAGCAGAAAGGAGGTTATGCAAAATATGAAGGATTTTCCGTACATAGCATTGGTAACTGCAAACATAGTGTTGAGGCTAGTTCCCTCATCTTATACTTAATGTGTGTGTGTGATACAGTAACTTCTTTAAATGACATTAAAAAAGTAGAATTATAGCTGTGTGATGCAACAGACTGAGCTTTACTGCAGAAAAAATATCTCATTTCACATTCATGTGCGTACAAGAAACTGGGTGTAACATTAAGCCGTATAGACCTTTTATCAATGTATATATATAAATATAAATATATAAATAACTCACCTCAGGCCGGAAGGGTCCTGGTCATGGATTTACCAGACAACTCTTTGACAACCTGTGGGAAAAAAAGTAATTTTAGTACATATGTATTTATTTTGTATAGTACTTCTAACTATAAAGGCAAGTTCAGCTGAGAGTGGATCTAAAGAATCATGCAAACTGAAGTGAACAGTTAACTTAGATCATCCAAATTAAGCAGTCCTATCTGTCCCTTAAGCTATAACAGAGCCCTCGGCTTTGAAATGAGATATTCATTTTAATAGCAACTATTACTCCAAATTGGATGACCAATTATGTAAATGTAAAAGTATACATGGAAAAAAACATTTAATTCTCATTTTTGAACGTAGTGTGTTTTGTATGAATTTCTGAGTCAAATGTCTTCAGCAAATAAAGGTTTCTGGAGCATTGTTTTTTCTTTTATTTAGTGCGAATAAAAACAAAACTATGTGATTTTAGCAGATCTGAAAGCCTCGCTTAAAAAGAAAAAAAAAAGGGTTTACAGTCTGCAGAGACATATAACAGGACAAATGAGCGGACTGCAGGCTTGATGACAGACACGGAATTCAGGGCTGGGCATGACATGTAAACCAAAGCACACACGAGGGCTAAGACAAAAAATGTATTAACAGGGAAGCAGCTCCCCAGAACAATGGACGGGGGAGGTGTCAAACTCAACAAAAAGGCACTCATACGATATCACCTACCAACACATAGTTAAATGTATGTCAGCTCAGAAGTGGACTAAAAAATAGAGCTGACTGTTCATTCAATCTGACCTTCAATTCAAAACCAAAGAAGACATGATTCAAACACTGCAAGCAGTATAGAGATATAACAAGCTAAAATCTTTTCCTGTTTAAAACAGTCAGGTGCTTCAGTGTTTCCTCTAAAATTTAGTCCAGCTGTACCATTTACTGTTGCTGACCTATGAGACTGCAGCTGACTGAGCTATCTGTTTAGTTTAGCCGTTTGTATTTTGCTTAACATGGCTTTTTTTAATGTGCGTCGAAGGAAGCAGTATTCACCAGAACTGATCTGTGTGTGAAGACTGTGTACTTTGCGCTGTACAGCTGAGCAGCTCACTGAGTGATAGTGCTTACGCACAACATTGTCAGCTATTCCTCTCTATTTTTATATCAGCAACCATATGTCCTGTAATGACAATAAAATCCTGCCTGATTCATATACATTAAACCTCCCTAAAATAAACCTCTACCAGCTCTATTAGTGAACATGATAAAGAGAGTAAGCATTAACAAATAAAGAGTGGTGTGGATTACAGGCACGATCAGCGGTACATTTCACATTCCAATGTTATTGCCACTGCGCACAGCACACAACCCCATCCCCCATCCTACGGCCTCATTTTCTGCGCCTGCATTCTGTAGTGAGCTCAAAATGGCCGACAGCTCTGCTTTTTGCATCCACACTGAGCTCTCTGTAGCTAGCTGAACAGGATCCACAGACAGATGCAGACATATCAGGTTACAGCACTACCTTGTTCAACAAAGATAGATCAAATTCAGAATTATTAACCCTTCCATAATAATCCAAAATATCAGGGCATTTTGATCAGTATCATAATGCTTTCAGAGTTCTTTTCTTGATACAAAATAAACAAAGTAGGTCAAACATTTTATCAAATTACTGTAACAACACACAAAGGTAAGATTTAAAAACTCAGCTGCAACGTCTAGGTGACTTTGCTCCATTAATTTACTTTTGTTTTGATCATCTAAAAGCTTACCAGTTTTCTTTGTTATCTACAACTAAACAGTTTTTTTATGACCTGGGGAACATGTGCCTTATCTAGTATCGCCCGGTTGCCTATAGCAGTAACATCAGCACTTTGTCAATCAGAACAGGCTGAGAAGTTTAAATAGTGGTGTGATGATCAGCGACATAAATTAGAAAGTTAAAAAAAAAAGTTGGGTGTCGCAGAAATCTTTTACCACCCTGACGCTGCTGTTTCCTAAGTGGTAGCGGACCTAAAGATAGAGAAAAAAGACAGAGTGCAATAGCATGCACTCAAACTGCAATTCATTCTCATGAGCTAACACGAATCAATGATTAACTAATATCGCTTTCACACTAAAATTAGCAGTTCAACGCGGGTTCACCCGCTAACAATCGGCAAGTGACTCTTTTCCCACTGCCAAAAGACCCAGGTCCAATCGGCAGCAGCCGAATGCCTGGCTGGGTTTTTTTCTCTGGCGCATCAAGATGATGTCATCACGTTGATGACATCATCAGCACATCAAACATTCCATGTAAACAATGGTAAGGAACATGGAAGATGTTAGCTGTGTTCGAAATGGCACACTGCCTACTGTCTACTTACCTACTCAATCAGTACATACTGCATACTGAATACTCAAAGATGATCTGAGTATGCCACGGCTGCCCAAGCGTTTACACACAGATGCATACTTAATACCCCAGAATGCATTTCGTGCCGGCCGGGATGCAGCACCAGGAAAATTAAAATAGTCTGACCGCAAGCAACAGAAAACGACTGCATTCCAGAAAACTACAAATTCATTCAGTAATAAAATATTTTCTAGCGAGAAAGTAAGTATTTTCATCACGATTATGAGTCCAGTTGTTTGAAATAGCGACTGTTTTTAATTTGTCTCGCTGTTTTCGGAGACCGAAGCGTCCGCTTGGTGGGTGTTTCCATCTACGTACCGTAAACACCGGGCAGCAGCAGCCCCCCCCTTACATTTCCAAGTTATTGCGAAGTGTTTTCATTATCAACAGCTGCATGACACAAACCGAGCGGCAGTGGATGAAAAAAATAAACACAAACACCTGTGTATCCATGGTGATAACGCTCCATTTTGTATTTCGTCTTCCCATGTCAGAAGTGCGCAATGCATTGTGGGGCAGAAGCAGTACGTGAAGCAAGCTCCGCTCCATACTCAGAATTGAAAGCCGATTGAGTATACATCCGGGCATTTCTCGCATACACAAAATTTGCATACTGTACAGTGTGAATGCACTGCATACTCAATATGGGGGCAGGGTTAGTATGAGTAGTACGAGTAGTACGCCATTTCGAACACAGCCAGTTACAATGTAATTTTGTCCATCTTTAAAAATGTACTAACTCTGTGCCGATGATACAAAAGCAGATGGGGTGGGTGTTATGCTGTGGGCACATTACCCTGAAGTCATGACATAAATTAGCAGGTGTGATGTTCTCACTAAAGCCAATCGGAGGTGAGCCGATAAAAACTTGTGACACTTGCAGGTCACATGTCGATTAAACCCTTTGAAACTGCCTACAGGAGTCGATTGTTATTAGGTTTAAGCAGGTTTTTCGGCCAGTCCGAATGGGGTATATGCAAATGAATTCTTCCCTTTTTGTGTGGATAGCAGTTAGGACTGTGAGGTTTTATTTTCAACTGAATGTTCACGTCAGTTCATGAGCTAGCTATCCAGGTAGCTAAAATTAGACTGTGTTTAACTGCACACACAAAGACTTAACAAAAATGTTTATCTTCTTTTAAGTTGTTAGTTTATCATTATCAAATTTACCAAGCAACCTGACTCAATGTATACAGGCGAGTTACTGAGGGTGTTACAGCCTTCTTTCATATTTAACTTGCTTTTCTTTCACATCGCACTTTATCAACTGGACTAGAGCCTGTCAAATATTGTGAAATATAGCCACCCACCACTAGCTGGGGCTGTAACAGTAGCCGTTACTTTTGCCATCTTGTCTTTTGTTGCAATATGACATGGAAATACACAGCTAGCCTTGAGTAACTGCATCGGGTAGCCGAAGCAGCTCAGCAGTAATTTTAATGAAAACAGAAAAATAAAGTTGTATTTGGGCTGTGAAGATAGAAATGGTATATTCACTGGGTGGTCCTTTGCTGTATTCTAAATGGCCATTTTAGCCTGTTAAGAGAACCAGAGGCTAGTGGTGCTTGCATTGCTGACTCTAGCCACTCCGTGTTCCATATTGTCCAAAAGCTAAATGTTGCTGTACTCTGCCTGATTAATCCCACAATGACCTGCTTATTGTTTGGCCCTTGTTTAGTTCAAATGGCTTTTACGCCCACTGTTAACCAAACTTGCTTGGAAGGGATGCAGAACCTCTGTTTTCGGCGGACCAGAGTTCCTATCTTTGGTCACCGGAGTTCATACAAGCTTTCACATCAACCAAATTGAACCAAACTTTTCAAAAAAAACTAGACCAGCTGTGAAGCGACCTCAGAAGGCCACTGTAGAAAATACGACATTATGGCTCAATTAATGCTGCTAAACACTAGGTCTGTAAGACAACAATGCATGTGTCACCTGTTTTGGCTATTCTCAGCCTCAGCTATCTATCTTCTCTTTTTTTCAGACAAGAGAACAGAAGGGCAACTTCATTTTGCTTGTAAACAATTAAAAATAATGTCAAAATGACTGAACACAAGTCAGACTAAAGACCCATTGCACGACACTGAAAACGGCTGAAATGGAGAGCTGTCGTTGCGTTTTCGCCTTCAGTTTACACGAGAACTGTGGCTGGCGTGGCACTACTGTTTCAGATAAAGGTTGCATGTGCACTTAGGAACAACAGCAACAGCTATGGCCAATTACAGAGCAATATAAATGCTGTGCTCGGTTTGTAATTGCTCCTCCAACAAAATGTCAGTTTGCTGTGTCAACACTCTGACCTTCGGAGTTGCATCCACCACTGATGTTTGTAAAAACTTTCTCTTCAATGAAATGTGCTAGTGCACGGACGCATGTTGTAACGCCACTGTTTTATTACCAACTTACACTGGTCAGACATGCACACTACTGCGTTTTCAATCGTTCTCCCGGATCCTTTCAAATACGGAGCGCTTTTAAAATGCAAAGGAAAAACCTTTCCTTACATTTTGTTGTCTCACAGGCCAAGTCACGCAGTTCCATCATAAAGGTCAGTACTTACAAAATACCAGTTTACAAAGACCTTGCTGAAAAACATAGCAGAGCAGTATCACATAATGAATAAACATGATGTTCCAATTTCTGACATGCTGCTAAGCAAAAAGTATAGCACACAATATTAGCCAAGAACACCATCTTGAGTAACGCATAAAAAAAAATCACTAACCACTAGAGCACAATGTTGATGCTTAGTTAAAAATAATGATCAGCAGACTATTTGATACCAAGTGTCCTAATTAAGATTTCCCTGAATGTACAAACAAACAACCTGTAAACACCAATCCAAACTTTGACAACCTAGCTTGTAAAATACATTAAGTATCAAAAGCCAAGCTGCAGAAGACAGTGAAGCTGCAATGACCAGAAAAACCTAGTTAGACTTGAAAGACAAAAAGAAATGCAAAACATGCTGAAAAAGGTAAAAGAGATGTCCACCTTTGGCAGGATGTGGTTACTGAGGCCCTCCATGTATTTGTTGATTGAGGGAGCAGGCGACTGCTTACAGGCACGCAGGAGAACATGAAAGAAAGGAGGAGGGACTAGTGAGACTAGTCCATCTTGCTTCTTTCAGGGGGGAGGAATTATGAAGGGCATGTGACCTACATGAATTTTTCCTTGAATATTACATATACCCTCCCCAAAAAAACTCCTGATCTGATCAAATCAGTCTTCCATGTTTCATGATGTGTAAAAAAAAAAACAAAGAAAGAGTTAGATTATTCATTACTTAACAGCAGAATGTGTCTGCTCAACCAGACAAATAACATGAGCTAAAACTACAACTTGTGCGTGGTGATTAAAATTATCAATCTTAGCTAGCAGTGCACAGAAAGAGAGGGGCTAGACTGCACACACTGTTGCCAGGCAACACCCATCCCCCATCTCTAGCACAAAATAGTCCTCAGTGTGGAAAGCTACAGCGGGCCTGGACTACACCATTCTGACAGAGGACAGGGGGGTTCTCTTCTTTCTGACAACCTTAAAGGCAAAGACAGATCAATGAGAAAACAGAATCAAGGAAAGCCATGTTACACAGAAGTGCTTCTGCGGTGCACTCCTTGACCTTTAATATTGAATAGCTTCTATTTACTTTAACTCTAAACAGAGCTCAAATCATTACCAAATCTGTTGCAATAAATTTTCAAAAAAAAGCTCTCCATGAAGTACAATAAATAAAACCGCCTGACAACTATCAAACAGAGTAATTCCTCTGTTCTCTGTCCTGAACTTTACTGTATCTGAACTGCATACATAGCATATGGTTCCCAGAGGGACACTGAGCAAGACAACGAGTATTTATTGCCACTGAGATGAGAACGAGTTGAGCCTCAGCACACAGTCCTAATGGTGTGACCACTTACGACTGCACAGTTTATTCAAAGACGTACAATGATCTCAGGAATAAGCTCACAAAACAAACTAAACAATTATCTGCAAACCCTGCAAAATCCAGAAACCTATTACAGAGCAAGAATCCTACAGACATGCGCTCCCCTTAGGTACTACTGACATCTAATGCAAAACAATGTAGTTGGGGAGAACAAAGAGCCCTGGCTACTCTCACTCAGCGTGATCTGAGTGCTACAGGGTAAAATTAACAGAAAAAAATCATCATATTAAAATGATGAGAAGATCACTATGTGCTAAGAACTGACAATCTGGGGCTAAGAATTTAAGGCAAGGACATTTTTTGGACTGCATGGCTTGAAGAGCCAGAGGAAAGGTCAGACTTAAGGGGAGGAGCCTGGGCAATACCATTTTAGTGAAAAAAAAAAAACCTTTGCCTCATACAGAAAAAAAATCTTTAGAGGTATTCAGTCCATGAATTGATAAACCTTGCTCTTTTTTTATTAACTATTGAGACACTTTTTCATAGCAGAGGAACATTATGCTCTCATGTCAAGGCCTAGCTAGCGGCGCACAGCCAGCGCTAAACTGCACACCCACAGCACACTCAGTTCAGAAGCAGCTGCACCTCCCCTCCCCCATCTCTCTGTGTCTCACTCTCTCACACACACACTTCAGTTCTCCCTCTGGAGCAGCCTCTCCAAGTCAGCCATGGACTGAACCATTACCACAGGGGAGGGAGTGGGGGTGGGGCATTTCACACAGAGGAGATAAAGAAGAGTTTTGTTTTTTTTAGATCAACGTTACACTTGCAGTTACTTGTTTGGTTGATAGTAACAGAGTTTTTTAATGCGGGTTCAAGGGCTAAAAACAACTGTTACTACAGGCATCATCTGTAGGATGACTTTTCTGATGTTAACATTTTAATCTATTTAAAACAGGACAAAGGGCTTTTGTTAAATTCACTTCTGTTTTATGATAAAACACTACCACTGATTTGAAGACAGCATTATTTTCTCTTCAAAATGTTTAAATTTTTAAGCATCCCTTGCTTTGGCAAACAACAGCTGTTTTTATGACTCCCAGTCTCATGCTAGCTAGGACCTGCAAGAAAATAGAGCACAGCATTACTGTGTGAGCTGTGCCTCCCCACCCATCCTCCCCCGCAGCACAGAGAGCTGCTGCTAAACGGACTGAACCATCCCAACACACGGGGGTGTTCCTTTTTTAAAAGGAACAAAGAAAACCCACCTGAACATAATTACTTAAGCTCATTAACTTTGTATCAATGCATTTTTCATCCCATACTTATTTTGAAGTAGTTCCATGACACACTGGAAAAGGTCTAAACAGAAATATAATATCAGAGGTTGTCAGCAGAATCTTGTTGTTCATAAAGTGAGCTGATCTTTCCTGAGTAACCTTCACCTGTCTGTTAAAAGTCCGCACTTTAAGGTGAATAACATCTTGCTGAGTGTTCTTTGACCGACTCTCCTTTCTCTAAATGCAGAAACACAAGATGGCCACCAGTGCTGTTGAGAGCAGCATGCTGAGCAGAGACGAGAGCAGATCCTCTGACAAACTCCGCCTCCTTCAACAACCTACAGCCTGTCTGCAGAAATCTCCATACTTATGCACTGATCCTGGGGAAAATCTGAACATAAAGCTCACCTTTAAGCCAGCCTATTCAAATACTTTATTTAGAGTTTATATTTTTTTCAACCAAATCCAGGATTAGGGTTATTCTTTTGTTGGGAAATAACATCCTGTGGTCACTGTGGAGCACTGAGGCTTTAGTGGGCAAGCCCTTGAGGTCCTGATTTACCTTTGAGAAGTTTAGAAATATACTCCTGAATAATCTTTTGTCACAAGTCAAGATATGTAGGTTGTGACAGCTTTCTTTTTTCTCTCCCTTATGCTGCTGTTGGTGCTTCAGTTGAAAGTCTGTGAACCAGACACCCAGCTGTGTCTATCCGTCAGTCACTGTTGGTCTTTTTTAATAAACTCCAAAAACCTTATTATTTTGAAAATACTCCACAGGAACTAAATATTGAATAGGGAAAAGATGCCAGCAAGGGAGAGAATAGGCTGCATTCCAACATTACTGCGCACACTGCGCGGACTTCCCCTCCCCCACCCTCACTGCCTGCATCTGGATTCACTGATACTCAAAATGGCCACCTGGTCTGCTGTACGCAGCCACACAAAGCTCTGTTACACAGCCTGTTATGTCTGCTATAGCACGCACCATCTAACTGCAGCGTGTACTTACAAGTTTCAACAATCTGCATCCTCCTTACCATCATGGATAATCACTGCACTGCACAGAATTACTATATTTAGCGAGGAGAAACACAAAACTGGACAGCCCTAAAAATTCATATCTCATTATTATGGCATTGTTTCAGGCCTTATCTTAACAGTTACTTTTCCCATCACATTTGCTGGATGTGTAAGTTTGTCAAAGTAGTTTCTGTTTAGCAAAAACACCATATGTTTGATTCTGTATTCCTCACTGGTTCAAGTGTTCAGACATTTCTGAAGCGTGCTGCAACAGTTTTAAGTTCAGTCTCGTCTATCTTCTTCCCCGATGTCTGATTCCGCCAGACTTTCTTGTTAAACATTGAGGGTGTCATAAAGGTCTCTGTGTTGGACAAAATCAAGTCAATATCAGCTGGCAGATAAAGTCCTAAGTCTGATTTACTCTTAAAGTTACCATGTGTCCTCAATGATCTGGTGACAAGTGGACTTGTCAAAGCTCAGAGAGGAACACACCACAGTTCAATCAGTCTGCAACTGAGAGCTGAGCACCCAGACCACATTAAGAGAGGGTCCTGAGGGTACATGCTCATCCTCTCTGAACAGAAATGACTCCTGGGCTTCATGCAAGGACTTCACCACAGTCAGAGCAAGAATCTTGTTTAGATTTTTTTTCGTTTTGGAGACACCTCCAAATGCCAGGTAAGAGGTTAACACACTTTGGGCCGTCAACATGTTATCAGACAAAAGTGAACAGAGCTGAAATGTTAACATGCTGAGAGTTTCTGTGGGGCTTCATGCTCCACTAGAAGCTCAAGTCACCACTGTGCTGCAGAGGCAGAGAACTGTCCAAATTTAAGTGGATGAGGACATGTTATTCCACTTAAGAGAAAAGCATTTAAAGTGTATGCATAAAGGGGGCACAAAAATAATTTTCATTCTGTGGTGGGTTAGTCACAAATATAGAAACACAAAAATGTAACACAAGGAAACATGAATCCATGATTCATTTTTTAGATTCATTTTTCTTTCATTTATTATGTGCTTCACGGACTACATGATTCTGAAAGGCAAAAAAACAAAACAAAACAAACAAACAAAAAAACAGAGTTTGAGTTATCCAGAGCCACAGCTAAATAACCCCCTTCATCTCCTTCATGTGTACAATTACTTCATGATCATGTACGGATATATATTCCATTTCCTATCAAATCAGGAGGAGGTCTACACCTTTGGCTAGTGACAGAAACATTTTGAAAACACATTCAGGGATAAATGACACAAATGAAGCAAAGACTTAAACCGTGCTGAAGCAGCTTAAAGAATGTATCTGTTGCCTTTAGTTAGACCATGGCCATCAGGAAACAATGCAGACATACTAGAAAAATGAAAGTCATTTTTTTAAACCAGTCATAATTTTACTGCACTGGTTCTTAGCCTGCCATTGCCCAAACCTTGTACGCGTGATCTGTTTCAGTATTTTTCAGTGTTCATTTAGGGAACGGAGACGAGAAAGAGCTGGATAGAAGGAAAAAAAGGGAAGAAAAAGAGGGGAGGGAGAGGGGAGGGTAAAACCAGGAGTTTCCATGTGAATTGAACAAGCACATGGTGACTATTCTTTAGCCATGCGCTGCAGAGGAATGCTCATGGTATGGCTATTGAAAAGGTAAATACTTACTGGCAGATTTTACTAAGCAAAAATATACACCTAATGCAAAATGAATGTTGTCTTGAGTTGGTTCACTTAGGTCACTGTCATAGCATCACTTTGGTTGATTGCAGAACTGAAATAACAACATGAAGTTGCTGCATGTACTGTTCAGTTAAACTGTGAAACCTTTATGACCATCTTTGCAGCAGCAACAGATTCAAGCAGATCGTATGAGCTCTAGCTAGCATTTACTAAGAGCTGAAATCTCAAGCCTGACAGAGAGCGGCAACACCCATCCCCCACACCAGCAGTCTGCCCCAGTCTGGAGTTTTACAGCCTAGCATGGGCTAAACCATTACAGTAGAGGGGGTTTTTCAACAAAAATCAAGGGAGCCAGAGAAGTAAATGACTTATTCAAAGCTTTCTAACCAAGTCAGTCTGTGTAGTTAGGACCCCAAAAATAAATCACCAACTGCAAAACAGGGAACTATTAAAAGTGAGTTCTCCTTTCTTCAAGTGTGGCATGTGTGGAGTATCGTTCTCCCTTTGGCTGATCGATCATTTCTGTCTCGGTAGCAACATCTCAACATTGTTTATGTATGAGTGACACATTTCTCGGGAGTTTACAACCTTAACAAATATTTTTGGGGGAGGAAAGACAAAAAAAATCAATACATGACCTATTTTCTGACTAAACACATTTTATATGTGAGAACAGAGTAGCTATCTGAAAAAACACTGTTTTTCAAAGAGCACAGGACAAAATCTGCTTCTTCTTGGACTTAATGATAGATACTCATCAACCACTTGGCCCTCTGTACTCTTGCCCCACCCCCGCTCATTTGCCTTTGATAGGCTGCTTGTGGTGACTGCTACAGCACAAAATGGCTCCTGCTGCTGTGCGCTGTTGCAGCAGAGGGATCCAAATCCTGTAGGCGTCAGGTTTGTGACTGTAGCTCCATGCCCTTTGAATATTATCTTGTTTTCCTCTCCTACATTGTTCTTTCAAGTTTTTTTTTTGTTGTTTTTTTCAATTTTGATTTGCAACTCAATGTAATTCCACTTGAGTTACAATCCAACAATGTCTAAGTCTCTGTTTATTTATTACTTTACTATTTTATGAGCCAATGATACCCCAGCTACAGTCAAGTCCCATTTTTTAAACCAGTTTTTGACTACTGCTATCCAAAACAAACATACCGGTATTTTCCCCCTTAGTCTATGCTCCTTAACATGAACGAAACCATGTCAAAAATAAAGAAGAATGTCAGTCTTTACCATGTTTCTAAATTTTTTTACAGAATTGGTGAATTCTAATGTTTCAATAGAACAATACTTTGACGAAAACATTACATGATTAGGAGTTTACACTTATGATCCTGGTTTAGACTCTGCGCTGCTGCCTTACCTTTGACTCACGTTTACACCACAATTAAAGTGACTGAAAACAAAGAGTTTTGTTGCATTTGCGCCTCCTGTTCACGCGAGAACTATGCCTGGAGTGCCTGAATCTGCAAACCTTTGAGACCAGGGTCCAGAGTGAAAAGTTTTGACAACAGGATGCGCCACACAAGCGCAGTACTCTTTCAGATGAAGGCAAATCCCAGGAACAACAACAGCAACAATAGCTTCGACCATCTGCAGAATAACTTATGTGCTGCTTCCTGCGCTCGGTTTGTTATCCAGACATATTTGTTGTCCAGAAAAGAAACTCCTGCGTCTTTGTGCGCCTACTAGTGATTGCTGTTGTAAGAAGTTTGTCTTCACCAGAAAGCACACGCATGGTGTAATACCACTGTTTCTCCACAAGTCTACATCGTTACTGGCTTGACAGGCATGTTACAGCATCACGCATTCCCATGTCTCCGTGAGAACGCAGAGCACTTTTGAAAACCTAAAGTAAAAACCTTTCCGATTCTGGTGACATTGTGGTTGTGTACACTGATGCCTCACTGTAACCATCTCCCTTCACAATATTACACCAAGAACTTTTGTTAATGGTGCAACTAGTATAAGCCTGGTATGAACTTGTGAGTCACAACTATGCTGTGGTGCCCCCTGTCTTCTTGAGCATTTCAGCTTGAGCGCAGTAATGTCCATGTGACTGTTCGAATTTTGTTATGGGCTTGAAACTTCTCTGCTTGTTTGGGTACAAAAGGACATGACTACAATGACCGTGCAAATAATGTTGAGATAAGGAGCTAAAAAAAAGAAGCAGTAGTTAAACCAACTGCAAGTAATTCCAAAGCAAAACAAGAGAAGACTTTAAGGGAGTTGACATTTTGACTGCTGAATCAATTGAGGTAGAGGGCAGGAATTTCTAGCACTTATTTGGTGACCAAGACATTAATGCAAAAATACACTTACATTTTGGCAAGTAAATGTTTTTTGTCCTTTGTATTTATTTTTTCAAATTACTGTATATAAAATTATGTCTGAGACAGAGGCTGGCAGTCACTAGGTGCTGTGAAATGGACTTACACTATACGGTGTGTCTAATTTTTTGGGATGTGCAGATAAGGCCAAACACAAAGCCCTCTGCATCAATTCAGTTACGCATGCAACCAAAAGTTCAGGGTAAATATTACTAACTACCCTTTACATTAAACAAGGAAACTTCAGTTTGGATAAGCAAGCTACAGCAAGTGTAGCTTTCAGGACAGAAAGTTATCCTAGTGATTTTGGGGGGGGTCAAAACAGAACATATGCACTTTTGTACAGCTGAGGTATCTCCTGGCAGGGACAACATTAACTTTGGTCTTCTGCCAGAGCTGCACTGATCTAGAGGTTGTGCTCTAAGCTTATGTGTTGGGCTATGCTTGTGACCTGATGTGCACATTCCTCTAAATGTTACTTCACGTCTGCTGCTCAGTACCTGGTGACTGCCAGTCACCGAGAACATTCCCTTAAAGATAGTTTAAAGTTGAGTAAATATCATAGCTTACCCCTGCAATATGAATAACTACCAAAAACTACTGCCATTGGAGGAAGATCGCCTACTTGTCAAAGGCCATTGTTCTCTGCAAGTGCATTTATGGCTGCCCCCTAGGACTAATGATATCTGAGGATTCTTTGTTGGAATAAAAGTAAAACAGAACAAGACTGACTGACAGGCTGTTGGAGCATAAGTGGGCAGTGGGCATTCTGCTGGACAGTAGTTGTGAGGAGAGGTTGAGTCTAAATGAAAAGCAGTTGAGTTTACTGGTTGAGCCATGGTTCAACCTTTGCCTATGGTCAAGAGACTTGAGCAATTACTGAACAAAAGAAATCACAGATAAAAGTGGTTAGACTTAGTTTTCCTCTCTCCATGTAAAGTCATGTACAGACACGATGGAATGGGGTTAACCCTCTGGCGAAACTTGGCTGCGTTGAAGGCGACCAAGTTGCTCTTCTGTCATCACCAAAGTTGAAAAAGTTGATCTATTCAGGCAATGTCTTGTGTGGCAACAGCCAATCAGCGGCCTGTGCTTATGTGATGATACCCCTGACAGACTGTTTTTATTCTGGCTCACAGAGTAACAATCTATGTCTTTGTGAGAAACAGTAGTCAGTGAATACATTACTTCGGCCAAGACGGATTGCAGAGAACTCACAGACCATGCTGCTGCAGGGCTGGTATTTGCGGTGTTTTTTAGTTGGTAGAAAAGTAAGAAGGATAAAGTTGGAATAATGTCAGCTGATACATCCTATTGTACGATATATGGTATGATCGCAGTGAAACTCGAGCGGACGTGACTTCACCGAGCATGGCGACGGGGACCGTGACCAAAATGAGGTATTTATGGACACCCGATGTGACTTCAGTGGGCAATGCAACTACGGTCGCAAAGTTGCATTCGGTGTGTCAGCATCTTTAGCCAGGTCCTCCAGGTACATCAAACTGGGTAGGAACCCCTGGGTAGACCCAGAATTTGGCTGAGGTACTACCTCTCCTTTCTGGCTTGGGAACACCTTGAGAGTGGTAAGGAAACTTGCTAAGGAGAGGAACATCTGAGTCAGCTTGTTACGGCAGCCCCTGATGAGTGGAGGAACATGGACTTCATCAGCAACTGTCCAATACTGGGTTCCCGGTGTTTAATTTTACAATCAATCATATCATTGTAAAAACATGGGAGGCATGGCACATGATCACAACTTACAAGATTAACATGTATACTTATACAGACAGGCAGAACAACAAAATCAATCTTGCCAACCCAGACTTCATAGCTCAAAGACAGACTGAGTTACACTGGCAAAAGTCAACTTGAACCCGTATAATACAGTCCCTGGAAGTTCAAAACAGGGGGGGTATGATTAGAGTGTTGTAGTAGTTTCAAGGCTCAACTAAAAAGACAACAGGTCAACAAGTCCTAACAATATAGGTTCTATAAATCTCACAGCACTGCAGAGCAGTCCTTGGCACTGTAAAGCAGTAGAGAATGAGAATTCCTGGTGCCACTGACTTTCTGTCTTGTGCAAAGGTGTACTTAATCACACAGAGGAGGCAGGTAAAACACACTAAATGGTATTTTAAACTAGAAAAAACATATTATGGGTCTAATACTTTTGTCAACCCAAAGTAGCTTTGAATCTTTCCAAGTAATCTTTGAAATACCTGAAACATCAGTAAGGTGAGGGGTACCAGAGGCCGTTCATGTAAAGAAAGAAGGAGCCTTTACAAAATGTAAGTTAAGATGAACTAACAACACTAAAACAAACTTAGTGAGACTTCTTCAAGACAAACAGCAGTGAAAAACTACTTCACAAGACAAGAATGAAGGTCAGCAGTGAATAGTGAAGATGAGCCAACCCCGAACTTGTGCAAATACATCCTGATCCAGCTGGCAAGAAAAACTCTGCAAGAAGTTTGAATGCATAGACTTTGTCATTACCACAACAGCCAAGTCAAACAATGTCCAAAATTTTCTGGAGTGTAGTGCTTGTGGGAAAAGTGGTTATACTATGGTATATTTCCACTGCACAGTCTGGTTTAGTTTGATACAGCACTCTTTGTCTTTTGATTTTTAAAGTTGTTAATGGTACCAAAATTGCCAATTCATGATGTCAAAAGATGGGTACTGCCTGTTTTTGAAACTGGGGTTAAACAGGAACTCGCATTTGGTCTGGTAGATCTCAAAAGTGTGTCCACTTGTACCACAATGGTACCAGATGCAAGTACCTATCCTTTATACTGCTTTATACTCCTTTAAACTATAATTCTTTGGTACTGTCCTGTTGTGGTTACCACAAAGAGGTTAGCTGGACACACCTCAGTTTACCATGTAACGGTATGGTGGGTTCAAGAAACGTACAGAAGATGTGAGTTTACCCGAACAAAACTTTCCTGGATCAAACCAGACGGTTAGCAAGAAGCTCACCATCAAAAGTACAGCAAGTCCAGCATGTTATCCGCGTAAAGTCTGAGTAGGTTCATGTATGAGTGCTGCAGTGAATTATCTGGAATTCACTGAGACAATTGGGGAGGGCTGATGACCTCATCCTGTGTATGAATCAAGACAGAGGAGACTTGACAGGACAGATAAAAATGACCACTTAAGTTTATCAGACTGTAAGGGCCTCACAAAAACTCAAATATGTATATCAACATTAAGAGTGTTGTTTCCACAGCAATCAAAGTTCTGTTGTACATCTGCTCCAAAACAATCACAATTGGTTCCCTCACCCATCAAGTAAGCTGCTGTCGTAACCAGGTGTAATTGTACTGCATGCAGTGACGCTGCTTCATATTCATTTCAGCGTCCTTCAGGAATCCTCTAACCTCTTCTATCTATCCCCGCCCGATACAAATTGTGATAAAAACGGTATGGCCGCTATCATATTATGAACACTGACTTCAACTGTGTATATTTGACATTGTGTGCTGCGTGTTGGTGAACTCTCCAATCCCCCTCCACCATATCTCCACCATCCAGCAGGACATATTCCCTACAGAGAGGAGCAAGTGTGAACTACCATGTCTGTGAAATACCCAGGCAGACTCACGGACATTACTCTGAGGGGCATTCCACACGGAGACGAATTCAGGTGTATCCACAGTTTTTAAAGCATATAGGCACTTGTGCACGCAAAAATGGCATTTCAAGTGCCCGAAAAGACACTTTTGAAAACAGGTCCCAGAATGGATAAATCCAAAAAAGCCAGTTGAACATTTTTGCGTGGACAACAAATATAGATATTTTCAGAAACGATAACACCAAAGGCCCACCTCTTCCATAAACTGAATCCCTGAACCTTGAAAACAACAGAAACAACTGATTTAGTGTTGTGTTCATGCTGCAGAAGCTCTAGAGCTCGTTTTGGCTTCACACCAAAATCTACTGCTCCTCTACAAACACCATGAGCAACAAGAGGACATGGAAATACCATACGTTAGTGTTTCAGGGAGCTTTCTACCACATTTGGTCTGAACCAAACCAACTGTGGTTCACTTTCATGGAAATCTAGATTCCTTAAGGCTGATGTGAATGCTCACATGAACACTGTTGCGGACCGAAGAACGAAACTCTGGTCCCCCAAAAACGTGATACTTGGTTCGCTTCCAAATGGACCAGAGTTCGGTTTTAGGTCAGTGTGAAAGCCACCTGAACCAAATATAACCAACAAGGCAAGCAAAACAAAAAGGAGGGAACTGGGGCTTGGATTTGTCAGAATGTGAGAAAAGTCAACACACAGTGCCATGAACATTGGCATTGCTAGCACCACCTGCATCTGGTCACCTTAACAGGTTAACGTCTACAAATCTACACTCAATGTTGACTGATAGCTCCAGTCAATATGCAGGTGCCGTCCAAAGGTGAATAAATGCAGAATAATCTTGATTTTATGGAAAACTGCTTCGTACTAAACAATATTTTCACTCAACGCCTGTTGCATTTTTCCAAATCATAATGTATCGATGGGCCAGATGGCGGGAACTAACACTGCAACTACAGCCTTAACTAGTGATGGGGGGTTAGATAAGACAAAATTTGACAGAGTTTGAACCTCACTAGGTGCAGTCTGAAAGCAAACCGAACCATGAGAAAAAAAAATAAAACAATGTTGCAACTTTATCCCCAGACCAAACTGCATCTGCTGAATTTTAGGTGCAAACGCGACCTTATTCACCTTTCTCATGGTGTGTGCGTATGCTCCAATTTGAAGTTTACATGCCAAAAAAAAATCGATACCCAAATGAAAGGCACAGGAAACCATTTTTAACTGATTGTAAATTACCCCTTTCAGACTGACCCAAAAACTTGTTTCAACTCAGTAACAATCAGCTCCTGTCGGCAGTTTGAAAGGGTTTAATCAGCATTTTGACCCGCGTCATTTAACCCTGCAAGCAACACAGGTTTTAATTGGCTCGCCTCTGATCGGCTTTCGTGAGAACATCACACCCGGGTCAACCTGCTAATTTACAGATGACGCTGGCGTAACGCCCCCACGGCACAATATCACACCAGCCCCCTCCGTTTGCAACTAACATGACTCTTTGCTGTTTCAGCAACAAATTTTTCGGCCTTTGAAACATCAGCGCAGAGTTTGTACAAGAGGGACAAAGTACAGAGTAAAGAAAACCGAGTCCACGGCTTCCATGCTCCTTCTTTTGTTTACATGCAGGGGCTACGTCGCGCCAGTGATGTCATCAACGAGATGACATCAGCTTGATCGCCAGAGGAATAAACGAAGCCAAGCAGATCATTTGCTGCAGATTAGACCTGGGTGTGCTGACAGTGGGAAAAGGGTCACTTGCCGATTGTTAGCGGGTAAACCCGCTAAGTTTAATGTGAGAGTGGTAAATGAGAATCGTCTAGACAATTTGGAACCTAGTTGTTTGTTTTCAACAAATTGTTCATGAATAGATCAACCACCCTTGTGCAAAAACAATAGGATAACTAAATAATAATTAGCATTTACATTTAGTTGAGCAAAGTAGCACAGGAGACAAGTATGAGTTTTAAGACTGTGCTCTACCCTGTGCTTCTGCCTTTTAATTTGAGAAACAGCAATTTATCCCTATCACCTCGGTCATCTATTTCCAAATTTACATTACATGCAGACTGTCTGAAAACAGGCAAAGAGGCGCTTAGTAGGACAAATTTGTACAGAGGGAAACGCCTTTGCAATGCAAAATTTACAAAGTGGGTTTACAAAATAAACTGAACAGACTGAATCATAATGCAGAAAGTTAAAGGAGTGGGTGGTGTCTCCATGTATGGGTGTATAAATGTGCACTATATATGCAAGACATCTGAACTGTTCTTTTTCCAAATTTTCTTGGTGAAAAGAACCCTCTATTGCCATCTAAAATGTCTGACAAACAGTTTAATGACAGGTTCTTTGAAAAATTATACAGTTAGTCCGAGTTGGCTATTTGCCATTTGAACATTATATCCACATGGATTATTCATTATTAAGAGATGATCTTGAAAGGTGTACAATTTTATTATATTTCAATACCCTGAAGTGTTAATGTTGTAAATAGAAGAAATTTTAGACTTGACTAACACCACACTTCTATCACTCTCGTGATCAGCCTGAGCAAGGCAACCAGCAGCATCTGGTTCAAACTGGTTCCTGCAGCCTCGGGAAGATCAAAATAAAAAGAGTGGTTCATACGGTACAAACTTTCAACACTTTGAGCTTGTTTATATTCACAAAAAAATTATAGAATTCATCACAACAAAATTTACACAAAGCAAAAAGCAGCCTTTTTTGGAAACAGCAAATATTCTTCAAGGTTAATTAAAGAACTGAAATTTACACAATGCATTCACAGTCTGAATTAACAGCTTTTTGTTATATTATACATGTGCCTTCATGTACATCATGCAGAAGTTTAACATGCAAGTCTGAACAGGGAGCAATGGAGCAAGGCTACTCTGCTCCCCTTGCATCCCAAACACCATGGCCTAACAGGTATACTAGGATGGGTGTGACAAAGCTGTTAAAAAATATTGTAAACTGACAGAACTTTAAGACATGAATTTGTTTTAATTAGGAGGACAAAGTGATTTAATATGATTGAGCGCCAGAAGATTCAGCTGACCTACATTTGATTTAAGATCTTTAAGAACTGGGTGTGTAGAAATTTCCAAAGACAGTGGGGGAAAAAATCCATTTTTTTTTTTACATGTACTGAGATTATTAATTTTACAAAGCACAGAAGTGAAACACTTCAAATGTTTAACATTAAGATTTTGTTGCTTACTCTGAAATTTGTAGCAAAAGTTGTTTGATATGAGATATAAATGTTGTTTTTCATTTGTGCGACTACAGGTACTTAAAGGTAAAATCACTTTGACAGAAATAAAAAACACAAAAATAAAACATCTGAGGGCCAGCTATTCAAAAATGTAGGTGGAGCCTTTTGAGGCCGCTACCCCCTCGGCAGAAAAAACTGCTTGTGTAATGAATTACAAATGCACCATGTGAGCTCTGCCACTGGGTGCAGTGGGGGAGGTGAGACTAAAAACAGGGCCGTACCATGTGCATAGAGGGCAAAAGGCATATTCCCCAAGTTTTCACTATATATAATGTCTATAATGAGTGATTTCATAAAGATTTATACATTTATTGTACTGTTTGACACATGCAGTCATACTCCTCCAAAAGTGTTCATTTTTGGGTGTAAGTGTGATGAGAGCAAACAGCAGTAGAAAACAGGTCAATTGTGTGCCCTCCACTTCAACCATGTTAAAAAAGGTGCAGATTTTTCTTGTTGAAGTATCTGGCTGGGCAGAGCAGAGAGAAAAACTGCAAAAAGTGTTGGAACCATTGACAATAAGCCCCACCCACATCCTAAGACATTGTGGTGCATGGAAAATTACTGGACTGAACCATTTAGGACCAAGAGGGGGGTTAGGCTGCACAATGAGAAATTCTAGAGCTTCCTTTTACTAAAGCTCTTTTTTTCCTATCAATTGTAAACCAGTTTTGTGTTGCTTTTCACTCTGTGGGGAATCTGTACTTGGTGTCCTGTAACTACTGTGATATTTTAAGAGGCGCATACAATTTTCGGAACCGACACAGCATAGACCCACCCTTAACATCGTGAAGGGGTAAAACCAATGGGCAAATGTTGAATCAAGGTACCAGAAGGAAGTGAGGATCAAACACCATATTAAAAAACGTGTTTTATTACATTTATCACAGTATACCTTATTTTTAAAAGTGTGCCTCAGCGTTATTTCATAAGTGGAACAAGGGCAATTTGACTTTGGTGTTTCACTAACGTGCGGGTATATTTGAACACAATTTTTCCAACTTACCAGCTCTTAGCTTGAATCGGAATACGGGAAACAGGTTGAAGTTAGACATACTGTACGTGTATACAGCTTTTTATTATCAAAGTACTTCTTCATTTTAGTTCCTAATGTAATCCATGCAACAAACAGCCAGAGTGTCAAGCGTCAAATTTTAGAGCGAAAAATGAAGCAGTGCACAGGGTGCAGTTCCTCAAGCGACCACTGAGGGGTGGCTGTAGAAGCGATTTCAGTCATCGACACACCTTATTTTAAACACCAGCTTTTAAATATTACATTGGAATAAAAGAAAAACTTACTTACACCGTAGTTTTAATGACAGTTTAAGTCATGAAGTATGATTTAAGAGATAAGCAGGATTGACACAACTACAAGACAGTGCAACTAATAAAAGTGGTGAAGGGAAGACAAAGTTTTGTAGGTCAACGTTGATTTTAGCATTACACTAGCGCTCTTGACTAAAACCACAAGGGATGTCCCACTGTGTTTTGGATCGTTGCCAATAATACTGTCTGTAGCAAACAAAAAAAAAAAATGAACATCCTGTTCTTTCTGACACTCTAATTACCGTTATCTACACTTCACAATTTTTAACATTAGATGTAATCAGCAAGTATAAAAAGCCTTTACTAAGCTACTATATAATTAGAGAACGGCGGTTCGACCTCAGAGCAGTAGAAATTTCAGCTCATAAGTTGAACCGCCATGTCAGATGTGGATGTGTTCACAACAAATCGTAGGTTTGGCATTTATGCCAAACCTGTATTCCAATTCTCAGATACTTTCTGCCCAGGTAACCAGGAAGTGCTTAATGCTGACTCGCTTCCGCATGTTTAGATTGGATAAAATTAGATGGAACTTTTTTTTTTTTGGACTCATACCAGAACCACTCTCTCGTTAGTAAGACTTAGATTCACAGCAATGCCACATCCTTATCCGTATCAGTCTATAGTTCGGAATTGTCAATATGAAGATTCCTGCAGCTTTGATTAATAAGTGCTGCTCAGTAACTAGAAAGTTAATGATACATTCATCTAGAAAATTAATTTCTTCACTCCACAATTGTAGACAAAAGAAACTGGAAACAAAAATATCGAAAGAACTTTTAAAAGCAATCATAAAATTCCAGCCAAATACATATCATGGCCTATACAACTATTAAAAAAGCAAATACTGGCAAACAATGCTTTTCGCACCGCTACCATAGCTACCAGTGCATGGTTGGCTAATACTAACATAATTTCCACAAACCAAAAAATTAACTAAAACACGCTGCTCTACAGCCAGAGAACAGTAAATCCATGAAACTTTTTTTTTTCCATAAAATTTCTGTGATAAATAACTGAAAAAAGCTTCCCTAGCAGCATGCTAGCTGCAGTACCCCGACTCACCGACTTTTCGCGTCGCCGACCGTTGGTCTCGCGACTTTCGGCGTCTGCGTGTCGCTGCCTCTTCCTGCTCCGCCTTCCGCCGCCGCCGGACTCCGACCTACAGTCGTTGCAGTTAAGATGGGGAAACGGTCCTCTTGCCTCAACATACAACTGGGGAAGAAAACTACAGAGCTGTGCCACAATAGCTGTTGTAGCTCAGCCTTCGCGGACTCTACCGACTGGTCTCCTCCTTCACTCTCCAGCAGACTCCTCCTCCCGTGCTCAAAAATCCAGCACGAGCGTACGTCACCCCGTTGACGACGGTTGGCGGACTGTCTCGGTCGCGATAACTAACCGTCGCGATTTGAGCATTAGTTTCTGTCTTAGTCGGCTGCGGGGTTGAGGTCAGTTGCCTAAGGTAGGTATGAACAGCTCCACAGTGTGTTGTTTAGGTGAGTGTCTGTGCACTGGCAGGAGTGAAATGGTTTAGAGAGCAGCAGCAGCAGCCCTGCTTGGACTGACCGAACAGCAGTGTGGTGAAAACTCCTGCACAGAGCCGACGGTTGAACAAGGGACATCAGCCAGCGGAACATTAGGAGGACAGCAGGCAGGGAGGGGGGTGATTTACCCGCGCGAGACAGTGCGGGGTAGAGGGGGAGGGGTTTAACGGAGAAGGGGGAGGAGCCTATGGGGCAGCCTGAAATTGTCCGTCTGTTTCACCTACAGTCTGTGACTTCTGCATAGGTAGTGTTGTACTGTGTTTATTCTCAGTCCTGGGACAGCTAGAGCCGCCTTATGTGTGTGTGCTCGAGTGTGAAAACTTTGAGTGGTCTTAGTTGTAACTATTACATTTACTGATGTCTCAAGGAAGACACATTCATGAAAATCGCAAGTAGCTAGAGATTTCAAAAGGATGAGACAAAATACAACAGCGTGTAACTCAGGCCATTTATGATACCTGCAGATGTACTTAAAAATACTTTTAAGCATCACAAGGATGTTTTTTTTTTGCATACCATGCTTTTTTCTTAATGATTTTGATTGTTTTTTTTCTCAAAACAAGCCAAATGTTAAACATTCACAGCCTCTCAACAATCAATACAATCACACAGATAAACAAGGGAGGGTTAGTTAGTGATTCGCAGTGCTCTTACATCATACAGCATAAATACTGTATATGTCAGCCATTTTGTAGACTTGCATGTGTGTGTGTGAAAGCTGTAGTTCCCAGTAGGACCAACAGAGGGCGAGCTGTGTTGAGGGATGTTTATTTTCACTAAGGCATTAACATGTCCCTGCTCTCACTGTTACACCCCTTCACTGACTTCACACTGTGCAATGGCTTCTCTTAATGCAGGTAGTATGTCCATACATCAGAATCCTCTCCTCATGGAGTAGCTGGTAGCTGTGCTCTCACTGGCACTGGCCTTTTTCTCCTTGTCTCACACGCTGTTGCACAGCTGTCAGAGTCTGCAGTCCAAGGCTGAAAGGAAGGAGCCTGAAGGCTAGGCAAGTCTCTGTCTAATCCAAAGGTTTGAACAAATCCTGCTAGCTAGGCTTGATATGTTGAAACAGTGTTTGGAGAACACTATATGCTGATCACATGCAGCACCAAAAGCACCAAGATGACACAGCCCTGTGAGCTTGCTTTGCAACACTGACACAATTCAACACACACGATAAGAAAGTAGACAGTGAGGTGAAAATGTTCCCCAAAGACAGCCCATACAAGGTCTACCCTAACCCCAGATCAACATCATGAATTAGCCGAGGCCACTAATAGGAACAATTCCTCTATTCTCCAAGGGGAAACAGCCTCTGAGTTGACTCTGCAAACAATGAAGTGTCTACCCTTAAGCTTAAATAATGAACAATAAATATTACACATATGATCATGTCCCACTTGGGGCTGACTTTGCTGGAATATCAAAAAGCTGACTCTGACATTTTGCCTGCACCCACCTCTAATGCATTAGCCATGAAATGGTGTTCCAGCTCTGACTGCGAACAAACACTCGGATGCTTATATATATCAGCAAAAATAGTTTTCTGTACAGGATTGTCTCGACAAAGATTGAAGAAAATCATGTTAAAAACCCACAGCGGTACAATCTTAAATTATAAATGAGTCTCATTTTGGTTTCCCCACCCTGAGGAAGATTTTAGTGGCACTTGATTACACATCTCTACAGGACATACTGCAAGTCCTACATGATTTCAACACATACAGGTCCTTGTAAGACACTAACATTAACATTAACTGACCTTTGGTAGAAGATCACAGGGCAGGATGAATACACATAAAAATGATATAAGCCCTATGGGGTCATGTTTGAACAAAAGGATCATTGTGTTTATAAAATTGAGTATTGGAGCTTCTCTGGCTGGGGAAGTTTGGGATGTAAAAATTCAATTTGGGCTTTTAAAGTTGTATATTTAAACTGCAAATTGAAAAAAAAATCACAATTTTATAATTAACATTTGAGCAGTTGTAACCATTGCCTCAGTTAGTTCAAAAATGTATGAAAAATAAAGCTCCATTAGCTGGAGAGAGCAAAAGTACCTTCATGTCCTTGTTGTACTGACACCTAGAGGCAGTAGTGAGCATGTCAAATTGTTTTTGTAAGATCATGTAGCTCTTTGGGTACAGCACAACCCGAAGATTTAAAAGGTTTTCACCTGTTTGAAGATCATTTCCCTGTTAAAAATAACGTGCTTTTTGTCGAAATTTGTTATGTGCGAGGGCTTCCCCGGTATCAAGTCCACTTCTCCCACAGGAGAGAAAGCAGCCATTCTCCTCAAGCTGATCTCCTCTTCTGCTCTTTTGTCATTACACTAAAAACAAGGCTAGAATGATCAAGTCATCCACGTTAGACTATTTTGTTGTGTTTAGAACTGAAACTTGTCCTACAGGTTAGATGGCAGTATAACCGACATAAAAATAAAGTGGTTATCATCACAAAAGGTGTGTTCTCCAGGACCATGTCCTTGAAAAACTCTAAAGCAATTTTAGATTATTATTATTATTATTATTATTATTATTTTTGCACATATTTTTATCATTGAATGATTCATCATTTGTAGTGCATGACTTTGGTGAGGAGATTTTTCTCTGTCTGCTTTTGACTGGGCATTGAGAAGACTTAATACCAATATCATCAATGTTTCTGCTCATTGATCCAGTTTCCAACTGATTCAACTATGGATTCATTTGTGTTACAGAGTAAGACACAGTTTTTTTAGTATCAGTAGAATTTTGAAAATTCAAGGTATGGCTATGAAATAACGAGACTGCGTTTATGACGATAAACCCACATGGCGCACAGCCTCACCGAGGGTTATATCATTAAGGTTGAGTGTTCACGCACACCTGCTCTAAGTTTCCAATTAGTGACATCTTAAGTTCACTGATGCAATTGATTGAAGTGTACATGTTTTTTTATGGTGTTGGAAAAGGATTGGATTGGAGTTGAGGAGCACGTTTGATTTTATGATGAACACTGCCTGTCACATCCACATGTGTTTGAATAACACAAAAGTTTTTGTGAAGGCAGAGAGGAGCCAAGATGATGAAATACGTGGGTGCCATGAACATCAAAAACTTGTGAAAACATTCAAGACATTGGACAAATTATTTGAAATGATCGACAAGTCTGTATAAGAAAGACAGCAGAAATGGTCTCCACAGATAAAGAGACAGCTTGAAAAACTTTTCCTTGGAACTTTGAACATGACAAAGTGTGCCGAAGGTGTTACACAAATTCTGACTCCTGATCTAAAGAAAAAAAAACGCGAACACTTTTGTGAAGGCATTTTGGAACAAATTGAAAGGAACTCAAATTTCTCAGAGGGACTTATTACATTCAATAAGATGTTTTTTCTTCAACACATTTCTGAGACAATGCAGTGAATGCACTGGAAACCAGCAGTGTCACCAGGGATAAGGAAACAATGACAAAACAAATCCAAATGTATGACAATGCTTGTTTTTTTTTCTTTTAAAGGAACACTCCAACATTTTTTTGGTTTTGAGTCTTACCTCAGTCCCCAGTTCATGACAAGCAGGTAGACAGCATTCTTTTGACTGTGCATCCAGTAACAAGGAAGAAATGGACTTAGCTCACCAACCGCTAGCTAGTTTAGCTCAAACCCCAGGAGTATATGGGTAGTGCTTAGCCTGTCTCTTTCTTTAGACATCAGATAAACTCTAGATGGTCTAATGTGCTTATTGTATTTTTTATTGACTGCATTATCTACACTTAGACTAAGATTAGCATTTTATTCTGTTTTTGAAGGAAATACTTATGTAACTAAGCCGTAGGGAGCATGTGCAAAGCATTGCAGAACTGCTTCTCAGCATGTCAACAAACCAAAGCCTCTGTTTACGAGTAGAAGAAGACTGCTACTAGGGCTGAAAGATATATCGTTATCATTAGGGGTGCAACGGTTCAGTTAGCCCACGGTTCGGTTTGTATCTCGGTTTTGGGATCACGGTTTTGGTTCGTGTTTTGCATTAAAAAAAACAAGAAGTTTGACTTTCCAAGACTCCCTTTATTTTGCTTTTAAGAAAACTATATTATGACAATGCCTCTTAGTCTTAACTATTACTTGGCTTCAATAAAGTATTATGACATTTTTATAAAACACTTCAAATGTAAACATTTTAAACGGTTAGAGTGCCTCTTAGCTCCCTGGCTAGTGTAGTGACTGACTACTGAAATACAATTTACTATGTATTGTACATGATATACACTATACATGAACAGAACATAATCGGAGGTTAATATAGACATGATTATTATATATTATATATATATTATTATTATAATTATCATGCATTTTTTGTCCTACAATAGAGTTTTAGTTGTTTTTCCAGCTTCAAGCTTGATTAAACAATGCATAAAGGGAGGAGTGATGAGAAAAAGTGAGAGAGCGCTGGGGCGATCGACTGGCATCTCTATTACACACACAATAAACAATAAACGTGAATGAATCAAACGTTTGTATTATGATATCTGATAAACTTAGTTTATTAACACTGCGCCGACTTTTTGAATGGATTAATCAGACTAAAATAACAAGTTTACAGGACGTGGAGACTCTGATGATACCGCTGTCCATCTCATCCGTGCGTATTTGCGCGCTGCTGTATGTTCCTATGAGACAGCGTCAGTCAGTGAACAGTCTGTTCCCATCTGATCTGCTCTCAGACAAACTAACAAACATCAGAACAGATGACAAAACTAAGCTTTTGCCTTTTTTGTCACCTGTTCAGCGGCTATGAGATGTTTTTCTCTCCAGCAGCGATCTGTCATCAGCAGGGTCGGCGGGAGAGACCCCGGTGCGGGAGAGAGCGTCAGCCTTCAGGTTCATAAGAAATAAAACATAGCCATAATTACTTTAATAAGAGCTCACTCAAGGTGAGCTGCTGTAACATCAGGTTCTACGTTATGGGAACAAACTTCTCCAGCACTGTAAAGCTCAGTTTTGCTCTGTGTTTGTTTCCCCTCATCACCGTGCTGTGTGTGTGTTGTAAATAATGTTAAACTGAGCATGCGCGTCACTTCTGCAGCCTAAGATGTTCACATCACAGTCTGCAGTCAGACCACACTTACAGGAGTGATCTGAACAGACAAACAAAACATCAGAACTGAGCAGTAAGGGCTGCAGTGTGAACGTAGCCTGAGAAAGCGATACCTCTGGGTGATGAGGACTGAGGTGTTGACTCATGTTGGACATGTTTCCATTCGCGTATGGTACGAGCGCTGAGCAATGCTTGCACATGGTTTAATTTTTGTCCACGGTTTTCTCTCCCTCGTCATTATAATCCGTAAGGAAACCGAAATGCCCCCACACCGCAGATTGAACGAAGCCAGTGCTTCTTCAAACTCCGGTCTCTCCACCTCTCCAATCGCCATAACTTTTCTGAGAGTTTTTTCCTTCTTCGTCTTAGCTTTTGTGAGGCCAAACCGAGCCGAGCTCCAGAGTGTGAGACGCCGCCCACTCGGCCATGTGCTCGGCTCCTATTACACAGTAGCGATTGGATATTTACTAGCGGGGCGGGGTTTTGTACAGAGCTGTGCGAGGAGGACGACGAGGGGTTGTCTGCAGAGCCGGAGAGCAGACGCTGGCTTGAGAAATCCGTCTCACAGCTGTTAGAAATGAGTTAATTGTAAAACCGAAAAAGTGCGCTTCATAAAGGCGAATTGAGCCCTGCAGGGCGAACCGTAGGGTTCGGTTTTAAACCGTAAACCGTTGCACCCTAGTTATTATATCCATATCGAGATATGAACATTCAAAATAATATCGAAAAAGCAACAATATAAACAATATACAATTCCCTGGCGCTCACCCTGCATGGACAGCTCTGGCAGTCACAACATATTTCATTTTTACGATTGCCCTTGAACGCACTGCTTGGTTTTTCTTGTAGTCATATCATATCGTATCAATAATGAAATATCTGGCATGAATATCGAGATATGAAATTTTGTCCATATCGTTCAGCCCTAATTGCTACTAAGGATTATGGCAGACTTTATGAGAGAGAATGAGGATGATTTCTATGGGACTGTTGCAGATTAAAAACCTTACCTATTTGAACCAGAGTATCTGTGTTCTTCAAGACTATTCTCATTGTTTTGGTGCTGGCTGTCTTTCCTAGTAGTACTTTAGTCCCAAGTCTTGCCCACACATACAACACAGGTCATGCCAGTTCAGACTCTCCCCTCAGCCCCATGCTGTTCCACTGCCTCGGCTTGTCTTCGTGCACACCAAGCTTTCAAAACATGTAGGTCACTCTCATAAAGTCGACCACAATCCTTAGTAGCAATCTTCTTCTACTCGTAAACTGAGAAGCACTTCTGCAGTGGTCTGCGCATGCGCCCTACAACTAAGTATTTCTTTCAATACTTTAATAAAATGCTGGTCTTAGTCTAAAAATAGATAACGTATCATCCGGCGGTCTATAAAAATACAAGCATAGGGCCGCCTTAGAGTTTATCTGATGTCTGTAGACAGAGACAGGCTAAAGCACTACCTATATACTCCCATGTTTGAGCTAAGCTAAGCTCGTGGTTGGTGACCTATGTCTGTCTCCTTGTTACTGGACGCACAGTCAAAAGAATGGTGTCTACCTGGTTGTCATGACCTCAGGAGTGAGGTAAGACACGAAAACAACAGAAATGTTGGAGTCTTCCTTTAAATTGAGGATCTAATTTTGGAGAAGTGGGTTCCAGAAGGTTCTACAGCAAATGACAAACAGGTCCAAAGAAAAACAGTGAGGAAAAGTCCAAGGAAAGAGACCACTATTGTGAGTAAAGGTTTCATTCTTCGTCAAGACAAGGCAGCAGCTCACACTGCTGTCTCAGTAAAGCAGTTTTCGGCCCTCAGACAAATCACAGTGTCTGATTACCCTCTCTATTCCCCCGATCTAGTATAATGGAAATTGTTCTTTTCTCCCTAAGATTAAATCTGTGCTCAGAGGAAGTTTTGAGCATTTGTCGGAATTTAAGAAAAGAACGAGAGAAGTTCAGAGACAACTGTTCAAAGAAGACCTACTGCCCTGATTTCATCCATCGAAGACCAATTCAGAAGTGTGTTAGTGCAGAACGGGAGTTTGTTGAAGAATAAAGAAGATAAGAAAATGTTAATGCTTGATAAAATTGTATTACAACATTAGTCTTGCTTTTTAATAGCTGTACCTCTAGTGACTCCTCTACCAGCTGGAACTAGTTCTCGATTCCCATCCCAATGCATAATACACCAATTCAGCATGATGTGTAAAACTCATCATTCACTCTGAGTCCTGGTGATCCTAATCCAGAGAAAATGCCCATTTAAAACAAAAGGCAGATGAAATTACTTTTGCTTAAAAACGAACTATGAGAAAGTTACATTTGATGTCTTCCCTCTGCTCTTGAAATAAAATCTGTCATTTTCAACTGATGTACTTCCTTTGTTTCACTTCAGCACATACTCTTACTTAGTCTGCCGTATCTAGAATGCGATGACTTGATCCTTTAGGGGAGACTAACACACCAATCTGTTAGACAAGTTTGAAAAGATGAGATCTTTCCAGTTCTAAGGCATCGAGTCCAGTCCTTTCTTTCCTTATATACCCAACAGACACAAAAGGTTCTTTTTGTGTCTGTTTTGGCTAAACCAGAACTTTAATTGATTCCAATTAAATTGAAAATGCACAGAGCACTTACCTTTCCCGCTATCAAGGGTGAAAAAAACCTTGTGTCATTGTTACCAATGGTGAGAATTTTGTTTATCACAAAATATTAAATGACAGTCTGCTGTTACAATTGTAACCAATCTCAGCATTGCAATGCAACACTATGACTGGATTTAACTCACGAGACACCCTTTTCCTACACTTCCACAAATGAAAGGTACCCCCATCTGAACAATCTGTGATGTTCTCCAGTATAAATAACCACACAAGGTCTTAAAGCCTTGTCCCAACTTGTCGTATTTCCTGTGAAACAGATTGTGACACAATAGAAAACTAGAAAAGCACTCGGAGAGCGCAGACCTCCACCAGTGCCACAGTCCTCAGCCATATTGTGATTTTGACCATAAATATTAGTCCAACCTTTATTTCATCGAAATATTTAGATTCCTTGACCATGAAAACATACCATTAGCAATTGGATTCCTAATAATATGTAGTTTAGTTCAGTAGTTATTCACAGAAATCTCATGTTTTGTCATGGCGGCCAGACGCTAATCCGGATCAACACCAAAATCGCCTCCTTTTCCCATGCTGAACATTTCCTGAAAATTTCATCAAAATCCATCCCTTACTTTTTGAGTTATTTTGTTCACAGACATACAGACAGACAGACAAACAAACTCTCCCGAAAACATAACCTCCTTGGCGGAGGTAAAAATGATGAAGAACCTATGTTGCAAGAAGCACCAAACAGATCACTGGGCTGGGAAAAATGATCCAGATCTCTGAGAAGAGCTGAAATTCCGTCACTATTGAGTTATGTTCGAATCACAGTTACTGTTTTGCTGCAAGACTTTTGGAAGCTGCTAGGGCCATGCACATGAGCCGAAAAACAATGCCTGTGATGTGTTTTATATGTAAATGTCAAAGATGAGAAGATTGGTTTCATCTCCTGAAAGGACTCACAGTCCCAAAGGAGCCCTTTAAATGGCAACTTATATGTTGTCTTTGGTAAAAAAAAAAAAATAATAATAATTTTTATGTCAACATCTAAGTCCCGTAGGCCTTTTCAAAGTGCCTGGCATGGATCATTAGCCTACCTGTTTTTGAGGTCATCCGTTCTTCTCAAATGCAGGAAGCTTTCGTTGTTTTTTTTTAATTTTGCTTAAGGCACTAAGGAACCATTTCAGCACATCATCTAAAACAACATGCTAAACTTGAAAAAATATTTCAAGTCTTTCAAAACTACTTCCTGTTTAAAAGCAAATAATTTGTTCCCATAGTAACAGCTTTAGCCACAGACCTGTCAGTTTGGCAATACTGCAAGCAGGCCGTGTCTGAGTGCAAGGGAGTTGTTTAAAAAAAAAAAAAAAAGTAGAAGATAAATAGCCACAGTTTAGTAAGGGACACACTTTGTATCATGATGAGATGTAGAACTTGGACATGTTGTCAAAGCTACACCCCTTAAACTGAGAAAACTATTCAAGCTTTTCTAGCATTTGTGCTTCACTGAAAATGGATGGATTTACCCCACTCTGGAGAATACCTCCCTGCTCCCATTCTGAACTTTAAGACATTTTGAATTTTGCAGGGGCTGAATTTGGGTGCCCTTTAGCAGTTACGTCATGCCCAAGGATTAAAGTGATTCAAATGATAAATGCCTCATCTCTGCTTGTGGCTGTCAAGTTTCAGTTGAAGACCCTCAAAAGTATATTCCTGTTTGATGTTGTATAATCCATTGCTATGGCAACAGCATTACATGCAGCCAATTGAAAAGTGATGATTACCTCAAAGTAATATTGAGTGGGATATGTTTAACCTTGTACTTTTCATAGGCAATTATATGCAAACATTACAGTTTGCCGCCACTACTGGGTGTTGTATTTGAGAGAAAAATGTCCTAGTGCCAGATGTTAAGACATTAGCTCTCAATCAGCACAAAATGGCTTGTTCATGTAAGATGATATTTAGTTTGGCTGTGGCAACTAAAAGTTCTCAAGTCATCAGCGATAAAACACATACCAAGGTTTGCAATGTGAAGAAAAAACAGAAATTGATTTGTATTGTGCGGATATGTTTAAAGACACATTTACTTAGAGTTTATGAGCTTGAGGCCTTCTTGACCTTTAATGTTGAAATTTAGGCAAATTTGTCTCACACAAGATAAAAAAAATGTAAGGATCTACCATAGCCCCGGTGTTCAAGTTTAAAAGACGAACTTTCAGCAACTCTAAATCAATGACATGTCTTCTTACTATACCAAAGATAAAGAAGTCTGGATAAAAGCCTAAGGAGGACTGTGTCCAAATGACCCTTACAATGACCCCCCAAAAGCAGACATTTTGTATAGAACCAAAGAAATTAAGGACTTCCTGTTGAGTGTTCAGTCTAAGAGGCACTTTTGAAGATCCTGTCATGATGGATTAGCAAAAATTTCCATACCCGGGTTGAACCTGTTGCTAGGACTGAGTTTTTCACAGAGCTGCAGGGGTGGCAAAGAGCCATTTAGCCACACCCACTAAAACGTCATGTTCATGTTTTCTTCCTTTTTGGCATGTTCCTACCAAAATTTTGGTCTGTACAACATTTTAAATGAATAAAAATATATCTAATTTTTCATGATGGACGGAAATTCTCCAGTGTCTCAGCTTTTCAAATACAACTTCGGTGTTTAAATTTAAGCAAACAATTATGGACTTCCTGTTGAATCGATGTGGGTCCAAGATGCTTTTTACAGGTCCTGCCATGATGAAAATGCAATAAAAAAATAAGAAGAAATAAAAAAAAAACATAATCCCATGTTGAACCTGCTGATTTGTGAAATGATTATGGGGTTGCCACTGAGCCATTTAGCCATGCCTGCCAGCAAAAGTCATTACAGTTCATCCTGTCTTCCTACTGGGCATGATTTAGCCCAATTTGATGTTTTTTATGTCTGCTTACCAAATTACATCTTACTTTGTGAAACCTACTTTTCAAGAAGTTCCATTAAATAACAAATGTGCAAGGTAAATGCTCACACTCATTTTTGGCAACTATATTAAACTCCTAATAACCCAAAACAAATGTGCAGGGTTCCAAAGTTTGCAAAGATAGCAAGGCATTTGTTGCACTTGGCTGCACAGGCCTGGAAATGTTACATTTAAAAAAAACTGCCAAGATAAGCTGTAAACTTTTGTGTTTTTGGTTATTAGTTTGTTTGTGTATTGTTAACTTTGTAATATAGCTCTCAACATGAATACCTGCTATATTCAAAGGTTTATTTGGCTTTTTTGACTTATTCTACAGAGGAAAGAGAAAGTAGATGGACTTGAGGCTTGGAAAGTGGCCTGAGAGAGTAAGCCATGTTGGATAGATGCTGAAGTCTGTAATGGAACAAAAGAGCCTGAACATAACTCACAAGCAGAGGTGAAAGTAAGCACCGGAACGCTGTGGCAGTAAGAACTAGAAAAGCACTTGGAGAACGCAGACCTCCGCCAGCGCCACAGTCCTCAGCCATATAGTCATTTTGACCATAAATATTACTCCTACCTGTATTTCATCGAAATATTGAGATTCCTTGACCATGAAAACATACCATTAGCGACTGGATTCATAATGATATCTATTTTAGTTCAGTAGTTATTCACAGAAATCTCATTTTTTGTCATGGCGGCCAGACGCTGATCTGGATCAACACCAAAATCCAATCAGTTCTTCCTTTTCCCATGCTGAACATTTCCCGAAAATGTCATCCAAATCCATCCATTACTTTTTGAGTTATTTTGTTCACAGATGTACAGACAGACAGATGGACAGACGGACAGACAGCCGGACAGACAAACTGTCCCGAAAACATAACCTCATTGGCGGAGGCAAATATACAGACCTCTTCTACCAGAACGCCTCTAAAAAGCAACTTTCACTCATGCATACAATGAGAGCCCTGTCTTTTTTCAAGCGAATTTTACCAAAATAAATGTAAAATTGATGAATACATAAAAATAATATGCAGAATATGCCTTCTGTGATGTGTTAAACAAGGTTTTAATGCGCCTGATGAATACTATAATTTGTAGGCTATGGGCTTTCCGTAAAAGGTTGCAACTGGTAGGAGGCAGTCACTCGCTGTAGCTTAACCGGGGGTTAAATTGGGCTGCGCAGGAAAATATGTCAGAACACCGGCTTAGTCAAATAAATTAACCAATTCAAAATGGCAGTCGCGACAGACTTTTTGCATGAACAGCCTGCATGGCTCTCTCATAAGCACCGAGATGCACAACAAATCAAAGCGCAACATCAACGTAGTGGGGGGTATGAACGCGACATGATACCAGAGATTATCGGTGAACTGCCAACATGTCTGAAGGAGCCTTGACTTCAATAAAAACATTTATTCTACAAGCGCAAGAGCATGGAGATATGAGCGCAAAGAGCTCCTCACGGTGCTGGTGAGCATAAAGAGGCGCAGGGGTCCTGATCCACTTTGTGTGTTTATTGTAACTCAAACAGTGTGTCATTTGCTCATATGCACAGGTTTCAGGTGAACAGAGCGATTTATAAAAAATGATGAAGCAGTCTTGTGGTTAAGTAAAACTCAACTTTCCTGAGCAGTCCAGCTCTGTTTTCACCTTCTCTAAATGATGAAGTCATCCTCCGGTTTCCTGTGTCACTTATTCTCCATGATATCAGAGCAATCTGAAGGATCAAGCTGAAAATGCAGTCTAGTATCAATCAAGCAATCAATCAATCTTTACTTATAAAGCACTTTTCATACATAAAATGTAGCACAAAGTAGTGAACATTCAAGTACTAGTGCAGTGGTTCTCAACCTGTGGGTCAGGCCCAAAAGTGGGTCTCAGAGCTAATTTCAGTGAACCGCATATAAACCAGGGAAAAATTTTTACTTCCCCCTAAAGAAAATAAATGTTTTGCCATGTTTTACATTATGTGTCTGAAATCTTACATTTCACACTCAAGGATGTGCACAGTAGTCAGAAAAGAGAAAAAAAATTGAGTTGCACAGTTCCTGCAAGAATCTTATCTGACTTTCACCCCTGCTCACGAGGCTAGTGGTCTCTCAGCATCAAAGCATTTAATGTTCATTGTTTGAATTTTTGTTCATTTCCTGATGAGGATCAATGTCAATTTTGTTGTCTGTATGCTAATTTTTAAACCTTACATAAACCTGAGGGAAGGTACAATCTATCACAATAAAGATCTGTTAACAATCATACAGTATGGACCAAGTAACATGACTCTCTATGTTAAAGGTAATTTGTTTAATATAGCACAATATCTGCAGCATGAATCTTCACTGAACAAGATGGGTCACAGAGCTCTGGGACCTTTAAACATTGCAAATGCAACTTATATTTCTAAAGTCTATGAATTCACCAGTAATTTTTGTCTGAGTTTGTTACAATTGACAGCAGTTTTTACAGGAGGGGAGGCACTTTGCGCACATGTCCACTCAGTCATCTGACCCAAAAGTCTTCTCCGTTTGCCTTGCATGCAACATTTCCTCAGCACTTCTTCATCCCTTAGAAGGCATGCTTCAGCAAAGAAAGAATGTTCATGAATTAGCAAAGGCACAGCTGCACAATGTGAACATGTGATAGATATGATTGACGAGAATGTCCCTGTTACACTGATAAGGATGGAAAATGAGAACTGCTTCCAGTTGAGAATCAGTTTCCAGTTTTAGGAATTACTATCTTGATCCTGTCTCTCCAACAATTCCCTCATCAATGCCTTCACTTTGTTCTGTCTTTCAAAACAATGATGTAGTGCTCTTACAAGAAGCAGGCATCATGAGAAATAAGACAGCAGTCAGAGAAGTAATCGCAGTGGACAGGAGACATAAATAGTCCGAAGTGTGGCTTAGTAATTATATCATAATGACACCAGCTCTGAACAAGGTCATGTCTGAGACTGCGTGATTTTAAGCAAGGATGGAAACACCAGAAACGTGCCAGTTACTGCCTGAACTCCTGGTCTCTTTTCAAATCCAGACTTTAAACCCACCTGCTAAGTACTGCATACCCCACTTGACAATAATATTCCTCCTCTTCCCCATACCTGTCATTATCTAAAATGCTTTACTATTGCTAATTTTATTATACTAGTTGGTTTTATTATTATTGTTGATTTAATTGTTATAGTTGATTTTATTGCTGTTGTTTTAATCCTATACAGTGTCATTGAGTGTTGTGAAAGGTGATTTTAAATAAAATGTATTATTATTTTTATTATGATAATAATAATAATAATAATAATAATAATAATAATAATAATAATAATAATAATAATAATAATAATAATTATTATTATTATTATTATTATTATTATTATTATTTGGAAGAGACCAAGGCTATTGTTAACTGTTGTAAACTTTAAGTCTTTAGTAGATCTGGGGCTACTTAAAAGTAAAGTGATTCATTACTTTTGATTGGATTGCAGTCAGCATTTTTTTTTTTTGAAAAGTAATAAACGAACGGTTACTCAGCCCAATTTTTCAGTAACTTGCCCAACACTGTTAATGAGGTGTGTCCAAATGAAGCTCATGCCTAGTTGCTCTAGGGGGTAATGTGAATACACGCTGGTAGGGGACTGGGAAAATTTTTGACCTTGAAACTTTCCATTGGAAGTAACAGGGATGAACGGGAATAAACTTTTCATTTACAAAACTGAAGGTTTGCCCTTGGAGGGGTTTAAAATAAGTTGGGGAAAATATGTTTTAACATAATCTTGCAAAATAAAAAAAAGATTTAATATAAGTAATATTGAGAATATCTATGTTATTCCTCAATCACATCCATACAGCGCAATGCTTCCTGCAGGAGGATTGAGGTCCCACCCCCAACGCGTACTGTGCATTCCTCCATCACATGGACAGATTAATTCTTCAACCCTGGAATACGAAGGCCACATTTTTGATCCCAGAGCACAAAACTACTGAAGCCACACATTTGAGCTTGTGGACTAAAGAAAATTAGGTTAAAATAGATTCTCCACCCCTTTGTAACCCTACTTGTGTCCATTACACATACAGTACAGGCCAAAAGTTTGGACACACCTTCTCATTCAATGTTTTTTTTTTTATTTTCGTCACTATTTACATTGTAGATTCTCACTGAAGGTATCAAAACTATGAACTATGAATGAACACATGTAGAATTATGTACTTAACAAAAAAGTGTGAAATAAATGAAAACGTGTCTTTTATTTTAGTTTCTTCAAAGTAACCACCCTTTGCTCTGATTACTGCTTTGCACACTCTTGGCATTCTTTTGATGAGCTTCAACAGGTAGTCACCTGAAATGGTTTCCAACAGTCTTAAAGGAGTTCCCAGAGATGCTGAGCACTTGTTGGCCCTTTTGCCTTCACTCTGCGGTCCAGCTCACCCCAAACCATCTCGATTGGGCTCAGATCCGGTGACTGTAGAGGCCAGTCATCTGGAGTAGCACTCCATCACACTCCTTTTTGGTCAAATAGCCCTTACACAGCCTGGAGGTGTGTTTGGGGTCATTGTCCTGTTGAAAAATAAATGATGGTCCAACTACATGCAAACCAGATGAGATAGCATGTCACTGCAGGCTGCTGTGGTAGCCATGCTGGTTCAGCATGCCTTAAATTTTGAATAAGTCCCCAACAGTATCACCAGCAAAGCAGCCCCACACCATCACACCATAGACTCCATGCTTCACAATGGGAACCAGGCTTGCAAAATCCATCTGCTCACCTTTTCTGCATGGCACAAATACACGGAGGTTGGAACCAAAGATCTCAAATTTGGACTCATCAGACCAAAGCACAGATTTCTACTGGTCTAATGTCCATTCCTTGTGTTTCTTGACCCAAACACATCTCTCATGCTTGTTGCCTCTCCTCCGTAGTGGTTTCCTAGCAATTATTTGACCATGAAGGCCTGATTCACGCAGCCTCCTCTTAACAGTTGTAGTAGAGATGTGTCTGCTGCTGGGGCTTGTGTGGTATTCATCTGGTCTCTAATCTGAGCTGCTGTTAACTACTGACTCAGATGAACTCTTTCTCAGCAGCAGAGGTGACTCTTGGTCTTACTTTCCTCAAGTGAGCCAGTTTCATTGTAGCCCTTGATGGGTTTTGTGACTGCCCTTGGGAACACATTCAAAGTTTCTGCAATTTTTCAGATTGACTGACCTCCATTTCTTAAAGTAATGATGGCCACTTGTTTCTCCTAACTTAGCTGATTGGTTCTTATCATAATATTAATTCTAACAGTTGTCTAAAAGGGCTGTCAGCTGTGCATCAGCCTGACTACTGCACAACACAATTGATGGTCCCAACCCCATTTATAAGGCGAGAAATTCCATTAATTAACCCTGGCAAGGCACACCTGAGAAGTGAAAACCGTTTCAGGTGGCTACCTCTTGAAGCGCATAATGTGAGGACTGCTCGCTAGTCCTCCAGTTTTTGCTCCTCTCTCCCTCCCCTCTCGGGTTGTCTCCTCTTTTCCTTTCCTGCACTTCCCTTGTTCACCTGTGTGGAGTTGGCGCTGTGGAGCTGTCTTCCCTCTCTCACATCCTTGTGGACAACCGGAATGGGTGGCGCCCATGGAGCTGCTCTCCTCTGCCTTCACCACCTGTTCCTGGTTTCCTGATTAGGATCTCCCTATTCAAGCCGGTGGCTAACTTCTCTCATGGCTGGCTGATTGCCTTAAGTTTGTGGTTCGTACTCTCACAGTCTGTGCTGGCTTCAGTTTTCTATCTCTCATTACTATGAGTGATTTCTTTTCTATTTTTGTGTCCGGGAAGTGTTTTGGACGGTTTGGGTTTTGCCTGAAGACTAACCAGTGCTCTCTCTGTTTTTCTTCCAGGTCTCCACGAGCTCCTGCCACTGCCACCTTTTTTGTATATATCACATTTTTGATTCCCTTGTAAATAAACCCTGGTGTTTTGCAACTTTGATCTGATCTCTGCTTCTGCTCTGGGTCCATCACACAATCTGAAATCAACACCTAACAGAATCAGCCGGCCTCTTCTTGGAGTCTGCGAGGATGGATCGGATTGAGGAAGCTCTGGTCTCTCATGGAACACTTTTGGGTCAGCATGATACCCTGCTGAGAGGAGTCACAGGCAAGCTGGAGGAAGTCGCACGCCAGGTGCAGCTGATTGGCACTCAGCTAAGTGAGAACACTTCTCCCCCGTCTGCAGCGCTGAGTGCTTCGTCTGCTTCTCCTCCTGCTGCTGCTCTCTCTCAAAGTTCTGTTCACATTAAAGAGCCTTTTGTCGCTCAACCAGAGCCTTTTGCCGGGGATTTTGGCACTTGTAGTCGCTTCTTATTTAATTGCAGTTTGGTTTTTAAACTCCAACCCCATAGTTACGCTTCTGATGAGGCCAAGGTTGCTTATACCATTAACCTCCTTAGAGGGAAGGCAGCTAAATGGGCTACAGCGTTATGGGAGGGGGGTTCCAGTATACTCCCTTCTTTTGAAGAGTTTTCTACCCACTTACGCAGGGTTTTTGATCACCCCGTTTCTGGCCAAGACGCAGCCAAGAGGCTATTAGCTTTATCTCAGGGTTCTCAATCCGTGGCTAACTATGGTGTTGATTTTCAAATTTTGGCTGGGAAGTGTGGTTGGGACGAGGGTGCTTTAAAGGCACTATTTGTTAAGGGGTTATCTGATGATTTAAAGGATGAATTGGCAACTCGAGATGAACCTAACTCACTTCAAGATCTTTTTGATTTAACAATTAAGATTGATGGTAGGTTGAGAGAGAGAAGCAGGGAGAGGGCTGCGGGTACTCACCGAAATACTCCCCCTGCTGGTCATCCTGTTTCCACTACACGCTATGCTTCAGCACTCCCGTTGCTCACAGCACCTACGCCCCCTGTTGACATGGAGGAACCCATGCAGCTGGGAAGCACTCGATTAAGTTCCCGTGAGAGGAGAAGACGCAAAGCGGAGCATCTGTGCCTTTATTGTGGGAAAGCAGAGCACTCTCTTCAGTCCTGTCCTCTGCTGCCAGAAGACAGGACTCACCATTAAAGAAGGGAATAATGGTGAGTCAGACGTCCACTTCTTCTAGCGCTTCCCCCAGATCCACCTTCTCTGCTACACTTAGTTTCCCCTCTTCCAAGCTCAGAACTTCAGTTTTTTTGGATTCAGGTGCAGATGACAACTTTATTGATGAGGACTTTGTCAAGACCAATTACATCCCCACAGTGCCCCTTTCTCAGGCTAAACAGGTTTTGGCGTTGGATGGACAAGTTATTTCAGTGGTTAAATTTGAGACAATCCCTCTTACTTTGCTGCTATCTGGTAATCACTCTGAAAAAATTAAGTTTTTTGTGATTTCGTCCCCCAGCTCTCCAGTTATTCTCGGGTTACCTTGGTTTAAAATCCACAGTCCGCACATTAATTGGGCCACCTCCTCTATTGTCAGTTGGAGCACTCATTGTCATGCTTTTTGCCTTCAATCGGCTGCTGTTAACTCCTCACCTCCGTTAACACATTCGCCTCCTGACCTCACTTCGGTCCCTTCCTGCTACCATGACTTAGCGCAGGTTTTTAGCAAGGACTTAGCCAAGACCTTGCCTCCTCACCGTCCATATGACTGCGCTATAAACTTGCTCCCTGGCGCCCCTTTGCCTTCTAGTCGCCTCTACAACCTCTATCGCCCTGAGAAAGAGTCCATGCAGGACTACATTTCGGAGTCTTTAGCTTCCGGGTTAATTCGGCCTTCCTCATCTCCTGTAGGGGCGGGGTTTTTCTTTGTAGGCAAGAAAGACTCATCCCTTAGACCCTGCATTGATTTTCGTGGACTCAATGACATCACGATTAAGGACAAGTCACCCATCCCTCTAATTGATCCGTCTTTTGAGCCGCTCTGTAATGCTAAGGTGTGTTCTAAGCTCGATCTCCGCAACGCTTACCACCTTATCCGCATTAGAGAGGGTGACGAATGGAAAACTGCATTTAATACTCCCATGGGCCATTTTGAATATCTGGTCATGCCATTCGGCCTCACAAACGCTCCTGCAGTTTTTCAATCGTTCATGAACGACATTTTCCGGGATGTCCTTAACAAATTCATGTTCATTTATCTTGACGATATTCTCATTTTTTCTCGTGACCTTACTGAACACCAACAACACCTCCGTCTTGTCCTCCAACGCCTCCTGGAGAACAAGTTGTATGTTAAGCCTGAGAAATGTGAGTTTCATGCTACTCAAGTTAGCTTCCTTGGCTACATCATTGAGGCAGGTCAGCTACGCCCAGATCCAAACAAAATCAAGGCTGTCACCAGCTGGCCCACCCCTACCACCCGTAAGGAGCTCCAGCGTTTTCTTGGTTTTGCCAACTTCTACAGGAGATTCATACGCAACAACAGTGTTGTAGCCAGATCCCTTACTCAACTCACCTCCACCAAGATCCCTTTCCTCTGGTCTTCTGAAGCTAACCAAGCATTTCAAAATCTCAAGAGACTGTTCACAACTGCTCCTGTCCTCCTTCATCCCAACCCCTCTCTCCGGTTTGTGGTCGAGGTTGACGCCTCTGAGTCCGGGCTAGGAGCCATCCTGTCTCAACGGGACCCTGCTACCAACAAGTTGCACCCCTGTGCTTTTTTCTCTCGTCGTCTTTCCCCAGCAGAGCGCAACTACGACGTGGGCAATCGAGAGCTTTTGGCAGTGGTGGGGGCTCTACAAGAATGGAGACACTGGTTAGAGGGTGTGGAGAAACCCTTTATTATATGGACAGATCACAAGAACCTGGCTTATCTGCAGACAGCAAAACGGCTCAACCCACGGCAGGCCAGGTGGTCCCTTTTCTTGAGCAGGTTTAACTTCACCATCTCCTATCGTCCAGGGTCCAAGAATGTTAAGCCTGACGCCCTCTCCCGGGTGTATTTCCCCCCGACAGAGTCTGAAGAACCCTCGACAATCCTTTCTCCCTCCTGCATCATTGGAGCAGCGCAGTGGGAGATCAAGAGTGGTTAGAGACGCTCAGGCACGACACCCTGACCCTGGAACTGGTCCGCCGGACAAGTTATTCTTTCCTGATCCCGTCAGATCTGAGGTCCTCCAGTGGGGACACTCATCTAAACTTGCCTGTGCCCGGGGTAAAGCCTCACATCAACCACCTGCTGGTCTGCTGCGCCCCCTGCCGGTCCCTAGTCGCCCTTGGTCCCATATTGCGGTTGACTTTGTTACTGGTCTCCCTCCTTCTCAAGGTAACACAGTTATTCTCACTATTGTCGACCGATTTTCCAAGATGGTGCATTACATCCCTTTACCCAAGCTGCCGACCGCCCTGGAAACGGCTAATCCACTGGTGAATCACGTATTCCAGCTTCACGGCATCCCCCAGGACATCGTTTCCGACAGAGGTCCCCAGTTTTCATCTCAAGTTTGGAGGGAGTTTTGCCAGACTCTGGGCGCAGCAGTCAGCCTTTCATCTGGTTTTCACCCACAGACCAACAGCCAGACTGAGCGGGCAAATCAGGACCTGGAAAGCACCCTGCGCTGTGTGGCAGCTCACCACCCAGTGTCGTGGTGTGAGCATCTGCCCTGGGTGGAATATGCCCACAACGCACTCTCCTGTTCGGCCACGGGTATGTCACCTTTTCAAACCTGTTTTGGTCACCAACCCCCTTTGTTCCCTGAACAGGAGAGAGAGGCCTCTGTTCCATCTGTGGGGGCCCATATCCGGCGTATAAAGGAGGTTTGGAGGAGGGCTCGGTCCGCCTTGACGGATTCTTCGGAGAGGAACAAACGCAGTGCCGATCTCCACCGACAGCCCGCTCCTGAATACCGTCCTGGTCAGATGGTGTAGCTCTCTTCTCGGGACTTACCCCTACAGGTAGAGGCTAATAAACTTGCTCCTCGCTTCATCGGTCCATTCCCCATTGAGAAAATTATTAACAACTGTGCTGTGAGACTCAGGTTACCAGCATCACTCAAGGTCCATCCCACATTCCACGTCTCACTGCTCAAACCTGTAACGACCAGCGAGCTCTGCCCTCTGGCCGAGCCACCTCCACCCCCCCAACTCATCAACGACCATCCAGCCTTCACAGTATCCTGAATTCTGGATGTCAGGCCGCGGGGGCGGGGCTTCTAGTACCTCTTTGACTGGGAGGGTTATGGACCGGAGGAGAGGTCCTGGATCCCCCGCGGTCTCATCCTGGATGGAGACCTGCTTCGGGACTTCTACATGGAGCATCCGGACAAGCCCGGTCGGACGTCAGGAGACGCCCGTTGAGGGGGGGGCACTGTGAGGACTGCTCGCTAGTCCTCCAGTTTTTGCTCCTCTCTCCCTCCCCTCTCGGGTTGTCTCCTCTTTTCCTTTCCTGCACTTCCCCTGTGTGGAGTTGGCGCTGTGGAGCTGTCTTCCCTCTCTCACATCCTTGTGGACAACCGGAATGGGCGGCGCCCATGGAGCTGCTCTCCTCTGCCTTCACCACCTGTTCCTGGTTTCCTGATTAGGATCTCCCTATTCAAGCCGGTGGCTAACTTCTCTCATGGCTGGCTGATTGCCTTAAGTTTGTGGTTCATACTCTCACAGTCTGTGCTGGCTTCAGTTTTCTATCTCTCATTACTATGAGTGATTTCTTTTCTATTTTTGTGTCCGGGAAGTGTTTTGGACGGTTTGGGTTTTGCCTGAAGACTAACCAGTGCTCTCTCCTCTGTTTTTCTTCCAGGTCTCCACGAGCTCCTGCCACTGCCACCTATTTTGTATTTATCACATTTTTGATTCCCTTGTAAATAAACCCTGGTGTTTTGCAACTTTGATCTGATCTCTGCTTCTGCTCTGGGTCCATCACACAATCTGAAATCAACACCTAACACATAAAGAGAATGCCAAGAGTGCGCAAAGCAGTAATCAGAGCAAAGGGTGGTTACTTAGAAGAAACTAGAATAAAAGACATGTTTTCATTTATTTCACACTTTTTTGTTAAGTACATAATTCCGCACATGTTCATTCATAGTTTTGATACCTTCATTGAGAATCTACAATGTAAATAGTGATGAAAGTAAAGAGAACACATTGAATGAGAAGGTGTGTCCAAACTTTTGGCCTGTACTGTATCTCCACAAAAGCCCCCCTGTAGTTGCAACTCCACCTCATAGAGTCATCTTCAGTGTACCCAAAACACAGGCTTATTCACGCATGGACAAAATTGTTGGGACCCTTCTGTTAAAGAAAGAAAAAACCATAATGGTCACTGACATACCTTGAGCAGACAAAAGTAATAAGTACAATTTTACTGAAAATTGACTCATTAAAATCAGACATGGCTTTTGAATTGTGATTCAACAGAATCATTTTAAAAAACAAAATAATGAAACTGGCCTGATCAAAAATGATGGTACCCCTACAAAAGATTGAAAATGATTTGACCACAGGGACAAGTTAAACTAAGGTGTGTCCTGTAATTAGCATCACAGGTGTCTTCAAGCTTGTAATCAGTCAGTCTGCTCATTTAAAGGCTGAAAAGTGGTTACTGTGCTGTTTGGTATCATGGTGTGTATCGCACTGAACATGGACGGAAAGCTAAGGAGAGAGTTATCTCGGGGCATTAGAAAGAAAATTATAGACAAACATGTTAAAGGTTAAGGCTATAAGACCATCTCCAAGCAGCTTGATATTCCTGTGACAACAGTTACATGTCATTCAGAAGTTTAAGGTCCATGGGACTGTAGACAACCAACCTGGACGTGGCTGCAAGAGGAAAACTGATGACAAATTGAAGAGATGGAGAATACAAATGGTAACCAAAGAGCCCAGGACAGCTTCAAAGAGATTAGAGGTGAACTCCAAGGTCAAGGTATATCAGAATCACATTGCACCATCAGTTGCTGTTTGAACCAAAGTGGACTTAATGGTAGGACACCACTGTTAAAAGCAATCACAGAAAAAGTGAAACTTGAATTTGCAACTGCATATTGACAAGTCACAAATGCTTCTAAAATTTCTTTTGGACATATGAGACAAAACTGGAGCTTTTTAGCAGTCGCATCAGCTCTATGTTCACAGATGCAAAAATGAAGCAAACAAAAAAGAACATTGTACCTACTGTGAAACATCGTGGAGGCCCAGTTATGTTCTGGGGCTGCTTTGCTGCATCTGGCACAGGGTGTCTTGAATCTGTGCAGGTACAATGAAATCTCAAGACAATAAAGACATTCTGGAGTGAAATGTGCTGCCCAGTGTCAGAAAGCTTTGTCTCAGTCACAGATCATGGGTCCACCAACAGGATAATGACCCAAAACACACCACTAAAAACACCCAAGAATGGCTCAAAACAAAACATTGGACTATTCTTAAGTGGCGTTCTATGATCCCTGATCTAAATCCTATCGTATATTTGTGGAAGAAGCTGAAACGAGCAGTCTGGAGAAGACATCTTTCAAACCTGAGACAGCTGGAGCAGTTTGCTCAAAAGGAGTGGGCCAGAATACCTGCCGACAGGTGCAGAAGTCTCATTGAGAGTAACAGAAATCGCTTGATTGCAGTGATTACCTTAAAAGGTTGTGCAACAAAACATCAAGTTAAACCAACACTATGTAGTTTTTCAAACCAACACTATGTAGTTTTTCAAACATAATATAGTCCTTAGATATTCATCGCCATAGTCCACCACTTTACAATGTGTTGAATGACACCTCTTTCGTGCTCTGAAGTGGTCTGTATCGCTTTCACTAGCGCTATGTAACTTCGAGGTGGATGGTGGGAACCCTGCCACACTAAAAACTACAAGTTTGGACTGCTTTACGGCATAGGCTACGTCACTTCCCCCGATTCCCGATTTGTTTAAAACACGGAAGTGTCGGAGAAAGCCAAACGCAGAGCTGTAGTCATGGCGGAGGCAGCAAAGAACGCAAGAAAAAGAAAAGTTTATTTTGAGGAAACAAAACTTAGAAAGCGAGAGAAAAACAAGCTGAATGCTCGGACAGGAATAATCATCGGTTCGGTGTTCACTCGCTGGCGTGAAATAAAAGACGAGGAGGGATGTCTGACCGATGTCGACTTGGCCCTGTTATTGCTGGACTTGTAAGTACTTGTTGATTGTTTACCATCCGTTTACAGTATTTGTGAGAACGTACCAGTATGTAGTTTTGTTTAGACCTATTTCAAGTGTGTGATATCGCAAGCTCGTCGTTGTCTTTACCTTTATTCACTTTATCGCTTCAACAGGACGGGGGCGGGGGCGACTTCATGGTAATAAAACCAAGTTGAACTTAGCGATTTTTAACATCGTCATTTAGTCAAAAATAAATACATTACCTCGTCGCTATCCATCCTGCAAACAGCCGCTGAAGACAGAAGAATACTTTTGAGCAAAGTCCTGGCTTCTGTGATTCGCCTACAAAACAAATGCACGCGACCGGCAGATCTGTACCTTTACTGCAGTATGCACGCGCTAGCGCTTATGTGTAGTTGAGTTCTCGTTCCGGTCAAGCGAGAATCTTCCGTAGTGCTGCTTTAAGGGTACCATCATTTTTGTCTAAGCCAGTTTCTACTGTATATTTTGTTTTTAAAAACGATTCTGTTGAACCACAGTTCAAAAGCAATGTCTGATTTTCCTTTGTCAATTTTCATTCATTTTTTAAATTTATTATCACTTTGTCAGTTTCAAGTTATTTCAGAGACCACTGTGACACTACCCACATTTTTGTCCACATGCGTAACTGGACAACACTCAATCAAGATCTGACAGCAATGGAACACACCATTGGGTTTTTTTTCTTTCAGGCATCTTGTATTCCCCCTTTCCCACACCCACCACAAATACCATGTCTCTGCAATAAAGGCGAGTGAAAATAACCAACTCCTTTTTTATGACCCCTGAAATAATCAGTGTTTATATGACTGGATGCTTGAAACATTAATAGATGGACTCAGTGATGGTGGTGTAGAATTGCAGTCAAGTATTAGCTCAGGCAGGTTGAACCTCTTGCTACGGGATGTACATCCCCTCTTGTGCTCTTTCAAAATTACAATGCCTGATATTAATATTAAAGTCCTAGCTCAAATCTCTGGTATTAAAGGTACCCAGGAAATAGAATTATAGACATGACACATAGTTGGCCATTTCATTAGGAACATTCCATTCCCATTATCATTATAGCTGTTAATGTAGATATTAGCATGATCTCCCTATCCATGATCGATATATCTACAGTATCTATTTTTTTATCACCACATAGGCATGAGGTCCCTCTGAAAATGGGATGTCACATCTCAAGAGGCCTTTAACACATTTATACTTAATGGAGACAAATATGGTTGGGATGCACTTGTGGTCTGGGCATCCATGAGTTTGTCACTACCATAAATTCTTATTTTCAGTAAGAATATCATTGGTTATACTTCTATAAAATGATCGCCACAACCATTCAGACATGAGGACCCTCCTGAAAATGAGATGTGGCATCTCAAGAGGCAAACCTCTAATAAATCAGACGACAGGTCTATGGTTCATGGATCTGTCTCTAACTTTAGTCCACTTGTCTCCTCTTACCTCCCTTCCTTTGTCCACACATCCAACACAGCATTGTGTGGATTTGCTGTTCATCATGAGACTGGGATCCACATTCAAGATTTCCTGCTGCTTAACAGAAGGTTTTTTCTTGCTGCCATGATGGAGGGATCCATGATGGCTATATGGATTCATGTTGGGTGTTGGATGTATATATATTTGTATATATATGTATATGTGTATCTTTATATGTATATATGTATCTATGCATATATGTGTATCCACAAAATGAAGAGTTTTTGCTCTTGAGATAGAAGTGTCTTGAGATAACACTTGTTATGAATTGGCGCTATACAAATAAAGATTGATTGATTGAATTAGGTGACACAATAGATTAGGGGGTTGAGATGCTCTTTAGGCTGAGTTTTTAATGTATTTGAAAGGTACTTTTATGCCTGAAAGTTTTTTGGATGAGACAATGTTTGCGAACACAGGAGACAGGTAATCAGCACTTAGCATGGAAAGAATTTGACTTAGCATGGAAAGATAGTCTTATCCCCTTCAAGAATGTTGGTGCATTTACTCAAAGCTTTACAGAATGGGCCAGTCTGGCTAAAACTGTATTTGCAAATGCACACAAACATGATAGTCAAACTGATATCGTAATAAATTTTATGTGTTGTACTGTATATTGGTAAGTCAGACCAACGCATTAGATAATAGGGTTCAGGTTTGATTGGATTTACTCAAGCATGTATTATGCTTAATTGATGTGGGACTGAATTGCTGAGCTAGGCATTCTGTGCACGCTGGACTTCAACCAAAATGTCAAACAGCACAGAATATGAGAATAACTAAAGTCTTGTTGTTGTCTGCCCGTAGTTTGTACATCAATCTCGAGTGACAGGGTCAATCCTAATTTTTCCCAAAAGTGTGTTCTAAATGAACTAAGCTGTAAAATTTCTCAGTGTTATCACTGTTCAGCATATGCCCACTCAGTTGCCCTGCAGATGTCAACAAGAGCAACTGGGAAAATGTCAAGTAACTAATGGCCGTTTTCCACTAGCACACCTTGGCCCTACTCTACATGGCTCTACTCGATTTGCAGCGTGTTTCCACTAGCCTGGTACCTCCTAAAACAAGCTAGTTTTAGTACTTACCCCGCTCTGGTTCTAAGCGAGCTGAGTCGATACTAAAAGGTGACGTCACCGACTGCCGGCTACTGATTGGTCAGACAATGTCATCATTGATGAGTCATGAGCGTGACGACCTAGTATGCTAGCGGTAGCTACCATTAGCTTACCCTCATACGTCTTTTCTTTGCAGCTCGATTGCTCTCGTCCTCTGCTTCATTCTGTTGTATTGCTTCCAAAACTCTCCTGTGCTTCTCAAGGGGTATTTCTTCTTGCCACCTGCAGCCTTCTTCTGCTTTCCTTTTTTACTCAGTTTGTGACAAAAAGCCACAGATTGTTGTGTCGTGCTCAAAATGACGTCACAGCAGTGCCGCTCAGCTGTTTACATCGGCACTGCACACCGCTGGGCAGGCGACTGGGGCTAATGGAAAAGTAGCACAAGGCGAGTAGAGTAGTGCCGGGTAGAGTCGAGTAGAGTAGAGTAGGGCTAATGGAAAAAGAGCCATAACTGTTCTTGACAAACAGACAAACAGATGAAAGAGATATAAAGAAAGTTATATTGATCTATAGATATTTTATTAATCCCCTTGGTGAGATTCAGGTGGGTAGACGGGTAAATAGATGTAAGAACCAAAACTGTACCACATAAAGTTTAAAAGCTGAAGGATGGATTCAAATTTTTCCCAATACCACAAGACGGTTGTGAATGAACCATACTTATTGCTGAACTCTTGCTTGATGGTGGACCCCTGCAGACGTTGTCACTTTACGGGGTGGTGTTATATGCTAGTCAGTACAAGTTAGTTCTGCAATACTGAACCAATCCAAATGAAGACATCCTAGACCACCTCTGGTCTAGTAGTAGTCCTAAGTAGTCTGAGGTATTTGACATCAAATTGTTTTCCATATACAGTGAAAGATGTTCACTCAACTCATTAAGGGTTATCACTTGGTATCTGAATGCCAAACACAGGTGATTCTTTGTGTAAATGTATGATAGACACAAGGTCAAAAGCTTCTATCAAGCATGCACTGCTCTCCTGAAAGTTTCCATCCAAAGTCCAACTTGTCTGTTTTCGTGAATACAAACAATGGAGACTCTGGCACCAGGCCCTTAAATGCTGGGGTAAAGTCAGGTTAAACTAATATTTAAAGAAATTTAAACCAATAGGTTGAAAACTTTACAGTTAGCTAAAGGACTGAATGGCTATTTAATGCAAGATCATGTGGTTTTGGGGCGGTAAATGCTTATTGCTGACCTTTGGTGACAGTATTTGACTGTTAAATTTGTCTTCCCGAAACTCTACTGTAGAACAAGAATACAAGGTATAATATATTGTGTTCAAGTCCAAAAGATATCACAAAGGAGGCACAGATATAGGCTAAATGACTTCCACTGATAGATTATCAGGTGAAGGCAAAATAAGTAACCAATGAAACAGTTGAGATCATTAGCTTAAAAAAATCTCTATTGTTCTTTAATGAGTGCCTATTGACGCTGTTGCTCCACATGCTAACCGTCTCCACCAAATACCTGTGTAGTCACTGAAAGGTTATTACCCGTGCCAAGGAAGTAAGGCTTTGCCAGCATCGGACTGTTGATCCAGAATTTTTTTCAAGGATTTGTCAACATTGACCAATAGGGCAGTCTTCCACATTTTTCAAAATAACCCAGCAATTGCCCAATTCACAGTGCCTTTGCACAGAAGCACTGCAGCAAGACTCTAGTATATTTACACCTTGAAACATTCACATAAATTCTGTGAGGCTGTAATATCCGTGTCAAATCAGGGCACATGCCCTCAATATACAAAGACAGATACCCTTGGTAACAGCACTCATGTCTCCCACTGAGCCTGTGTGCCTCCCACTCTCCAATATAAAAAAAACTCAATTCACATCTGGAGGAAGCAATCCATCTGGACTGAGGGTAGCTGACTGTCATCCTGGCCAAATCTGGACTTAGCTGTAAACAGCTCCAGTGCCTGCTGAGGGTCCCCAAATCAAGAAGGTAACAGAACGACATTTATGTGCAAATAAACAGAATGAAACTTTGAGGTCATTAAATCTAAAACCATTCAGCCACAGCTTGCATTCATGAAAACCAAAAAAAGTTGTTGACAGGGACAAGAAGCCGACATACAGAGGCCAACACTCACAAGAAATGTATCTGATTTGTGTTAGCAATGCAGACACAGTAATGGCCTGCTGCAATGACACTGGCACCCCATATTATTCATATTCAGGTCCAAGACAGACCGGTAGACTGGATTGGCATATTCCCATGTGCCCCCAAGGATACCTGCAAAGGTAAAGTCTGGCCCACAGTCAGGGCAGAATCAGCATTTCACTTCCTGTATCTGAGGTTTGACAATCAGAAAGAGTCCCCTTTCCTGCTCCTCAGAATAGACTGACCCAGGGAGACTGGGTGGTGTGATACAACATAATTTGGGCAACTTCCTTCTCTCATTTAAAATGGAAACCATTACCATGGTTGACCTTTTCACAGGCACTGTCCCAGACCTCCATGCTACATCAAGGAGAAGTGTCAACCCAGATAGAAAGAAATGTCCAGAGCCTTCAGCATACCAGGGCAAACTTCATCTACACCTGCCACCCAGGAGCTCCTGGCCCACCTCTTTGACCTCTGCCAAGGAATTGGGTGCACTTTCCATGAGACTCTGCATCTCTTACAGAGGACATGTCTGTTGGATCACAGATTTTCTCAAAGTGGGCTCTCCACCTTCCAACAGCACCCCTAGCCCTGGTCAGCAGTTTTTTCTCCAGTTAGAAAAAGCTTGAGCCAAGCTCTGCTTTACTCATCTGAGACGGTTTGCCAGGACATTCTGAAGGCAAACCGAAAGTCCCCTGCAAACCTCCCCAGTCTCCTCCCATACTCAGGTGTTAGCTTTAGCCTATTTCTGCTCCAGGTATCAGAGCCACTTGATATCTATCAGTAGCCCCTGGAGACCACTGGGCAAGTCCCACCTGAAAGGTCTGTTTCTTCAGCCTGACAGATTTCTGCACTGCTGTGTTCATCATGGGGTTCTTGAGCATAGTTGCCAGGTCTGCTTATTATAAGCGACTTGGGCTTCTTGTTTTGAATAACTGCTTGTAAATACTGGCAGTTGTGCGTTGTGTTTTTTTGGGCTGGTTCCAAAAGTGCAGTTGCTCATTTGAGCTTGTTGTACCCCAAACCAAGGAGGGATCTGATGCACTGCAAAAAGAGGGGCAGCAATGATGTTTCCAATAAAAAGAAATCCTTATAGCCAGAATTAAATTTATTTCTAATTTACTTAATACTGTTTCCATAATAATAAAGCTGGAGAGGATCAACATAAAACTTACGTAAAAACCTGATTATGTCTGTTTGGGAACAAAAATCAAGGTTAGAGAGACAATTGGCAATAACAGAGTTATAAGTAACAATTGCCCCTCCCTTCGCTTCTGTATAAAGAAAAGGATGTTCCACCTTCAAACAAAAGGATGTTGAAAAAGTAATTAAGAGCCAAAGGAGAAAATATGTCAATGAAATTGAAGCATAATGTAGATGAAAATTAAAATACACTTTTTGTAGATTTGTCTTAAAAATAGATAAAATAAAGAATAATAAAAAAAAAAAACTAAATATGAAATATATCACATTGGAAAAAAGTAGCTGGAAGTCACTTGTTTTGGGCTTTTATGGTTGACCTTATTGCTTATTTCAGTAGAAAAACCTGGCAACACTGTTCTTAAGTTAGAGACGTTGAAGTCTCATTAATAATGTAGAATGTGTGACCATAACAACTCACAGATGATCAGAGATATTAAATACTTTTGTACTTAAGGAGGAATTAGGTGAGGACTTTTTAGTTACACAACCATTGATATGTTACTGACCCTTTAGTGACCTGTGTCATCAAATCAATAAACTGAAGCTAAAACAAAGCAAAACTTGAGGCAAAAAAGCTCTACCACTGACAAGCAAACTGCAAAGGAGTCTAAAATGTTATTTTGCTGTGTTAGTGGGGCCCGTAATCAACTAATTAATAGTTATTGTACAGAGCTGACAATTGTCTGGTCTAATTGTAATTGTAAGCTCTAACTTTGTCAAATAAACTACTACCACCTCCTGAAACACAGTCATCATTAAGAGGCACCAAGATAAGATGTTTTTAAGTAGGTGTGGTCAGGCAAAGACTGTTTGTTTGTCTGGAAAATCAGAACAGAGAGTAATGTAAGGCCTACAGAATATGAGACAACCACTTTTTGCATGCCATGTAGCACAAACATCAGGTATCTAATGATAACTATCGTATGCCACATTTCACACACTAACTAGTTGATTAGTGAATTTTGGAAATGCTTCTATGCCTGTAAAGACAGCCATAGTTCTATAGAAAATCCACTACTCTACACTTTCTATTGCACCACTCAGCAAATACAGTGGTAGAGGGAAGGCATGCATTTTTATGCCAATGCAGGAATTAAGATCAGGTTCTCTCAATTAAAAAGCTGTTGGTATTTTTCTCTGTGGTCTTGGACCACTCCTGATAATGAGGTCTGTAGTGAATAAAAATTATGAAAATTAGATGTTTAGGTCTTTGTTATCATCTTGATGAACTAAAATAACTTTCATGGTATTTTAAGCATACAAGTATTCAGCAATGTTTAAATAGCTATTATTGACCTAACTATGTAACTACAACATGGTTTGACATAGAAGAAATCTCAATATTTCCAATGCATAACATCATGTAACCTCTAGTTTGAACATTTCCTCTTAATCACATGATCTGGTCAAGTTGGTCCTCATGGCCATGGCAATGCTATGTGAAGTGCTGTTCATTAAGAATGATAAGTAATGCATGCATTAGGGTCTCCTGACATTTTTGTAGTCCTTGTTAGCAGTTAGATAGCAGCAGTCTTTATAACCACATAACGCTTCAGATAAAACATTACAGTTTTGTGTGTATGTGTTCACTACCAATCTTATTTCAGGCATTTGACCAAAACTGGTATTCTAAATGTGCTATACTTTTGGCTTTGGGAACCAGGAAGTGCCAAATGCTAACCAATTTCTGCATTTTTGGACTCAGTACTGCATCACTCTATATTGAGTGATTTTCAACTGCACTGCCAGTGAAGTCCCTAAAGATCTGAAAGCAGGAATCTTTAATGCGATTAAAACTGGTGCAGTTTAATGCAATGAAAACCCGTCCCAAAGAGAGAGTCTTTCGGTATATTTAATATCTGGGTTCAGGCCATTTGCTGAACCAGGCTGTGTTTATCTATCTAGGCTGTCCTGCAGTCAGCCTCAAGAGGACATTCAAGGAACTACAGGTTTGTGTGCACGGTCACTTTGGAGGAGGTGAAGGACTGATCATACATTCAGAGCTGTCCACTGTTTCACTGACATACATGACTGTGTTTGCTGTTTTGTGAATGAATATTTCTGAATGCATTATCTTCCTCTGTTTTGATGAAGCTCCCTATGACAGCATTTCACATAATGCTTTTACTCTGACAGCGTTTCCAGGATAGTGAGTGACATTGAGTGCAAAAAGGTTCACATACACCAAAACAGACACAGGTGCCATTTGTACAGCAGTTATCATAAAGCATCAGGAGGCAGAAGAGGCTATTTAATGTAATGTGCCTCCCATTTCCCACATCTCCGCATTCAGCTGTTTTTTGTGCCTGTTTGTATGAAAGGTAAACACTCAGGCTGATGTACCGGGCCAAATGCTATATTTTGTTAAACTACATTATAATTTAAACCAAATATGGTGTATACACTTGGCTTCTAAAGACAAATGAGAATAACTTTTTTTTTAATCATTGTGCATCAATAATTGAGTGTTTCACACAGTTCCACTTTTTATGCTGCTAATCAAACCATAAGTCATGTTTTTATGGCACAGATTTGGGTAACACTTGTTAAGGGCTGGCTGAGTGCCACAAAAAAAAGAAATAAAAAATAAAGTAAGCTTTATTTCCAATTATTATCTTAGTTCATATTTTTGAATAATGCCCCATGTAGGTGATCTAGTTCATCATAGGATGCATGGACTGGACTTGTAGCTTAGAAAAAACTGGTGCAACACTGTGTACAGCATGGTCATCAGTTCTGCCAAACTTTGACCAGTTGGCCTTATTTACTGACACTTTGTGACTATTTTATGGTCACAAAATTACATTTCACAGCTCTGGGTAAATTGAAAATGGCCACCATTCCCCCCCAAGCACTTTATGATTAAAATTGGCCTATTTATGGTTTTTTTCCAATTGCTTTCTTAGTTTGTCATTCAAATTTGATGAATGGTATCAATAACAAGCGAAACACAACGAAAAAGAATAATGAGACTATTGGCACTTTAATCAGTGCGAAAGGCACCAAGTTGTTGCGATTAAACCAGACCATCATTACTTAGTGATGTCATATCTGACAAACTGATACCTGAGCTTTGCAGACATTTCAAGAAATCTTTGTGAATAATGTTTGGAATTTTCAAGAGTATCTTGAGAAACTCTTTCAGATTGTAGGACGCTGAGTGGCAGAATTTTTTATATAAACTGCTGCTGTTCTCATACTATTCACTGATTTTATTTGTATCAGTACTGATCAGTGAGTACGTGTCAGTCCTTACCTTCCGAGAATGACCGCAAGATGTCTTTCAACGGATTTTTAGGGAGATATGGTGGCAGTGGAAACATATTTGAGGACGGTACTTCCTGTTGACAGAAGATGGCACTACAACAAAATGAAAGTTTTCACATATGAACTTGTGAGTTTGTACCCTGTGGAATTCACGGACAACTGATATGAGTGCTTCAAGTAAAAAACAAACAAAACAACACAAACTTCGATCTCCAGCCCCCCCCCATTTGATAAAGAATCAGCAAAAGCCAAAAGCCAACTCTTCATCAGTAACGTATTAACAATAACATGAAAAAGATAAATAAGTCGATCTAACTACTGACGAAACAAACAACTTTTACTGTGCCTGTGTTGTGATAAAGCTGTTTTGCATTTAAAGACTGTTTATAAATCTGCCTCTCAATTTCAAACTGATTCTAAAACGTAACCGTCTTCACACATGCAACCCCAAAAACCCCAAATAAACCTTGAAAGAAAAATTACCTGATGCTGCTCACACTTGTGCTTTACAGCAGGAATATTAGAGGAGTGGGAGAGAGGATACAACTGAGCTTGTAGGGACGTGTCAGGTACAAGTTATGTTTTTTTTTTAATTCTGAAATTGTGGAAGCCACTTACTTGATTTCTTGTCCCTCTGGATGCTGTCTTGTCCATTTAAAAAGGATGTAGATATTGGAAGCGTCCAACAGTTTCAACAAATGGGCATCCCACATGATTAAAGATGGATATTTTTATCACAAACTTTAAATGGAATTGACAAACTTGAGCTTTGAACTCAGTCTTGTCTAACTTTGTCCAAGTTCTAGTGTCTGCTCCTTGATTAGTTCTTTTGGCTGCACCTTCCAGGGCCAGCAAAATACACATTTTAAGGCCCTGGTTAGTCTTACATCAACAAACATCTCACACCATACAACCTCCAAAACAGATTACTCTCAAAATACAGAGTTTAAGGACAGAGTTTTCAACTGAAGCCTAAGCCGTCCCACCTGGTATCAGTTGCTGAACTGCTAATGAACTGCTATATCAAGCCTGCAAATATGTAGTGGAGCTTTAAGCAGAATTTCGGGAGTGGACCACACCTCAACCACGCCTCTTCCTGTGTTCCTATAAATTCTAATCGACCATTTCCCTCTTGTTTCGCACACTCGATGCACCCCTCCCTCCCTCCCCTTATTTAAAACTTCTTTCTTCCTTCCTTCCTCAGGGCCTTAAAGAGGGGGTTCGTCAGGCCCGGGAGCTACAGCGAATTCCCCATGAAGTTTCCCCAAACCTTTATCCGCTTACCTATCTACTATGTTGTTTGTTATTCACTGTAGGCAATAAATAATTGTCAAATTCATCCTGTTGATGGTGTGGTCCTTACTCGTGAAAAGTGCGTAGCTTAAAAGTTTTTTTACAACCTCCTTACTATAGATAACTGTTGTAAGATGCAGTAGTGTCTTGTTTTGTGTTTGCCATGTTATGGTTGTATGCCAGGAATTCCAAGATACCTCATTCTCTGTGGGTCCTCTTTGACAAAACAATTCCTAAAGAGCAAATGTCAGGTCTTTAAACATTCCTGTCTGTTGCTGACCTAAAGAGATGTGGTTTTACATAGATGTAAACACATTTCAACACAAATCAACAACATTTTGAATGAGAATCTTTCAAAACATCATGGGAATGTGCTTTTATTTAATAAAGAATAAATTACAATAACAAGACATTAAAGTATAAACACCTCAATGTAACACTGAAAATTATATCCCGTTTTGTCACAGCAACTTTGAAAGAAAAAAAGAAAAAGTAGTTATTTAACACACTACAGTGAAGTTCCTTAACTCATAATGATGAGATACGTTGTTATTTCACAGACATTTTTGTTATGGAAATTAAGATGGCAGCACTTCACCTCATGATAGAGAAATTGTTAATGTTCACATCTCACATTCAGACGGTTGCAGTAATATGTGACCTGACTAGCTGGAAGCAATCAGGACCAAAATGGACACAAGCATGCATGGTTACACACGGCTTTGACTGGATTTGAACATCTGACTGCACTAAGATCACAAGCAACTGTTGGTTGTTGCAGACACCTCTCATATCAGAACCACACAAATGTCTATGAATGTTTAAAATTACTGATCCACTGGATTCCACTTTTTCTTTAAGTTTGGCATTATAAATATCAGCAGGAGACAGTGCATGGTAGAACACTAGACAAGTTTTTTTACCATGTAAACCTCTTTATCTTAAAAAAACATGGTTTGCAGTAATTACACCTAAACTTTGAAGTACATCAATGTGAAAATACTTAAGGGATTAATTAGCCATCACTGACCACAACTCAAAAACTCCAACTGTAAACTTGATCTGAAAATATTTTATATACTCAGGTTAAAGTCTTCGCAGCAGAGAGGACGCAGCCCCTCCGTCCTCTCAGTGCTTGAATGTGGCAGAGTGCTGCCACCTAGTGGCAAACAGGAGGACTTCATCTTTGAATCTTTGTATCAATCCAGTAACTGGTCTCCTTGTACAGGTCATTGTTTGTTTACTGTAACTTTTCATGGCACTTCTTGAAATAAAGATAACTTTAAATTTCCTCATCAATATGTATACCAGGCCAGTGCTTAAATGTGTGTGAATTAGAAAATATTTTCACTATGGACAGACTGTCCATACGATGGATAGATAAAGGCTGAAAGAAAAACACTTTTTCAAAGGTGAGTAGTCTCCAAAGCCCAAAAGCCTAAGGACTGTTTTTATGATATTTCTGGCCATGCTACTGATGCAGCTTAAATAACATGCAGCAGGCTCAAGAAAAAAGGTGCATATTATCAGTCACTCTTTTTAAATACACGCAGAGTCAAACTGCATCTGAAAAATGTTTCAACAGCACCTTTGTTGTTCCTCCTCTGTGACAAAATCAAAATAAGCTCCTCAAATGGACTTGAGCACAAATGCAGGGGGAACACATCTCTGTCCTCTCTGTACACGGCTGTTTACGTATGCTGATCTGAATCATCCGAGATGGTCAGTTTGCATGCTCTGCTCAGTGAATCATAGACTCGGCAGTGCGCACAGACTCTTTAATTGGATGCACGCTGAATTGAATATTTATTACGTCACTGATGTTTTGGCTTATTTTAGGATTGAGGACTGTGCATTTTTATACAGGAAATCAAGTACAAACAGGAAGAGGGCACATTAGAGAATTTCTATGTTTCATTTGGTCAATTAAAGATTTAATAGACTACAGTAAAACTTGTAAAAATAGCTAAAACCTCCTGACAGAAAAGCCGAATTAAAAAATGATAGGATTTTTAAAAGTGATATGCTCAGAGTCATGTAGATAGCAGACTAAATTAACACTAAAACATTAAATATCTGATCAATATCTAGAGCAAAAGGTCTCATCTGTCAGAAATCTGACATCAAAAGCTACACAAAACAATAATAATAATGTGGCACCTTCTAAGCTTATACTTTCTGTAGGATGTCTAATAAAAGGCATTGGCAGTAGATAAATTGTATCTTTATTCGATGGCACTGAGTCTCTTGATGGGAGCGTCATTTGTTTCTATATCCATAAGTTTGTTCATGATAAAATTAAATGATTTTGATATCACGCTTGATATGTTTGTGGGGGATGGTGAGGGGAGAAAGTATAAAAGGCATGAGTGAAATTCAGAGAACAAAAGGTTAAATTACAAAAATCTTTACATCAGTTTTCCAAGCATGCAGCGATGCTGTGGTGATACGTAAAATACTCTGTAGACTCATTAGTCAGCTTCATTGCACTGTTTTGAAATTGCCCCTTGTCTGACCTTATCTCCTGGCTGACAGACTGACTGACTACAGGTTGCTTTCTTGGGTGTCACTGGACGATATGGGGTGCAGACCACCGTTCTCGTTCAGTCTCTTGGCACGATAGGTTTCATAGTGAATATTGTGGGTAACCTCTTTCAGATCCTGGAGGTGAGACCTAAAGAGAAAATAATACCAAAACACAGAGACATGTTATTGGGCACATTTAGTAAGCACCTTTTCAAAACTGGGAGGCAACAGCATTGCTGTAATTTCCTTTACATTTTGTTTATGTATTTACTTTCAGCAGCTTTATGGGACCAAACCCCTCATTTTGTTTGAGAACAGGACGCAGATATAATGAACAATATTTTAACAGGTCAACAGCAATATGTTTGCTGGGGGGGTAGATTTTGCAATTACATTTTTGGTACTGCCCCAAACTTTTTGTTTTCTGTTGAAATAAAGTGAAGTAAAATAAAAAGCAATTGCATAACTGTATAATGTTGACACCTTACTTCCTGTTGGAACTGGGCAAGTCAAAACACCGCAGGAGAAAGGAAAGAACGCTTGTATGCTTACTAAGTAACATGAAAAAATGTACTTAAGTTTTGGATCTACAGGGTAGACTTTTTCATCTTTTTAAAATGGCACAATATAAATCCATGAGACAACTGCAGGGAATGGTGATATTAATGTCAACTTTAAGTAGTAGACATCTAAGACACTGAAACAGCACCAGGCAAGTTATTCAAATCATCATATACAGCAAAGTCCTGTCCAGACTTTCACCTCAGTCATTTAACTAGTGGAGAATCCTTCCCTATACAGTAGTCAGGATGAAAGTCTAAAGAAAGGATGAATACCTTTATGTTTTTGATGTGTTTGGATAAAAAAAGCTGCTGTTTGGAAATTGAAGGGCCAGAAATCCTTCCTCATAGAATAGTAAATGACATTAGCTTGTCATCATCATCATTTTAGATCAGTATTAGGATCATTAGGATTGAATACATGAATAATTCCATTAAAAGCAGTCTCATTTTGATTAAGTTCACCTAATATTTTATTGTAGGCTAAGAGAAGTCTGTTTGGCAGTAATTTAAGTATAAGCATTTATTACTACCAACTGACACAGTGGGGTGTCTCGGAAGCATTAATCCATTTAGCTCTTCTCTATTTTTTCTGATGGATTCTGTGGAATTTAAATTCAAAATAATCTGTCTACTTATTCAGTTTGAAAAAAATAACGTCCTTGCATTTCAAAGCAACAATAAAACTGCTTAAAATGGTAGACAGCAACCAAGACAGTCAGCTTCTCCTCATACATCAGGAAGTGGGCAGATAACTGTGAGCCCACAATACTTCCTCTTTCTTGTGTTATCATGCTGGGGGGGGGGGGCACATATTAAAAGAAAATAGACAAATAGATAGATGGATAGATCAATAGACTGACAGATCTGTAGTTTGATTGATGGAGCATGTTTTAATTGCACTGAGTAGTTCATAATCTGTTAAACATATTTACCTGATCAGGAAATCCCTCAGCTGAGCAAACTCACAATGGTTGGTATTTTCAACTGAAATAAGAAATTGAACAATCTTTAATATTCTGATGCATTTTGAAAATATTCTCTTGAGGTTGACTGATTGATTGATAAATTGAGACGTTTAACAAAAGACAAAAATAAAAAAAACTGGAGCCATAAAATACAAGCGACCAAAATGAAGTGCAAAAAATTGCATGCTTTTTATCCTAAGTACTTAATACATACAAGTGTGTATTCATAAATGCAAATCAACATACACACAAATCAACACAAATTCCCTTTTGTAAAAGTGGCAAAATATCTTGAATGTATTAGTCATCATCTTTGAAAAAAAGTTATTAAGATGGTAAATATTATTCATTAAATGACTGTGAATGCAGACTTAAAAAAAAAATCACACACCTTCAACAATTCCACACGCCGTCTTCCTCCCTAGAACCCGTTTGCCATTCACTTGATATTCTTTGTCACTTCCCACCACTGCAAAGGGCATGGCCTCCTATAAACAGAGACATTTCAACATGTGGGTTCAGTATCCTGAAATGGTGCATTAGGTTTATGGTGTGAAACAAGGACATAAAATGCCCCAGCGCCTTGACATGCAGTTTGGAGGAAGATGACTGTGAAAGTGAAAGAGATGGACTGTCTGTGGAGGAGAGGAGGAGAGACGAAGGCTCCTATGAGGACTGTTTGGTTCGAGGACTTCCTAAGCAGCTCTGTGTCAGGCATGATAAAGACTGTTTAAAATCTCTGAAAGCAAAGAAAACAACAGTGGCTTCAATGCTTCCTTTTTTTGTCTCCTTCAGTACAGGATACACTTTCCCATCCTTTGCAAAAAAAGGAGAGAAACATCCCCCACAATGCTTTGCATCAACTTCACTGTTCTTTTGAAAACAACAGAATTGTAGCAGATTTTAATGTCTTTTTTATTGTACTGAATATTCTTTCTCGTGCAATCAAACTTCGAGTCTTTTGGATAAATACCAGAGTGGAGGATGTGCAGAGGAATATTACAGATTTAAGTCCTTTACATTTGAAAACACGAGTTATTTTATCTCAGCCATCACTCAAAGGATAAGGCAATAATTAAAACTGTATTCAGGTCGCTATTCTCAGATTTTTTAGGATACATTGCTGCCATTTGATTGTGATTTTTACCGATTTTTAATGAAAAGTTATACTAATAAAAAGAGATCTTTGTTACTTCATCATAATGAAGACAAACCAGAAAAAGAGAATAATCCTTGGTATTGGTGGAGTTTGCTTATTTGCAGTTGAAAGTGCTTGGGACACAAATGAGCGAACAGAACAAGTACAGATTAATCAGTACTAAAAGCATTAAAACAAGACCAAACTGAAGATTGAGAGGACAGAAAGAAACCAAAACATTTTTTGCATTAAGTCAGTATCAAAAAATAAAAGTTATAGTTTTATGTTAAAGAATCAAATTCAAATTCAGTAATAAAACTTTTCACACGTCTGTTCTTTGGGCTGATATGTTGGTTCTTCATCTTGAGCAGACCTTCCTAACCTGTGAAATCTTCATGAGATCAGATTTTTCACCAGGATTTCCATGTTTCAATTGTTGTGTTAAAAACAAAGAGAACGTGCTGCATGATAGATAGATAGATAGATGTATATTTTGTAGTCCATCAGTGGTAAAGTGTAGTTTTAACAACGTAGACTCGTCACATCCACAGTGTGCTGAAAAGTACAGTCAGATTCTCTTTTGCTCTCCTTGACTCTCTGATGTTCTTCACTGAAGTCACGGACAAGTGGAGAAGAGCTTATGATCACATTTTAACTTTCTGAGCAGATACAAAGATTATTTTTCAGGCAGAGGGAGGGCATTGTTGGACAAAGTGGGTCTGAAAAATGAACAGATGCACTTACTCTGATCTTGTCATTGTCGCTCTTGTCCTCCATGTCCTCGTCAAACTCCTTCTGCGGGTAAAACTCGATCCCGCCCATCTCAAGCTCCTTCCTCACCTACAAAGCAAGAATACAACTAAATCTATGACACATCCAACCTGGAACACCTCCAACAACTTATACTGGCAGTAAGTTTTGACTTCTGTGCAGGCCAGCTAACTTCTTAGCCTAGCTTTAGAGGGTTCATGTGAAACCTACCCGCTGTTTGAACTCCTGTCTCTCCTCAATGGTCATACCGTCTGCCTTTGCAATGACAGGAATAATGTTGACTGAGTGACTCAAGCGCTTCATGAACTCGACATCCAGCTGTCGGAGACTGTGAGGAACGAACAGACAAACACAAAGACAACCACAGGACAGGAACACAGATAAAAAGTGTTCAAACAGGAAGATTTGTGCGCAGGGATTCCCCTGGAAGGCTTGTATGCCACACTGAAAAGATGTTCTGAATTACAAAAGCAAGCACAGAGAGCTTATTTGTCATGTTTCAAAAGTTTCATTTCCTTTCACCAGTTTTGCAGCAATTACGAGACTCTTGCAGTGCATGCGCTACTGAAAAGTGGGCTCATTATCGGACAAAGGCTGTGTCCTAGTTCTTGTTTGTCTGCACACAAACCCTCCTGTCGTCTCAATTACCTCGGCTAACAAGGATATGATGCACAGGCTGTGATACATAAAAGACTGTATCTGTATTTTAATTGAAGAACAATTTCACAGTTGTCAGCACGAGCTAATTGTGAAGTGTTGAGAGGGTAGTGAGAAAGGTGTGTTGTCTGTAATATATAGTAACGCACTTGATGAGGAGCTTTGTAAATCTAAAATGAAGTGCTCTGTACTACAGGGATATGAATACTGGAGCTGCCATTTTGCATATGCTGTAATTAACTCAAAACATACTCGTTTTATTAAGTGCAACTCACGAGTGCCCAGTTGGGGGGATGAAGTAAAGGCAGCAGTGCACCCTGGTGTCAGGGATGCGTTTCTTTCTGGTGATGTTGACCTCCTCCTTTAGGAACTTCTCATACTGCTCATTGATGTACTTGGAAATGGGCTCCCAGCTGTCAATACAAAACTGAAAATTAGTTTTTGAGAAAAGATTACTACCTACTTGGGCAGAACAACATTGCAACACTCCTCGACTAAAAGTAAAATGTAGAGAAGTGACAGGTGGAAAGTGGAGCCTTAGTGGTTCGTGCGTAGAAAAACCCACCAGGTGTCATTGTTGATTTGATCTCCAAACCCTGGAGTGTCGACCACTGTCAGCTTCATTTTTACACCACCCTCCTCAATGACTGCAACAGACAAACCAACAGAGCAGATTATAGCTGACGGATATGTTCATGAAAATTCTAGAGAAGAGCAAAAAGCCAATGCCTTTAAAGAAAAAATAACTGTGACAGGAACATTTTCCATAGACATGTGGTTCCACACACATTTTGTGCAATGGCTGTCTCTCACAGGCAAGGGCACAACAATATCAGGTCATTGTCAACTGCAGGCGATTAGTTCACAATCACAGTCATCATGACATCTGCAGAGAAAAACACTGGGCTCTGTCCAAAAGGCTGGAGCCCTAGGGTTGAACAATCCCCCATAATGTATACAAGTGCACTTGTTTTTAGGCTCAGATGTCAAACTGAGCAAAAAGGCAAGCAAACAAAAAACAAGCTCTTCAGCTTTTCAAGTCCAAACAAACTGAATCAAATCTCCACAGAGCTGTCTGATAAAAAAAAAGTCTGTATTTCAAATGCTACAAATGTTGGCTTAGAGGATCATTTTCTCTGTTTCTGGATTTAAAAGCTCAGTTTTTACTCAAAGCAGTTCTGCCCAGTTTTGTTTGTTTCAGCAGGACGCTTTTGCAATGCAGTTTCTACAACAGAATTCTATAGGGAGTAAAAAAATCCTGCTTCCATGCTCAACAATATTGTTTACAGACCACAAATTGAGCCGTGCTTATGTCAGATGCCATCAGGGGTCATCCAATGTTACCATGGAATCTCATTTCTTAGTCCAGCATAAGAGTACAGAAGCTTCAAATCAGGTATTTTCCATTATGCAACAGTCCAGCATGCTGTGCTACAAAACTTAGAGAGCTTAAATACACTCTTATCTCTTTATGAAACCAATCAGGCTGTGCCTTCAAACAGATTTTAAGGCCTGTGCTGTCATCTTCTACGGCAAAAATGTAACACAAAGACAAATATGGACATGCTGGATATTTATAGATAGACACTCTGTGAGGGTAGACATCGTGTCAGGTGTGATCACAGTTTGGATAAGACAAAATATGTTAAAAAGCTTTGTCTCTACCAAATAGAAGTATAATGTAAATAAAAACTACTGTTTAACCTGGACACCATAAGTATACATATACTACCCATACTTACGACAACAAGTCTGTCAGGAAAAAGAAATAATGCTTCTTTGTTAGAAGAAAATCCGCAAAGACATGGGCATTTCTCCTTGAGTTATTATGTGACATATAAAGTCTGCAGTGGGAAAGTCCTGGATTCAAGAATAATCTCTGCTATCTGATGACTGGCTCTTATTTGTCATAAGTCAGTGTTTTAGTCATGTAGGAGAAATGTGGTGAGGCCACTCATTACTGAACTCTGACATAGGTTACTGCGCCCTGTAATTTTTGTTTCATCACAATTTATGAAAAAAGATGTCTCAGTTTGGTATTGCGCTCTATCACTATCAGTATGTCTTTGGCAAGACACGCAGCCTTCAATCACTGGTGTGAAAGGACGGATGTAAAGCTGCTCTGAGTTCTCCAAAAAAAACTAGAAAAGCACTATATAAGCTCAAGTCCATTCATCATTTAAACAAGCCATAATTCAAGGCCGAACCTCAGTATACAGCTCAGATAAATATCAAATATAACCATGAAAATGTGAATAAAGGAACAATATGAAGCACTGTATGGCTGTAATGTATTTTGACTTCACACATAACAAACCATGGCAAACAAGGAAGCATGCGGCAACATCCCTGTCAACATTCTCTGAATTTACTGCAGCTTGATTCAGATAAAAAGGATCACCATCGTTTTCACTGATATATGGATTTTTATGATTCTTAAGCATGATGACTAATTGTTTTTTTTTCCCAACATATGCATCTGCACAATATGGTTGAGTTTGTTCTACCTTTAGATGTTAGCCTGTAGCTGTCTTTCTGCCATCATCTATAACTCCTGCTTTTCAAACTAAGTGAAGGTCCACAGCCCCTTCAGCTCAGAACCTTGAAGTAAGAACTGCTTTGGATGTGGACAGAGCAGAAGCTGTGCTGTGAAGGAAAAGAGGGTACCCTTCATTTAGCTAACATGACAGAACAAACAACAACATGGCACACAGCACACTTGCTGTTCTTTTCTTGGTCTCATCTTGTTAACGTAATCACACTAATCAGAGCAAAAACTAAAACGGAATACAACATCCAGCACTAATAAAAACACATGGACTTTGGCTGCATGAAGGACTAGCTTGTTACTGAAATATACTGAACTGATCTTAAAAAAAGCTAAAGTTAGACCAAACAGAGCTATTACTCAAGACAATAAACCGATAAGAAAAGTTATTTCAAGTAATTATGAGTAACTCAATAGGACTGACAAACAGTCACCGTTGATGGATGATTGAGCCTCTCACACAAATTACTGACTCTGCAGAAAAGGCAGGCGTTGCCAAGAGGGCTTTGTGACTCCATCAGAAAAATCAGCTTTCTGGACAGCAACCAGTCTGCACACTATGAAGGACTCAATTCATGAAGGTCGAAGATCGTTCATCGTCTTACCGTTAAATGATACTATAAATCAGGGTTCCCACTCTTTTCTAGAAATCATTTTCCAGGACTTTTGCAGGACGTTTTCACCTAACCTTAAAATTGATCTATTTCTAACTTGTGGGCATGAACATTGTCTGCTAAATATCTTATCACAGCTGTCAAGTCTCCCGTTTTGCTGGGGAACTACCATTTTTTACCCCACTTTTCCCGCTGTCCCCCCGTAAATCTCCTGTATTGTGACAAGTATGTCGAGTACTGCCACCTGCAGTAGCCTGGGTGGGAGTTGTCGTCAGGTTAGTGCCAACAGCGGGAACAAACCAAGGAAAAAAAGGTGATTTTATATTTCTTGTACATCTATCTTAAAATGTAAGGGATACTGGAGCTTGGTTGGCATGGGGGGACGGCTCACAGTTTGCGCCAGAAATTTTTCCTTATTTTCAAATACAAAACTTGACAGGTATGTATCTTTTTAGTCTGGCTTGTAGTATCTTACTATTATGGTTATCTTTATTTGCTCTTATATAAATATATTTTGTAGGTTTACTGTTTAAGTGGTCTAAATTTTATGCTGTCATTTCTCATTATTTCTTTTTGTCATCATTATTTTGAATCTTTATATTTTATTCCTTAAATTGCATTATTTTTATCTATTCATGTTTTATGGCTAAGTGTGTATTAGTTACCAAGTACATTTTTACTTCATTTCCTATGTCTAACACTTGTTCACAAGCAAGGTAGAAGGAAAATAAATAATTTTCCAGAATAATGCAAGCTTTTCCAGGACATTTTAATTTTCTCCTAATTTTCCATAAGTTTTCCAGGCCTGGAAAATTGGCCAATCATTTTTCAGGTTTTCTAGGATGCGTGGGAACCCTGTAAATGTCCAGCTCTTAAGAAAAAACAGTTGCTCTCTCTCTGTACCCACCATGAGACACTGCTTTAATCTCCACAGTTTTGGGAATCTTCTCATCACGGGCCCATCCTGCGCTCTTCCTGCTCACCTGGGACTTGAAGAGAGTGTTCACTAGAGTTGACTTTCCGAGACCACTGTGACCTGAGACCAGAAAAAATAAAAACATTTAAACACCAGGCAAAGAGGAGGTGAAAGAGCTGAGAAAATTCATAAAACAGAATTAAGCTTCCATGACATACCAACAACCATGAGGTTAAAGTCAAAGCCGGTTTTCATGGTCTTCTTTCTCATCTGCTCAATAATGGTGTCAATGCCAATGTAACCGAGCAGCGTGGATCCACCGCTGCTGCTTTGGGTGCCGCCATGGGCGTGACCTCCATTGTGTGATGCTGTGTGAGCCCCTCCATGGCCTGGTCCATGGCCCACACCATGACCCACACCATGGCTCACACTGTGACTGCTAACATCCCTGGGGCCATGACTTCCGATGGGCACTGGAATGGCACTTGGAGGAGGAGCAGAGACACCTCCCCCTACACCCGGGACCTGAGGTGGGAAGGGACTGGAGGGAGAGGGAGCCCCCACATTTGGAGGCTTTGCGGGAATGGCTGGTTTTGGTTTTACTTCTGGGGGAACTACGTCTGACATGTCTGCAAGAGAGGAAGAGGATAAAAATAACACTTTCATTACCATCAAGTACTGCCAAATGATTACAAAGTAGGCCAGTAGAGCCATCTGAGGCCTTTTTCCTCTGCTGGTAGTCTTTAAGGGTTGGTTCAGTTAAACTGAGTAATAATTGAGTTCTCATGTATCTATTTCTGGTGTAGTAGAGTCATGGTCAAGAAAAAGATGACATGCATAGGTACTGCTCTTTTCTGAAACATAAGCATGTATTGGTCAGATCACATCAATCCACATTGAAAAGTCTCCAATGATTCTGTTACACTGTTCAGCATTTTCCAACAAACATAAAACTGGCCTTTCACTCAAATCTTACACTTCTTTTCAGTATAAAAACAGAACAGTAGTTGTTGTGAAACACAGTACTGTATATCACCTTATGCAGATTTGATTAGGGATGAAATTGTTAAGATTTCATTGATATCGTTGACAGTATAGGTTCTGCTCATCAGTCTAATGCTTCATGCTTCTCTTGTAGATTCCTGCGGTTTTTCAGTACGGAAAAAGGTTGGCAAACAAATTTTCTGTGTCCAAAATGTCAACACACATGACAGTCCTTATGTTTAATGCTGTGTCATTTCCAATGAAGCTGTAACATTGTGTAAAATGTAAACAAACCAAATACAATAATTTACTAATCCTTTGGACCTATGCTCAGTTGAAAACACTACAAAAACAAGATATCAAATGTTCAACCTAAAAAGACAAGTACGGATGCAGACAGGCCAGTCTAGTTTCCAAATTCTTTCACAACGAAGTCATACAGTTGTTATGTGTGCAGAATGTAGCTTGGCATTGTCCAAGCAGGGACATCCCTCAAAAGATGGCACTCAGACGACAGCATATGATACTCAAAATCTGTATGTACCTTTCAGCATTAATAATGTGTACACAAATGTGCAAGTTACCCATGCCATGACACTAACATCAGCTTGGATGCTGAGACGAAACCCCCTTCCTGAGACTCCCTCTGCCGAGCCACAAGACATCCTCCCAGACAGCATTTCATCGTGGCATCAGGACACATGCACATCAACTTCTTCAGTTCTGACCTTTATTAAATATTAAAATGCAAAGATGGTGGTGGGAAAATACACTTAAAAGAGAAATCACTCTAATACTGACGATGTTTGGAATTCTATTGATATTAAGCGCTAATAAAAGTGGGTTGAAGGCAACATCACTGAAATGATGTATCAGTAACATTTTTGTTTTGTTTTGTCTATATTCTTTCACTAAGGCCATGTTTACAAATAAATCAAATGAATAAAATATGTATCCTTGTAACAGTTAGCAAGGATGGTGTGATATGGATAAGAATCACTTCCTGTAGAGGGTGGGGCTTGACAAAGGAGTTTAATTGTTGTCTGGAAGAAAAGAATGCTGCTGCACTCTTCCTCTTCTGTGTCTATATGTGTATTAAAGTTGCTGGACGGGGCTGTACAGCACAACGAAGGAACAAGTTAGTTTAAAGAACAAGTTAAATTCCAGCTTAAGCCGTTGCACAATTGGACAGCATTTATCTCGAAGGCACGTTAAGTATTGCAATATATACTGCTGGGTAAAATAAATGGCATAATGTGGGTTTTTTTTGTATATTGTTTACTACTTTCTAGCCTGTTAGGTCCACGTAAAATATCCAAGCAGGGCAATTGGAATGACAATCTAAGCTACTTTCAAGAGCTATCTCCATAATCCAGGCACCTTTCAATAAAATTGAAGGAGTCACTCGTGTAAACCCTGGTTAGCATGAAGACATTTTGTTGGAGCTTAGTTGAGCACTTTAACTTTAACTCTGCTTGAATGGATCATGGCCGCTTAGGAGTAGATCTCCAACACAAACATACTTCATATAGTATTACACTACATGACATGCAAAGCTAAAGTAGAACATCTGTGTGCTATGATCTGACATTTTCACTGAAGCAAACAGTGCAGGCAGATGGTAAGAGTAGAGACAGAGGTTGAGCCAAGATGTAGGAAAGCTCGGGCCTGCAGGGAGTACACATGAAGCCGCCTGCTGCTCTGCTTTAAGACACAGACACAGATCATACAGGTCAGTGAGGCAGGGTCTGTCACTTTGATTCATACACTCAGCAGTCATGGAGCCTGCTCCCCCTCTCACTGCCCTCTGCTCCTCCCTTACACTTACATTCAGACATCACCACATTCATTTTAGCATTAATTAGAGGCTCTGTAATGCAGGGGATGAAATTTTAAAGCTTAAACACACGGGTTGATGGAGCTAAATTAGGGACAAAACCACGACCCTTTCCTTCATTAAAATCACTCGCTCGTTCTGTTGTGTGTCACACGGACGACCGCTCAGTGGGACACGTAATGGCTCCAGACTCAGGTGAGGCCACTGCTTTAGTTTCAGTCAAACACAAAGAGCTGGCTCCATCACAGCAGGTCGACCCCATTGTCTCCCTCAGTCACGCTGGATGAAACAAACGTTAACAGCTAACGGCAGCTCCCCCGTTAGCTTTAGCACTCGGTTAACGGCTAACGGCTCGCAGCACGGAGGTGGTGTGTCACACTTACCGATTCCCGTTCAGCCGAACCGCAAATCAAAGGAGAACGCCGGGATTTTGCAGACTGTTTGGCCTAAAGTGGCTCAGGATCCAAGAAGAGAGCGTAGACTCTCCAAACACAGATAATAAGATGAGGAGCGGTCATGTGATTAGTTCGGGTACCTCTTCTCCTTCCCTCTGGCCGCGAGCCCCCCTTTGTCGTTACCAAGGCGACAAGAGGAGAGGGAGTGGGGAGATGCAGCGCGCCTGCGCAGTTCGAACACCTCGAAGGGACGGGTTTTTGGTCGAGAGCATGTTGTCAGTGACAGACACTTTTAAGACAACCCTTCTGAATCAGACGTGAGATAGATGAGACATAGTTTTTTACAAAAAGTTTTTAACATCGTTAAATTCATGCTCTGATCTTCAGAATAGCCTACAGTCGAGTATAATCATTTAGACTAATATTGATTAACACTTAGGGCCGGGTATCATACAGGTCACTCACACTAAAAAATATTTTAAAAATGATACATTAATATTATCTTCTGCTTTCATTGAGCTATTTTTCACCAATATCTGACATAAATATTGATATCTTTTTTAAAAAAGATTTATTTCAACAATTTGAATACCAAGTTTTTACCATGTTACCACAATTTTTCAGCTAAAAAACTGAAAAAAAAAAAAACGATTTAAAAAAAATATACTACTCATTATGCATTACACATTAATATATGATATACCTGTAGCTGCAACTCAAGCTTTTTATGCATTGTTATTTCTGTACAGTGTCAAAATACACTCATACCACGGAGCACAACATGTCAACCCTTTTCTCGAGGTAGCTGTAAAGAATACTGCACATTGATATATGCTTTACCGTTGTTTTGGATGAAAACAATAAAGACATAAATTATTTTCTGTATAATTTCTGATGTTGAATTACTAAAGTCTGGGATATTTCAGTGATTAGCAGCAACACTGATGTAGTGCATGGTTATTTTAGGGCAGGGTTATACACTCACACATATTATTAAAGTAAAGCTGTCTGGTGAATGTAGTAAGAATAATCATTTCCAAGACAAAAGCTCAGATTGACACCAAGACATAATGAAATGCACCTATTATGCTTCTGTGGAAGTGAGATCAAAAATTGCAGTTTGACTGGATTTCAGTGGAACACTTTTTGCCCTTAACACTTTGAGGGTAACACTTGTTTGTACACATTGTACTTTAGACTTGCTGTAGGGGCTAGGCTGGTAATAACAAGATTAAATAAGAGTACATAGTCTTGTCAAAATGCATGCTATGAACTCAGCCAAAAATGTTTAAAAAATAAGAATTGAAAGCACTTAAAATGCACACAACAGTCCCCAAGGCTTAAACTGGTGTTACTGAAACTCTTCAGTCTATTTCCTGACATAATAACTTTACAAATGCATAAATCTAAGCATATCTATTGATACTGTTGGCAGAGGCATTCAATTAAAAGATACATTGACCCAACTGATATATGGCTGATGCATTATAAGATCAAAGATAATTTACATGCAGACTTAGTTATGACTTTTTAAAGTGATAAACAGTCAAGTAACAAGCAGCTAAAAGTTCATAGTCTCTATTTAAAACACAATAACAGTTAGTTTGACTTTTAACAAAGAATCGTAACCTCATAAAGATTTATTTGAAAAGCACAATTGATGAGTAACTGTGCAATAATCAAATAAGTATTGTATAGGTAAAAAAAAAGATTGGAAGAATAATTTTATACAGTACTTTCTAAGAACAAACCTCAAATTCCGTAAGAGTACGACACATTATAAAATGTGAACAATTTCAGAATACTCTGATTTGCAAGTTTGTTCCCTTCATGTTTTTATTCATTTATTACTTATTTATTTTGGAAATAAATTTGATGGCAGCATCATCATCCAAAAAACATTTTCAGCAGGGGCACGTTTTCCACATTTTGTTAATCATCTTTACCCACAATCCTTTCTTTAAATGACTGTTAGCATCTGTGGACTAAAGATACAAACTGTTGAAGTATTGAAAGTGATAGTCTTTCCCATTCTTGCTTGGTAAGCTTATTTGTTTACACAGCATGTCAGGTTTTGATGACCAATTTTGTGCTTTATATGCATCATGCATTCCATGTTCAGTACCTGCACTCTTTTGCTATCAAGACTACATAATGCTGTTCTAACTTAAATTGAACATGACATGGCTTTGCCTCACTGAATAAAACAGGTGGGTCCCTCAATAAACGTCATCTGGACAGACATTTGAGTAACCCTTTTTTGCCATCACAGGTAGGTGTTAAACCCTGCTACGCTCCACAGTCAGCCTGCTGCACCTCCAATAGTCCTTTAACCCTTAACCATCTGGATGATCCTCTTTCTCTATAGCCCAAAAGTCTCTTGTGCTATTATTTACAAAACATTTCTGAATGTTTTGGATTTATGGACTCATCACCAGACAGTTCACTTTTCCACTTTAGGTTAGTCCATCTCAGGTGAGCACAGGCCCAGAGACACTGGTATTGCTTTTGGATGTTCTTGATGTACGTTTTTTATTTTGCTGGGTAGAGCCTTTTAGATGCATTAGAACACTACCAAGTTTTTTTTAATAGTGTGTTGCTTTCTTTAATGCAATGCAGTCCCATGGATAAAAGGACACAGACATTCAGTGTCAGCTTTCAGCCTTTTCCTTTCTGGCATTTCTCCAGATTCTCTTGGTCTTTTGATGATATTGTGGAGTGTAGACGATGACATCTCTTAAAACCTTGCAATGGCACATTGATATACATTGGTTATAAACTGTTTGATTATTTGTCGATAGTGTCAAAAATCTAACAACACTGTTGATTGTGAACAACAGTGTCTTCTACAGTTACTCATACTGTGCATAACTATGAAACCATTATCCTTTACCAACTGATCTACTGACGCATCTAACCGCCCAGGAATGTTTTCACCATTCCAGTACTTTCTCAGTTTTTTCTTACACTGTCCCAACTGTTTTCAAACATGTCACAGACATCAAATTCAGAATGTTTTTATCGTTCCAAAGAAAATTCAGTCAAGTTTATCAGCTTGAAGATTAAATATCTTATTTGTGCATTGTATTTAACTTAGTGTAGGCTGAAACAGATCAGAAAACTGCTGTATTTTGTCTTTATTCATATTTTATCAAATGTACCAACTCTTTTGGATTGAGGTGTGAAACTTAAGTTACTATACTCATAATTTTGGACTTGGATTGAAACCTCCAAGACTGATGCAGTAATTTTGAAAAACTTCAGCTAGTTCATATCCATTGGTTTTACTTAGGGTCATGAAGATCATTTACAAACCAGGGATGCATCTAATGAAATTATTGACACAATCTAATTTGCCAATATTCAGAAACTTATTCCGATACTAATACTGATGAGCAGTCACAATAGAAGTACTTCTTATAAATCACATTAACACTATATCCAAAATGTATTTTTAAAATTAACACTAGAGTCAAGCTTCATCTGTCCTTTAGAGAGCTACGAACATTGATTTATCAATCTGCTGACTGAACATTATCCTTTGTTTTCAAGCTAATGCCTTCAAATAAAAATCAATATGAAAAAAACCCCACAAACTTGATGCCAGTACATATCAGCAAAATATTTCATAACAACTGCTACAGATATTTAGGTTTTGGAGGAGTTACCTGCCAATATCAATACCATACTGATAATATCTTGGACCCTAATAAAAACATAAATCTAAATAGCCAAAGGTGAACTCAAGAGTATTTATCAGTTTTTGCTCACAAATTCAGTTTCATTACAGTCTACTTCTAATTGTATATACAACTGGTATATTTCCATGATGAGTCAGCAAATAATCTGCTGATGTAAACCACGTATCAGCAAACAGCCTTCAGAAAAGGCTGGTCAACAGACCTTTAGTCTAATGTTCATATTACAGAACAAAATACTGGACAGTTCCACCACAAGGAGCCTCTTAAAGCCATTTTGTAGTATGATTACAGACCATACATAAATATTCACGGAGCAGTGGCTCTCAGTGTATGTAGAACTTCACTGAAAGGCTCACAAACTTGTTATAAACCACACAGATGTTCCTTATAGCTGAAATTCTTCAAAGTGCAGACATCTTCTTCATACTCTGAGGTGTGCCTTTTATTCCTAATTTAAATTTCACAAGCTTACTTTATCCAACATTAACCGCCAAAAATAGCAAGTGCTCCTCATAGTTTAGTAAAATTATTGAAATCGTCACAGTTTTACAGGAGGAAACCACAGCCTTGTACTCACACTTTATCTCAGTGCTGCTCTGCTTTCATCCTTCCTGACTTTCTTTTGCATGTTTGTGTTGTTTGCCTCTGTGGACTCACTCTGATAGTCAGCTAACCAGCTCTGTCATGTGTTTCTTCAGTGGGTCTGCTACACCGCTGATAAGGAGCAGTGCCTTAAATCCCTCTGCTATCCTCTTTGACCACCCCCTTGTACGAGATCCCGCCCCCTCAAAAAGAAAATTATTCCACTCTGCACTTAATAGACTAAAAGAGGTAGATGAAAAACCTCTGGCTTTGTGCTGTGGGATATTTGTCAAGCTAAGGACTTCTAAGTGTTTTTTGATATCTACTCACCCACATACACTGAACCCGGGTAATACATGGTGACGTAATAGGGATCTTCTGCTTCCTCCATGATAAAAGCTCTGCCCGCAAGAGACTTATTCAGTCGCTGTGGTGGAAGAGTGGCTGCTGTTGCTGTCGTGTTTGGCCTCTTGCAGGCTTTGTAGTCAAACAAACCATCTGAACAGATGCCAAAGCTGCTTTCATTGAGCGGGCATTGTGCTGTAGAGGGTGGCCAGCTTATATCACACTTCTCTAGTGGGTATTCTGGTAGATTTGCAAGCACCTTATGATGGTCTGATAGTGCAAATATATCTGTTTGATGCAGTCCTTTCTCAGTGAAAGTCATCCCCCTGTGGCTTTCATATATGCTGTGATTTAAAGGATGTTTTTGTGAGACATCAGGCTTTAAAGTGTGATGAACAGAATCAGGTCTACAGGCCTCCTGTGACTGAGGAGCCACCAGACAAGTCTTTGATCGATTTAATCTGTGTGAACGCTGTGGGGCCTCTGTTTTCTGATCGATTGCTTTTGACTGGTAATCCTTAGAAGCACAGTCAGACTGGGTTACTGCATTCTTCACGTCAATCTGTGGGCTCTGACTCAACCAGAATTTTAGTTTCTGAGGAGACTTTTGAGGGGGAGGTTGACATAAATTCTCTGTAGTTCTCCATATGAGACCTTCCTCTTGAGGCCTCCTGAGGTTGGATCCGGATAGAAATGTTTTCTCTGCTTTTATTTCATCCTTTAATTCAAGTTGTCTCCAGCGCTCAATACTGGATGAGACGGCTGATGGTTTTAGAGGAGGCTCAGCTGAAAATGACATTCGAGGGGTATCTTTTAGCTGATGTGATTGTTCATAAGAGATGCATCCTGGAGTATAAGTCTTCTTAAAGTCTTTACATTTCCTGTGGTGGTTGAGGCTTGACTGAGTAACGTGTCCTTCCATCAGTGGTTGTGATTCCTTGTGAGCAGTTTTAGCAATGCTAGCCTCTAAACATGTCTGTGTGCCCGTCACTCGACTTGGCAGCAGCTCCTGCTGCTGTTTGATGTCTGATTTTAGTTCAGAGTTTGCTGTAATATCCCTATTCTTACACAAAGGGTTTGGTTTATCTTTAGAATTTTGGTCTTTTTTATTCACACAAACTTTTCCTTGTGTGGATGAGTTTTGTGTCCTGCCTGTCTGTCTTTGAATGTCTCTGCCTGTCATGGAAGAAGCTCTTTTCAACACAGCATGAGTAAACTCCAACAAAGCTGCTTGGTCAAGAACATCATGCTTCTTCACCACGTCTGAAGGTCTTTGTTTGCAGGGCTCCGGCCTGACTTTAGGGTTGGATATTGCTATCGATCTTGCACGTCTTTCTTGAGCAACAGGAGAGGGTTGTTTGCCTCCTTGGCCATCACATCTCATCCCTGTTGGAGATGGAGTCAGTCTGGGTGTTGGGACAGTCAAAGTGGGGGAAACACTCTGTTTGGGTGGAGGCTGGTGCAGATGTGGAGAGAGATCACTCAAATGTGAGGCGTGGGGATGAAGAGAATCTCTTGGCTTTGGCTCTAGAGGAGTGGGAGAGGAATTTGGGGCAGGAGAAATGGAGATGCAGGGGTTTGTAGATAGAGTTGGAGACTGAAAAGTTTTGGGCTTGGTTCTTGGGAGAGTTGAAGCCCTTTCGCTGTAGTTTCTCTGTGAATACTGGGTCCATTTGCTCCAGGTGGGTGGGCTGGATGTCTTAGAGGAGCAAATTGGCACAAATGACCTGAAACAAAGTAAGAGAAAACAGGAGATTATTACAATGCAAACTTGTTTACATGATACAGTAACATTTTATTATGAACCATGAATTACCATGGATTTCATGCATAAATAAATACATAAATAAAGCATAAAAATCCTGACTGCATTCATGATAAAATACCAGTGAGCACATGTACTAAGCTTGACATCAGTGTATTAAAGGAGACATATCATGCTGATGCATGATTTAATACTTACATATAATATAATAAATTTGAAAACAAGACCTTACACCCCCTTAATTTTCAAAAAATGAGATATTGTATTTTTTCGGATATCCTAGAACGAGATTTAAATCGTCGTGACGACACGAGGTACCTTTCTTTTTATTGGAGTAATCTGATAAAACACTTCCTCCTCTGTGATGTCCGTTAGCCACAAAACCATCACCGAGGAACACATCCACCAGCAGCAGTATATAGCTCCCTAGCTCACATTCACTCATTACCAGCTCTGGCCTGTAGGGGGACTCAATACGCGGTCGCTGCTTTGAGCCTGCTGGAAAATACAGTAGAAGAAGAAGGACAGGCTGGCTCTACCCTCTCGGCAGCTCTGACAGAACTGACCAATCAGAGCACAAAGGGCTGTGACGTTGCGAGGTAACTGTAGGTCATCCTGAGATCCTCGTGTTTCAGCGAGAGCTTGATAATGGCCTAAAATGAGGATTTTGAGAACGCAATTGTGGGCCAATGAAGGAACTAAATGACTTGTACTGAGGGCAGAAATGCTTTACAGGCATCCTAGTCTGGCATAGTGAAAAGGAGAAACAAGCATGATATGTCTCCTTTAACTAAGGTGGCATAGTCATCATGACTCTTGAGTTACTGATGAAGAACATGGACTTGTAATGTTAAAAGTGCTAAACACAGATCATTTTTCCACTTTGAGGGTCCACAAACTCAATGAAGTCCCATCCTAGTCACTTTAAGCACTCATGGTAACACCACAAAGCATTCAGCAGATTGTCTTTTCCCTTTAACTGCACTTATCACAAAATAAATGAATGAAATCGTGAATAACTCTCAAAAAACAATGACCGAAAATGTTCAATAAATGCTTTGACTAATATAAAAAGTCAGGCATGGGACACTTGATATACTGTACGTGCATTACTGATATTTCATCACAAAATTATACTTTAATAATGCATTAAGCGAAGCATGGATACATTAGATTCACTTTAATTCATTTGTTATTATAAAAACAGAAGAACAGAAGCTAAAACTCAGCTCACCTTTCAGATTGAATTTGTTTTGTGATGTGTTTTTCGTAGACAAGCCCCTTCTCGTCGAATGATGGGATACGAATAGGCTTCTTTTTGATGACAGGAGATGACAGACATGTTGGTGGATGCTCCTTTGCTTGTTTAGAAGATGCAGATGCTTTGGGGACCAAAGTTGCCAGATGGTTGAAAACGCTCATTCTAGTTAACATAAAATGTGAGAAGGAGTTGAAAGAACAGAAGACACAAGTTTTAAAAACAATTAAGAAAACATTAGGAGATACATAAAAAAAATATTTTTTCTGAATTTGACATAGTGATGGAAGAACTTACTTCCTTTACATTGGATGAAATTGTTCACTGGCTCAATATGATCAAAAATTAACAAAAAGTTCTATTATCTGAGGCAATTTTAAGTCTGCAACATTTTGAACCAATCACTACTCATGACCCAGAACACAACAAGCCAAATTTTATCCTCTGTCCTTAACACGTCTTGTGGCACACATTTGTTGGGATTCAGCTCCCATCATTCCACCTAAGATCCTCCCAAATGTAACCAAAAATAACTGATAAACATATTTAACTTTAACTATTCTACTGCAAGGAAGCAACACTCTTACTTGTGTTCTCTAACAACTGACCGAGCCTTTAAACCAGATGTTTTCGTGTTTGAACATGAATTGTGTTCTGTATTGACAGCTCATTGTCGAAGGGCAAATAAAGAAAACGTGACAGTTATTCTGAGATGACCATCTCTGAGTAAACTAGGCATCCCATCTAACCTTAGTGTGATGTTGAACATAGTAAAACACTGGCTCTTATTACAATTTCAATCTCCTTGAAGGACCTTTTTCAATATCCCCAGACTTTTCATACCTTGGAACATCCCCATTGGAACTAGATAATTTTCAGAAATTTGAAGCATCTGTCTGATTCCTGCACTTAATACAGCTTAACGTACTTCTTTAAACTTAAAAAATAACATTATCCCTTCACATTTAATATGTGTGTTTAAAACAAAGAAGAATATATCACTGAAAAGGATAAGAAGGAGTCATTTTCATTTATACTTTATTTTAATTTAAAATACTATTTTTTTTCTTTCAATCTGCAGGGTAAACAGTCATTATATTTCTAAAAAGATGCCGAGAGGTAATTTTTTTTTACAGTACTCACCTCTGAAATATTTACTGGAGTGTGTCCACAAGAAAGCATAAACAGTGAATATTCAAGCATCCAAAGTATGATCCTCCAACAAAGGAGTAAATATTTCATTCAACTGCAACCCTCATCTCCCCCAGCATCCCCCTGTTGGCTCAACGGGGATTTAAGTTACCACTTATCACAGAATTTTGCATATTAAATATGTAAATCTGCAAGGACTGATGAGATTAAGCCCAAGATGCCAAACTCAAACTATTTTTGTTGCTCTAAATGTTCATGACAAACACTAAGTTTTTGTGGTCTGACAAATTTTGCTCTGAAACTGAAAAATATGTGTAAAAGCAACCCTAAACATGAAAGACAAAAGAGGTGTGGGGTTCAGTTGGAGTGAATGAGACACTGACCTGCTGTTTGGAGCGCTGTCGCCGTAGTTCACCCCGTCAGAGAGTAAATAAGCCACAGAGAGCAGACGGGGAGCCCAGCAGTAGGAAGTGGTGGGAAGAGCAGTCATTCTCTCCATTCCTCCACACTGAGGCCGCTCTGTTTCACTCCCACTCTGCTCTCTCAAGCTGTTTGGCTCATGGGGACTGTCTGAGAAATCTTAATATGGTCTCATTAGACAGTCTGATAACAGTGGAAGAAGTGTTCTGATATGCAGATGTACTTATATCTAAAATAAAATGTCAGTTCTTTTACAAACCTCTTAACAGACAACATATAACAAACTGAAATTTGAACAAAAGTTTGTGAGAATAAAATATTCCTAATCTCTTTCAATCTCCAACCATCCCCTTACCACCACACCATAAAACCACACATGAAATTAATGCTTAATGATACATTTAAAACCATTTTAAATATTTTGACCTTTGATAACACAACAGGGTAAGTCTCAGATGCAGAGTGATTACTTTGACTCACATTTCACTAAACACAATTTTATTTATATACAATTTCATGAAGTTAGAAAAAATGCTACTGCACACCAAAACTTAAGTCAAAAAAGCTGCCATGTCCATGCCAATCATCCTCGACAGCATCTGTTATAGCTTCTGTCCAGCTGTGCACATTTGTTCCTACCTACTAACAACTGATCAGGGACACTGAAAAACGAGGAAACACAGGAGCTAGGACTAAAATGATTCAAACATGTAAGAAATAAGATGATAATACTAAGAAAAAAAAAGAAAAATGTTAAATAACATCATGGTAAAATTTGAAAACCAAACACTAGATGCATAATAAAATCTGCTAAAGGAGAATAATGAAAAAAACAAAACAAAACACAGAATACAATTCCAAACAATAATTCTTAACTGAAATAGAGAATCAAAACAGATTAAGAGGATTAAAATAAACTAATACATATGATGAAATAATTATAGTAAATATAAGCAACTAAAAGCCGGACTAAAAAGGTCATTTCTGAGTTTGCTTTTAAAAATATAAACTATTATAAACCAAATCAAATCACTGGTTTTCTCATCATATTTACGCACAACACAAAAAAGCATGCTTAATACTCAGTACACTAAGGTGAACATAATGTGATTAAATGTATCATGACTGTTACAACGGATGCAACATTTGGAACTATTTCCTCTTTAGATGGAGCTGGCATAAACTAATTCAGATACCGTTTTGGTTTCCAGTCCATTCACAGTGGTACTGAAGGTCACCTGAAAATAGTGAAAAATGAGTCATATGGGTCATGCGATAATAGATTAAAACCTAAAAAAAAGATTGAAACAATATGAAAAACACATTTCCGCTTATTTCCTTTGACCACCTATGCTGTATTTTAGGAAAATGTTTCACTTTCTTCTGATCCTCAGCAGTGATTTAACTTAGGTGTGAGAATTTTAAGTTAAAGTGAGATTTTCTTTTTCTGCATAAACCTAACAATCTTGACCCTATAAAGCCAATTGTATCACATTTGATACCTACTTTTATAATACCACTATCTACTCAATATGATCAACAAATTACAAACATCTGAATCCAATCAGATAAATGAAAAAAATGTCCTCAAATGGATTATCAGTTGCCAAAAACACCTAATGTATCAAATGAGATACAAAAAATCTACATGTTGAATTTTATGGACAATTTGATATTTTTAGGATTTTAGTAGAAAGTGAAACAAACATTTCAGCTAAAAAAAAAAATAGAATTTTCTGGCTATAATCTATGGTCTTTGGCCTTCAAGGGTTAAATATGACAAATGAACCTTAAATGACTGCATTTAAATTTCAATTGTATGAATGAATAATTTTGAATTAATGCACTCTCAAGATGTGATTTAACGTTGACAATATTTACTTCAAAAATAATAGGACAATGAGAAGAAACAAAACCTGTCTCAGATTTATTTTTTGACTCTTATAATTATTTTGTTTGGCACACATGACACAACAACATATAGGCTATCTTTCACATTTACAAACACACACACACACACACACACACACACCAATTTAAGTATGACACTGGCTCCATCAAAATAAATGAGCATAAACAGTTTTATTTTGTATGAACAAAGGAAACACATGATCATCAAAAATGGGTCACACCCATTGTCCTCACCATGCCGTCAAGTATAAACAATGACAACAAAATATACACTTCAAGCTTTACCAAACAATATTTTCCTGTTGTCTTGGTCCATCTAAGGTTATTTTGGCACCTTGTTTAAATGCCTTTTTTTATTAAGTCGCTACGACACCACTTTTGGCACTTGGCAGAAACAACCCACATGCTTCTCTGCAGCTGCCGGGCCAACATCACCAAAGAGAGGATTAATTAAAACTCTCCTGATGGCAAAAGACTTACTGCACTTATTTCACCCACTGCTTTAAAGAAATGCTCACTAAGAGTAAACTTCATGATTCATGTAAAGTGATTGTCGAATTACAAAAACGTATGAAAAAGTTGGCACAAGTGTAAGATGGTGTGAAATTTACATCATGGTACAAAGACTTTCATAAAGGGTAGCATGTCCTCCATCCTTTCTGTATGTACTCTTCTCCTCCTTGTGCGTTTGGCTTCTTTTTTAGGAATTCTTCTTCATTCTGTCTTTCCACTTCCCCCTGATCTCTACACTCTGAGTGTGATAGAAATCAGAGAAAAGTTAGGATGATGACACGGGGTTCCTTTTTTAAATCACATTATCTCCTCTTCTTCTCCCTCTGCCGGTTCCTGTCTCCATCTTTAAGGTGTTGGCTCCCGTCCTCTTATCCTCTGGTGTCCTGGCAGCACCTCTGTCCAGATGGCGTGCCCCCCACCCCGCTCCAACTCGCCCTCTCGATCATATCAGAGCATTGCTATCGTCATCTCTGCAGTTCACGCTGGCCACCAGCGGGTGATGCCGGACTGATTTGTTGCTCCACTTGTGGGCATCCTGCAGCCCGGGCTCCAAGAAGTACAGGCATGCTCCGAACCCCGCAAGCACAAGCACGGACACCAGCAGGTAGAGGGGGACGAACCAGTCCAGGAAGAGCCACGACATGACTGCTGTCAGGGGGACTGAGAGGGGGTGCAGAGGAGATGGAAGAGAGCAGGGGATATGGATGAGGAGGAAAGATGCAGGGAGGAAGAAGAGAAAAGGTGGATGAGTGGAGTACTCTTTGTTCAAATTTGTGCAAAAACTCTCTCCTCTGTGTAAAAATAATTCTGCAGCCCCCTAAAGCCCTTACATTTCCTCAGAGGTTCACCCAAATCTAAAGGAAGCATAGAAAGAGACATCACACTCTGAGGCAGCGTGCTCTCCATCTCCTCTCACATCAATATTCTTAAATCTGCAAACACAAACAGGTGCAGCGCTGTAAAGAGATAACCCTCAGGTGTAGACTAAACCCCTGGTGCTCACCTCTCAGTGCTGCAGGATCAGTTCTCCTCTCTCTGTTTGCTGGTACACGGTGTGCAGCTGCTCAGGCTGATCGGTCATCAGATTTTCTCCAGCGCAGCGCCTCCAAATGTTGCATGCGAGACGTCCAGAATCACAGGTGCTCTCTGAGAGACACCAGAGACAGTAGCTGCATGCGGTTTCATCCTCCAGCTCCTGGCTCTGACGTCCCAAACCGAGGGGTGGGGGTTGCTATGGCAACACCCCTGCTGCTGGCTGAGAGGATGGAGGGAGTGGGAGGGAAACTTATATAACTATAATCTTATTTCTCCTTTTTTTGAGGAGTAGGAGGGGGGGCAAGCCCTTCAGATGTCTCTGGATGCTCGCCGCCTTTTTGCTCGCTGCGTAAAATCAATTCCACTCCATTTAACAGCAAGGCCGTTGCACCGTTTATGTGACATTGAGAGTAAAAGAGGGGAAAGGAGGGGATTTTGGAGATGAGCAGCTCTCCGCTCATATCTGTGGCTGACGGCAGCTGTGGAATTTTACGGAGTCAGCCTCATGTGTGAAGCGGTGGTAAAATTGTAGGGTTTTTTTCTCTTGCTGGTTGGATGTACACAGAAGATGGCCTACACACTGAGAAGCTGTCAGTGTCATCTTTTGTAATGATTACCATTTTTAGCATCATGAAGAGCAGCAGGGTTTAAGGATCAGCCACAAATACAGAGCTTTGATTTTTGCAGTGACATTTGGAGTCATGTCCAATTGCAGAATATATACACATCACATGGACAGCTCTGGTTTCTTCTCAGCATCAAGCTGTTTTATCTCCCTCTGCTCTTTATGAAATTAACTTTTACTACTGTTGTTATCCCACATAACATGTCAGACACAAACAAGAGGCTGTCCTGTCTCTTATTATTATTGTCATTTATTTTATGTTGTCCATTATCATATAATCCAACTGCAGTATAACTGTAATGGTCACCATTGTCTTTCTCAGTGTATTTGTCTTAATAAAGGAAGAAGTAGGCAATCCATTTGCTAGATACCATTAACAACAAGTTTAGAAAAGTAAACTACGAAAAATGTCTTGCATAAACAAATGGGTCTCAACTGGTGAGTTGGAATTCAAAGGTGAGTCTCAGAGCAGTATTTGGTTCCCTGATGTGTGCCAAAAGGAAAAAGAAAGAAAATGATGCAAGATGTTCATACATTTTTTTTAATCTCATTTTATATGGTAAGTTCAGCTGCATTTTAAGGAGGTTGGTAATAACAAACTGCTTACAAGTACAACAAACAGGAATCTAATATTCTGATTATTTTTCATAAATAATAATTAACATGATGTAGTTCCATCTTAGCCTAATAAAAGCTTTTAACTCTAGCCCATTGCATCAAAAGGTTAAAAAAAGAAAAAAAACTTAGGTCCATCCTTCAAAATTATACCAAAGAACAAATGCATAAACTTTTTTTTTTTTCACAGAGCTTATTATCAGCAATGATGAAAGAAAAGTGAAAAATCTCAAAGACCTTTAGTCAAGACAACCTGCACGATGCTAATTTCTGCATCGGCCTACAAAATTACATCATCCCTGCACCGCTCTGTAGCCACAACACTTACAGTCATCTGGCTAAGAAGGCATCATGTGTCCATGTGTGTTTTCTGCATTAAACAGGTACAAGCTACAGATTAAAGCTTACATTTGTGTACAGTGTCACCTCTCAAAGAGTGACCATGCTAAATGGAGACTTTTAAAAGATAATTTTCTTTCCTCATCAGTCTAACCTCTCATTCTACGTATCAATAAAAACATTTACAATGACGCTTCCCATCTGCAAAAACGGTATTTTCAGTGACAACCACTGTAAATCTGCAGTGCAAGGCTGAGAGCTTTAAGAAGTTGACAAAAGCAAGATCAGGAAGACTTCAGTTTTAGTAGTCCCAGAAATGGTCAATACCATTTACAACGAATAACCCAGCTGGAAAGCACAGGATTGTCTGCGACATCTATGAGGACAAATGCTGCTGCACCTTTCCTCCTGTGAGTTTAGGTGTGTATCGGTCACTGTCACAAACTATTGGGACATCACTCAACAGATGCCACATAAAGCTGACATGTATGCCATTTGGCCATGTGCAGCTGCAGCTGGTCTCAGTATTTCCACACCATACCCAGAGGACAAAGACATCTGTCCCCAAAAGAGCACTTTAGTCGTACAACAGGGGTCAAGTCCTGAGGAGGAAGAACTGGACTAGACAGAGCTGATACGTTAAACTTAACTTTGCTTTAGATGTACGGCTCCTTTAAACAGTCAGGTTAGTCTCGTCAAAGTCAGTGCTGAATCCTGTCAGGATTATTCACACATCAATCAGTTTGGAAAAATACAAAGTGAGAGGGATGAGAACAATTTGATAAGACTTAAAGTGAGGAACATCATGTGTGTGTGGGTGTGTGTGTGTGTGTGTGTCTGTGTGTGCGTGCGTGTGAGTTTCACAATGCTGACAGCTGCTGTGAGATCACTTTACTCTGCAGAAAGTCAGAAATAATTGGAGCTACGACTTCAGGATTATTCAGATGGACGTGATGATCGCCTTGAACTGTAACCACCGTGTGCTGAGACAGAGAGAGGAAAAGATGATGAGCATTACAGAGAATTTATGCAAAACCGGAAAATCTTGTTTTTGTTGTCTTTTACAAGTTCTTGCACTTTCTCCTCCAACTTCAACATAAGCTGATTTAGGGGGATCTTTTCTCTCATGTCTTCATCTGTTTTTAGTGTAGAACACGTTGCAGTCTGTTCTGAGTTGAATCAGCACTTTTGAACACACAAGAGCTTGAATTTCTTTTCCTGTGATTCGGTCTCATGTTACTAGATTAAGTAAAATTCTGTATTTTCATTTCAAATTTTGTCCATCTTACTTACCTATGTAGCTTCACCTCACAAATACCTTTATCTAAATCTCAAGTGACCCTTTGCCCACCTTCCTGGGCCTGTGTTTGACCATTAGGTCTCATTTTTCACTATTGGAGATGTGCACATTCTTGTCTAGGGGCTGTTTTTCTTTCAATTACTCTATTACAAGGTATAATTTTCTTTGAACATCTCTTCTAAGCTTCCTGTACTTAATTTATAAATGTGGTGCACTGTTTTTATTATAACAGCTGAATGGAAATATAAACATTTAACAAGTTGCATTTTTTTCAGTGACAATCAATTCAGTTTTCCCACATGGTTGAAACTTACTTTTATGTCTTGATATCCTTCAAGAATCTTGGACATTATTTTCTGTTGTTTTGAGTCTTGAAAAATTTGTAAACCTCTGTCCGTTCTGGAAAGACAAAGATTTTACAGAGTTCAAATCAAATATTTGAACGTTATTACATGAAAATTACATCTACATAGTAATTAAAACCTCACATTAACACAAGCACAGATGACTTTATCCTGGATTGCATCTCCAAACTCTGCTCCAACGTGATGCGTGATATGTTTTTCTAGAAAAAAAAACCCACAAAAAAATACTAATAATGTCAAAGCGAGACACACAACCATGTTGGTAGAGTGAAAATGGATATTCTTCTTTAAACGAATTAAGCAAGACACTTATTCAAATATTTAAATAGTTAAAGTGACTTACATAATGGAGCCGCAGATCTCTGGAGAACACAAACCCTGAGGAAGTGAGACACATACAGCTTTTAGCAGATGTGAGACAGCAAAGTGAGATTATTTCCTCAGAGAGAAGAAGAAGAAGAAATAAAGACAAACCTCCATCGACTGCAGTCAGACCTCGCTCTAAAAGGATGTGGACAGACTGTTCTGACAGGGCTGAGTTTGCAGCCAACAGCCTGTAAAGAACAAAACATTTGCTGTCAACAAATAAATAACTGAACTGCCAGTTTCACCTTTTCGTTCACTTCATTGTCATAACTCTCAGTATTCTTAAATAATACATAAATAAATAATAGTTATCAGTTCTATGTAACTCAGACTTGTTTAATAAAACAAAATAAAATGTAGCAGAGCGTGAAAATTGTGCCTACATCACCCACAGTGCAACATAGCAGCAGATAACTGAATATTATTCTTGTACATTTTTGATGGTTGGGGGGCAGTAATTGCTGATAAGTGTCGTGATTATGGACTAGGAAAGGTCGTATCAGCGTGCCACTACCTAGAGCTTGCATGTTCAAAGCCTGGGTCCATTGAAGGTGACTACACAGTTTGGACTCTTATAGCCACATGGTGGCATAATGTGGTGGGAGTAAGTGGGAATATGTATCAGCGTGGATGGCGGTGAGAGTTGGCGTGGAGGGGGGGTGGCTCGGGGGCGCCAGAGTTCACTGGTCAGACCCCAGGAGGTGTTATGCTGGCTAATTTGATGTAACCCCTAAGTTGGGAGGTCCCCATCTGATGACCCCATGGTGATGTTGTGGCTTTTGCTGTGCATCAGTCTACACAGTTAGAAGGCAGGGGAAAGGCCTTGTGGTAAAGTAGACAGAACTGGCACTGTCACTACAAGGGGCTTGCAGTGGATTAGGTACTGCTACTGAGATTTGGGGTCTCTTCACTGAGCACTTATCTTTTCATTATGACACAAGCACCTTTTGTTTCTTAAAAATGCTTGTACGGTTTAACATCCTTATGCTGAGGTAAAAGCTGACCACAGAGGTCGTATAAGTTGACATTACTCACCCTCCACACCAGCATTTTTAATATTTCAACTTAAAAAAGACAACCCATAGTAGCATGAGTAATTTTATTACTGTCATCTTTGTGGTCAAATATGTTTTGGCAGTACATCCAAAGATGCACAAACAATCTTTCAGTTCAATTAGTTTTTAGAGTTCCCTTTATAAGACAGTTTCAGTCTGCCTTCTTTGTGTAATACTGATACTGTCATTTGAGTGATCTGAATACTATTGTTACCTTTCCTTGGCCTTCTCGTAAGTGTAAACTCTAGGTTTCTGCTCCGTCTTTTTCTCATGCTGAATCATCTCATTTATCCCCTCCGTCATCACGTCAGAAATTTCTGCCTGCATAAAAAGAGACATGAATGGTAATGTGAGACTTTAAAACCACTGTAAGAGGTGGAACAGGAACAACTCTTCATAACTTACTCGACTTTTTCTCCTTTGGTTTGAACATGAAGTCTTTTTCATTTTTAAGTACAGCAAAAAAAATTAACTAAACAGTGAACGTACCGCATCTTTGGGTAAAAATCCAGCAACATCCAGCAGAACGATAGCATCCACCGTCTTAGGATACAGAGCACTGTACTAAGAAAACATAATAAAAACAAATGTTCAAAGACAGTAGGATTTTTTTCCCCAGGTACACACACTGAAACGTTACCGGTAACAAATAATTTTTACCATTGCCGCAATGTTTCCACCTGCAAGAGAGTAAACAAGTTATCAGAGACTTTTACTTGCTTCTGTTTCTTATTCTATTTTCATAATTAAGAGCTATTGTCTTCAATGATTTATAGTTTAAACTTAAAATATTCAATAGGCCATTTATTCTGTGATGGAGCTGTTAAATTATCTAAAACTTTTAACTGCTATTTGCGGCTGATTTTAAAGTTTTGTTGGAAACTTAACTGTTTTGCATTTTTAATGTCACATTGACAAAGTGGAGCAATTTTTAAAGCTCAGAGATGCTGGGAAATAAAGAGTTTTAGATCTAGAATATGGATATATGATATCATTGTTAATCCACCACATTGGTGGTCTGAGATTCACACACTCACAGGTGGTAGACACATACAGAATGTATACAGAGTGCTTTACTTTATTTCATACTTAACTTTGGATGTGTGGTGTCTTATGCTTACTATACTTCTTGCTTGATAAAATTCTGCATTTATTTTGAAAGAAAAATACAGAAAAAAATATTTTTGATAGGTTACAGTATTTTAGTATTTGATTGCTCCACACTTTCAAATATGATTGAAATTTTTTTCAGACCTATTTAGACCTGACAAAGACAAATTAACCCAAGTTTTCACCCATTAGCACGTGCACTTTAATTTTTTTAAGGGGAGACACAACTTAGATTCACATTGTGAGCCGTTCTAGTTATTTGCATCCTTTTGTGAATTATTTAACAACCACAGAGCCCACCTGCCAACCACTCCTGTATTTCTGTTAAAGACAAATTTCTTTGACCTTGCATGCTGTCTTCCTGTAATTTTATTTATCATTTGCTGTGTGTAAACGTGAACTGTGTGTAAATGTGAACAAGTATTCACGCATGTCATAATAAACCCCAGGAAATAAAACAGTGTGTGTTTTTTAAAGGGCATGAAGGGGCTCCATGAATTTAGGGTTTAATAAAAGGTGTCATGTCCTTCTGCTCTCCAAGCCCCCTTCTAACAACATTAAAAGCAAAGAAAATGGATTTTTCAGGACATGGGACCATAAGGCATTCTTTAACATTATATTTAATACTTAAAGACTTTTAACAGATGCATAAACCATGCATAACTTCTTAAAGCTGATATTGTGGAAGGAAAGGAAAGTGTAATGAACGAAGATAATGATTTTTAAAAAGAAATGTCAGATATTACAATTCACAATTATTTTAAATTTAACTTATTAACTAAGCTGTCTGTTCTTTATTTATTGAAATAAAACATTTAGGAGCAGTGCTTTCTGTTTCCTACTTATGGGGACAGCGACATACTGAGATGTTTGGTGCTCAGCTGCAGCCTTGCAACAGTAATACCACTAAAGTGCACTTGAAATGACAAAATAGCTTACAGTTATTGTGATTTTCAAATGTGTAAATACTAAAAACCTAAATACTTATTTGATAAATGTGTTATTATCACTAACAGTCCAAGTCTGTAATATTCATTCAGTGAACAGTGTTTATCTTTAAAATGTTTTATTAATCTCATTTCCTGCCATGGGTATAAAATGCGGAAATATGACTTTACTAATGAGTCAGTGTGTTTGACTGATCATTCTTCACAAAAGGCTGTGTTCATACGTTAGATACTAATTCAATCATTTTTACCTGATTTGACACAAACCCAGATAAAAAAATTAAATACTGAAGTGCTTAAGTTGAATAATCAGAAACGTGGATGTTTCAGTGTCTGGTGTAGTATTTTGGCCCACTCACCCATACTGTGACCTATGATGGAGAATTTCGTCAGATTGAGACCTGTGGGCAGAATTTTGAAAGAACATTACCTTGGCATATAGCGGTACAATCTGTAAGATTTTCTTTCCAGCTTTGCTAAGCTGTCAGAGAGCCTGTAAGAAAATAAAAAATAATCGAAACAAACAATTTCTGTTAACTCACACACCGTCAACAACTCTGTGAATATCTGCCATGTATGATGGGAATGTGTAGAAAACTCCAGGAGGTCGATGGGTAGACAAGCCGTGTCCTGGAAGGTCCAATGCCATGTATCTGCACGCTGAGGAATAAACAGAAATAATCAGCACTTGACAGAATTACAAACTATCTGGAGCCTCGGAAAACTGTCTTCAAAATAATACTCTGTCTCCTGTCCTTTATTTTAGTCAAGAGACTCATGGCCATTGACACACACATAAGAATCAAGAAAAAATTACAAAAGATAGAAAGTTCTGTGGGCAGAGCAAAATGGTTTAATAAGAAATGGGCATTGTAACCAAACACATCTGGGGCCCTGATTTGACAGCATAAAGCCAGTTGCCTCTCTTGGTGCACAGGGGTTTGGGGTGTGTAGGTGTCTATATTTTACTATTTTGAGGATGCACACTTAGGGCCCAAAGCCAGGGGCAGGTTATGGATTATTTGACTTGACTATTCATGAATGTGTTTTGGGTTGAACAAAGATCAAACCAATCAGAATGTCAGCTCTCATTTCTTTTAAATCAGTGCACACCAGGTGGCTGGCATTTTGCTATTTCAAAGTGTGTCTAGGTTTTTTTAAGAGAATTTCAGATGAATTATTTAACTCCTTTCCTTTAATTGTGACACTGCTCTCAAAGAACACAAACAGAATACTACATGATTCATGTTAATGTTCAGATTCAAGCACTTTTTCAGTGAAGCATCCAGAGCACAGGGAATAACCAAAAGACGAGGCAGAAACTTCTGCATAAAAGCAAACACTAATGAATTATTAAAATCTCCAGTAAAACTAACAGGATCAGGCCTGTTCATTTTAATCATAGAACTGTTTACTGTGGATCAAATATTTTTTGGCTTTAAGCAATGTATTTACTTATTAGGATTTTTTCAATCTATTTTCTCAAAAGTATACATAAAACACACTGGAAAGCCCATTTTATTATCTGTGAGCAGAACTATCACTGAGATTAGTTAGTGTGTTTACTTATTTTAGAATGAAGCTCCATGTTTCGAGAAATTTTTAATCCTGCATGTGTTTTTTTTCTTAGAGTAATTATGCGGGCTGAAGCGCACAGGAACGGCCCAACAAGAAGAGCCGTGAAACGCCACGCTGTCTCTCAGCACTACATCCCATTGTGAAAAAAAAAAAATTTTTCAAAAGGTGACCTGATGATTTACAGTAGAGGTGTTATGCTTTGCTTTAAAACAATCTCAGTAAAGTGTGTTTCGATCTCGCAGGTGTATGTTTATCTCTCTAATGCACCCTTAATAGCAGAAACACACTTGTACCAGGCATGCCATAGGGTCCAAAGACTACTGAACCAAATCACAACGCACGACTTCCATACTTCATTTCAGTGCTTTCACTAAATGTAGGACCAAGGACACTAAACTCTCTGCTGTTTATTTTCTTAGTGAGCTGTTCACATGGGCTGCGACAAAAGTAAACATTAGTAAGGATTCTTTTTTCTTCAAAGTACTGACTCTAAAACTGCTTAAGCTCCAGCACTGCTTTAAAATAATTAATTTAACACTGATTTCAGGGAAAAAAGACACCCAACCCTATTTAATGGCGCTCACACTTAAAATTTTAAAAAGGATACCACATCAATCCACATTTATAAACTTAATTTGCCTTTCTATGTCAGGACCTACAACAAAGCTAGAGCCCTGACCCGAAGCCAAACAGGGAGACACCCATTTTGATCTTAGCTTCATATCATGTCCTGTATTAATGTGGCCTCCCTGCTGCCAGCACAACACCCCTAAAGTTGAGCTACACTCAGATACACAATCTGTCTGGTGGACACTGAAAATTTGACAAAAGTTTTGTAAAGTCACAAGATAAATTTAAAGAGCAAGAACACAGACACAACAACCTGCACCATGACTTTAATTTCTCTGCTCTGTCAATCTTTACCTTTGGGTAGAAGAGGAATGAGGGTGTTGAATGTACCACAGTTGTCAGCAAAGCCATGAAGGCAGAGCACAGGATAACCATCATCAGGACCCCAGGCTCGACCTCTGATCTCCCCCCATGGGACACGAACAGAGATCTCTGAAACTGATCACAATGAGGCAGAACAGAACTTCAGATAATCCCCGTAATACTAGGATTTCTCAACAGCAAACACAGATTACATTATAAACCCCTTTAGCCTGTGGAGAAAAAAACTACCTGCTAGTTGGACTGTAGAGGACATGTCAGTGGTCTGCATTTTAATACAGCAAAGGCAGAATGTGAAAGGGACTCAATAAAACTTATCAGAACAAACCTTGAAATAGCTCATAAAGTGTTTTGTTCTGACCTATGGAACCTGCTCATTCAACAAAAGTAAACATGGAGAGTTTCTGCAGGGAAGCTTGTCATTGGTTAAAATCTCCATGAGTGGCTGTGGCTATGGCTAATCATCAAACACTAAAGGGGCAGGTCTACCTTCATACAACACAGATAACTATGCAATACAATCCTCTGTTTTAGGTGCTGTCAAAGCGTCTGTCATGCTTATGAAATTAAAGGAACAAGCCCACAATAGTTGACCTGAAAGCCACGACTGCATGTACAGTATCAGTGTATAAATATGGCAACACTGGCACTTTGTCCTTAAAAGTCCTCACTCAGTCTGATAAATGATTCTAATAGTTGAATATTAACTTTGGTTGAAGGGATATTATAACACTGACAAGCTTCAAAGACCAGATTGCAGGCTCCTGAAAAGAGGGTCCATAGGTTAATTTGATTATGATGATTTAGAAATACTTTTTTTTCAAATTAAGAAGAAATATGCATTATTCTGTGCACTGTTTAGTTGCACACAGCTGCCAGTTCATGTAGCACTAAAAAAAACTAACTAAATCTGAAACTCTGTGTGAAAATGTCAATTTATTTTTTGCAGACTTCAAATGCATCCAGAAAATGCTAAGCTCTTTCATGCTTGCAAAAATGTCTTTAACTAGTTAAGACAACTGACCCACCTCTTGTCCTTGTCTTAAGTTAAGGTTTGCAATGCCAGTGGACTGCTTGCCTTACACTAAACAGACAAAAAAAGAATGATGAAGATGATGGGCTGTTGTAAAAAAAAACTTGGATTTTGGAATTAATTCTGTGTTTTATTGTTGCAGGGACAGATATCTAGAAGGCAACAGAAAACTGGGGCAAGCAAATGTTGACCACAGAAAGATAAAGATAAATCTACTCAACCTTGCCAGAGCAGCTTGCATGTTTATGAGTAAATAGCTTTCAGACATGATGCAACAACTCCAGTGCATCTTTCTCAAGGACCTGACGTGATGATAGCTTAACATGGAGAAGTGTTGATAGTTTTAATTCAACTGTTTGAAAATCTATTAATTTATGGTTGAGCGTTTTCTCAAAACTTGTTTATTTAAAACAAAGTCAGAAACAGAAAAGAGAATTTGAAACATTAAAACTGTTTTCCAGAAATTGTTCTTATTTTGAGAGTGTACGTTTTGTTAGTTTCAAACAACAATAGTGTTTAGAGAGTTTCGGTGTCCACAAGCCTAAGCAGGTTTATCTAGTTCTTCAATGAACACTCACCAGTCACTTCATTAGGTACACTTTGCTCGTGGCAGGTTGTACCCCAATTCAACAAGGTGCCAAAACCATCTTTTTTTTAGATTTTGGTCCATACTGACATATGTGGTATAACGTAGTTGCCACAGATTTGTCAGCTACACACCCATGATGCAAATGTCCTGTTCCACCACATCCCAAAGTGATATTCATAACTTTGATGTCACATTAAAGAAACCAGTATCAGATGATCTGAGCCCTGTGATATCGTTTTATCCTGCTGAAAGAGCCATTGGAGTATAATTACACTGTGCTAATAAGGAGATGGACAAAGTCAGCAACAACACCTCGACTGGGACATTTCCTTGATGCTCTTTCATGCAAAAGGGCTCAAAGTGTGCAAAGAAAAAAACAGCACATCACACATAAGCTTTTGTTGATACGTGCAGGATTTTGTTTGTTTTCATGTTATTTAAACCAGCTTCTGACCCTACAATCTGGATGTTGCATAGGAATCAAGATTTTCAACTCTTCTATTGTCCAGTTTAAGTGAGACTGTGCAAACTGTAGCAGGTTTCCTGTTCTGACAAGACTGGCACCCAGCATAGTCCTCTGTTGCCGTAACACGTCTGCTTCAAGTTTCAACACATCGTGTGTTACAGCAAGAAACCATCCTCTGCATACCCTGGTTTAAACAGGTTATCAGAATTACTGTTGCCTAGCATCTTGACACCCTCTGGCCATTCTCCTCATTAATAAGGCCTTATTTCCTCAGAGGACAACCACTCACTGAATATTTTGTCTTTTTTGGACCATGCTCTGTAACCCTAGATATGGCTGTGAATGAAATCTCAGTAGGTCAGTAGTTTCTGAAATACTCTTTTCAGGCTGACTGGCACAAACAAATACGCCAAGTTCAAGGTTTCTTAAATTAACTTATGTCCCACTCTGCCCATGACTAAACAGTCCTGTGTGCCTGTTGTGCAAGATTTTTTTAACCAAATTATATTAAGTTATTTTATGAGCGTATTATCTTCTACCTCTAAACAGAGTCTTTGTTTTGTTGACCTACTTCCGCGGTGGTTTAGTTAAGTTAGCACAAATTGAGTCTTTTGAGCAGCTTTTTTAAGTTGAATGATGAGAAGCTGTCCTCAGTTGTGAGGCGTTCATTTGTGAGCCATTCTTAAATTTGCGGACTATTTGCATTTAAGAATGGCTCGCAAACGAATGCCCCCCTCGCAACTGTGAATAGATTCTCATCGTTCAACTTGAGAAAGCTGCTCAAGAGACTCGACTTTTGCTAACTTAACCAAACCGCCGCAAAGTAGGTCAGCAAAACAAAGCCTCTGTTTAGAAGTAGAAGATAATACGCTGATAGCACACAGAATCATTTAGATTTGCTGAAGAGCTTATCTGATGACTATAGCAGATGCAGGCTAATACTTCCAATTGACTTCCTGCCATTTGAGCTAAGCTAGTTAGCAGTGGTTGACCTTTGTCAGTCTTTTTCTTGTTACTGCACAAAGAGTCCAAAGAATGGTATCTACCTGCTTGTTGCGGACTCGGAAGTGAGGAAAGACACGAAAAAAGAAAAAAAAATCAAAAATGTTTAATTCATACCATTAGTATTTTTTATTAATATTTGGGGAAGTAAAGAAGTCCAACTGGGGCACAAAAATAACTTAAATACAATAAAATAAAACAAGCTTTTTTAGGACTACTAAACACGTTTGTACAACAAATTATATGTCAAACATAAAATGTTACTCAGACAACATAGTGATGACTTTTGAAACATTGAGACTGCAAATTTAACCAAAAATGGCCCAAAGACTAAATTGTTCCAAAAAAACTGATGAAATAATATGTATCTGATTAAACATATGCCCACTTTGATTTTTATGGCAGGAACACCATTTAAAACTTGGGATGGCAACACTGGCTTGAAAAGGAGACCAAAAATCTTTTCAACAGCTCAAATCCTTCATAACGCAAAAGCAGAGAAACATTTAAAGGTGCATTCAGCGATCTTCTAATCTTCTAATCTGATGCAGTATTTGTCAAATTCACCGTATTTCTCCTCTCCATCCACAAGATGTCACCACTGACAGCATGCTGAAAAAAAAAATTTGGTCTCAATATACAGCCTTGACTCAGAATTTCAGCCAGTAAATACTGTGGCTCGGTCCGAGTTACCAAAACAAAATAAACCCCCCACGTCCAGGGGGCGATCATACTCATGCGCAGATCAGACAGAGGGGGGAGGGGGAGTCGTAGTTTGCGTAGCATGCGCAGTTAGCGTAAGAGAGAAATACAATAGTTGCGGTAGCAATGGCTGAAAACAGCCTAAAAGAAAGAGGTCAGAGGAGTGAAAAGTGGAAAAGAAGGGCTATGACCAAAAGAGCAAAGACCCGGATCAACATTGGTGTTGCTTTCCGACGGTGGAGGGAACTCCGCGAATTGAAAGACCTGAAAACGGACGCGGATGTCGCCGTCCGTCTGCTGGACAGGTAAGCTAAGCAGCATTAGCTTCGTGGTGCTTCACATAACAGTAGCAGCCGTCAGGCATTCATCTTATTGTCTAATCTGCCAAAATGTACTGTTGTTGTGATGTTATCAATAACGGCAGTCGAGTTGTCTGACCAGTCGGGGTTTCCTTAGCTACGTCAGCTACGCAGTTTCTACGGCCGTTTCCATGACGATGCACATCAATCAGCTTTCGGGAGGCGGGTCTAAATTCGAATATAAACAAACCCTCCACTCGTTTTCTCCCACATCGCTGACTGCACCTTTAACTTTTAAATTACAAGAACTGCTCTTTTATCTTGTGACATTTACAAAATGTTGTAACAAAGAAAGACAATGCTGCAGTGTGGAACAGCTGACTCTGAAACAGCTTTTAAGAAGAATATTGTTAGCTGTAAATTTTGAGACATGCACTAAATGTAAAACAGGTCTTACTTTAAATGTTGGGTGTGTTTTTTCTGCCTTTTGAATCAGTGGGGCTTTTGGGTTTTGCTTATGAGAACAGTCATTTCATATATGTACTTTTAACAAAATCATCCCAACTTTCTGGAAAATAGATTAGTGCTCTCTTTGCTGTTGTCTGATTGTCAAAAACAATGTTGTGCTGTTTTAATAGTTCCTCATTGATTCGAAAAAAATAGGGGGTTAGAAATAATGAGTGAAGTAAAAAGTGTGAAATAGGCCAAGTTTTGGGTGTGTTAGTTGTTTTACAATAATGAACGCTGCTTTGAGAACACTGTGGTCTGCAGAAATTCAGAAATGTGGGGTGCAACACGTTCAGGATTGTTCAGGTGGACGTGATGGTCTCCAGGAACAGCAACCACTTTGTGCTGAGACAAAAAGAAAAATTTCATTAACATTCTGAAAAAGGTGAAAATGTGCTTTTTAAAGTTACATGAATTCATTCATTTTGTATTTTCTCCTGTCTGGAACTGTCTCATCTCGCATTACATGGGACATCTCAGGGGTCGTTATGAAAGTACTCTCGTCTTCTATAGAGTTTTGCCCCACTCTATAATAAAGTCGTAGATTAACAGTTTTGTATTTGGCCAAATCTGCTGCTCTTGAAGTTCTTTATTGTAACAATGCTTGAAAATATTTGTGGTTTTTAGTTGATTTTCAAAACACAATTTCACATCATATTAACATGTTCAAAAATGTATATTTTCAGGTCTTAATGCAAAGGGATGGAACCCACTCCCACTATTAATGAATTGAAAAAAATACTGGCAGATGAATTTAAAATGGAAATTTAGTTGCAGCCCTAGATTTAAGTTAAATTAGTGAGCTTCAATATGAAGTAAAAACACATTCAAGGAAGGTTGCACATAAAACTTTAAATTGGTAGCTGTCAAGTCTGTTCTGGGCTTGCTTGTGCAGCAGGGGAGGAGATATTAAGTAAAAGGTGAGCATTTAAGAACGAAGCAGGGTACAGCTCCATGCCAGCCTTTAAATGATATGCTTTACTATGATGCTGTCAAGGTTTATGTTCCGGGTGACCCTGAAAACATGTTTATAAAGAAAATTCTGCTAATTTAGACTGATGTGGCTAAGAACCTGGCAAACTCAGAAAATGTGATGAAACTGTAAAAGGTATGGAAATCCAGGGAAATAAATGTTTGACTGCAAGAAGGATTAAAAAAGCTTTGAAGCTATTCCAGGCAATTAGAGGAGGAGGATAAGGGAAGGGTATTCCAAAGAAGGTGTTGTGTTGAATATTGGTGGGATGATCCATTCAGGAATTTAGTTTTGAGCGTTTGCTGAATGCGGTGAGACTGGGGTCAGAAAACAGTCAAAGGCTGGCGCTAATTGCCTGAATTTCTACAGTGAGAGGCTGAGATAGGAATCAGCTTTTAAGTTTCTTCAACAAGGGACATGTTTGGCTAAAAATAGTATGGTGTTGAGTCAAAACCAGAGTGAACCCCGACATGAACTTAGGCTGGGAGTGTCCTCTAATAGGGCTGTCTTTGTCCAATCAGGGCTGCTGTGTTGAGGGAGTGAGGGGGTCAGGAGGCCATCCTGATGATGGCCACTGACCACTCTATAGTGTCACTGAAAGGACAGACATTAGAGGGGCATAGTTGAAGTAATAAGTAATAAACTCACATTTCTGTCACGGTGTCCTTGGAAAAGCCTGGAAAGTCTTTGCTGGTGTTTTAAATTAAAGCGAATGAGTATACCTTTGTCTGCCCTAAAAAAGACAGATTTCAGGTTTAACTCTAAGGTTAAGTTTGAAACATTTTTTAAATTATATCACAATATTTGATACATTTCAGTTTAGAAATGAAAACCTTACAGAACTATGAGACCGCAGGGCCTTATCCTTTTTACCAATTGAAAACTTTCCTCCTCAGTGCATTGCACTACAGCATCCTAAAGGAGGGGTAAAAAAAACACAAGCACAGAATCAAGTCAGTGTAAGAGTCAGTGTAATCCCAATTACTGTGGAAGATTTGAAGATTCAAAGGTTTTAAAGTGACTAACAAGGTTAAGTCTCAGGTCTCTGGAGAACACAAACCCTGCAAAAGAGAAACACATACAGCTTTCAGAAGATGAGAGGAAGCAATGTCAGATTTTTCTCTCAAAGTAAAGAAGAAATAAAGACAAACCTCCATCAACTGCAGTCAGACCTCGCTCTAAAAGGATGCGGACAGACTGCTCAGACAGGGTTGGATTTGCAGCCAGCAGCCTGGAGGAAACAAAACACCAGATGACAAAAGACAACAAGAATCTAAAAAGCATTTTCTTCTTTTTGAGTGCGTAAATTACTTTTGATTTATATGTCACATATTTTGCTCTTTTTCAGCAAGTTTACTTTGGCTCTAAATGTCCCCTGAACATATTTTGAAGTTATTTTTTTTTATGAAACCTACTTAAACATAGGATTTTTACAGACCCCTCTGTTTCAGCCCTGCTTAGAACAGGCTGTTTGGTGTCTGTGACTGCTTATGAGAACAAGGTGGATGTGGCTTTAGCTTTCAGGGGCTGTGCTCTAATGTTTACTATGGTCACGAAAATACAGCTGAAAACAAAGGTGCCCAAGTTAGCCCATAGGTACCTGATTCTAAATCTGATCTAGATGGAGAGACTCTTTAACATAGAAGGCAGTCCGAAGTAAAAAAAAAAAAAAAGTGAGCATACAGTACTTAAGCAGCTGTAATGGGTACATCTCCTACAACAATAAAACCAGTCCACTGGGTCTTTCAAGCCTCAACTGGTCATCTCTTCAAGGGAAAAAAAATGTCTGTAAGCAGCCACAGAAGACTGCACAAACACTGTCTCCCATCTACAGGAGGTGGTCTTTGCCTTCAGGACATCACCAGAAGACATTTTCAAATTGACTGTGTGGGCCCACAATTTCTAAAAGGTACAGCAAGTAACAGAGGCAAAAGAGGGATCTTTGAAAATAAATTACACTGAAGTAGGTGGTGTTAACATGTCAAGGACATACAGTATTTTTGAATGAAGCAATTAAGACATTAAAAATGTGTGTTGCATTGAGACCTTACATGTTCTTAACATTTGCCTTTATGGGTGCTCTACTGCTGTCATTGTTTTATATACTGATATTCTAAGCTTCTTTTATCAGACCTTTTTTATGGGCCTTTTTTGACTGTAAAAATAATGCCTGTTTTTTTATCTAAACTTTTTAAGTGACAATCTATTCTTGTTTTGAAAAGTACGTAAAACATGGCAGACAGCATTTGGTTGTAGACAGCACTGTAACAACCTGTTCAGAAGCAGTTAGGAACCAAGAGCATGACGTAAAATTGTCTCCCCTTTTTTGAAACTTGTACTTCCAATACAAAATCATTTTAACAAGACCACAAGTCTGGTCTGTAAACAATAACAACACCTTTTTGATTAAATCTGACCAATTAGTAATTTCCAAATACTAATGAATTTTACAGCAAAAGTAATTTACCAATAAAGCATAGGCTTTGAGCTCTCACGATTGTTTTTTTTTTACTTGAATAATTTCATCTGCAAATAAACATTTTGGTCAATGTCAAAGTTCTTGTTTTAGGATTTTATTGGTGCCAAATGGTTCAAATGTCAAAGCTTCAATTGATACATGCAACTCTTCTAAATTTAGTCTTGTTGGACAGTTTTATACATGAAAAACTACGCAGCCCAACAAGAAAGACTTTGTGTTCATTACCCACAGTGCAATTTGACAGCAGACAGCTCTAAACAATTAAGTCACATGTAAGAGTGTTGAACACACCTAAGTGAAGAGGCTGGATGGGATGACTTAAATTATTCTACATGGCATATTATGTGTTCAGACCAAATTCATCATGTTCTCTTTATCATGTGGATGTATCTATGTGATGCATTTCATGTTCGCACAACCCTGGAATTTCAAGATTAGCCACCCAAAATGGCTGACGGCATACCTCTCCATCGCCTTCTCATAAGTGTAAACTCTTGGTTTGAGATCACTCTTTCTTTCATACTGAAGCATTTTATGGACTCCATCGCTCCTACTCTTGTAAATGTCTGCCTAAAAGAAAAGGGGGACACAATTATATGGTAAGTGATGGAACAAAAAGGATTGAGCATTAATTTTCATTGTTTGTTTTCATTGGCATTTTTTGAATTTCTTCAAAAAATTAAAAAATTAAAAAAGTGAATGTACTGCTTCTCGAGGTACAAATCCTGCAGCATCCAGCAGAATGATGGCATCTACCATCTCAGGATACAGAGCACTGAACTGTGAAAAACACAACACAGACCACCAGTGAACTTTAGGAATACTGGCTCTTCCATAAAAAGGCATGCATGTAATGTCGCTGAAGTCACAGATTATGTTTTAATGGTTGTACATTAACCCTTCAGTTTTATTAATGGAGCTGGTTCTAGTAGGTAATTTAAAAAATAACCTAGTACCCAAAGCCCATGGATACTGTCACAAATTCAATGAAACCAGTGAATTACATTTTCTTCTTTATAGCCAAATACCAGTTTTCCCCAAGTATCCTACCTAAAAGCATTTTCAGTCAATTGACCTTCTGTTAAAGTACAAAGTTTCAGCGTTGTACTGTTGTAAGTCGCGATGTACACACAGAAATAAACGTATTATAAACACATTAGAAATAAACCAGGGGCAACAAAAGTTTAAAGGGTGTCACTCAGCTCAAGCTCAAACAAAGCCTGGAATTCAGGCCTAAAATGGGCCTGTTGGTCTTTAAATAATGCAAAGTCACATAGATACAGTGTGCTGTCATCATTACAAGGTTTCATCTTGTGGCTTGACTGATGTGACTTTATGGCTCAGCACTTTTTAATAGTACTTCAGCTGATTATCTATATTCCTAACAAGCAAAAAAATAAAATAAAAAAACATAATTACTGAAAAGACAGCACTTGCTGCTTTCTTCCTTCTTATTCCTGCCCCAAGCCCATGCTTCTTAACACCCAGTGGCAGGAAGTGCTGGTCTCACACAGATTTTGTGACATCAATGCAAACTTAACATTGTTTAGAAACACTGTAATATTGAAAGCAATGAGCTGTAGTTACCATTCCTGCAATGTGTCCACCTGAAAGAGGATAAACAACAATGAGAGACTTTTTCTTGTTCTTATATTGAAATATTTTTGTATGTTTTGGCCCTTTTAAAAAGTTCATAAAATGACGAAAGAGAGCCAAACTCTGACTTCTGCATATGAAGAGCCTTATCTACAGACAAAAGATAAACTTCTTCCCAATGAAAGTGTCTCATATGTATGGAAATAAACAGCTTATCATTTCCATACATACTAATTAATTATTCTGTAACATAGAAGAAACCTCAAAGTTTCATCTTTTTTAAATGATTTTTGCTAAACCAGCTACTGAAAATCAAATATGTTCCTTTCATCATGATAAAAATGCACAGGAAGATGCTGAATTCATGGATCAGTCTGTTTTCGAGATGGATTACAACTTGGTAGTAATTTGTCCTGACTTATTTAAAAATATATAAAAATCATTGTGTCATAAAACTAAATGAATTGCTCCCATTACTTGAGTACTCAGGCCACATGAAATGAAAAAAAGGGACGATTCATTGTGCGTCAGTGAGGTGAATTATTCATATTGTGGCCAACTCACCCAAACTGTGGCCGATGATGGAGAATTTGGTCCAATTAAGATCTGCAGGAAAAAATTAAAGAGACAGAATACGTTCTTCTTTATGTATTTTTTGTAGCTGCACAAGCTATTGAGCTTTAAATCATTAAAGAGTCTCATATTCTCACTACTGAGGTTTTTAGTGATTTAAATACCTTCTCTTAAACTCACTCACAATTAATGACCTTGTGTATATCTGCAATGTATGTTGAGAATGCAAAGTAAACTCCGGGGGGACGATGGGAAGACAAGCCATGTCCTGCAAGGTCAATAGCCACATATCTGCACTCTGAGGACAGACAGAGAGACAATCAACTTCTGAGAGAACTTACAACCTGAGGAAGTAAAAACTTGAACAGTATTTAGTTACATGTTTTGTCCACAGTAACCTTTATCCTTCACAGTGGTTTTTAAGAGAGGGGTGTTAGTGCTTTCATCGGTTGTTCCAGCACCAGGGCTCCCAGTACTTCAAGATCATTTTCTGAGACCTTAGCAGTATATTTAAGTGACACTTTAACTTGTGTGATAGACATGCACAGTGCCCATATAATAACACCCCCCCCCCCCCCTCCCTCTGTAGAAGTCTGTTATTAAAGATCTGTGATCTATAGTTACAACAATGAACTTTAGCATGCACATACAAAAAGCATTTTTAGGATATGGACTGCTTTCCTCTGCTCTGTTAAACTTTACCTTTGGGTAGGAGAGGAATGAGGGTGTTGAATGAACCACAGTTGTCAGCCCAGCCATGCAGGCACAGCACAGGATAACCATTGTCAGGACCCCAGACTCGACCTCTGATCACCCCCCACTGGAGTGGGAAAGAGATCTCTGAAACTGAAAGCAGTGAACCAGACCAACAGGACATTAAACTTCTGTAATAAACAATCATTTCTCCACAACATGCACAGGTTACAACCTAAAATGAATGTGCTGTGGTATAAAGAAAAGTTACCTGCTTGTTGTGTTGTTGAGGACATCCCAGCCCTGCCTCAAAGTCCAGAAAAATGCGAAACAATGAGGGACAACAATATATTTTATATTTTCAAGCATAGCATGAAATGTTTATGTCTGACCTTTGGAACCAAACCATCCAACTCAAAGAGTTCTTGCAAGGACTTCATTGGTTACAAGCTCTCTGAGCGGCTGCAGCTACAGCCAATCACACTTTAGGGGCAGGTCCTACCTTCATACAAGATATCCATGACTGTGCATTTTCTCCTCTGTCCCAGTGCTGTAAATTAACTCTTAAAGGCATCTGCAGAGATAATGAGTTTGGGAAAGGGGGAAATGTGCAATGTGCTGCTGCTAACTTTAGTGTAAGACGCATTTCTACATTTTATTTTAATTCTCCATGTAACTATAAATTCCTATTGTTAGTAAAAAAGTTGACTTATGGACAATGTAGTTTCAGTTTCAGACATTAAGAAAAAAAATATGGGCCAGAATTAGAGAGAAAGGAGTAGATTATTATGATTTAAATGTCCATGTTATACTGCACCACATCCTCAGCTGACCTGTAATAATGCCATAGCCACACCTCCATTACATAGGTTTATCAAACTTTCCCTTTCTAAATACTTTTCAAAAATCTCTTCTATTAAATTCCCTCAAAGGGTCCTTTACAACATAAGGTGAAGGCAAAACAAAGCAAAATCAGAGGAGAACACAAATAACCATCAGGTTAGCAAGCAGCACAGGAGTCTAAAACATGTGGTCATGATTGTTGTTGTGTCTCAGAGGAGGGTTAACGGCTTGCACCATATTATTGAATCAACAGCAGACATTAGCCTGACAAGTATAATAGGCCAAAAATATCCCATGCATAACAAAAATGTACAATATATGATGATGGTTTACCTCCTCATCACACAATGTTCACTTCTATGAATCGAACATGTAATTTATTAAAGAATACTTTTACTATTTACGATTGAAGAACTTTTTCTTGACCTTAACATCTGTTTCTGCAATGATGAAGGAGGCAGGTCAGTTTTAATTAAGACTTTGTGTCCTTGACACAAAATATCAGTTCTGGCGATCATGATCTTAAAAATATCGGCATATTGGAAAAAATCAAACATCATACATCCCCTCGTAATATCAATGAATACAAACTGAAATTCAGCCAGCCTGCTCTTATTTGCCAAAATTATCTAAATTGGTTTGCAAGAGGGGATTTTCATATGTGCTAGGGCAGAGCAACTTGGGAAACCAATTGGTTTTATTATATTTTGACCTTTATTTGTATTCGATATAATTTGCAGAATCAAATAAATTACCATTTAAGATCATAATTCTCTGTATTACCAAATACCTATTGAGATGATTAGTGAAACATTTTTGAAATTATTGCAGAGTTTGATCTTTCTTTGCTATTTCTGTACCAAACAAAAGGCTGCAACATAATTACATTACATGGTATTTTGACAAACAGAGCTGCAGGAGGCCATATTGTTCTTTTTTTTTGTTTTTTTCATCTTACAAAAATTGTGTTTACTTGTGACGTCCTTAAATGTTTCCTCAAGGTCTGAATAAATCTAATGGCAAAATGGCATCAATCGAATTTCATACCGACCTTGAGATGCATCATATATTTTTGTCCAACCTGAAACATAATTTATAACTTAGTAATTTGAGGACTTTTATACTATCATAAGATCTACACAATGTTTGATAACATAATCCAAAAGCTGAACATTAATTGGAGGCCTCAAGGTTTTTTTCTTTTATCACTAGAGGGTTTAACTGATTAGATTTCACATCACACACGTGTGTCCTGTTATGAACTGAAGACTGGAAAGTAAATCCTCTGCAGTGCTAAAATTAAAAGGAAAAACTATGAGGAGGATTTTTTAACTACAAGTTACAGACAGCAGTCAGCTAACTTTTTGTAAACAACTCCTACCCTAAGGTTTCCTTTCAAGGAGAAGAAAATGAATAATAAGCACTGTTGTGCAGATGTCTGTGGTTATATCACTGGCTTCACAACACAGATCTTTTATAAGGTATTTTTTTCTTTTTCTCTGGACACTTTGTTTTTTAGTTTAAATTTTTGTTTGCTTTTTCCTATCTGCAGTCTTTTCCATTTGGAGGAGACAAATGTGTACTGTTTTTTTTCCCACTCAGGCAGCGACTAAGAACAAAAAATAAAAATAAAAATCTAGAACTCTGAGTACAACAAACCAAAACAACCCCAAACACATCTACTCGAGCAGAGTTTTTCCCCTTTCACTGCAGTTCTCTATTATTCTTATCTGTAAATCTGGATAGAAATATATGGTGCTTTAGTCGTGCCTGTTGGTTACTGCTCCTTTGAAAACTCCTCCATGTTTTCTGTCCTCAGCTTCTCAGTTGTGGTTCCTTCAGTGTAGCCGCACAATCTCTTTGTTTAATTTATGGATAAAGCACAAGAGGAGAATTTAAATTTGATCACATCTTTTCTTTCCTTCTTCATTGTTTTCACCAGAGTTGGACTTGGCTCTTAAATTAGTTTTTGTTTATTGCTGGAAAACAAACCTTGTGTACAACTGCTAGTCTGTCTCTACATGTAGGCCCTGTGATTGACTGACAACCCCTAAAGGGTAAAGCAGTGTAAGTAATATAATTAATGGATGGCAGTTGAGGGATATGAGGGGCTGCAGGCCCCACCGTCTGAGAATTTTGCATTCCCCTTCCTGTCTTGTTTGGCTAAATTTTACACAAATCAACAAGGTAGGATGGTACTGCAGAGTTACAGAGCCCCTGTAGATTACCTACACAACTGGGAAAAAAATGACATTTGAGTGTCAAAAGTATTAAAGCAACATTGTTCAGTTTGTTCTCCCATCTAGTGGTGAAACTGAACTTTGCATTCAAACGAACAGTGCATTCCAGCACCTCACGTTTTCAAATGTGCGCTGCATCCACTTAACTCAAGGTAGCCGGTATGTGCCTAAAAGCTTTGTCTTCTGATTTTTTTTTTTTCAATGAGGATCCTTTCTGATGTGGCATGGCACAAGTATGATCATGCATTATGAACAAAAGGGCAGTGCAGGCTTTCAAATTAGCCAGACCAGTGACAAGTGTGTCATGCTCCCTTTGTATCAGTCATGCTGGCTCTAAGCAAAATTGTACTTAGTCTTAGCCAGTAGTACTACATGGTACTTTATGTCCTTCTTGGCTGTTCATAGTTTTTATAGACCAGAAGGACATGAGGGCTTCTGTGGGGCTTACCCGTTCCATGTCAATACAGATAAATTCTTTGCTCAGGAGCACCAGTCAGATTGTTGGCAGAGGTCAATTTGACACAAATAAGGACATTTTTAGGAATGTACACATTGTTTTTAGCTAATAAATCACTTAAATGCTACACACTGTTCCTTTAATTAATATATAGTAGCTTGTAGACAGGCTGTAATGTTAACTGTAACATATTAAGAAAGTCCGAAACTTCAGTTGGGTTAGATATTGTTTGGGTTGTTAAATACCAGTGCTAAGATGACAATTTTCAAAAAGTGCCAGACCTCTAACTCTACCAGAAAATACGATCTGAACAGCTCACTAGGCAGAGAAGGCAGAGAGTGTTCAGCATGAGTTCTGAGAATCACAGGCTGGCTTTTGATAGAATGCATGATACATAGTCTGCTATATAACACTTAGAAAATCTGTACATTGCAAGAATTTCATGCCATTTAGTGACTCATGGCCCACACAACATGAAGTTTCCCTGAAGTTTGCATGTCAGTTGATAGAGTTGTCAGGGATGATGTACGCGTTTTTGTAGACCAATGCAAGGGTTAGAAACGTGCTGGTTCTCTTCACTAAAAGCCTATGGGATTTTTCACCGTTTTAGATTATTCATAAAAATTTGGTCAGTATCAAAAAAAGGAACTTGTGTTTTTTTCTTTGGGATAATCTTGACCAACAAACCTACTTTTAATCATTTTCAGCTTAAACATAATTGTCGTAGTAGAAAACTAGTATTAAGCTACTATGGAACAACAACAAGGCGGTTCAACTCAACTGTATTAAACATTTATAACGTTTTGTTGTGACTGCTTAACTGAATGACCCGATTAGGTTGGTTCACAAGGCTATGGTAATGGTGTATAAGTTATTGTTTATTAAAAAATAATCAGAAATGCTTGTAGATGGTCTACTGCCATTTTTGTAGTCCTTGTTAGCAGTAAAATTGAACAGCTGGTAATGTAGACACCTTTTCATTTTAAAATAAAAATAAAAATTCCCTTTAGTGTTCATCATAAACCTCATTTCTGTTTTGTTTAGATTTTTTTTAATCTGAAAAGTGTACTTTAAATCCCCTCCTCATACTTTCAGCCTTGAGAACCAGGAAGTGCTAAATGCTAAGTCACTTCCATGTTTTTGGGCCCTCTTCCTGCACTACTCAATGGAGGGATTCAGGAAGGTACAATACCAGGAGGGCAGCAGGTAAATGTCAGTGTACAGTCTTGGTGTAAAGCCCTGCTGTCTGCGTTCACATAAGCAGCTCACCTAAGTGATTGTTAAGGTAGTTGGAGGGTTTTGTGATTTAAGACACACAACCCATGTACACTTGCACTTTACCAAAATATTCATTTCTTCTTGTTTTGATAATTTGTGAGCCATTAAACAAATGTTCCTGTTGGTCACTTGGGTCCAAAGGACAGGTGTGCCGAGCGGTAAACAAAACAATCTTATTCCTCACAAGATGGCGCCTACAACCCAGCCTGCAGCACAGTGAGACATCTGTTCACAAAGACTCACTAAACAGCATATATTTGAACACGGTGTTGTTTTCATCTGTAAATTTGAGTTTTCTCTAGTTTGCTTTCATTAACTTTACTTGAATCATAAAAACATTTTGGGGATACACTTTGAAACAGGAAACTTAAAGGAAATGCTGACTCAGCTATCTAAACTAGCCCATTGCATAAATTAACTGGACACTTACCTTGAGAAATAAATACGCAATGATTAAACCGTACACCGCTCTTGACTCATTACTGTTTTAAACAGACCTTGAGGATGAAAAACTACAAAAATAAATATGAAGTACCTCCCTCAATGCCAGCTCTAGTGTCTCTGGCTGCCGCGTTTCTTCTGTCCCTCTCGACACTGATGTGCGCCATCATAACGCTACTGCACGAAAACATGGCTACAGCATAATACAACAAAATATATCAAGAAAAGTTCTTCCTCTGTATTTTGCGTTTACAATTTAGTAACAGGAGACTGATCTATTGCTTCTTCTTGAGCGAGGTTTGATGCACTATTACAAGTAAAAAAAAACAAACAAACATGCAGGCCTTTGGTGGCTTCTGCTCGTATGAAAAAATAAACTTAATCTTTGCCAATATTTTTTTTACAGCATTGCTTTAAATTGTACCAAAAAATCGGAATGGATAAAGTAAAATTAAATACATAGATTGTTAAATAAAAAAAGACTTTTTTATTTATTCTGTATTCAATGTTATTATCAATGAAATGTGATATTTTCCAGAGTGACACAATGACATTAGAATTAAATCACTATGATGGAAGATGTAAGGTTGTAATGAAAAGTCCCACCTCTTCCTCTACCACATAATAAAAACAACACAAGCTTATTTGAGTTTACTAATTCTTGAAAACAATAATCTGGCAGTGGTGACCTTTCTTTACACCTTTAGTGGGCCAGGTCAGACAAAGAACTGCCCATAAAAACGTCACATTTTTGCAATTAATTTTTTTTCGTTGTTGTTGCTTGTGACATCATCTACCATCTCAGGTTTACAACAAGAGTGAGTAACCACCTTGATCCTATTTTGTTTTAAAAAATGCTGTTGGTAGATTCAAAGTGATTGCTTACCTTCATTTATTTTGTCTCATTTATTCAGATCAACTAAAAGTGTTCAAAATGTGATACCTTATTCTATTGTTAATCTTAACACAAGGTTTTCCCCCTCGGATCAGAAGATGACCTGTCCTTGGCACAATATATCTCTAAGCCATGTCTGAAATGTTTATTGATAGAAAGTAAAGAACTGGACATTACACAATGAAATAATGAAGATGAGGTGTATTTATCAGTACATCTGTACAGGAAGTCTTTAATGTGATCCAAAGTGATGGAGTGAGGGTCTGTCCTGAGAGTGGTGATTCTCTTCAAGCACTTGGAGGCAGTGACTTTTGCTGTTTTGGCCTGCTTAAAGCTTAACCAAGCCTATGTCGAAAGCATAATAAAATATAATGTCTGGTAGAAAGTATTATCCATAGCAAAAAAAAATAAAGAGCTCAAAGCACATTCAGTGCAGTCAAGTGGAGCTGAGCTGACAAGTGCAGCAGGAATGAGGTATTAACTTCAGTGAGATGAAGAGTCTTTTTCTAGCTCATAACTTGTGCTCAGGATAGTTAAACCGAGAGAGCACTTTAGTTTGCAGGAGGTCAGACACAAACGGAGCAACAAGCTCTGGTTTATTCAGATGAATGTGATGATCACCAGGTACTGTCACCACTGAGTGCTGAAACACAGAGGTATATGGACATATGAAAAAAAGGTACAAACACAAACAGGTTGCTTTAAATACGTTCATCATAATCTGATCACTCACATTTCTTTCCTGAAAACTTTGGAGAAGTGTTGCAGTATATTCTTCTTGAGCTGGTTCAGACAGCATTCCATCAGATCCACCTTCTGTCCTGGAAAAACAGATTTTTTATTGATTACCCTCGACAATTTTTGCTTTAATTTTACAAACATAGGAAAAAAAGGCATTAAAAGTAAAATTGAAATCTCTTGTAATCCAAAAGCAACCTGTGATTGTGAGGGCTGGTTTATATAGAAACTGAATTACACTTTTTTCACAGAGCATTGAGATTGAAGTTTGAAAACATAATTCAATATCAAGGAAAAAAATCAAGCCTGAAGACTTATGTGCTTGTGAAGAAGCAGTGGGCTCTACAGTCATAAACAGCACTGAATTTTTCCAGTATTTGTATTTTCAAACAATACAGCAACATATTAGTTGCTGTTGTGTCTGCTGGAAGAAAACATGGGGGACGGTTCCACTTTGGTTGCCCATAGAGAGCAAAAGGAGCTGCAGAGTGAGCCAGGAAATATACCAAATGCAATTCAGTCAATACATTGCCCAGGCCTATGCTGCAGTCACATGATGCTCCTCGTTTCGTTGTAATGTACAGGTACAAATATCACAGGAAGCAGAGGCTGCAGCCATTCAACCATCAAAGGAAGAAAGAAGGCGGGTAAGCAGAAATATGGAGTTGAAAGTCTTTGCTTCATATTTCCCAATCAGAACGAGCTCTTCTTCAGCTAAGGACTCCTCCACTTCATGTGTTAACAACACTTGAAAGAAACGTGACACTATTTTGAGATGTTAACTGAGACATCAGGACAAAAATGATCTCATTGTTTAACGTAACATTTGCACAAATTCTGTGCATATACATTTGAATACAAGGCAAAGTGGGGCCATAACTGATGAGTTGATTTTGATTTTTTTAAAGGCATTTTAAGGAGAGAAGCATATACAAGTTTTTTTGAATGACACTGTACTGTCATATAATGTGTTCAACTCGGTTTTGCTTAAAAAAGTTACTTTCAGTTAATGGACATGAAAATAATTATTTATTATTGTTGTAAGCCATGTTTATTTTATTATTTAAGTATATATTGGTATAACAAAGCTAGTTTAACCATGATCATGTTTGTTATGAGGACCTCATGAAAGTTGTGGTCTTACACAAGGATAGAGTGCATGTCCTCTCAGGGCTTCTGTTGAGATATGTTTGTTTTATTCTCTTCCTTTGCTATATGCCATTTCTTCCATCTACTATCCAACTACCATCATTTTATTTAAGAAATTTGAATGGTTAAATTATTTGAGACGTCTGTGCTGAAGCTCTTACAACGAAAGAGACAGTAAAGGGTCCTGAGACTAGGCCAGTTTACAACCACTGCTCCCATACAAACAGAAGTGTTAGCACTGCGCTGGGTGTCTTACAAAATCAGTAAAACAGAGGCTTGGATCTTCGACAGCAGCACCAGACTCTGCTCCAAACTGATGCGCAGTATGTTTTTCTGAAACATAAAAAAATAAAACACTCATGTAGGGTGAATGCTAATCCCTTAGAGAGAAACAAAATACTTGGAAAGTGACTCACAAAATTAACCCTCAGGTCTCTGGAGAATACAACCCCTGCGGAAGACAAATAAATTGTCAGCTCATGACACAGCAAAGTGAGATAACTCCCTTAGAGAGACCGAGTTAAAGACGAACCTCCTTCCACTGCAGACAAACCTCGCTCCAACAGGGTGTGGACCGACTGTTCAGAAAGAGCTGGGTTTGCAGCCTTTAATCTTAAAAATGAAAAATAAATCAAACATGTGAACTGTTGTTTAGAGTGACAAAGTAAAGACAAATTTGGTTTACCTTTCAGCTGCCTTTTCATAAGTGTAAACTCGTTTCTTCTCCTCTTTTTGATTCTCATACTGGAGCATTGAATCCATGCACATCCTCAGCACTTCTGATAGTTTTGCCTGCAGGGAGTGACAGAGAGAAACTACTGAGAGGAGCGCCGAGTGCAGCAGCTGACACATTTTGAGATGAACAAAAAAACATGGTGGGGGTAAAGTAATAACCACAGAAGAGGAAGAAACTGAAAGACAGAAATGTGCAATGCAAGAAAGAGTTGCAGCCCCCCTGTATGGTATTACGAGGTTGGTCTTTACAACTGAAAGGATAAAAACATGGCAGAATGACCAAGTATCCCCCATGATTAAAAAACATCAATTCAAAATCGTACTTTTTAAAACAAAGTTATGTTTATTTACTCATTTTCACCAAAAGTATGTACAATGGTAATCTCCTTTATAATTTTTTTTTATTATTTTATAAATTGAAATGTATTAACATTATGAGACTGGGCGGTTTTTCACATTTTTGCTAATAAGTTCTCAACAGATTTTGATGACATTTTCATGAACTGTTGGTCATGGCACAAGGGAGAACTGAACAGATTTTGGCAGGGATCTGTAGAACTTGTATCTTAATTTGTCACATGAGTCAATTTGATTACAGTTATTAAGAATTCAATTCAACTCAATATCACTGCAATCACTGCAACACGATGCACTGCAGTAAATGGTATCCAAAATCCATCCTTATAGATTCTCATTCATCCAGGCCATGGTTATCCGGAAGATTCAAAAACAAGGTAACTGCACTGTGTTGAGTTTTGGGAAGACGTTTCACTTCATGGCGGCCAGACGCTGATCCGGATCAACATCAAAATCGAATCAGTTCTTTCTTTTCCCATGCTGAACATTTCCTGAAGATTTCATCAAAATCCATCCATTACTTTTTGAGTTATTTTGTTCACAGACAGACGGACAGATAGACGGACGGACGGACAGACAGACAGACAAAGAAACTCCCCCGAAAACATAACCTCCTTGGTGGAGGTAATTAGTGGGTTGACCCGGGTGTGATGTTCCCACTGAAGCCGACCGGAGGCGAGCTGATTAAAAACCTGTGTCGCTTTCAGGGACAGTCAACCCCGGGCCAAAATGTCGATTAAACCCTTTCAAACTGACGACAGGAGCCGATTGTTCGTGGGGTTTAAACAGGTTTTTTGGCCAGTCTGAAAGGGGTATGAGTATTCTTACTTTTTCATATTGCTGCACCAGACTATGTTTTAGATAGAAAATACAAGCCCTTAGATAAATATGAGCACCTTTCATTATTTATAAGATCAACTGCAGCAAAAAAAAAAATCCATCATAAACAAACATAAATAATTTCATAGATCTCATCGTTCTGTATTTGTTTTTTTCTGCCTCTGACACAAAACTGATAAAGCAGTAAAGCAGCAGCCTATGCAAGATATATATTTATTGTCTTTCTCTGCAGCAATGCATCGTCATCTATATGCATATCAGGATCTGTTGATTAAAAGTTTATCTTTGACACTCCTGGTGATCAAAGTCTGAATGTGGAATCAGGACTTTTACTCAAGTATTTGCTTACAGTGCAAGATAGGGCAGATTCCACATTTCTGACAATAACTTGCCTGAAAATGTTGGAAATGCTTTGGTGGAAGTTTGGGCTCTCGTAGCTCTTAAAGTTTATTTCTTTTTTTCTTAGGATATTTTTACTTTGCTCCATCATCCATTTATCTATGCTTTGTCCCTTTCAGGGTTTCAGGGGCGGGGGCCGATCCCTGGAGGAGAGGGCACACCCTGGTTGTCAGCCAATTCCTCGGCTGACACGTAGACAAGAATTTACACACACTCTCATCTTAAAGTATCTTAAAGTAATCAGTTAACCTAGTGAACATATTTTTGGATGGTGGGAGGAAACTGGCTCAGAAAAAAATCCACACATGCACAAGGAGAATATGAAGACTTCACACAGAAGGTCTATTTTGCCAAAATAGGCTTGAGCACTTCCTGTATATGCCTCATTTGGCTAAACAAGCATTTCCCTGACTCTGCATCTAATTGTGCATCCACACTAATTTCAGTAAGTTATCAAAAAAGTTTCCTACTGAGTTTGTTGGTAGGAGTCCAAAAGTGTCAAGAAGAATGAGAGCATCCACCATCTCAGGATACAAAGCGGCAAACTGTGAGAAATACATTTGGACAATATTATGATTCACATGTGAAAAAATGAACAAAAGTCTCTGTTTTAATACATTTTCAAAATAAAAACAAAAACCTGATGAGACACAAAGACTTACAACTCCAGCAATTTCACCACCTGTGAATAAAAAGTAGATTTACCCTTTAAAAATTTTCCTTAACATCATATTTGAGCTGTCAGGCAGAAAACTCACATCTCGAAAAATCTTTTATATTCCAGGAAAAACTGTATTTCTCTAAAATAAGTAAAACTGTAATTTCATATCTGTTAACTGATTATATACTTTTGATTGGTTTGATAGCAATTCAACTCAATCACAGACATAAAGGCTGACCAATAGCGCTGATAATTAAAAAAAACCCACGAAAAACAGAGAAATAAGGTTTCTTCCAAACAGCAATGATATTAAAAGATTTTGTATCTATCTGTAAATTTGCACTCACCCATACTGTGACCTATGATGGAGAATTTCTTCAGCTGCAGAGCTGTGGGAGGTAATGTTAAGATTATCAAGCTGGTAATTAAACTTTTTCTTCACAGAGCATAAAACAAAGTCATGGATTATAACAGTGATAAAATTAATGTATGACTCAGTCATCCAGAAAATATAATGATTATACAGACAACACAGTTTTGCAAATAAACAGAATTTCTGTAGAGGCAGAGTTGTATATTAATGTTGTTTAAATATATATGGGCATGTGTGAATGTAGATCATCTGCATAACACTGGAATAGTGATAGAGTGAAAACAACAGTAGGACAGACCCCTGAGGAGCCCCAAGTCAACTGCTAGACCCCTGAGAGCTTGATTTAAAAAAAAAAAAAAAGAAAAAACTCATTGGTATCTTTCTAACAGGTAAGGACTGAAGCACCAGAGTGCCTGACCTGAGAGCAAAACATTATGTAAAATCTAAACTGTTGTTTTTTTTTTGTTTTTGTAACATTATGAACTCACCAGCAACAACTCTGCTTACATCCAGAGCGTGTGAAGCTAAAGAGTAGAAAACTCCAGGAGGAAGATGGGAGGAGAGACCATGACCTGGCAAATCCATCACTATGTATCTGCACCCTGGAAGAGAAGCAGAGATGACACATTTAGCATACTCTCAAATTCATGATAGGTTACATGGAATGGAACAGTTTCAGTAAACGTGATGTTAAGAGTGTTGCGGTATTCATTTTCTGTGAAAGGCATCATTTTAGCCTGTGTTCATATTGACTGGGCACCATTCCTAATGGGATCTAACACCAATTAGGACATATTTACACAAATCTGGAGTTAAATTTTATAATTATAATACCTTTATTCAAGATCTGTGTTATAAACTTAAAAACCCCGCTGCATTTTTAATTCAGCCCAGTGACACAGTTTCGCTGCATTTTGATATGATTGTAAGACGGCACAACTGAACAGTCCAAGTGAAAAAGACCTCTTTACCATTGTATCGTAATTCAAATTTTGGGGAAGAAACGATGCAAAAGAAAATAGGTTAACCCTATTCAGGATTCATTTCAAGAAAAAAATAAGAGTTCTAGTTTTGAAACAAATGAACAAAAGTATTAAATAATTACAAGTGCACTGAGAGCACAGACCCCACCAACACATTTCCAACATCGTCAGGCAAATTACTCTCCAAGATATAGAAACTGCTCCATCTTGCACTGGTAACAAACCCTTAAAAAGAAATCCTGGATCCACATCTGTATTTGGGTCACCACCAATTTTTTTTTTCCCCTTGTTTGCATTATCTTTACAACTGAGCACTGTGTCTGATGGCAGCGTTGGAAAGACAAATGCATATTTTTTCTAGCAGTGAGAGATATGTGAATATGATTCACTGCTATAGTGACCATCACCATCCCTCCCTGTAGGCTACTCCATCAAATCAAACTTTATTTAACCCCTGATGAGAGCTGAAGGGGAGGGCTGTGCCACACTACAGTGTGAAAGAAGGGGAAATGGTGACAGACAGGACGAGACAAGACAACAGGAAGGAGGACAAACAGGTATTGTAATTAGTTTAAGATAGTAGTCCAAGTGCTGTGCTGATCTAAGTCCGTACAGGAAGTGAAGGCTGTAAGAAACCAGGGACACCAGAGATGTAGGGTCTTGATAAAAGGGGGTGGACCCACAGGGGTAAGATATGGAGGAGCATGCATCACAGGACTTGAGATGATGTGTAGGAGTGCCCAACTCAGCATGTTCTGACGGGACCAATCGTTTCTTTACGGTTAGTCTCAACAGGAGCTTGAGTGTCTGTACACACATGCATGTGAGGTGGTCACCGAATACCCAATTAGCTGCCCGTACCCAGGGAGACCACGGCCAAGGGCTCCCCCAGAGCCACCAGGGCACCCGAGACCTACCACACGGCCCCCAAAGCCACAGGATCCAGATACAGCCCCAGGATCCAAGGGGGCACCAACCCGACCCCCCAAGGGCACCAAGGACAACACCAGGGCAACCGGGGCGGCAGCCCCCCTGCAGACAGCACACACCTCCACCCACCACCCGTCCACCCGGCCCCAAGCCTCCCCTCCCCACTACCCCGCGGCAGGCCAAAGGCCCCCAGCCCCCCGGGAGCCAGGCCCCCCCAAGAGGGGGGCATAGCAGATCTTATGTGCTCCACGTAGCAGCCACAGCAAGGCCGGATGGGGCGGAAGGCAGGAGTGCAGTGGTGAGATTGCGGTTAGGCCCCGCCCCCCAGGAGAGCTGAGGCCAAGATGAGTGCCAGAGACCGCCGCCCAAGCCCCAAGGGAGGCCCCCAGTCCACCCGCATAGAGCAGAAACTCACAGGCAGTCACCCACACCGAGGTCCCCAGCGAGTGACAGGCCGATGGATCCCGCACCACAGGCCACAGAGGAATACATGATCCAGCAGGGCCCACCTGCCCCCCAGGTACCGCCCCGGGTCCCCACCCATGGGTTTCAGAGCCCAGCTGTACCCAGACACCACCGCCACTACCCCAGTTGATGGAGACTGCTCCCCAGCACAGAGCCGCGGTCAACAAAGGCCGGACCCCACCAGCCACACCAAGCCTCACCACCAAAATCTAATCACTTAATCCTTGTGTCATGCCCAACACTCCCTGAAAATGTTAACAAAATCTATTAATCTCTTTATAAGTTAGTTTGCCAACAGATAAACTGAAAAACAGACAAATGCTGAGAAAAATAATAGTTCCTAGAAGGGGTTGTTAAAGTAAAATTATCACTATGCACATGATTCATACTGGATATCCTATTTATATCTGCCTACATCTTCTTTTAGAGATTTAATGAGTAAAATACATAGTTGAATACCTTTTTATCTTGCACACCTTCTTGATTTTTTTTTTAAAGCCCTCCATTTTTACTGAATGACGTGCCACTTTTGCACTTTTAAGGACCTCAAGGACACTCTGACTTTCATTTGGTCTCAGTTCAACAAACTGTTGTCATAGAAAAAGGAGCTGGTAAATCCACTTATCTGTTATAGCTTAACTTGACATTGTCACACTGACCATTTTTGACTGATCCCTAAATTAGTTAACTATTGACTTAACTCTTGGAGCAATTCTGCTAACGGAGCGTAACATTTGGGGACTCTTTGCATAATGCTTTTAATAGCCATTTGTTTTTCCTCTTAAAGCTCTAACTTGGTCTGATCAGTCCCTTTGCATTCTGAGTTTAACATCTTCATAGAAATGATGACTAAGCAGTCACTGGTTAAAGCTGTCAGTATCAAGTTCTGACAACATTTATAAATATATTATCATTTCACATACCTTCTCCCTTTACTTCTCCTTAAACTTTAGCATTTGAAAATATTTCAGTCAGAAGACGTTAGGAAATGCAATGATATATAACTACCTTTTTAGAATTTTGTTTGAGGCAGAGAAACAGATGGAGCTTTTACTTAAGCAGTAATATAGCTACTATTCCAAGGCTGTACCAAAGATTTGTTATGCATTTTTATAATTTTCTTGGTATTAAAAGTAGAGATGCTCAGTTTCAGAATTAAAGCAGTATTTCATAGTTGCTTATAAGGCAGTGCAATGGGGTGGTTTATGGGACTAAAGCCCAAAGCATTTTCTAATGCCCCAAATCTGTTAGGTTGTCATTGAAAGTATAACACTGGGTCATGCCTTGTCATCCCTGATTGAACATAACATTAGTGGGGAGAATGGGAATTCTAATTTGCAGCCAGTAAGATAAAACTACAGGGATTTCCAGAGTGCAAACACACTACAATTTCGGACAGACTTCTTATATTGTCCTCAATAAAAGCATTGTACATTTATACTATGTAATTAATGCTACCTGGAAACATAAATTCTGCTTCTTTTGATCCTTTTTTATACTAGTAAAGTCAATCAGTCATTTTTCACCTACTTTTTGTCTGTGAATCTCATCTTCTACATGTTGTACAATAGTTTTTTGAAGATTAAGACAGGGCACAGGTGGCCTCGCGGTTAGGTCAGTCCCATGTACAAAGGCAGTCAGGTAAGATCTGAGTCTGATGTCTTTTCCTTACCTTTAGGTAGATGAGGAATGAGGGTGTTGAATGAACCGCAGTTGTCAGCCCATCCATGCAGGCACAGCACAGGATAACCCTCATCAGGACCCCAGACTCGACCTCTGATCACTCCCCATGGGACCTCAACAGAGAGCTCTGAAACTGCTATTAATCAGATACAACAACAAAACTCCTCATAACTCATTGTTAATGTTTCCACGTCGACATTCATGAGCTGCGTTTTAAACACAAGAAAATCAGAGAGGGGAAATGTTTGGTGAAAAAGATTTATGTGATTATAATGGAGAGAAAAGACCCTTTTTAAGACATTGACATTTACTTATTGAGAGCTGGGCTTGTTTAATCTCATCGGACGGCTGCTGTGCCAATGAGAACTTTAGCTTTAGCACTGTTAACCTACTATCATGAATGCAAAATTAATCTGCCACGGATAACAATGTAACTGAAGCTCCACTAAGGGGGAAACTCCTCTGCAGGACCACGGGAACTTTGTTTACAGTTCCACTCTTCAAGCTGAAGAGTTTTCATATAAAGGGCAGTCTGTCCTCTGCTCTGCATGTTTACCTTCTTTAGCCATTGTTGTTGACACTGCACTTCGTCAAACTCTTCCAGCTGAACTCACAAAGTTGTGAAGACTTTAGGCATGAAATCACAACATGTTCCTGTCCGTGACCGGCGGCAGCTCCCTGCTCTCCTGCTGAAGGAGCTCATTGGGTTCAATCGGCCAATGAGCTCCATCGGCAGGGGCAGCACATTTCTCCCTCACTTTGGTCTTTCAGGAGGCACCCTCGGCACATGCTGAAATCATGTCCGAGTAAAAGTCCAAAGCTCAGCCATGCAGACACAGCAATGGATAACCATCATCAGGATACCCTGACTGTTAAATGCTACAGTGTTCCTATAAGTCTGCAGCACTTTTTTTTAATTAAATGTTAAAATTAGTCAAACCACTGTGCCCCTAGAGAAACACAGACAGGATGGAGACCAAGAGGTAAAAATTCCCTCACCAAGTGCTAAGTGTAACAGCAGAGTGCTTTATATTTAAAGCAAGGCAGTGCAGCATTGACATAAATTGAAAACTTATGTATTAGTTGTTATAAGTAATAATCCATAGTACTGACAAAATCCCAAGGCACACTGGTGCCTTTGTGGCACAGGACTGCTTTAAGGACCTACAAGAACAAATGGTACCATAAACTACATAGTTTGAATATACTGTAAAGCACAAAGGACATCTTTATTTAACATGGAAAAAAAGTTTAATTACTTTACTTACTGTACTACCTTATGATGTCAGTTAAACACAGTTAACATAATGAATGATTTTATATCAATCAATCTTTATCTGTAGAGATTCAATTCATAAGTGTTTTTAGGCAGTGAAGTTGTTACGTCTCTTCTGTAAAACATAATACAAGTGGATGTAGTTGGTGACACTAAAGGTATGTCATGAATATTTTCTTTAATTGCAATTTCAAAAATATAGTATTGTGACAGTTAACTCAGTATGTTAGATTAGTGATTTGGATAAAGATTGTTAAGATTTTTAAAACTTATTTTTAATCAAGTGATGGTCACATTTGTGAAACATCCATCTGAACTTTGTTCTAAAATTGTGTTATTTAAACATCCTCTTCTTTGTGAGATAATTAACAGTTCAGCACATATTTGTGTTCACATATTTTTCAGATTTAATTATTTTTCTTACTTTCCGGCACAAACAAAAATCTCCCAGTTTCTCTATGACAAAACTAAAACTTTAAAGCTTTAACTTCAACACTGATATTAATATAGATGGAGCCTCATAACACCAGAGAGACATTTTGAGTATAAGGCAGATAAGAGTTTTACTGCATATCTTCTTAATTCTTGCATGTGGTTATGAATTTTTTTCTCAGTATACTAAGGACTTCTACAAACTTAACCTTCAAAGCATAAATGTACAGTGCCATAGTAGAAAATCAGATTTCTGCTGCGTACCTTCAGTGAAGAAAGAAGTATGAGGCGTGAGAGAGCTCAGAAGTAGAGGAGGGTTTGTGTTATTCCACTGCTACTTCAAAGATACAGATAAATTCATATTTATGTCTCCCCTTTCAGTCGAGTACTCTCCTTTACTTCCTACCAACTTCAGTCACAAACTTTGAGATGAGATGAAACAGGAGGACACAGACTGAGGAGGCAGAGTGAAACTAATAAAATATTAACAACAGGCAGCAGACATCTAAGGCATGCAGTGCATTTCAAACATCTGTCAAAGACAGCAGGTACAGGGTGATACACTGACAGCCTGAAAAACACCTGAGGGGCAGCAGAAAGGCAGTCAGTCAAAAGCACAAATCAACTGCCTGAGGAAATAAAACACAGACAAACTGAGACAACAAGAATTTAAAAGAAGAGAGCTGTCATGATGGACATATGTCTAAAGCCAAGGAATATTAAAACGGCTTGTCTTTATCACTCTGTTACACTCAGTGTTATTTGAGGCACAGCAAAGAGTGAGTCATTGCTCTTTTATCTGAAATACTACAAAATCTGGCACTTATACATCATATCATACGAAATACTTATTAAAGGCAGCCTTTTCATTTAGTGTCTACTATATGAGATATAGCTATATGAAGTTGTTAGTCAAATAGAAATGTAAAGTTAAATAATGATATTATTAATTAACGATACTATTGATCTGGAGTTACTGGTGGTCTAGTTGTGTAAACTGGAAGCCCACAAACCTTCTCGTTGTTTGGTCTGAATTAGAGGTAAGCATACAGAGCTATCTACTATTAACAGGCAGAAGAGCACAGACCTTTCCTGCTTCGTAAAGTAGTGCAAAATACAGACTTCCTGGAGCAAAAATAAAGCCCTCTGAAGTTTGTCCCCGCTCCCTTTCAGCCTGTTAAATCTGAAGAATTTCTTCTTCTGTGTACTCTGGTTCATAAAGGTAACCCAATGCATCCACGGTACAAGGAACGTCACTGTCACTTATCACTTATCACTTATATTTGGGTCAGTATTAGTTTCATTTGCTGTTGTTTGCAGATTGGCTGAACTGATGCACACAGCTGGAAGAACACATACCCATTTGCTGCATCATAAAATAGTGCCAGACAGAGACTTCCTGGAGGAAAAATAAAGTGCTCTGATTTTTTTTTTTGCCTCATTTTATATTTAATCCAACTTAGCTCATTTTATGTAAAACACACAGTTTCCTGAAATGACCATGTTGATTAACAGTAGTGGATCTTGCTGGTGGTCTCAGCTTCTCCTTGAAATACAGTGCTGCTGTGAGACCTTTGAGCCACTTTACCAACAGCTGTTAAATACCTTATACAGCCCGACATCAAAAACACTGAACTACCCCTTTAAAGGCAAAGCCTTAGCACCAGAGGGTGCCATCATTGAGACTGCATCCATGTTTTACAGTTACTGTTATGCATCACATACACATCTCTTTCTCAAAGTCTTACACAAGACAAAAGAGAGTGAAAAACACAAATGACATTGATATCACACATTTTGTTGGATGGTCTCTGTAGTTAAAAAGAAAAGTGAGTAGTAAATTCACAACAAAGAGGTTAGCTTGAGAAGAAACATTTATACAATTTCTCTGTTAATTGACTGTTAGCAAGCACATGGCAGAAAGCTTTTTTTGGAGTGGTCAAAAATTAGATTTACTGTTCACCAGACATATTTTTCATTAAATTTGGTTCTATCACATAAGAACTTTGTCTTTGTAGTTGATGGTAAACTGGGTGGCAAAATTGATGCAAAATGTTAAGCTCACTCGTTTGTTGGATTCAAAAACCTCAAAAATGGCTGTGGGCAATGCATAACAACAACATTTAACCTTTGGAGACAGACAATGTTAGTACTTAAAAAAAACCCAAGTCAGGACAAATCAGCTTTTTCTTTTGGCAAGAGTTGTTTTATTAATTGCAAAACTTTCCATGCAGATTATGTCTTGATCTAAACAAATAAGCTTTCTGATCCGTTTTATACCGTTTGTATTGATATGCGGTAAATACAGTTTGAAAAATAAAAAATACATTTGTTCTTTGCTCAAATATTCTGTAGTGCAAAATGAAAAAAAAAAACATCTCATAAGGCTGCATCAGTATCTACAGATTATTTTCTTGTCACATTAAGAGTCTAGTTAACCTTCCCCTGGGTGCATAGTTGCTGTTAAAGACTGCAAGTTAAAGAAAATGAAAAATGACCTATTGCTGTGAGATTAGTGAAAAGTCAGTTTATAAATCTCTATAGTCTACATAACCACTTGTTGAGGCTTTTGGCTAAATGCTAAATTTGCCTCTAACTGCTTCTCAAGGAATCTATTTTTTTTGTTTTCTTTATTTTAAATAGGAAAGGAAAGGAAAAAATATTTTGCTTTTGCTGCTTTATGTATCCATAAAAACAAAAACACGCTGACCTCTGTCATCAGAGCTCAGTTGACATGAATCCATACAGTAATTGTAACTGACTGTCTTTTGTTGTTTTTCTCGGTTTGCTGACAGTATTTTAATAATTAACCACAGACTGTCTGGAGAGATTTCCAAACACATTAGCAGCTGAAATGCACAAAAAACTATTTATAGTAATCAAATAATTCAGGAGTTCAAACAGATAGAACAAACTGATGCCAAATTAGGGAAAAACAGGCATAAAATCAAGCAAAGTGAAAACAGTATAAATAAAAAACATTTTAAAGGAGTTAAGTCACTGTATTAATGGCTTAAGGCAAAATTGATTTTTTCAGTGTCTTCTATAGTTTAGAGCTCTGTTCATCTGATATACTCTGTGACTGTGGTGGCACTTTGGCCTGCAGGAATTCAGACACGAGTGGAGCAACAGCTTCAGGATCATTCATGTGAACGTGGTGATCCCCTGGTACTTTCACAATGGTTTGCTGAAAGAAAGAAAAAGAGATATAATTACAGATTTGTGAAGGATTTAGTTTAATATTTTAGATTGTAAATGCAAACCTACAGATTTTTTGGGTGGTAATTGGTAAAAGCAAAGGGAATAATAGACAAGACTGCAAAGTTTTGAATCTAAACCTTCAGGGACTCCTGGGGAGGGAATAACTGGGAAGAGTGGAGAACTGTCATAAAGAAAGCTGAAGTGGCACAAGCTGGTTGTCTTCTCATATGGCAAAACAACAATAATGTGGAAGGTGCTGTGGACAGAGCTGTTTTTGGCATATTGTGTGGCCATGATAATAAAGTTTTGGGGTTAGTTTTGCTGTCTTTTTATGGAGGAAGAGGTGACAAACTTCCACACAATTTTCAAAGCATCAATGTTCAAGATGGTCAAAGTATAAAATTATGCAAAATTTTCCCCTTGTACTGGCACTATCCCTTATACACACAGGTGGATTATTCCCAGAAGAAGTATGGCACTTATGACCATGTATTAAATTGAAAACAAACAAACAAAAAAAGCATATGGTAACAGAACGCCACATTTACAAACCAATAAGGCTGAGCTATTAGGATCAGCAATAGTTTCTTATAACTTATGCAGATGGTGGTTTTATTTCTGGTTCCATATATGTTACAAGTCTAACATATATATTCTTTTAGCTTTGTTTTGTGTCACCTTTACTCCCAAGATTTGTAAAACTCAACTATTTAGTAAAGTCCTCTGCTCCCAAACTGAAGGCCCTGAGGCACTGAAGGAGAGACGCAAGATGGCTTCAAAAAAATGAAATTATAAAGTATATATTACTGATTAATGTATCAATGTATACATTGAAATTCCACTTAGTGCAATTGTACACACGAGCTTTTGTTTTCAGATTCAAGAGAGTCTTGAAATAATGAAATAAATTACTACATACAAATAATGTTTTGAATTCAGGGCTTTTATTTCTTTTGTGCCAATTTTGTGAGAGTGTTGGAAAAAGCATACTTGTGAGTGGAGTGGCTGTAAGCAACACTACATGCAAATCCACCTTAAGGGGCATTAAGGGTCCCCAGTTTCATGTTCTTTTTCCACTTGTGTTGTCTGTCAGAATGTTTACATAAAGTCTCATGGTAATATATTGATTAGACAATTTTACTTAAGTGCTGCCCTTGTCCCAAGTTTACTTGATCAGGGGGATTTTTTGATGAAAAAAGACCTTGTTCACACGAAGGCAGCTTTTCTGAAATCATGCATTTTTTCGGTGCATTTTTATTCGTGTTTACAAATGAGATGGCATTTGAGGGCACCAAAAGCGGACATTTTGTAAAGCTCCTTCCAGGTTGGAGATGTTCAGAAATGGTTTATAGTGTTCAGATACAGACAAATAAACAGAGTATTATGTCTGAAACACCACACTGTGTTTGCCGTCGCTGTGCAACGTCGCTGTGCAACGTCGCTGTGCAACGTCACTGTGCAACGTCGCTGTGCAACGTCACTGTGCAATCTTTGGCAGATGTTGCCAAGCTTGAGCTGGTTTTAGCAATATCAACCTGCTAACACAGACACATAGTTGCTTTTCCTTTGTGTTTCAACTTCATAAAATACTCCTACAATGCAAACCCTGCTGATGTTTTGCATTAGATCCTGGGCCCCTGCAAAACAAATCACCATGTTAAGTGACCGCCCTGAACTATCTGATGTTGATGTTACAACAAATGTTGAAAGCAACAAAGGAACTCATGAAGGCTTTTAATTACAGTAATCAACGTGTACTTATAGCTCATCAAATGTCTCTAATTGAAGAAAAAAATATAACAACAAGGAAGCATTCATATCAAATGCCTGCAAATACCATGTAACATGGTTACCAGTTAAACAAGAACACCAGTCAGATTTTAGGTTGGTAAAATAAATTTGAAAAAGAAACAGTCTTTGCAGAAGCACTGCCAGAAATATTCCCATTAAAGGTGCTATGAGGAGAATCTATTACCGGCGACATTAAGACTCTGCTACCCATGAGCACGCGCGGTGACTGTCGTAATGCTGCGTTCCAGTAATCTCGGAACAGGGAGTGACATCATCTCCGACTTATCAGTGTTCCAGCTGAAGTCGGAAAAAAACATGCCGATCTACCAGGCTATTGTTAGCTGTTGTTAGCACGCCCTGTGTTGTTGTTCACAAATATCACATGAAGAATGTGATTATCACTATGGCAGCATTTTTGTAAATATAAGTCTAGCAATACTATGTATACAGCTGATTTAGAGCGACACACCCCAGTCAGAAGTGCAAATAAATTGATTATTACAGGAGCTAAATAACTGTTCACACTGGGGGCATCCATCTTTGATTGTCAACTCGGGGGTGGCGAGGTTTCACCGAGTTCCCAGTAGGAAATTCAGACTTCGGGGGGCAGTCCAGTTGCAGTTTCCTACTCGGAACTCAGAAATTCCTACTTCTGACTACAACTGGAATGCACCAAAAGACGTGACCCAAGCCACAGTGTGTGTTTGTTGTGATGCTAATAAATGCAGCTCGGACCTTCCTCAGAACTCTGCATTGCTTTACAACTTCTTTTTTTCAACAACTTTCAGGATGCAAAGCGACGAGGTAATGTATCTCTTTCTAGTTACGTAGCGGTAGTTTTTGATGTGTGACAACAAGCAATTTTTGGAAAACTTAGTATTGTAGTTTTCTAGCCGGCTATATATCGCTACTTACAGCCCAGTGCTCTTAGACGTGTCCAAATAATAAATTTTCTCTAGTTTTAATTGTCTTATTCCCAAAGTTGAGTATCCAGGCCAGTCCAGCCCTGTCCGGCCCAACCACGAAGCTAAGGAATAGCATTTATAGATAACCTATTTTGATGCTATAAAACTGATCTTAAAGTGTGTATTCGATCAGGCATATATCTAAAAGTGAAACTTCTTTGTAATTACTTAGAAACTCCTCACAGTCCCTTTAAGGACACCATTGCTAACATCATGCTAATGACACCATTTGCCAGAGCACTGATGCATTTTAGTTTGTACAAATATGTTTTGAATACTCCACATTTGGATGGAGTTATCTTTGTTAGCAATTGGCTAACCAGATGTCAGTCACAAATAAATATAAATAAATATAAACTATGTCACAGCTCTGCACATGTCGAACACATACATAGGTTTCTTTTTTTAAAGAGTTAAATGCCATCTTTTGAGCTTACTGTTGGAAGGCAGACTAAAAACAACTTTTACCAATGCCTGGCATTAAAGCTTGTGAAGCAGTAGCGTGTTTTTCAACTTTCAGGTTACTGCTGTGAGCATTTGCAAAACGTCTGTCCTTTCTGGTCTGACTGAGGAGAATAAATGCAAGAGAATATAAATCTTCAGTAGCATTTCTGAGTATGTCTGTCTGACCTTAAGTAGTTTGATAAAAGGCAATTTCTTTTGGACTGACAAGTTTACATGCATTTCAAAAGTCCAGTTTTATCAGACTAACACAGGAAGTTGACTTTTTAATTGACTTCAGGGAAATCCTTGTGAACCAAAGGGTCTTGCATATGCTTAGTGCTTCAGACCTCTTCCCTATTTATCTATTTTTTTGAGAAAGACTGATGACAGCTGCTTTAAAGTCCATCCACCTCCAATTATTTTTTTCTCTAATCCTCTAGCCATGGTTGGTGAAGTACAGCTGAAGCAGATCCTGTTATCTCCTCCTCATCTGTAGAATTCAACCATGTTACAGTATGTAGGTCAGCAGTAAACTTCTTCACGACGAACATTTCTGCAGCCTCTGAGACATTGAGCTCACACTATACTGCTACTTTGCATCTGTCTGTCTGTCTACTAGGCACAATTACACACAGAGGCTTAACAGCTAAAAATAAACACAAGAGCAAGCGCACCTACTTCATACCAACAGACTGCAGCAGTGTACTCACATTTCTGTCCCTAAAAGCCTGGAGAAGTGCAGTTATAGCTGCCCTCTGATATGGTTGAAGGTAAATTTGATCAAAGCCCCTTTCTGCCCTGTGGAAAGAAAAGAGACAAGACTGTTAAACAAAAACATGTACAGCTTAGAAGTCTTGCCCACATAATGAGGAAAAATAGGTCTGAGAGCTCACAGAATAACCAGGACTGAAGCTTGTATCTTCTCCTGCAACTGCAGACACTGCTCTACACTGATACGTGCAATGTTTTTCTGAAAAATCAAAAAGTGCTTAACTTAAATTTTTACTGGCAACAAAATTCATCATACATTAGCTACCTCTGAGCCATGAAAGGACAAGCCACCCACCAGATTAATACGGAAGTCCCTGGAGAACATCACTCCTGAAAGAGGGAAATACACTTTCTTTAGAAGAGTGACCTTATTTGAAGGACTTCAATTTTTGGCCTGAGAAAAAGGCTTACATTTAAGATAAAGCAGTAAAGATAAAAGCGTACCTCCCTCCACTTGAACCAGACCTCGCTCTAAAAGGATGTGCACAGACTGTTCCGACAGACCAGGGTTTGCAGCCGCCAGCCTGAAAACATTAAGAGGTACTTATTTTACAGCAGCTCGACAGAAAAATAGATGTATGAGTCGATGTTTGGTTGTCTTTTTAAAACTCTGTATAGAAAAGTGCATAACCTCTCTGCTGCCTTTTCAAAAGTGTAAACTTTTCTCTTGTCCTCTTCAGCCTTTTTCTCATACTGTAGCATCTCATCCATTCCCTGCCTCATCACTTTAGGAATTTCTTTCTGAAAGGAAACACACATAAATAAATGATGAGGGAAGGATTTCAAAGCAGTTAAAAGAGTGATTTATGCACATTTGAACTCAGTGAAACTATGAAACATTCATTCCAAGGACAAAACTGTGCCAGGATGTCATAAGTTTTATCAAATTTGGCATATTAACTTCTACTTCAGCTGGAGAGGAAGAGACACTGTGGGCGTTTGTGGCCGAAAATTCTCATTTAAAATCTGACACTCCTGCATCTCTTGATCTAATGACTTGTATGTTATTTTCTGTCAGTGAATTTACTGTCTTTAGGTCTGAAAGTGTGTAGTTGAAAATGTCAGATGAATAACCATTTTCTTTTAAATGTTAAACTTTGTATTCTGAACAGATAATTCAAATGTGACAACAATGTTCTTCAAGTCCATCCAGGTCCCAGATGTCAGAAGAAAATATCTCAATATTTTCTTATCAATAAAATCCTCTAAAGTGTTTGATTTTAGCATGCTAACAAACCTCCCTGTTCCACCCCTGGTCAAAACAGGCAGTTAGAGAAAAATCCTCACGATTTGTGTATGACAGTCCTCCTCTCAAGAAGACGATGTGGCTTTAGCTTTACAGCGCTATACTCTAATGTTTACTGTGATAGTACAATCAAAGATGTTTCTACTGGAGCTGCCTGTAGGCTAAACAAACTGCATTGGGAGCTTTCATTAGTGTCTCCTAATGACATCCTTATTGTTTGGGCACATATTTTCTGAGCAACTTCATGCTGGCGTTCTGGTGCACAGAGAAGCAGCATTATTTGGTGTCAGCACTCGTACTATTTCCAAACTTGGGATCAAGTTCCATGAGACTGATAAAGAGGACATCCCAGGATGACAACACCCCAAGAAGACTAGTTCCTCACCTTTGCTTCAATGAGGAACTGAGGCTTTCTTCCAGGGGAAGAGGTGATTTTGGCTCATTTTTCTGGGGGAGGGGGGGCACTATCCACATGTTTGTTGCTCTTTGCACAAATGCATGACTCTTATAAGTTGTACCTCTTTGTAAAGGCGGCAAATTAAGCTTTCCAAGGATCTAAATACAATAACAACTGAAAAATCATTTCCAAGCTTTATTCAGGAGTATAGATTAATCACTACAACATGCTGTCACTGTTACATCAGTACTTTAAGCCCAGAACCGAGTCGGAAGTTGGAATTTCCAAGTTACGAGTAGGAAACTGCAACTGGAACACCCCCCGAGGATGGAATTTCCTACTGGGAACTCGGGGGAACCTCGCCGCCCCCTAGTTGACAATCGAAGATGGCTGCCCCCAGTGTAAACAGTTATTTAGCTCCTGTAAAAATCAATTTATTAGCACTTCTGGTTAGTGTGTGACACTCTAAATCAGCCTTATACCTAGTAGTGTTAGACTTACATTTACAAAAATGCTGCCAAAGAAATAATCACATCCTTCATGTAATATTTGTGAACAACAACACAGGGCGTGCTAACAACAGCTAACAATAGCCTGGTAGATCAGCATGTTTTTTTCCGACTTCAACTCCAACGCTGATAAGTCGAGGATGATGTCACTCCCAGTTCCCTGTTCCCAGTTCCGAGGTTAATGGAGAGCAGCATGAGCCTCACTGAACTGACCAATTGCCACAAAGCAGACCGTTCAACCAATCAGACCAGACTGGGGCCAATGAGGTAGATCAGGGGGCTCAGTGTGTGAAAAAGAGAATTTCTGAACATTAAAAATCATGGACAGCTCCTGAAGCGATACAAATCTTATAAATAAATTCAGGGGCAAAGAAAATGACTACTTTAAATATACTGTGGCCTAATTCTGAAGCATAAAACTGAGGTTCATCAAAACACTCAAAAGGGCAAAACATGGGACCCTTAACATTTATCTCCTATTTTCATAAACATGGGGTTTGAATATGAACACATTTCTCTCTGCATGTGTCTTCTTTTGAAAAATCCTCTCTTTCAATGTATTTTGTGATTCAGTGAACCCTTTCCTGGTGATGATATTGTTTCTGAAGGAACTAATAAAGTCTTGTAATAAGGAGACAAGAGGCTCAGTAAGATTACTAATAGACAATGATCAGTTAATTCAGCATCAGTTCAACTGCAACACTGACAGCACAAATGAAAAATGTGTTCACATGTTCGTGAAATCTTCTGGCTGTCTTTTGTTGATTCTGGAACATGAAAATGCTTGTTATAATTTCAATTTACATTTTCTTGACTGGCATTAGAAAAAGGAGTAAACAGACCATGATCATCATGATAATCATCAAAACTTCATCAGCATCTTACAAAGTAATACTGATGTTAGCATTTCATGAAACAAAGAGCCCTCTGTGTCTGGCTTGAGATGGACTTTTATCTGGGTCTTGTAGTGCATTTTGAATAATGAATCAGTGAATTATGATCTCTCATAGCACAGACTCATCAGTACTGGTGCTCCTTAGGGCAGTGTCAGCTCTGCCGCTCTCTTCACTCTTTACACTAATGAATGCACCAAAATCTACCCAAAGAACAACATCATTAAATTCTCAGTTGGTACAGCTTTCCTGAGCTTAATACACAGAGACACCAGTTCTCTGTTCATCACTCTGAGGCTGGAGATGTGTGCTCTTGTGTTAAATGTTAAAAAGACTGAGGAGAAGAAGTCAGAGTCGTGTTTGATCATCCACAATAAGCCTATCACTCCGGTCTGCTCTGGCACATACCTCGGAAATTAGATTGTCAACTCTCTCAGCTGGAGGATCCATTCATAGTTTCTGCTTTAGACTACAGCATGTGTACTTCTTAGACAGACTGAGAGTCAATGGAGTTCAGCAGTAGATACTGTTTTCACTGGAGCCTGAGAGCATTAAGATACAGGGCAACAGTCTGGTGTGGTCCTTTTCTGTTCAGTTGAAATCTCAGAAAACCTGTCTATGCAGATAGCTACAAAAATCAAGTTTTTATAAAAACATCCATCCCTCCTAACACTTTATGAGCAATTTGTTGTTGGACAGGACCAACATGGTGTCTGATCAGACCTGCACTCTTCATTTGATGCTCAGTTTTTACTGCCTGAATAAGACACTGAATAATAGTGAATGAGGGTGTTTCTAGGGGCCTGGGGGGCAGTGGAGGGGGAAAGTCATGAAGACTCTCGGGGCCTATGACTGCTGGGTGCTCCTAAAAATATTTATTATCAGCAACATATCCACAGACGTTTTAAGATTTTCTTAATCTTCACTTACAAATAAAGTAAAATGTTGTCTTTCGTGTCACTAGATTCCTGTAGAAAGGGACATTTACAGAAACAGGCCTTTCGGATCATTCATTAGAGGATATTAGAGTCTGGGTGGCTTTAAGAAAGAAAAAATAAAATAAATGGGGTAAGTAAATGTTTAATCTGCAAAAAAATTAAACCTTTGACAGGGTCAAAAGATTTGGGATTCATGAGGGCTTACTACATTTAAAAATAAAATGATAAATAAAAACTACTGAATGATTAAAATTGTCCAAATGCCAGAAAGTTGTTTAATAGTACAAAGTGTGATTTACCATGTATTGTGTGATTTAAAGCTAAGGAGTGTTATGTCCACTGTCTGAAGCTTATTTGTTTCTCTAAACAGAACAATTTGACCACTTATCATAACTGGTCCATCTTTTGTTCATCACATTACTTTATTTGCTTTGTAGATATTTGGTTTAAAAAAAACTTTGCAGAGCTGCTTTGAAATAGGGCCTAATGCAATATCTATTCAAGGTGCCCAAAATAACCAGCATCACCCCTGTGAGGAGCTGCATGACATGTCAGTATATTTCTGCTGTTAGAAGTTGTCTATGTATCTTAGGAATTATTAAATAATTTGAAACAAACACATCTGTGCCCCAAGGACAGGGAGAGCTTAAGGCGAAGGTGGGAGCAGGGCCTTGACTCTGCCAGGCTACGTTTTTGCTCAACCCCCCTTCCTCTCTTTTACAGGGGAATAGAGGAGAGTGGAGCAAATTAGTGTTTTTCATTTATGTTTATTTTGGCTGCATACTGAGTGACATTGTTCTTCCTCCTTCAAAACCACTGAAGGTTACAGACACTGTTATACTTCTCTCTCTGTGTTCTTATCCTGTTGTGATGACAAAATAGAGTCCAAGACAACTTTTCCTTCAGAAACAATATAGAATCTCATATCTTAATCTTACTCAGAAGTGCTAAAGTAAAGGACTCGGCAGTTTTCTGTAAAGTCAACAACAAAAACTACTGTCATCACTTTGGGTCATAGATGCATGGTGTCTCCAGATCACTGGATGCAAAAGCATTCTTTGCACCACATTTTTGTAAAACAAATTTAATGACAACTGACCTGTACGCAAAAAAATCCAAACAAACAGAACAAAAACTGCCTTTACATCATCCCTCCTTCCCTTTTATGTTAAACTTTATTCTAAATGATACAGTATGAAGTACACTGATTCATTTGAGGCCCCTTTCTGAAGATGAGATGATCATGGAAAGATGATCACATCATGCTGTGGTAGATGAGCATAAGGGGTAACTTCTGATATGACAGTTTTTGCTCATAATGACCAAGAAGACCACCAGTGTTGTAGTTTTTCAGATTTGTCTGTTTGTCTTGAAGAGTGTACATTTTGTTAAACTGTATGTTAAATGCTGAAAATAACATTATTTGAGTTCCAGAAATAGTTAATTAAAAGGCCTGACATAAAAAGTTACATTCACTGCAAAAACTCTGAGGTTAAAAAGTGAACAAGTTTGTATAAAGTAAATGCTAAGAAAGGCTTACATTTTAAAAAGCATGTCTGTGGATTAGATTGTGTGCCTTATTGCCGACTCCTACATAAAATCAGTTTCGATACTTGGAAGATTTCTTAAACCAATAAAATGAAACAATAACGCAATTAGAAAAAAAGAGTTCTGTGAGGAGGATGGCCCTCAATATGAGGTATTTACAGTTCCTAAACTCTGTCTGTCTCCTGTCGTAAAACTGAACAAGCTAAATCAGGTTAAACCAAACTCCAGGGGAAATAAAAAGAAAATCAAACTCGAATAAGAGGCAAACTATGACAAATGATCAACAAAGGTAAAATACAAATTGTGGCTTGAACGAAAGGTCAAACTCTTATTATATGGAAAGGCTGAAGTGAATCACTCTGCCACCCGATGCACAGCTCTGTAGTGACTATAGTCCTGGACATAAAAATAGTTTAATTACCGCATCTGTCGGCAGGAATCCATAAGAGTCCAGCAGCACCAAAGCGTCTACCATCTCAGGATACAGTGCACTGAACTGTGAAAACACAATATGCAGTAAAAAAAAAAGAAAGAGTTGAAGTCGTTTTATAGATTCCATACACTTTATGAAAATAGTCACAAAATCCCACAACCTTATGTAACTCAATCACATACCATTCCTGCAACATTACCCCCTGAAATAAAATAAAGAATTGAGATATCTGCATAAATATTACATCAGATACAAGCAAATGTATAGAAATAAACATCTGAATTGTTGTCATTATGTTGTGTAGTTGCTCTCACCCATGCTGTGGCTTATGATGGAGAATTTGTTCCACTGCAGAGCTGTGGGAGTTCATTTCACTGATCATTAAACAGCTCCAGTATCATATACGAGAATAAAAAGTCTGTTTAAAGTTGAAAGACAACAACACCACTGGGGTCTAACTGCAATAGAGATGCCGCAGAGCTGGGCTGGTTTTATTGAATTTTACACACCATCGACGACTCTGCGTACATCCATCACATAGGAGGGAAAGGCATATAAAGCTCCTGGAGGGCGATGTGATGACAGACCATGACCTGGAAAGTCCATCGCCACATACCTGCAATCTGAGAGGGGGAGACAAAAACAGGGAGGATGTTTCACCATATTTACTATATTATAAACTATATACAAAAACCTTCCTAAGAAGAGTGTTCTGTTGCAAGTGACAAGAGGCAGAGGAGGGCAAACCAGGGAGCTTCTCTTCATTATTCCATGACAACTTTTGGTTTAAGTTTCCTTAACTAGTGGCCGGTCTTTTTGGGGCAGAACTTAACCACTGACTTCTCTAGGAGTGATCTCAAGTGTGAACTGTGCAAACACACACCTTGAATAACATTTTACATTTATCATTTAAGGACCCAAAATAACATCTTTAACACCCGACAACAGCAAATGCATAACATCAAAAAGCAAAGAAAGCTGTGGACAACCTGTTATCCACTAAACTGTTGATTAAACAAAGCAAAAAGACAATGATGCTTCAGTATTTCAGGTTGCCACTGGGGTTGCACATTACAGTTTGAGGACAATTTGGGTCTTTCCACCGCTCATTTTCCTGCTTCCTCATATGTTGGGCACACAATTAAGATTTAGTCGGCACAAACAGGTTTAAACCCTGAAGTGATATCAGAGAGTTTTTCCCTGTGGCATACCCACACTTACCAACACACTACTGAGCCAAATGATTCACAAAACCCACCACTTCAGTCGGTGGGACTGTCTTCTACATGCAGAATAATGAGTGAGAAAGAAAAATGACAGCTCACTTTCACAAATGATTTTCTAAGACTAAAATGTAACTTATTTTTTCATTGTCACTGACAGCTGGATGCATTGAAATATTACAACTTGTGAAATAAAGTAAAAAGAGAAAGAGAGAGTAGAAGATCCATCCTTTAGTTTTTGAGGCAGAGATTGAAAGAGCACCCCTTGAAGTTAGGATTTTAACTTTTACAAAGTGGTACGGCAAAAAGTTGAAAGTTAAAACTGAGGTTCAAAGAGCAGTGTTGAACTTTTAGGAAGTTATTTGATTGACAACAATAACATTTACCTTTAGGTAGAAGAGGAATGAGGTTGTTGAATGAACCACAGTTGTCTGACCAGCCATGCAGGCATAGGACTGGTCGCCCGTGATCAGGACCCCAGACTCTTCCTCTGATCTCCCCCCATGGAACTGGCACAGAGAGCTCGGAAACTGGACACAGCACAAAAATGGATCATGAAAAAGGCCCAACAAGTGACAAAAGGAAATTGCAAATGAGCTCCGACTCCAAATGCTGTAGTGCACAGTGCTCTCTTGCTTCATACTGTCCCTTTATAAATAAAATTAAATAGAACAAATAATAACAGAGGCTCTTTTGTCACCCACCTTCTCGTAACAGGGATGAATAACCTTTTTTATGGCTGATGGCAAAACCACCTGCTGTCTTTCATTTTTGAAACATAGACTTGCTTGCTCTAAACAAAGATTTTTTTACACTAATGAGGCTGCATGGTGGTGCAGTGAGCCATGCTGTTGCCACGGAGCAAGAGCGTTGTTAGAGTTCAATACTCAGTTAAAGGGGCGAGGCCTTTCTGAATGGAGTCTTCTGGTTCTCCCTGTGCACATGTTCATCTTCTCGGGATACACCAGAGTTCTCCCACTGACCAAATACATGCTTGTTGTGTTAAATGATGAATCTAAACTGACCTTAAGACTGACCATGAGTGTGAATAGTGGTCTATCTCTAAGTTGTCGATGTGCTTGGCTGTAAACTCGTCCAGGGTACACCTTGCCTCTTGCTGTGATAGGTTCCAGCCCCCACATGAATTCTACGGGGCCTAATCCATACGTGGTGGATTCATTTCATTAATGCAAGTTTACGGATAAATTATGCATGGGTGCTTTATCAATGTGGAGGGAAGTGAAGCATCCTGCAGAAGTTTACAGAACATATAACTCCTTTGTCCCTCAGACCATCGGACTGAACAACTCCTCAATGTAGTGATGAGGAGTAACAGGAAGACAGAGGATGGGAAGGAGCAGTGGCCAGCCAGTAGCCATATGTTATTTTACTTATATTTTTGCTTCGATATATCTTTTTTAATTTGTAATACTGAACTGCTACAGAATCCCAATTTATCTGATGATGTTTTCACCAGGACATGAATAAAGTTCTACCTCGTCTATTTTAATCTAACCTAATATGACATGAAGTATCTCATTCATTTTACAACATATGCTGCTGGACAGGAAACTGTTCAGATGGAAATATGTAACTTCAGACTTTTGACCCTGTATCAAGACAGACATCCTTTATTAATCCCTCATGGGAAAATCCAGGACCTGCTGCACACATGAAGATGTCCAAATAGGTCCTACAACCATGCACTGATGTAGAGATGGCAGAGGGATTGCTTGCTGCTCCCAATGAAGTGCTACCAAGAAGTTTAAGGGTTCAATGCCTTGCTCAAAGGAACTTCACCAGTGTCTAGGAAGTCAGCTTACACCTATCGAGCTACCAAACCGACCCCCAAACATGGCTCGGTCTGGACTAAACTGGTCCTCCTCCAGTCCCTAACCCATGTCCTTGTACAATTAGTTTTGCAGATACTGTTTTTTTACCCATTAATCATAAATAAATTAAAAAAAATAGAAAATGCCCTTCATTAATAGAAACTATATTCACACCAAAGCGCTATGGTGTCAACAGATGAACACACAAAACCAAACCGACTAAAAGTCTAATACGAACCTAATGAATCTGCTTTTTTACAGAATGAGCCTCATTGCTACATGGTCTTTCTTTGAGAAATTGACTCACCTTCATACTGCTGTCAAATGTCTCTTACAGAAGTTAGCTGCCTCCATCTTTGTATCACTTGTTTATGTTCACGGCTGAATCACTGATTTCCATAAAAGTAGACCCGTTCACGTTTACTCAGTCAAACACAAACCCAAGAACAATGATTATGAGGTAAACACTGTCTATTGGTCTATCTGACAGAGAGTATTTTGGCTATGTTGTTATAAGAAAAAGTAAACAGCACAGTGAAGTTTTCGGAGAGTTTTCTAACCTGCATGGGAGACCGTCCTGGTCTGTAAATGCCTCACACCCTTTAAAGCCTGGATCATCCTGAAGAACACGATTAAATACCTATGAATAAACAAATGAGATGCTATAAAATGTTTATGAAAGGTAAAAGACTCGTAACTACTCCATAAAATGAGGATATTTTAGCTTGTTATCATTACCGGCTCAGTTCCGGGTTTCATACACCACGTGACGTGAGCTAAAACAGTGATTGGACAAACGAACACACGTCACCACAGCTTTGACCAATGAGAACAGAGAAGGGCTGGACTGGTCTGCAGAGGGGATTTGAGGTCTTATTATGTTATTATACTTAATAATGACAGAGGGAAGTCCGACTGTATGACCAACAAAACGATGTACAATTATGTGACAAATGCAAAAAAAAAAAAAATCAGAGAGCATTGTTTTTTAAATAACCTTGTATATGTTATGACTGAAGATGTATCTAAAGCACGCTCAAATACGTTTTATTTTAAATTCTATGATGTAATACACAGCACACAAAATTCACAGTAAATATGTTTTTAAAAATTTGAAATAAATGCGTTTCACTAATGACTTCGGGCTCCTCAAAAAAATCTATGTGTCTTTGAGTGGATTGGATTTTTCATAACAGTGTCCCAGAAAATGCATTTCATGAGTGACTGTAAAAGATTTATATTTCTGGAAGGGTTCATAAAACAGTTTCTAGAAGCTCTTCAATCGAAACAATATTTTCAATGTCAAAAAAAAAAAAAATCCATGTTTTTTTTAAATTTACTGTTCTACAAAAAACAGTAAAAATACAAAAGCAAATTATAAAATATTTATTGTTTGGAATATATACAAATGCACACACACACACACACACACACACACACACACACACACACACACACACACACACACACACACACACACACACACACACATATATATATATGCAGTTCAGAAGTCGAAGTCCAGATAAGATTGAGCTCTTCTAATGCTTCAGTGATATGAAAACCATGATAACAATACATAAGTGACATACTTTAATATCAGAACTTTTTTTCAGATTAATCTGAGAGGTGTTGTTGACATCTGATGATACAGGAGGGGGTGAGACAGTTGGGAGGGATGGAAAAATTAATGACCGGACAGAGGAGTATAAAAGAATAACTTTGGTGGGAGAGAGCATGATTTGGTTGACAGTAAATAAACAGGGTACTTCTCTTCTTTGCAGGTGAGTGCAGAATTCTCCTTTTTCTTTATATATCATGGGAAAAAATGAATTGTTTTGATTGTTGATTCACTGAAATGCATTCTGGCAATACACAAGAGGAAAAGAATCTCACAAAAGGCTGTCGAAACACAGAATATACGACAAAGAAGACACGCTTGTCTCACATTTGTTATATTATCATAAAGAATGGAGAGCAAGGTATTGTGATAAATGCCTTTTGAATGGTCTTCTGAAATTAACCCATTTATAATGCTAAGAACACAAATTACTAACCTTTTACGAAAGAAAAACATATTTTTTATCAGTTTTAGCAATAAATGTAAATGTGTGTCTACTGAATGAGTGGGTACTACACAAGGATAGTTAAGGTCAGATATCTGCCTCTTCATGCAGCCATTTTCTCTCTGCTTTTGTATCCAGAATCAAAACCTGACTTCATGCCCTCTTTATTTTCATTTGCATTAAAATATAATTATTTCTCCATTGGTTGTGTTGCAAATGGTTACCTGTTCCTTCATCCATAAACTTAGCCCTGATAAAACAAACCGGACTTTTAACCCTTTAATGTCTGCTGTATCACATTTGAAAAATAGATTTATGATACCTCTAGTCAATATGATCAACAAATTACTAAAAAAAAAAACTTCTGCATACAATCAGATAAATGATAACCATGTCCAAAAGTGGATTATCAGCTGCCAAAAAACATCTAATGTATCAAATGATACATGAAAAATATAAATGTTACATTTATGACAATTTTGATTTTTTTTTTTATGATTTGTAGAAAGTGATCTTAACATTTCAGCTCCAAAAGATGAGAATTTTCAGGCAATAATTTTTTGCTTTCAGGCATTAAAGGGTTAAATAAATTATTTTGAACTCTGCTTGAACCTGACTGCACAGTAACTGTCTTCATTTAAGATAAATGTATGCTCTTGTCTTCATAATTTTAAGATGTTCTTAACTTTATTAAGATGAATAAGATGTTTTAACATTATCATTGTGATTATTATTTATCTCATCAGACCATGGCTGACTTTGACACTGTTCTGAAGTTCTGGGGTCCAGTGGAGGCTGACTACACTGCTCACGGGGGCCTGGTCCTGAACCGGTTAGTGACTCTTTAAAAATAAAAATATTCTCTTGTGAGGTCATTTGTGAATAAGACCTTTGGCAGCAAAATGGATAAGCCACTTTTCTTAATTCACTTCACAACTGCATGGTCTCAATTTTTTCCATATATACCTAACATAACAATGTGAATCAATTCTAATCCACGCTAAATATTATTCTGTGATCTTCTATTGAAATTGTCATGAACTGTGTGTCACAAAGTTTCAACAGAAACAAAAAGAAAAACAGAGAGCATGTTATTTGTTATCAGTGGTAAATGAATGTTTATTATCTACAGTTTATCTCGAGGCTAGAAAAAGTATTCTGTATATGAGTAATATCTGCCTTTTTTATAAAGTTTGATGCCGCTACGTAGTCTCTATAGTTATCTATTTATTTATTCATTCATTTACATAGGTGAGATAACATGACATGCAGAGTAGTAATTTGTTGGCTACAAGGAAAACAATACAAGAATTAGATAAAGACGGAGCAGGTTTCTTGTACAAAACAAATAAAAATGAAAAAGACAAAACAGGGCGGCATGGTTGTGAGTAGATGTAATAGAACAATCAAAGAAAAGAATTTGTCATAATTAATGAAAATGATGAGTAAATCATGTGTTCAAAGAAAAAAAAGCATCACTAAAAATGAAAGTGAGAGATTGATTAAAGTCTTAAGCCTGCTTAAAAAAAAATTCTGCAGCAGTTAAGGGCTGAGGCCATAGATCATGATGGTGCAGAACCAGAATAGTTGAGTTATGAAAAATTAATCCCTGTAACAGTACCGTCTATTTAGAGACCAACCATGTCGACCAAATCTGTTCTTTAAACCAAGCCGTAAAGTAGATTTTTTTCTGTATAATCTGACATTTGCATTCAGAGTCTGCGTTTGGGACGTCCAGGGCTCCTGCAAGCAGCCTCACACTGACACTTAAGAAACCGAAGCTTTTGCCCCTCTGCACGGACTTGATGTTGGAATGTCAGAGCTCAGAGCCTGAGACAGTCAACATTTGTGCTTTTCTCATCAGTTTGTTCACAGAAAACCCTGATACCCTCTTGCTGTTCCCCAAGTTTGTCAACATTGCCCAGAGTGAGAGGGCAGGTAATGCAGCCATTTCTGCCCATGGTGCCACTGTGCTGAAAAAACTTGGAGAGCTGCTGAAGGCTAAAGGCAAGCATGCTGACATCCTCAAACCAATGGCCAACACCCACGCAACCAAGCACAAGATCCCCACCAGTAACTTCAAGGTGAGACTAAATATTTGGACGTAACTCTGGTTCTTCTTATCACACTGACTGCATGTAAAGGTATTGCAATGACTTGACTCGTTGGTTTGTGGACCAATGCTTGAAGCACTGACATTTGCTGTTAATCCCTCTGCACCAGAGACAACAGGACCAGAATAATGTTTTACTGACCACCTGTCCGTCTGTCAAGACTCTATCTAAACAAATGTCCTCTTGACCCAAGGATAAACTGATCACATTTTGGACGCAAGGTCAAGGTCACTGTGACTCCAAATTACAGAGAAATAGACCTGAAAGGTGGTGGATGCAGTTAGTTTGGGAGCTCCAAATGATGGACGGCAAAGAGAAGATGTTTAGAGATAACCTTGCCTGCACCATTTTCAATATCTGTAATCAGTCAGTGAAAAAATTCTTTGTTGCATATTGAACTGTATATGAAACCATCTATCTGGTGTAACAGGTTAGTTCAGTGACAGAGTAGGCTGATAATGCAGGCAAAACAGCAAACTATATCCAGTCAAGAAAATAAACTTAATACGGTGGCGCTGAAACACATAAAAGAAAATAACTAAAAAAAAAAACCCACCCAATTACAAAACACAATGAAAAACCGCATGATAAATGAGAAAAATACAACAACGTAAAAAAACAAACAGCTAATTGAAAAACTCAACAAGTGAAAAAACAATTGCAATTGAAACAAAATCAAAAAACACAACAAAAATACACAAAATTGAAATCAAATTGAAAAATAAACAAGAAAAACAAGGAACAAATTCAAAACACAACAAAACAAAACAGCAAAGCATAAAACACAGCACATCAAGAAAGAACTATAGCACACACATTAACATTAAAAACACATGTCCAAAATGTCAACTTCTGTTCAAATAATAATAATTAAAACAGCATTTAAAAAAAAACATACAGTCAACATCAGGACAAAATGTCAAACAAAACTATGATCAAAAGCAAATGGAGGAATATTAATTTAAAACCATGTTGTTTTTATGTGTCTTCTTATGTTTTTTATTTTTTGCACTTCTGTGTTTCCTTATCAAACCTTTTTTTATATGTCAAATTAGGCACAAAATAAAAATTATAATATGGAGGATTTATTGAGTTTAACCTTCTGAACTGTTAATATGTGATAGACCCAACCCTTTTCAGTTAGCGTGTTGATACGTTTTTGTTTCTGATTTTGCTCTAAATCAAAGCACTTCATGGGGTTTATTGCGATTGGTCAATATGTAGTTGACATTTGAGGAACTTCATGGCTTTGACACTTGTGCTGGCCTTAAATCAAACCCATTAGAGTTTAAGCTTCATCTTTCCTCACTTTAGCACCTGTTAAAATGTTGATTCTGTCACAGCCTATTCTCTGTCCTAACCGTGACAGCCTTGGTGTTTGTCTCCTCCTCAGCTGATTGCAGAGGTCATTGGTAAGGTCATGGAGGAGAAGGCTGGACTGGACCCTGCTGGGCAGCAGGCCCTGAGGAACGTGATGGCTACCATCATAGCAGACATCGAGGCCACTTACAAGGAGCTGGGCGTCAGCCCCTGAAGATCTAAGCCACGTGTTTATCTCCATATTTAACGGCAGTATTAGGAAGTTAAAGGATTTATCAAAAAAACATTAAACACAAAGATGAAGAGTAAGAATATTAGTAATGTTATGTGTTTGGATAACCTTATCAAAGGTTTTAGCTGTTTCTCGAACTGTTATCCCTTTTCTAGATTTTACCAATAAATAATCTACAACTACACTCTGTTGTCAGTCAGGTCTTTGTGTTTTGTTCCTTTTTGTTCCTGACACAAACATAACTAGAAAAGCACTCGGAGAGCGTAGATCTCCGCCAAGCAGCACAGTTACCAGACGCTGATCCGCATCAACACCAAAATTGAATCACTTCTTCCTTTTCCCATGCTGAACGTTTCCTGAAAATTTCATCAAAATCCATCCATAACTTTTTGAGTTGTTTTGTTCACAGACAGACAGACTCTCCCGAAAACATAACCTCATTGGCAGAGGTAAAAATAAGGGCAGCACACCATTATAATGACCCGTTATAAAACCTTTATAAGCTATTAATAGATATGTAACTAATCATGAGCAAACCATTTACATACATTTGTAAATAAATATTTAATCATTTGTAAATTATTATTGAATCATTTATAACTTAAGTTACAAGACATTTATGAGCTATTGGTAGATATTGAACTAATCATGAATAAACCATATGTAAACATAAGTAAATGATGATTAAATATTAACATCTAATGTTGCAATACATTTATATATGATTTATACATTATTAAAAAAGCTGCTTCAGCATTGTTTGTACGTAATATATTCATCATTATAATGAAGTGCTACTAAAATAAGTGTTTATCTTGAACCTGTTATTGTGTTAACCTCTTAGTTTGCTGCAGACAGAGGCAGATCCTAAATTGAGTCCTTTAAAAACAATAGGATCATGTGAATCGTGAATCAGAATATGATCTACTGGAAGATTTTCCTTTTATTGCTCATGAGGGGAAAGTTATTTTTCATTAAAGAGAATATATTATGAAGAACACACCTTTCAGTATTTTTGTCCTCTTATTTGTGAATCCAGGCAGAGCACTTGGAAAGGGTGAAATAAGTCAACCAAGTCCTTAATTTTTGTAGACAACCATTATTGACAATTAGGGCTGTCATTTTAGTGCATATTGGCCAGCTGGAGGACCCGTACATGGCAGTGGCACGTCACTTCACACATGCATCTCTAGTCAAACCAAACAAAGCCCAGGTGATAACAGGAATGGCCTATTTAAGACTTAGTCTTATTTTATTTTTGAATGTATTTATCTATATTTGTACTACATTCTTTAATAATGCATCAGGCCTAATTGTTTTGCTGGATGTCCTCGACCTTTTTCTTATTTTAAATTTGATTTATGAAACACACTTAAAGTGTAATTTGAGTTGCCTGATTGAGCTTAGAATTTTCTGGACAAGTTGCCCTGACTTTAGTTTTATTTAGTCGCCAATGAAAATGTGGATTTACAAATCTTCACTTCTTAGTGTATTCATTTCATTAGTCATGCACTACAATTTTATAATATCCTAGAATTCAAATTCTTTATTTGGGTACTTTAAGCAGACATGAGATTAAAATGTGATTAATTAATTATAAATCCGGTAATTCATTAGATTATTTTTTTTAATCATCTGACAACACTACTGACAATGTAAAATCTGATTCTCTTTTCAGACTCTGTGCTCCTTCTGACTTCACAATTTATTATCATGACACCATTTGCCCCTTACCTGGCATCTCTGCCCATGGATATCCTCTTACAGCCATTGCAGCACACAGCTTTTCTTGTCTCAGCAACCAACAGGAAGAGAGTGACGGGGTCAGATGAAGTTCATTTGTATTTAAAGTGACTGACAGAAATGGTCGGAGAGAACAGTTTGTAGTTGGTTTATACAAGTCAAAAAATCTACCTCATACTTGAACGCAGACATTTGATTTGGATCAGGTGACTGTTTAGACAATGTAAAGGGTGTGGCATGTAACTTTAAACCAGACTTTCTGGTTGAGCAGGTCAAGGGGTTGTGACTTTAAAGGAGACATATCATGCTGATGCATGATTTAATACTTACATATAATATAATAAATTTGAAAACAAGACCTTACACCCCCTTAATTTTCAAAAAATGAGATATTGTATTTTTTCTGATATCCTAGAACGAGATTTGATGCCTCTGAAAATAGGTCATTGCGAGATGTCCGCGAAATTTCAAACGTCGTGACAACACAAGGTACCTTTCTTTTTATTGGAGTAATCTGATAAAACACTTCCTCCTCTGTGATGTCCGTTAGCCACAAAACCGTCACAGAGGAACACATTCGTCCCGCAGCAGTATATAGATCCCTAGCTCACATTCACTCATTACCAGCTCTGGACTGTAGGGGGACTCAATATGCGGTCGCTGCTTTGAGCCTGCCAGAAAATACAGTAGAAGAAGAAGGACAGGCTGGCTCTACCCTCTCGGCAGCTCTGACAGAACTGACCAATCAGAGCACAAAGGGCTGTGACGTTGCAAGGTAACTGTGGTGGGCTTTACACGAGTACGAATTTGTAAGACTCCGGTAAAATAAACTATCGATCTGGTGATATTGACACATGAAGACACGTATTTGTCCATGACTCCGCATCTTTTTTGAAAACGGGTTTGCAAGTGGATATCTGCGTATTCGTCTTCATGCCGTAGTTGGTATAAACAGATAAGTCCGGAAAAGACGGTGACCTCATAGCACCCGTCCTCCTCCCCGCCCCCCAACTCACGCTGTCACACACACGCCAACAACAACTATGGTGGCCGCAGCTATAAATATTGCTACGACTTTTACACCAACATTTTCTCACAGAGCATGAACAACACCAACTACGGCAACAACAGCAACAAGTGCTCAAGCAGAGACGCAGCATATTACGCATGCATGAGCACTTGTTGACGTGGAATCCACCTCGGAGCAGAACTGTGATGTTACGAGCGTAGTAACCCAAGAACTACATTACCCAGCATTACCCGCATCTTTTTTGAAAACGGGTTTGCAAGTGGATATCTGCGTATTCGTCTTCATGCCGTAGTTGGTATAAACAGATAAGTTTGCAATATGGGTTGGGAGCATGCGCGGAAACCCACAGGTACGTCGCGGTGTGGATTTTGCGTTCTCAAGTAAATACACAAGCCTATCTACAATACGATGTGTAAACAGCAATCCATGTTTTGATGCCGACGCCAAGACAATACGATGCCGTCCTCGTGTGAGGAGGGCCTGTAGGTCATCCTGAGATCCAAGTGTTTCAACGAGGGCTTGATAATGGCCTAAAATGAGGATTTTGAGAACGCAATTGTGGGGCAATGAAGGAACTAAATGACTTGTACTGAGAGCAGAAATGCTTTACAGGCATCCTAGTCTGGCATAGTGAAAAGGAGAAACAAGCATGATATGTCTCCTTTAAAAAGTAAGGCCGTGGCCAAATTGAGAACAGGGGCCCAGAAATTGTGACTGGCCACCCTGCTATTTGCCATACTAGAGGTAGAACTGATAAAGAAATCATTTTGGGTTGGGCAACAAGCCTCTTTTGTTTTATTTATACTTAATTTTTACAGTTAAAAAATACCTGCCACAAAACAACATGTTTACAACTTAAGGAAATAAACTGCTGAGTTAGAGACTACCGTGCCTCCAGAGTATTTTAAACCAGTCTTTATCTTGTCATTGTGATGCGAACATGGCCAGTTTTTCCCACTGTTGATCTTTGTTAAGGTTGCTAAATGTGAAGCTTCCTATTTTGTTTGAACTTTTTATTGTGACTTTGGACGCTCGTCTTTTCCCTGGGTCTTCAAAGAAATCAGTGTGTAATTTACCATCTCTTTGCCATCTTAAAAATAGCACGAGTTCAGGATATATTTCATGCGTGGGAAAAATGGCAAATATATATTAATGATTTTTGTTTAGATGCTCCTATTTAATGGGGAAATTGGTACTTAGCTGCTGTTGTTGAGATGTTTAGAAGAATCTCAGCTGATCCCTTTAAGTGACTTTGTGAGAGGTGGGGGCATTAATTGGGGGGGGGGGGGTTATGTGCTTGTATCCATATATCTATAGTCTATAATTCCATCACTCTGACCATAAGCACTCCTATATAAACAAATCGACAAATGACCCCAATCGACCCCTCTTTCTGTCCTCACTGACCCTTGTGTGCACTGTTATCTTTAAATTCTTGACACCTGATGTCATGTGTGGACGTGATGGTGCAGGGCTTTTGGCAGAGGCACAACAACCACAGAGGGTTTTATCTTTTACTCAGCTCCCAACTGTACTGGTTAAGTGTCATAACAATCAAAAACAAATCCCAAATGCCTTTGCCACATCCTAATGTTTGCTGCTGTATGGGTCATACCTCATCTCTTTTATCTGTATGACATTTTTCAGACAAGATTTTTACTTTAGTGCCAGCAACAGTAAGGCCACAGACATCATGTAATAAGACTAAACGTCTCTTCACCAGGGCCATTCTTGTGACTTCCATTTTTAAAGAGTTTTAAAAGATTACTTTAAATGTTTGCATGTTAACTCTGAATCAGGGATTGCTGCAAGGTCACTGTGAACTCTAGTCTTGTAACAACATATGCAGCAACATCATTAAAGAAATAACTTTCACACTTCAACACTATAGGCCCATAAGTATTCTCCCAGTTATCTCCAAAGTTGCAGAGCGGGTCATCTGTGACCAACTGATAGCCTATTTAAATATCAGCCACTTTCCATTGCACCCAATGCAATTTGGTTAAAGGAAGCACCACTCAACTGAGACAGCAATTTGCTACTTTATAGAACAAACTAAATCTTGTCTTGATAATGGAGGTGTTATTGCTGCTGTTTTCCTTGATTTTAGAAAAGCCTTTGAAACCATTAATCATAATGTCTTGTTGTCTAAACTGTCAAGGTTTAATTTTTCTGCAGCACTGAAATGGATGGAGTCATATTTATGCTCAAGGCAACAGTGTACAAAGATTAAAGACACGTGTTCATCTTTTTTTCATTGTAGTGTCGGTGTGCCACAAGGATCAATCCTTGGGCCAATTTTATTCAGTTTGTACATTAATGATTTACCCATGATCTGTCCTGAGGTACTGACCCAAATGTATGCAGATGACACAGTTATATATACCCATGCAAAAACAAAAGAACAAGCTGCATCCAAAATCTTTGCAGCATTAAACAAAGTCTCAGACTGGCTAATTTAAAACTGTCAGACACTTAATGTGAACAAAACTGTAGGGATGTATTTTTCTATAAGAGGAAACAACACAACTCAACCCAATGTGACTGTAAACGGAGAGGTAATACAGATTGTTAAACATTTCAAATTTCTGGGTATAACTATTGACTCCAATCTAAAATTTAAGAAACATGTAAAAAAAATGTCTGTAGAAATGTGAGAGCCAGCCTTCTGAATTTCAGACATGTTAGACATCAGTTACCTTTATCTGCTGCTAAACTTTACATGCAATCAATGATTTTTTCTCAGTTATCTTACTGTAACACAAGCTGGTCTCAGGCTGGAGCAATTACTGTCAAACCATTATACAGCCTCTATAAACAATCTCTGAAAACTCTGGACTTAAAGACCTTTGACAGTTTTCTTTATTATGCAGATATGTGCTTGATGTATAAATTAATTCATGACCGAGCCCCACCACCACTTAAGCAATGTGTGCTACTCTGCGCAAACAATTGCAGAGAAACCAGGCCATCAGCAAGAGGAGACTGACCAGTTAAACTGAGGAAAACAGTTTTTGGTCAGTCTGCTTTCTCAGTTAAAGCAGCAGAGAAGTGGAACTTAATGCCTACACAAATTAGGGACTCCGCTACCCTCAGTGTTTTTAAAAGCAAACTGAAATCATGGCTAAAGCAAAAACAATCATGTGACCATTGATGGAATCTCTGAACACAGACAAGAACAATGAAATGTATTAGTGTGCTGTTAACCATGGACTATCATTGAATGTTGTTGTTTTAAATGCTAACTTATCTGGTTTATCACTTTTGTATTTTATTATTGTTTTTTATTGTTGTATTGTATAATTTATTACTGTATTGTATATTTTTACTGTTTCCTGCCCAGGGACCGCAGATGAAACTTAGCTTGCAGCTAACTCTGACTTGACAGTCCTTGTCTTGCATGGCCCCTGTTAAATAAACAAACAAATAAATAAATAAACACCTAAAGCCCTTCTTCCTGGTTCTTTACTGTCTGGTAAAGGTACAATCACAGGCCACTTGATTGGGTTCACTCCTTCAACTCCTTGTTAATGCACATAGCTAATCAGCCTATCACATATTAGCCATTCTATATATTTAGGAAAGTTGCTATGGTCATTAAGACCAGCTGAAGTTCAAATAGAGCAGCAGGTTGAGGGGGAAGGTTTTTACATTTTAACTCTGGGTGGCATGGTTGTTGGTGCTGGACAAGTTAGTCTGAGTGTTTTAGAAACTGCTCATCCTCTTGGGCAACAGTAACTTAGATGACACCCAATGCAGAAGACTATATCTTAAACAACACATTGTCAAAGCAGATGGTCTACAGCAGCAGAAGACCACACCAGGTGCCACTGCTGTCAGTAAGAAATGTAGGCTACATTTCACTCAGGCTCACCAAAATCAGACAGCAGCAGATTAAAAAAAAAGCTGCCCACCCTGATGAGTCTTGATTTCTGCAACATTCAGCAGTTCAGACAGCCGGGGGTGTATAATGGTGTGGAGGATATTGTCTTGGCACTCTTTGAGCCCCTCAGTTCAAACTGATCATTTAAACTCCACAGCTGAGTATTGTTGCTGACTATGCTCATCCTCGTATGACCACAGTGTACCCACCCTCTGATGATGACTGCCTTCACCGTATCACAAAGCTCAAATAATGTCCAACTAGTTTCTTGAGGATAATAATGAGTTGAGTTTACTCCAGCTACCTCCACAGTCACAAGATCTCAATCCAATAGAGCCTCAATAGAGCATTTGCATAATAGTTATGAAGCTGACAAATCTGCAGCATCATTTCAATGAGGATTAAAGTCTGGAGTAGCATTTCCACCACGTTGTTGAATCTATCAAACAATCAGGCAGTACTGAAGGCAAAAGGTATTCAGGGTTCTCACTCTTTTCTAGAAATCATTTTCCAGGACATTTTCAACTCGACGTAGATTTATTTTTAACTTTCATGCAGGAACATTGTCTACTATGATGTGGTCATGGAGCTGAAGCTGCTCATCATGGGTCTGAACATGGTCTATTATCCTTGTGTCTAAATTGTCTCTGATGAATCCACACAACACTGAGGTTACGTTAAAGACTCAGAGGTCAGCGGAGGTCAGATATCTGTTTCTTAATTTTGCTCTGAATGAATATTACACATACAAGCAAAACCTCTTACATTATTGATGTAAGTGCAACACAATTATTCTCAGAAGCTAAAGCAAGTAATCCTTGTGGTAATGTGAGCTTGTTGATGTTTCCATGGAGCATGACACAAACTCTCAAACTTTGTATCACATTAATTTAGACATATGTGGATGCCTGGCAGACAATGATGAGTTTTTACTGACTAAAAGAGTCAGGGTCTCTTCAGCATCTGAGATCATTTAATGTGGCATTACATACTGTAGGTTAAAACACAGCAAACGCAAAAATGCTGAATTGAGAAGGCAGTCAATGATTTTTACACACTAACCACAGTTCTCATTCAGTGTATTTCCAAAAATAACCTTAGACTCTGATCTTCATTATTTGATTGCTGAGAGCTAACAGAAGACCATTTTGCCCAAAATAGAGACCCATGCTGACTCCTTGACCCCCTGGCTTGTGACTTGATGTCATAGCAGTCTGGTCCACTGGTATGATGGATAATTGCCACAATGAACTGATAATAGTATTTGAGTGTGTGTTCACTGCATGCTTGCAGGCGTGACAACAGGCACGATGCCTCTACGGGGGTCACACATTGTCTCCTCTGCCTCTTCCTCTCTGGAGCTCAACAACTTAGACAGTGAGAATATAATATCTTTGAAATTAATTTGTTTTATAATTTTATTTAGATTATTTTGTATACGCTAAAGCCCCTCTTGGTCATTTAATAGTTACAACAGCCAAAGAAGGGCTTTGACTGGGGTGAAATGTTCATCTATTTTTATCTAGCTGTGTTGACATTTGTTCCCTGACTGTCTGAGGCCAAGTCTGATTGGACACGCTACCAATGATGGGAAGGTTGCGGGTTTTAGCCCTGCTCTGGCTGTCACATGTGTTCATAGGCAGGATACTTCACCCCGAGTTGCTCCCACTGCTGCGTCAGTGATGGGTAAACTCGCATGGAAGTGGGTGGATTTGTAAGATGATACTGAAGGACATTTTAAATATAAACTGAACCATCAGTGAGAGAATGTGAAAGTGAATGTGTAGATGTAAAAGTGTTTTGAGCAGAGACTAGAACAACACAACACAAGCTCCAATCCATTTATCATTTTTAAGACTAAAAATATCTTGGTCCTGTCTAACTTTAGATAGGCTTCTGTTTATTACCAAGGCACAGTTATCAAGACCTTAATACAAATGCCTCTTTTAAAGCTACAGTTCTTACTCTATTATATTCTATTTTATCACATACTGAACATAAAATAGGAACATATGACACTGTTTTGCAATTTTTCCTTTTGCAAGCTGTCTTTTTATGGATCATTTTGTCATTTTCTCGACTAGTCTATACAAAACCCCTAATTTGATTATATGAATTTATGAAATTTAGACTAGGTATTTTCCCAAGAATTTAAATTTCATGATGACGCCAAGTCCATTCTGAATCATTAGACAGAGCTCACACACTCTTAATATTCAAATAAAATTTTGAGGCCTAGATTTTGACCAAAACTAAGAAAAAATAATGCATTTTTTTTGCACTGCCTCACAGACTAAAATCAACATTAGTCTGGTTTATTAGTTTTGCTTCAGTGAGACAGAATTTATTTTAAATACAATAATGACACAAGACAGAAGGTTAATATTGATTTTTATACTGCATATCAAGTTGAATTGTGCTCAAAAGAGGCAAACAAATGCAGACAGGATAAAGAATGCACATGCACTTTTTAAGACTTTTCATGTCACTAAAATTAGACAATCAAATTGTATACCTTTTGTGACTTTTCAAAGCTAATCACAATACTGGGATACATACTACAAAATAACTTTATTCATGTATTTTTGCTCTAAAGGAGATTCTGTTTGCCATGTCCACCAGCAAATAATAATGGGTGAAGATCAAAATGCTAAATATTCAGTACCTGACTGAACAATGTTTGAGTTAGTGTCTCTTTCTTTAACAAAATATGTACAGAATAGAGAAGTCAGTCTGTAATTGATCATATCATATGAACACTTATTTGAAGAAGACCCAACCTCTCGTTAAAAACATCAAACAGATGATCCCCCATGAGATTTGACTAAATTGTTACACAGAGAACAAACCATATTTTATTCTAAGAAAACTGCAACTATACAGAAAATGTCTTGCAGTTAAAAAAAAAAAAGCATCGACCAACCTCTAATAGCAGACTCCACAGATCAAATAAATTAAGTGTTTATTATGCTGCTATGACAGGAGTATCAAGCAAAAGAAGAGCAAAGACTGACAACTGCTTGATTTAGAAAAGCAAGTTTGTTCAAATGTAATTAAAAAAATTCTGTTCATGTGGGCATTTAATAAATGTATCCACTAAAATATGAATTCGTCTCAGGAAACTGAGATGAATTCCCTCAGAATATTTGACAAGTTTCATTTCAAAGGTCACTGGACTTATTAAAATTCACAGCTACAGGATGAACTGTCAAAAACTGGGCCTGATAGAAGTGAACGGTGGTTTTAAATGGTCACATCACACGGGGTTGAAGAGGAGGAATAGTACGTGGTATCATGTCTGAATGCTCTATATAACTGTTCTTAGTAAGCCAGCTCAGTTTAACGGCCTAATCAGCATTAATCATAACAACATCCTAAAGTTACATTTGACTTGTTTGCTTGTATCTTATTCCTCTTTGATTCAGCAGTAATGAATAAGTAAAAAAGATCTGCTTGACCCTTTACATTGTAGAACACAGAGATGAAACGATCCATCCGCATAATAACCCCGTGGCTGTCTTTCAACCAGCAACAAGTGATATCTCAGTAGGTAGAAAGACATCAGTGATTCGTTTCTAACTAAATGAAAAAACAAACCATCAGTACAGAAAGCAGACAGAGACAGCAGGTACGGTCCAAAACAAGAATGACAGAGAAAATGACATGAGTGTTATCAGGTTTGAGAGTCCAGTTAGAAAGGATAAATAAACACACACAGAGAAACAGCCACAGGAATTAATCAAAACTTGGCTGGTCGATGTCTGGGGGCACAGTGCAGCGAGTCAGGTTGGACAGATAGAGAGCAGTCGCCATGGGAACAAGACCTGCCGTCACTCTCAGGATGGCCAGCAGCCTCTCTGTAGCGGTGGACACACCTGCTGGTGTCTGAAGGGAGAAAAGATCCCACAGTGGGGTCTTTAGAGGTTCACTCTGAAGACAGGTTCAACATTTTGTTTTCTTTTTTTTTATCAATAACAGCCCAAATCTCAAAAGTAAACAAACCACTCTCACACAAATGTTACTATAGGTTCCTGAAGAGTATGGTGGGTTAAACTGAAGACTTTGAGATGTAGTGAATAACAGTCACAGGTAAGATAAGTGTTTGAAGAAACGTGCCTTATAACTGTAGACTGCAATGAAGGTGGGAGTGGTTCATACAAAAACAATCAAGCAAAATTAATTTAAGATCCATTTCAAATTTGTGCACATGGAATGACTTCCATTTTCTCTATCTGGAAAACAGTCATAAAAATCTGCAGCACCAATCACTCCACAGCTTCAGCTGCTCCAAAATTCAGCGGCAGGGATGCTGAAGATCAGAAAGAGAGCACACGTTATACCGGTTTAAAGTCTCTGCATTGGCTTCTCGTATATTTTAGAGTCAATTGGTTATTATTATTATTATTATTATTTCATTTTATTTTCATTCCCTAAATCCACTTAATTTCTCAATTTTAGTTCAGATTCATTGTTCTGTTTTATTCCCTGTTAATTGATTTTCTTTTCATTATCTGATTTTGACATATTTTATTACACCTGTGGTATTCTGTTTCAGTTTTCCAAGTTTTCTCATAATTATCATCTCGAGTTTTGTTATCTTAAGATTTATTGTTTCAAATTGTGTTTTCTTAAGTTTTTTTTTTTCTTTCCTTTTATATTTTTGTGTTATGCCTTATTGTTTTTTACCAATTTATTCTCAGCTCCTGTGTTTCCTTTAGAGCTTCCTCAGCTCTTTATAGCAGTTTTCTGTTAGAGTCTCCTCTTAATATCTTTGTGTGTGTCTGGATTTATTATGAGTGATATTCATAAAAAGTTTGATTGACTGACTGAATTATATTGTAGAAGAAAAACATATTTTAGCCTAATTGTTTCCCAACATCACGCAGCCCCAATCCATGACATACTTGACTGACTTCAACATCATCACCACTGTTATGTGTTCTGTGAGATGACATCTAACGTTATGAGAAACTCTGTGGTCCTTGATAGCAAACTGCCAATTTGCTGTGAAAAGCTTAAGAAATCAAAAAGTAGGACACTTCCAGGTGTCGTGTTTGTCTTTGATAAAAACTGACAGACCTGATCTTCAGCAAACAGCAAGGGGCAGTGAAGCGATGCTGCCAACTTCCTGATGCAGTCCAGACGCTCTGTGGGGACTAAAGCATGACGAGCTACAAGAGACGGATGAAGAGGGCGGTCAGTCACACAGAGACAAACAGAGACACTGACATACACAATGATCATTTTACAACAACAAAGACACGAGCTGATACAAAACAACAGAACCACAAAAGACTGTGTCGCCTGTTTGACTGAAATCTCTCAACATTGAAAAAAACAATGTCAGAGGAGTCCCCACAAATATATATATATATATTAGGGCTGCCACAAATGACTATTTTGATAGTCGACTAGTCAATGACTACTTTTGCGATTAGTCGACTAGTCACTTCATGCATGAACTGCAGCGTACTGCACCAGCATGCAGCTGGTGGCCCAAATTGCTTATTATGAGCAGACCTGGCAACTTTGGTGCCTGTAGTTGTGCATGCACCACATGCATGAGTGTGTTTCGGGGTGTGTTGGTTTGATTCCTGCAGGTGTGATAACCAGAAAACAGGACAGATAGGCAGACAAGACAGCAGAGGTACCGCGGCAGTTTTGTGAGAAAACACACCTAAAAAAACAAAACGACTAGTCGACTATTAAATTAGTTGTCGACCATTTCGATAGTCGACTTAGTCATGACTAGTCGAGGCATCCCTAATATATATATATTTCTATCAAGCATGTTGACCCAGATGTCCCTTTTTCCAGCAATTCTTCCACAGCCTTCCTGGTGGATCAGAGGTCAACATGTAAAAGCTAAAACTAAATAAGAAACCAGTCATTTTCTGCAACCTAGGACTTTTCCAAACTGATCCCTAACGAGACAACTTTATTCAAATAATATGTAATAACACACATGTAAAGCTTAAATACTGTGGAACATAAGATCTATCTTTGAAGAGTGGGAAAAACACATCATCTTACCTTTGGTGACCATGAAGCAAACTTTTCCAAGGAAAAATCCAGGGTCCAAGAATTTCAGGGAAGTTTCTGCTGACTTGAGGCTTTGACAAAACAGATATACAAGTCAAAGCAAAGTTGTGATATCCTATTATTATTATATGAAGTCATTTTGAATGATGTAAAATAAAACAAACACTAAAACTAACAGGCCTAACTGTGGTTTTAAGTCCTACATTTAGACAAAGAAATTATGTTTGTTGAGTTTTGATTTCTTATACCAGATATAATAATACAGTAGAATAAAGTAAACTTGGCTTTACATTTCTATGTGTATCTATTTAGATTTGTCCAAGGACAACAGACATCTAGGAATATTTGAGTTTCATGACAGCATCTAAAACTATAACTGAAAGAACAAGGGTGTTTCAAGGGCGAAGGGGGGTTTAACAGGTGAGAGGATACATTTTTAATATGGAAAGACTTGAATATACCTGAGCTCTGAGGTCATGTTGATGATAAACACCACCAGGTCTATCCTCGGGCGACTCTCTTCATTTTCCTTTGGCAGTGGCAGACTTTTAGCCAGTCTCCTTTTTGGTAAGAGAAACACAGACAATGGCCAACAGGGCTTTACACACTTGAGGTGGTTATGCCAACACAAACAAATAGATGTCTGTTTTTATGACACACGTGTGTTGGAGAATAATAGCTTTACACCAGTATCAGAGAAATGTATACAACTCCAAAAACTACATGCAGAGCTTAACAAATTTATTAGACCACCATCTTTGTGCCACAGCTAAGCTAAATCAACATTCCTGGTAACTACCACAATCATTTTATGTTAGTGTGATGGTTCATAAATCAGTACAGAAAACTTATTTAACATAAATTATATACTTTTTAAGAGTGTTTTTGGGCCATTTGTTAATTGGAGAGGAACATGGTGGATAGGCTTGTGAAGGGGGTGAGAGAGAGTAGTGGAGGACACTCTGCAAACTGGCCACAGGATGGATATGAACCCGGGCCAGCAGAAGCGCGTATATGGCTCGTGCCTGGTGGCTTTCCACTCCACCAAACCAACATACTGAAATGATATTTTTAATGCTTAAATATCATTAATATTGTTATCCATGAGTTTTCAAATTCACTGTTTTACAAAAGTAAAAAATACAACAGAACAAAATGTAAGGCTTATTATTATTTCTTAGTTAAGATGTCAAGTTACAGTTATTTACCTTCACTCCTGAACAGAAAAATCAGTTTCAGTGGTTAACTGTTATGCCTGATTAACTTCTGACTTCTCACATAAGCCCAGTGAGCCAGCCTGAATTTGGGTATAAAAAGGTGAATTCAGTTTTAAGTTTCTAATTCCTATTCAAAATCTATGTCTAACTACAATACATTTTCTTTGTTTTCTTTTCTGTGAGCACTTTGAGTTACAAATGTTGTAGGAAACGTGCTGTATAAATAAAGTTTGATTGATTGAATTTTCAATTTCAAACAAGTTTTTTTTCAAAGATTTCCACAATATATACTTTCCCTTGCTTTAATGACAGGTGGTCTAATAAATTTGTTAAGTACAGTACATTATTTTAACATTAGTCCAAATGTAAATGCACATCAGAGCAAACATTTTTGTCAGCAGTGACTGTGCCTTAGAGTGAGACTAACATCTTGATTTACTCTGGTGAACCATGAATGCAGCACATAGTGGCTATACTAAACTTCCAGTTTTCCAATGCAACCAATAGTCGTCTTGGAAAAGAATGCAATCTAAATGTCATCGCTAATACTTGTGGTGCTGATAGTATGGTGGTGATATTTGTTTTTTTTCCTCATATGCAAACGGTACTTTTACAATGGTGTTGGTTCCTTAGCAGTTACTAAATCAATAATTCAAAAGAAAAAAGCATTAAAGTGTTCCCTCTGGTCACAAAGTTTGTTTATCTCTGCAATAATGGACAGCTAACTGATCAGAGAAGACAGGGTTCAGCATCTTTGGCTGTGTAAATGTTCCAGAATGCTGTATGGAAATCTGTTCTGTGATTCTGATCAGTGGGTATCAGACATGTTGGTGGACACACATCCCTCGTGGCAATGAGTTGTTACAATGAGTAATCTCAACAGTTTGTTACCAGCTAATTGTAGCTCCATCATGAATGGGAGGATGTGCAATATATATGTTTCTGTTTCTTTTTTACTTGTCTACTGTCCTTGGGTTTGTCCTACTGTATTTAGTGTCTTGTATGTATATGTTACCATCAACCTGCCAGGGGGTCTGCAGATGGAAACAAGCCCAAGGCTATAATCTGGCATATTTACATTTGTAAAAATGTTCATTAATATGCAATGTTCCCTCTTTAAAATCAATCAGTCAATAAATAAATAAATAAATTGCTGCAGTGTGCTTTATCCTGTAATTCAGCGCTTGCTTCAGCAGTACTCACACATTCACAGTGACAGCAGTCTCCTCCACTAGAGCATCTGCTAAACTCTGCTGAAACTGCTCCTCAAACTCAACCAGCTGGAGAAACAAAAAAACACCCTGAGTCAGCACAAACTTAACACTTTGCAATAAAACACTACAGCAGACACAGCAAAAGAAATGAGAAAGGGGAGCTTGGCGTCTTACTTCAGAGCTTAAAACATGCTTAACTCACTTTTAGACTGTTTCTGTCAGAAAGGGGGGGCATTTTTACATCAATTAAATCCAATTCAAAGAAATCTATTCGTAATAGAGTGAGCCTTAATGCCAAAGCATACCATTTAAAACATTTAAAGGAGAGAAAGTTAAATATGAAAAATAAAAATGTTTACAAATCTGAGGTCTATTTGAGTGTGTTCAGGTTCCACTGGTTGTTTGCAGGTCATCACACACCTTGATATATCTGGTCATCATCTGTCAACTGGTACCTTCACAAAAAGGAATGTGTTTATGACTAAAAAGTTATGGAAGCATGTTATTACTGGTAGGATTTTGGCATGTATCAGCCCAAAAAGTTTAGGATCAGTATTGGCCTATATTGAGCGTTTTGCTTTTAGAATACACTTAAAAACAAAAGTTTTTACTTTTTTCACAAGTTAAATGCTGGTTTACATCTGATCCTTACATAAATGGACTTTAACATTAAAAGCAACAAGTCTGTTTTAGTAATTGAAGACTTTCTGCTCTTAAAACATACTGATTACTGCAATGCTGAGTTCAGACATATCGGCAAAATTGGATGTTGGCAATATCCCTACATCCCAAGTAATAATGACAAATGGATGACATTCCTGCACTGCCTTTCAAGCAATTAAGGTAACGTACAGTGCATACAAGTAATTTTTGTAATCATCATGTAATCATCATTTGTAATCATCAAACCACAATTATAAACATGACACATAGTTGGCCATTTTATTAGGAACACTCCATTCCCATTATCATTATAGCTATTTATACAGATACTAGCATGATCTCCATATCCATGATCGATACATCTACAGTATCTATTTTTTACTACCACATAGGCATGAGGTCCCTCTGAAAATGGGATGTCACATCTCAAGAGGCCTTAACACATTTATAATGTGTAACATAATTTATTAATGGAGACAAATATGGTTGGGATGCACTTGTGGTCTGGGCACCCATGAGTTCGTCACTACCATAAATTCTTATTTTCAGTAAGAATATCTTAAGATTATACTTCTAGAAAATGATCACCACAACCATTCAGACATGAGGACCCTCTTGAAAATGAGATGTAGCATCTCAAGAGGCAAACCTCTAATAAATCAGACGACAGGTTGATGGTACATGGACCTGTCCCTAACTTTAGTTCTTACTTTAGTCCACTTGTCTCCTCTTACCTCCCTTCCTTTGCCCTCACACCCGACACAGCATCGTGTGGATTTGCTGTTCATCATGAGACTGGGATCCACATTCAAGATTTCCTGCTGCTTAACAGAAGGTTTTTTCTTGCTGCCATGATGGAGGGATTCATGATGGCTATATGGATTCATGTTGGGTGTTGGATGTATATATTTGTATATATATGTATATGTGTATTTTATATGTATATATGTATCTATGCATATATGTGTATCCATAAAATGAAGAGCTTTATGCTCTATTGTAAAGTGTCTTGAGATTTGGCGCTATACAAATAAAGATTGATTGATTGATTGATCATATCATTGGTTACTTAACTTTAGTTAACATTTAAAACCTTCAAACTCAAGCGTGAATGTGAGATTGGTTTACATTGTGTTAAAGTGAGCAGCTGTTAAATAAATCATGGATATTTTTCATCTAACATCTGCTCCACCTTTACACTCAAATCTTCAGCTGGTTTGTTTTGTGACTCTTGAGGAGCTCCTGAACACCACATTTTCGGGCACTGTACAAAATCTGGAGCCTATGTTTCGAGTTGGTTACACTGAATGTTAGGCTTTCATATAAACTCCATGTTTGATGAATAAGTCTGGACAGCATCGTTGTCTTAAAGTTCTGATCACAGTGGGCCAGCTGTCAGCCCCTCCACCACAGCGTTCAGTTCACTGTAACTTAGCTACTGCGTGTCTTATGTTAACACTTCAAGCTTTAAAACAAAAAAAACTCACCAAAATGTTCGCCGAGTTCAATCCAGGCAGCTTGCTGAATGGCTTCAGCGTCGACATCCTGATATGAACACCTGAACAGCCTCGTTTTAGTCAGTTTATTTATAAAAATGCAGATTAAAATCGATGTTTATTTGTAGCATTTCCTCTCGCGCTTCTTTTCCAAACGTGCGTATGACGACATTACGTTTCTGTTGAGACGGAAACGTCATGACGTTACTCCTCCCTCCCCTCCGCTTTGTCATCAATTTGTACTCAGTAGTTTTCCGCCACCTACAGGCTGTCAGGCGGATTACAATCAGATTACAATTTACTCCTTGCCACGTTTCGAGCACAACTTGCACGTTGGAGAAACAGGTTTATTATTAGTGAATGACGTCTTCACTGCAACTGCTTTTACGGAGCAGGATTATGACCGGTAAACATTTTCCACAGAGGTTTACATTTTTCTCTTGCATCTGAAAAGAAGTCAGATTTCGAAGAATAAAGTTTGAACTCAGACTTTTTTCCTCACCGAGTAACCAGAGGAACTAACTGAATGTTGACTAACATCTATTTTATTCACACTGATTGTCACACCTAATTAAGCACAACAGTAGTGGTTGTCAACACACTTTATTTGTAAGTGCAACAGTAATTGAGGACAGTTTTAAGCACTCACAAACAGGCCTCCTCCAAAGCAGATATCCAAAATATGAATCTGCCATTTATCCACTGGTCAAGTATACTATTGTGTAGAATTTTCATTCATATTAGTAGAAATATATTTCTAGTTGGACTTGGTTTAGCAGAATTAAGGGTATCTTGTTACCTTGCTTTAATGATTCAGTAAAAAATACACAAAAACAGTCACAAATAACTGTGTAGTTGTATTTTGTAGGAAAATGTCATTGGATCAGGACTTGATATTGGTGGATACTCAATCATTTGAAAATCAGATTGGGGCCAAAAGATGATGGGACACCCCTAATGAAATTGTGATTTACTGTGCAGCCTTAATTTACTTTAGCCATATTTTAATAGTAACATGCCAATGGCAAAACCCTTTTTTGAGCAGCTCATCAGGCTCTGTTCTCATATTCATTGACACATAAATACCAGAACCTTCAGGGACAATCTTTGGTTGATACCGTAACATTGGTAGATGACGACTGTCAGCAAGCTACTGTACTTCTTGAATAAATAGCAGATTTAATTAAATACATGTAAAAATCCTATACAGTTGAAAAGAGAAAACTGAGGTTTTATTCTAACACGATTGAATGGAAGCAGATTTTTGTATTTATTTAATGATGGCACAGCAACAAAGACCCCTTCAGTACAATCACAGTGTATCACAGCAAACAGGACACAAGATCCCAGGCCTTCAAGAGTGAGGATGCATGGTTCACCTCTCTGGAAACACTTGGATGTATTTTTCAAGAGGATGAGATGATTTCAAAGTACCAGATTCTTAGTGCATCTGAAATTAGGGACAAACTCTAGAATGTGGAACTAATTTCCCAAATTAATTTGTTACACTTTGAAGGCAGCAGAGAAACACAAACCTTTAAGTGCCTTTGGTCATTCGCCTCCAATTTCCAACATGACTGCATGGGTTATCCGGCATTAACAAACCGAGCCAGAGAAGATGAATCCAGAGACAGAAAAAAGTAAGATTCTTGGAATCTTAACGGAAAATAAAGAAATTTGATATTAAAGACTGACTATTGGTAAAGATGAAGTAAAAAAAATAACAGCACTTGATGTGAGAAAAACATAAAAACTAATCTTGAGTCGGGCTGCTCTTTCTTCTGGGGCTCATCCTTCACCTGTTCAAAGAGACTGTACATAAGACTGACAAGATGACATGAAAATGACTATTCTGCTTCCAGGTCAAACTAGCAAAACAAGGCAATCTTAAAAAAGTTTGTTTGCATGTTTCTATAACCACCACCACTGAAGTTGTTCCCACATTCCCATGTTTTATTTTCCAGAGTCCATCCCTGCTAATGTACATGTTCTGCTTTAGCACGTTCACAAACAAGGCCGAAACAATCTCACGCTCACTGACACACTCTCAACTTTCCGTGATTCTGCTTACTGAACAACAAATCCAAAATAAAGACTTTGGAGGCGACCAGTTCATATCTCCCCGGACTCTCGCTCCTCAGAGCTGGAGCGTCGGTCTCGCTCATAAGACAGTGATCTCTCTCGCTCCCTCTCCCTGCCTGTGTCCACGGAGGGCGAGCGCTCCTTGTCCTCCCAGTCTCTGTCGTCACGCAGGTCTGCTGCGCCATCTCCGCCTCTCTCCTGGGACTGCGAGCGCTCTCTTTCACGGGTGTGAGATGTTCTTTCTCTTGAGGACCTAAGTGAGAATTATATTTTAGATCAGTGATAAAACAAGTCAAAGACAATAGACACAATGGCTACATTGAACAATCAATCATTATGTGAATAGCGCTTGTTAACAACATGGTTTATCAAAGCACTTTACAACAGAGCAGGCTGAAGCCATACTCTTCATTTGATAGATATACACATATATGAATAAATATAAATACATTTAATAAATATATTTGTATATACACATACAAACATACAGAGATGTATCCATCCAGGCAGAGACAAAAAGGAACTAAAATCCCATTAATATCTGCTGAATATAGACTCAATCAACCTTTATTTATATAGAACCACATTTGTTTAGTTTGCATTTACTATAGGTATATGCCCTTTGAGCTATGAAATCTCATTTTCAAAGAGGGACTTCATGTCTATTTGAGGAGATCCTTGCTAATGGTATGTTTTCATGGTCAATGAATCTAAATATTTGCATGAAATAAAGGTAGGACTAATATTTATGGTTAAAATCACAATAGAGGTGAGGACTGTGGCGTTGGCAGAGGTCTGCGCTCTCCGAGTGCTTTTCTAGATACTACGGCTAATAATCACAACAACCATGGATAGAGAGACCAATCTAATATAAAATATCATATCTATAATGATTATAAAATGGAGAAGAATGATGTTGATTAATAAAGCAGCATCTTGCTGAGCTTCCATTCAAATGGGTTTAACTGGTCTAAAAACATGAATTTATACTTTAAATGATGTCATTGATAAAAAACTGTGATGTAGAGGTGTTGATGGTGAACAGACGTCACAGTTTGGTTTGTATCATTGCCTATGGGTCTTAGTTTGGTATAAATTCTGTCCAATGGGAAAAAGATCTTAAAAATGTCACCCTTTTATGTCACCCTTTTTCGTATTAATATACAGTGATAACACTGACTGTTCCATCAAATCTTATTTAGAGCCTTGTTAGTTGGTACTGCCTGTGATTTAGTGAATGAGTAAGAATTAATACATCTTTTAAAAGTTCATCATGGTCAGTTACAGTTTGATGAGGTTTGAAGTGGCTGTGAAATTTGAGTTTAAAGGTGAGTCGGTCTCATCAGGGCGACACAGGGTGCAGAGGACAACTTGGGCTAAATCCTCACAAAGACAGACTGTGAGAATGTGACGAGACGCTGTTATAATGTTTAAGCACTTTAACACAAACTTAAAGCCAGGGTCTTCTGTCTGCATACATGTGCACAGCCTTGCTGTCAACGCTCTGGTCAAGTCTGTCTGTTCAAATAAATGACTGAACTTTATATTGGCAAAGGTTATTTTTGTTTAGCTTTAGTTTGATTGTGTTCACAGGCATTGTTTGCATATCAAGCAAAAAGGCAAAAACAAAATGGAAACACATTTCCCCCACTACTCTGGAAAAACATCATGACTTACTTATTCTGCTGGTTTCTTTTTATAACTTGTTTTCTTTGTATGACAACCTAGCACATTGTTACCAATGTCAAAGCCCTGACAGAAAATGTTTTCAATGTGAGGCAAGAAATGTCAAAATTACTATCTCTCGCCTTTAGTATGTCACTTCTTAAACTAGAAAGCACTCGGACAGCGCAGACCTCCGCCAGCACCACAGTCCTCAGCCATATTGTCATTTTGACCATAAATATTACTAGAGCTGCAACTATCGAGTATTTTTGGAATCGAGTACTCTGTCGATTATTTCTTCGAGTACTCGAGTACTCTAACAAAATATCCTTTTTTGTTTTTAAATAAATAAATCAATTGTATACAATGCAACATATTAGGGCTTTCAAAATGAGCAACCAAATGCTGTTCATTCCTCAGAAAAGGGTTTTTATTTTAACAACTTTCAAAGTTTAAACCAGTACTGGCTTAAAACAAAGCCAATACAACACTGATTTACAAAGCAGTAATATAATTCTGCAATTATATTTGTGAAGTGTGTTCTGGAGGGCATTGTGTAGTTTGGATTGAAATCCTTGATCATGTTCTTAAATCCTGTGTCCTCCACCATGGAGAGAGGACGCAAGTCTGTGATGAGCATATTTAAAATGCTGTAATAGTAATTGCTGCAACCCTAACAACGTGCTATCATGCTAAGCTATGTGTTAAGCTAACTCAGTTTGACATCAGACACACTGCACTGTGTTTTCTTTTCGTCCCTTCTTGTAGTGACCACACACTTGGGACACTCTCTGCCATTTCTTCTGCAGACTCTCTCCTTTCTGTCCCTCTCTTTTCTCTTCCTTCATGATTTTACAAGCAGCGTCCAGCAGCGGAGGTAGCAGGCGCGTTGTGCCACAGAAATGACCGTCCGCGTCGAACACCGTGCACTGTATAGTAGTCCAGATATATATATTTATATGTATAATTATATATTAAACGAGGCTTCGAGGCACAAAATTTAATTCGAGGATATTTTGTAATCGAGTACTCGCGAATATTCGAGGAATCGTTTCAGCTCTAAATATTACTCCTACCTTTATTTCATGTCAATATTTAGATTCCTTGACCATGAAAACATACCATTAGCAACTGGATTCATGATGATATCTACTTTAGTTCAGTAGTTATTCACCAAAATCACATTTTTCGCCATGGCGGCCAGATGCTGATCCGGATCAACACCAAAATCGAATCAGTTCTTCCTTTTCCCATGCAGAACATTTCCTGAAAATTTCATCCAAATTCGTCCATTACTTTTTGAGTTATTTTGTTCACAGACGGACGGACGGACAAACTCTCTCAAAAACATAACCTCCTTGGCGGAGGTAATTAAGAAGTTTGTCTTCATTAAACTGTGTTATCAGGCTGATATTAGGCTGATTATTAAAATATTTGAGATAGCCCAGAGGACACAGCATCTATTATTTTCAAAAACAAATTGAAAAGTGGACTCCTCAGATCACAGCACACTTCTCCACTCTGCAACAGCAATTTAACTCGCACTAGTAAATGCAGCAATGAACTGTGTTAACTATTGGCCCTTTTTTATTAGCCCTACTCTACTCTACTCAACTCTACCCGGCTCTACTCTAGTCGCCTTGTGCTGCTTTTCCATTAGCCCCAGTCGCCTGCCCAACGGGGTACAGTGTCGCTGTAAAGAGCTGAGCAGAACTGCAGTGATGTCATTTTGAGTGCGACACAACAATCTGTGGCTTTTTGTCACAAACCGAGTAAAAAAGGAAAGCAGGAGAAGGCTGCAGGTGGCAAGAAGAAATACCCCTTGAGAAGCACAGGAGAGTTTTGGAAGCTATACAACAGAATGAAGCCGAGGACGAGAGCAATCGAGCTTCAAAGAAAAGATGTATGAGGGTAAGCTAATGGTAGCTACCACTAGCGTGCGAGGTCATCGCGCTCATGACTCATTGATGACGACCTTGTTTGACCAATTAGTAGCCGGCAGTCGTCTTTTAGTATCGACTCAGCTCGCTGGGAACCAGAGCGGAGTAGGTACTAAAACTGGCTTGTTTTAGGAGGTACCAGGCTAGTGGAAACACGCTGCAAATCGAGTAGAGCCGAGTAGAGTAGGGCCAAGGCGTGCTAGTGGAAAATGGCCATAAGTAATTGACAAAGAGGTGATCCTCGCCTCATCCTTGCTTGTAAACAAATTTCAAAGTTTTTTCAAACATGCTGTTGACATTTAATTCCAGATGAGTGAATATTTGAAAAAACAATTAAGTTTATCAGCTTGAGTGAAAAAAATCTTGTTGTAGTCTGTTTTTATTTACATTTTACACAATGCCCAAACTTCACTGGATCTGAGGTTTGTATGAATAGTGGATAACATGTTTAAGAAAGACTGCTGAAACAGTCAGAGACACTGGTTTACAAACACTGGGTTCTTCACTGTTAGTCTTACATAATGACTTGAGCCATTGAGTTTAGTATCTTCTGAATTATCTTGAATTTAGTGATGACAGAAGCTTTACCTCTTCCTTTTACGTCTGTGAGAGTGGGAGCGTGAACGATGCCTGTCTTTGTGTCGGTGTTTCCTCTCCCGCTCTCTCTCACGGACTCTCTCTCCACCCTCTTCTCTGGAGCGAGACGAGCGGTGTCGTCTTGAACGGTGGGAGGACGAACTGCCTCCATCCCTGGAAAACAGTGAAAAAATGACCAGTGTTTACTGGATAGAGCTAATAGTCACAGATATACTGGATCATACATTTTTATATTCAATAAAATCAATGGTCACGGATGGATCTTTGACTCATTCATAAATCAAGCCCTCAAAGCCTATATACCTGTATCTGTCGGCACTTCGAGATCTTGACCTGAAAGGGAAACAAAAGACATTTTGGCTCATGTACAGCATTAAAACGTTCATTTAAAGGGGAGTGAAAATAAATCAGTTTCTTACCTTCTTCGCTCTCTGTCCCTTTCTCTCTCTCTGTCACGTTCCCACTCTCGCTCTCTTTCTCGCTCCCTTTCCCGCTCCCTCTCTACTTCCCACTGTCGCTCTCTTTCATTTTCTTTTTCCCGTTCCTCTCGTCGTCTCATTCGCATTCTATCTTGTTTTTCTACAACTGCTTTCTGGATTTGAAAAATAAAGAGAGAAAAGAATCAAAAATAAAAAAAAAACAGGCTCCTTCATGTTAAGTCAGTCTGAGTAAGTGAAATTGATAGAAATATTCTTCTTCTGATTAATAGCACCCTTTACCCTTAGCTTTTCAAGCTTTTCACGGATTTCGATGAAGCCCAGATGCAGTTTGCCACCAAAGTGATCAGCCAGGCGTCGGTCATTGTCGTGCAGACCCAAATAGGCAGAACACACTTCACAGACCCGTAGTTTTTGTTGCTGAAAACTTGAGGCTGGCATCGAGTTTCTGTACACATCCTGAGAGAACAGAAGGAAAGGTTATAAAAATTTGCTCAGGACAAAATGGTAAAAATGTATGCAAGGTTCAAATTAATTGTAATCTGTGGTTCAGAATTATTTTTAAAAATAGAAGTCTAGCTTCGTGTGAACTTCCTCCTCTGCTTCCCTTGGGCTTTGCACAGCTGAGTGATGGATAGACTGATTGGAATGAGCTGTTTTTGGATCATTTCCACAGCAGGTTGATTTTTCTCTCTATCCTGAACATACACACATCCAACCGAGCAGGTGTGCAGCAAAGGGTAGAGGGGACTGTCTGGCAGACTGAAGTGTTTCCGTCAGACTATAACTTGAAAAGACCCATCAAGCACAAAATCAAATTTGTTCTAGGTAACTATCCATATTTGTAATTTAATTAAAAATAATAATAATGAATTGACTTCTTTAGTACCAGCCCACCTAACAAAAATGCCCTACCCCATGCTTTTCTTACATCTGCCTTGTTACAAATAAGCATGCAAGACCAACAGCTTCAGCAGCAGAGCAGCAGACCGCACACACTGTTAACAGTAGAAATTAGGCAGGGAAAGGCTTTAATTCAGCTGAGATATGCCATCTCGTCAATATTTGTTTCGTAATGTTCACAGCGTGCATAATGAATCCTCAGCTGATGTTCTCTCTTTACAGAAGTGCCAAGAGCTGTGACAAACAAATAAAGCAACTTGTAGGATGAAGCCTAAAATATGACTGATGGATCCAGGCAATTTCAACACCTTTTGAACCATCATTATGTGACAACTACAAACAGCACAACTCTGAAATGACAGAGCTTTTGTGTGAGTTTACAGGATGCATTTCACAGTCAGATACTTTTATTACACAACAGAAGGCTTCATAGTCTAAGTATGTGGCCAAACAGAATTCAAGATGAATTGCTTAATTTAATTTAATTTCAGTTATGGATTCTTGTCTTTTTTTTGTTCCTCTTTTTACCATTTTCCTCTGAAACTAGCTGTGTTAATTAGACTTTGCAAGGCGTTATGAACAAGCATTAAATCATAATATGTTGCCCTGGGGGCCTTTTCAACTCTGATGTTGTTCTTTAACTTTTGGGCTGACCTCATTAAACTTTCCTTTTCCATCAGGCAATAGAGGCAGAGAGAGAGTGACATTTACACAGTATTCAGTACCAACAGAATGCATGTAATCTCAGAAATGATTCACTTTGTCAGTGCTGTTGTTACTGCATTTGTCTTGTGGCTTTATGGATGTAAAGATACTGTTACAGTTTTTTTTTTTTTAATTAAAGCCTTTTACTGATTCCCTCAGTTTTGGTTCATCAGTCTGTGCTCTCTTTCCCTCGTCTCACTGTGATCTCACTTGCAGGCCCTCCATATGACACTAAAAACAAATACTTAGTTTAATCAAGACACCACACATCATCACAAAAGGAACGCCATGCAGGTGAGAGCAGAGCTCAAATCTGTTGGATGAACTGATAAGAGCGTTGCATTTCTGACCTCAGCCTCCATTTTTAAGCCTCGGGTCTTCTCCACCATCTCCAGCACTTGCTGAGCTTCATCCACATTTCCTTCACCCCCAAGCTGCTCTGCCCGGGCCAGGAGCTTCCCGATCTCCTCGTTCAGCTCGTGCACACGTTCAGCCTTTTCATGGGCAGAGAGACAAAGACAAAAACAGTCAGTCAGCTCTCAGTTGCATGAGAAGACATTTTCATAGATCTATGCAAGCAAGTAACTTTAATCAATATGTTTCTTGAAATTAGGGAAAAGCTGTTTATAACAACATAACAGCATGAATAAGAACTCTCAAAATCAAATGTGAAGAAGGAGTTTGTCACCTTTGCAGCCACCTCAGCGCTGATCTCATCCTGCGTCTCTGCAAGTCTCTTCTTGGCCAGCTCGGTCCTGCGATCGCAGTCAGCAATGAAAGACTGCAGGTGTTCGGCAGCCTGTGAGAAAACAAGTCCATGAGCTTTTTCTGATTTAGCATGCACACACCAAATAAGGCCTCCAACAATGGATGATAAACTTTGTTACACCTAGAAAAAAAGGAAAACAAGACTCTTAATGTGGGCAGTCACACAGTCAGCTGGTGATGCAGAAAGCATCAGGACATCAGAGGAGGTGATAGCATGTGATGAATGTGCGTGACTGAAAAAAAAAAAGCTGTTCAGGGACTGACTCTTCAAAAATGATCACAAACAGGGCCATTAGTTAAGATTTTTAGGAATATTCTCTGTCTTGTCATCAGTTATGACATGTTTATGTAGGCCTATGTGGACGTTATCACTGCACTGATTCTGTTGAATAAAAAGCCTGAGGGATGTGGTACTGGTTTGGTGGAGTGGTGGAGCCATGTTTGTTTCATCCAGCCTGGGTTCCATTTTCGCCTGAGGCCTGTTTGCTGAGCGCCTTCCCCTGCTGCCTCGTCCCCCCTTACACAAGCCTACTCACTGTGTCTCTATTTTTTTAAAAAATGCAGAAAACACCTCTGCTTTTTCTGATTGTTGTCATCTCATGGAACTTTTAAGATTCTAAATAGTTTACTGAAATCCAACTCTCTGGTTTAACTTTGACATGACAGCAGCATTGTCAGTGTTGTAATAACAGACAGTGCAATGGAAGGTGTGGATACAGGGAGGCTATTAGTAATATTTAGAGAAGAAGTAAAGTCATAATCATTTCCACTGCTAGTTGATTAACTTGTGGCAATTATATTGTTTTATCTGCGTCCTGCTCTGAGGTAAACAAGAAATCGGAATTGTAGGCAGATTTTCAAGAAGACGTTTTTATTTTCAATAGGGGTGGGACAAAAAAATCGATATGGCGATTAAGGTCATCCTATCTCCTGTAATCTGATTATCGATAAGCGGGTGCCAAATATCGATATTTTAATCAATACAATACGGCGCTCTACATGCTGTATGTATCCCTATTTATCTTCCGGCACCACTACATGCTGACTCCTGAAGGGGGCGCTCCACACTTGTAAGAGTGAAACTTGAACGGAAATAATCAGCCCAAGAAGAGAAAGTTTGCGGAGTGGAAATGTTCACATCAGCCTGGGGAAATATATACTGAAGGATGCCCCAGCCACGTACAAATCGGAAGTGTGGCTACACTTCGGCTTCTACAGCATTGAAGGGACTGGTTAACTCGACAAAGACTATGCAGTATGCAAGAAATGTTGTACGAAAGTAAATACACGGGAAATACCACAAACATGCAGAGCCATTTGCAACGCCACTACCCGGACCTCCTGGCTGTGAGAGCAGCTCAAGCTAATGCTAGCGGTAAACAAGCAGCCATGAATGCCTTGTTTAATGCAAAGCTCCCCTTCTCCTCTCCAAGGGCTGTCAACATATCAAAGTCCATTGCTAAATTCATCTGCAAGGATCTGAAGGAAATGAAGGTTTCCGCCAAATGTTATATGTTATAAACTCTTGAACCAAGGTATGAAATACCGAGCCGAAAATATTTCACCGAAAAGGCGGTTCCAGCTCTCTACGATGAAACGAGAGGGAAGGTTGAGAATGAACTGTGGTCTGCCAAGAGGGTCGCGCTTCCGTGCGATGGATGGACTTCACGAGCCATGGAGTCATATGTGACAATAAGTGCCCATTTTGTTGACCACGAGTAGGATGAACTGAAATGCATTCAGGGTTGATGTTAAGCTAACTTCTAAGCACTAGTCCATGAACCATTTTGGAAAAGGGAAATTCATTTGTTCTTATGTTAACAAAAAGTAGGAAACAGTTCAATCTTGACATGTTGGATGTTTGTTTAAAGAAAGATAACGAACTATGTCTGTTTACATGAAATTTGAGCTTTACCAATATAAGCACAAAATGTGTCCATGTTTACATACAGCATGTGCCAAATTTTGCTAAACTGACACTAATTTACAACTGAAAAGAGAAATCCTGCACTTTACCTTTTTTGAGCCATATTGTTTTCTTCAGTTAGACATATATTGTGATGTATCGTTACTAGGCCTGTGCTCAAAATATCGATACGGCAAAATATTGTATCGAACTCCTTTGGGATACTTGTATCGATACAGATTCTACAGAATCGATACGGCCTAAATATTTTGACAGTTGTTGTAAATACACTTTGGCTAATGTTAACAGTGGCACAGTTCTGAATTTATGTCTCTCAAGTTGTAGAACCACTTAAAACTCATCCGTGTTCTTTTTCTTCTTATAAGAAAAAACTAAACTTGTCAAGAATTTTGCTTAAAGCATAGTCAATGTTCACAATTTACGTGTATCAGGATACGTATTGTATCGTGGCCTTAGTATCGGGATACGTATCGTATCGTGAAGTTGCTGGAAATACCCAGCCCTAATCGTTACATTATTTTTTAGCAATATATCGATTATCGCAAAATCGCTGTATTGTGACTATATCGTTATCATGGACCATGTATTGTGTATCCTATCGTATTGTGAGGGACCCCCTGATTCCCATCCCTAATTTTCAATGGCATTATGGTTTCTTATCTATTTTGTTGTAAACTTGATTGATTGTGTTCTACTAACACTGTGGTGGAGGCAGATAAATTTGTACCAGGCTTGAAATCAAAGAAAAATCTGCCCAGCATGCTTCCCCATCTAAAACTCTCATTTGATGTATTTATCCAAAACTGCACAGAATGTAACACGACACAACAAAACAAAACAGACAGTGCTTCAAAACAGTTTGGTCCAACATCCAAATGTCACTATTTCAATCTGACATTACAGGGCTCATTATTTAGGGCTCCCTCAAACAAGCTGAAAACAAATGTTTAGTCTGAAAGGCTTAGAGCTGGGAGTTAAGCTGCATGACTGTAATTCAGAGGAAAAGCAGTGTAACAAGCAGGTTTCAAACACACGTCTGGCTGAGGCGCTGTTCTTTATCCTCAGATTTTGGATCTCCTTGTCCCTAAAATATATGGTAACAACACACAAAATGCTCAAGAATTCAGTCAAAACTCTGTTTAAAACATGTCTGGGGCTTGATTTCAAACTCCAAGAAAGTGGCCAGCAGGAAATTCTTTTGGGTACCATGAACAGCCAGAGCATCAAGTTTAAGTTGAGATTCATGTTGGAGGATACAGCTTCAGATCTCTATCGTTATGCTTCATTAACACAGTTCTATCTGTACTGCTGTTGCAGTGTGATTAAAAAAAATGGCTTAAAGCAGCACAACGAAAGATTCCCGCTTGACCGGAGAGAGAACTCAACTACCCATGAGCTCTAGCGCGCGCATACTGTCGTAAGGATACAGATCTGCCGGTCACGTGCGTTTGTTTTGTAGGCAAACCACAGAAGCCAGGACTTCGCTCAAAAGTATTCCTCTGTCCTCAGTGGCTGTTTGCAGGATGGATAGCGACGACGTAATGTATTTATTTTTGACTAAATGACGATGTTAAAAATCGCTAAGTTCAACTTGGTTTTATCGCCGTGAAGTCGCCCCTGCCCCCGTCCTGTTGGAGCGATAAAGTGAATAAAAGTAAAGACAACGACGAGCTGTCGCTATCACACACTTAAAATAGGTCTAAACAAAACTACATACGGGTACGTTCTGGATTTGTTGTGCTGTACTTTATTCCTGTCAAGTTTTTTTGGGGAACTTCGTCATAAATTAGTTGGCCAACATACCTGATAGTAGTCGGACATCCCTCCTCGTCTTTTATTTCACGCCAGCAAGTGAACGCCGAACCGATGTTTATTCTGGTCCGAGCATTCAGCTTGTTTTTCTCTCGCTTTCTTTGTTTCGTATCCTCCGACAAAACTTTTCTCTTCCTTACGTTCTTTGCTGCCTCCGCCATGGTTACAGCTCCGTGATTGGCTTTCGCTGAGACTTCCGTGTTTTAAATGGATCGGGAATCGGGGGAAGTGACATATGCCGTGAAGCAGTCCAAACTTGTCGTTTTTTAGTGTGGCAGGGTTCCTACCATCCACCTCGAAGTTATATAGCGCCAGTGAAAGGGATACAGACCACTCCAGAGGTGTCATTCAACTCACTGTAAAGTGGTGGACCATCACAATGAATAAGGAAGGATTATATTATGTTTGAAAAACTACATAGTGTTGGCTTAACAACAGCTACACCTCATTATCCCACCTCTGTAACTTTTACGCCAACAACAAACACAACAGTGCTAAAAAAGTTTCTCCTTGAACAGTTTGCATGAGATGGGCCGTGTTTGCGGTTGTGTGTGTTTGTGTAACTCACATCAAGTTCAAAGAAGTACTCCTTCTCCTTAGAGGCGATCTCGTAGTCAGCTCTGAGGGCCAAGTCATGAACCTTCATACACTCGCCCAGGTCCATTCTCTGCAGGAATGAGACAGACGAACATGCTGTGTTTGTGTGTTAGAGTGACAAAATGATGCAGTGGTTTAACAAATAGTTATCTGTCTCTACACTGCAGAAGAACATTTTTGAGTATAATATTGAGTACCACAGATATTACATTATTGAAATCAAAGAGTCAGTTTTGTACACTGGCTCACTGCTTTCCAGCACCCAATAGTTCCAGAAAAGAGAGGACATTTCTGTGTTCAATATGCTGTTTTTTTTTTGGTCCTTGACTTTCACTTTGAATGACAGAAAAACACAACTGCTGGCCATCAGTTCTGTGCTTCACATGTTGGGTTTGCATCTGCTCTTATTTGAATATAGCTCTAAAGTTTGATAAGACAAAAAAAAAGTGCAAGTCAGTCTATTATCACCAGCAAGACTGGACAGAGTTTCATTACAGAAAAAACAGTTAATATTCTGTACTGCTTTTCAGCATGAGTACAGAAGCCCTCAGATGACAAACCCACCCTTTACTTTAGTCTGTTCTCCTGTGATTGAGTTAAAAGGCTGGCTACTTTTCACATCTTTAAACAAATGTAACTAAGTCTTTAGGTTATTTACATGTATTTTCTCAGAATAACAAATTAACTTTTAATGAGTGCAACACAGTATCTTTAATGACCCAGTCATAATAGAGTAAAAAAGAGATCAAGAGGTGGACAGAAATGTACGTTACCGTGGCTAAGACCAAGTAAAATGTACTGATGAATATCAACTTAGGGCTTCAATACATCTGACAGTTATCTCTGAATTCTACTTTCTGTCATTGCCTTCTGAATGTTTCTGTCCCCAGACAAAAATATCATTTTCTGGTTACAGCACAGCACTGTGTGTCTGCATTTGTGTGCATGCAAAACCTGTGCCGTGCTACACGCTCTCAGGTTCCCCCAAAACAGTATCATACTGAGAACTAACTCAAAATCACATCCTTGGGTGACCAAGGTGAACGTGCTGACTGCAGAGCTTGAGCAGCAATTATGCTTAAGATCACAGTGAAAAGGGCAGCAGTAACATGACGACACTCTATACAATAATGAACCATACTGTATGAACTGTAATTTTAAATCAATGTTTTGGAGTATACCCAAATCCAAAGGCAACTGTTCACATTTTATCCATGAGCACTGTGTGTGGGAAATACACTGATCAGGCATAACTTATGACCACTGACAGATGAGGTGACAACACTGGTTTTCGCTTTATCATGGCACCTGTTGGTGGAATATATTAGGAAGTAAGTGAACATTTTTACTTGATGTTGATGTGTACCACACACAAAAAAGGGCAAGACTTCAGATTTGAGGGAGTTTGACAAGGGCCAAAATGTGACAGCTAGACAACTATCAACTATCATTATCTCAGCACTTTGGATGGTGGAGGACTGGAGTCCCACTTGTGGGGGTGTTCCTGGTCTGCAGTAGTTGCAGTCACAATGTTATGCCTGACTGGTGAGAAAGTATCTCTGTGCTCTACCAGTAATACAGTACTTACAGTGCCTGACAGGATGTCATGAGGACACGAGTCCAAAAGATGACTTTTGCAGACTCGCTCATCTGTAAACTTGATTCTCTGCCTCATCGTATCTCCTTGAGAAAGAGAACAAAACAGATATTAAACAAACATCAAACTTTGAGGTATATTTGACGTCAACCCTGCAAAAACACTGATTCACTGAGATGTAACTTTGCAGTGAATGAGTCATTCATTAGTAACCTCATCAGAAGCTGCTGGAATAGATTCTGACAACAAAACATCAGATGACAACAAACTTACAAAAAAACACTACAACACTGGGAGGTCTTACATTTAACACGTTTTCGTTTGGGATTATCAGGGCAGCTTTTCTTGCCCTAGAGAGGATGATGAGGGACCCAGACAGATCCAACAGGTAGCTAGCCTGCTGGTTGCCCTCATGTTAGCTAGCTGTGTAGAGAAGCATGCCTCACTCCTGCTGTCTAACCTGGTTAGCTTGGAGGCTAATGCTAGCATCAACACAAACTCCTGTCCCGGATACAAGAAGACAACAGAGGCTCACCGTCTCTCCCCGTCCCCATGAGCTGGTCCAGCATAGCTCTCATCTGAGCCTGGGCCGACATGTCTCTTGTTGTGGCTGTCTCTGTGTGAGTCTCTCCTGTCCAGCCTCAGTCCCCCACACATGCAGCAGGCCTGCCCGGCTAGTCCACCTCCAGGAGCGACAACTTTTCCCACAAGGAGAGACAGTCCGGGTCCCACTCAACCAGCGAGCTCCCTTAATGGCAGTTTAATTGAGTTTGGTGTCCTTCTCAACACTTTAGACAGCTTGCACAGTGGACTTTCGGACGGCGGAGGACTTCGGCTCGGCTGTGCAGGTCTGTTTGAAAACTGCTGGGGTCTCTGCTTGTGTCGTATGACGAGTTAGGGAGGGCGGTGACTGAGGTGGAGAGGGCGCAGAAGCGGATAAAATTGTCCCCAAATCAAATTAACACCTTTCTTGTTACGCCGAGTCCTGTTGGATTTCTGACAAGTCCCGAACAGGTTGTTAAGTTTATTGAGTCCTTTCTTCCGTCTTTGCACTTCCCCTCCGTGCGCATGTTCTCTGTGCGCGCTCCCGTGCTTCGACTCGAGGAAGTGCTGCAGTTTGCGCGCGCTGGCGATTTGGTGACGTACAGCAACCCATCAACAGAGCCCCTCAAACATTTTTACGATAAAATTACTACAAAATTGACATAATTTCAAAGTTCTATTACACCAAAGCCCTTTTTTTAAAAATAAGTTTAATGGTCAACCCCACTTACACAATATTAAAAAAACCTTTAAATCATTCCCTCCAGTGTCCACTTGAGGCGAGGTGCAGGAACCCTGAAAATGTTATGATTCTGTTAAAACAAAATACTTTTCTGCGTAGAAAAATCATCAGTCCCTTGCTCAAAAGTAGCTACAGCTTAAAACTATAATGCATCTGTGCTATTATTTTAAAGAGCTCGATTTCTGTATTTTCTTGAGAATGTCAGGTTTTGGAAATAATGACATAATTGACATAGGGTAGCTGCACACCCACACTGAGCTGCTATCAGTCAGGTGTTTACTGATTTTTTTTTTTTATTTCAGTCCATGGTGGAATATGCAGCTCTCCCATCTATTTTATCAGTTAACAAAAAAATAAATAATAAGAGACATGACTAGAAATTAGCAGTGAAACATGAAGAGCAAAGCATTTTCATAATAACTTTTAATTGCTGGTGTATTTTAGTTTATTTGCAAGATATTCCAAATGTCAAGCCACTGTTAATGTTTCTGTAAAACTCCTCAGTGGTGTTACTGCATGCATACAAAAAAAAACAACTCAGTACTATCATGTTTAAGAATCCCAAGTCCATGCTCACACTCCAGTCTTCTCCCTTGGATCAAAAATGTGCCCACGAGAATAGATTAGTTGGTTAAATGTCTGTGTGTATGTATGTGTGTGTGCCTGTGTGAATGGTTGTATGTCTCTCCATGTCAGCTTTGTGATTGGGTCATGCCTTTCACCCAAAGCCAGTTGGTGGATTGACGGGTACATTTTGCTCAGTGCACTAAGGGGTAGTCCATTATTGACAGGGGCGTAGAATTGGGTAGGGATGTAAGGGACACGTCCCTATCAATATTATGCCACTACCGCATGGTCTCTAGCATAAAACACAAGCGTAGTAGATAACGTTATAACTAAAAATTGCTTATATTTAATGCCAAAGAGATAGCTAAAGAGGTTTTTTGTTTATTATCCATGTATTATTTGTGTATTAAAAGGCAGCAACCGTTTAAGACCAACAATAAAAGTTTGTGGGGAAAAAAACACAATAAAACCTCGAATTAATAACATGACTTTATACATTCATATTGTTGGGGAACACACTTATCGGTAGTCCTTTTTGGTTTTGGTTATATATTTATCAGACTATAACCATACCATAAAAATTTCTGATTGAACACAAACCGTCCCACTGTTCATGTGTCATGCATTTATTTCTGTCAAGGAACAGACAGCAGAGATTTAGAGTAGTTTTTTTTCTGAATATGATAGTTTGCTTGTTTGTTTGATTAGCTCTACATGACATTAAAAAACAGTCATAAATGCAATACACATCAACTTTCAGGGGTGCCATCCTGGTGTGATTTTACATCCCCACCAATGTCAAAATCAAACCTACGCCCTTGATTATTGACCTGTATATTGTATCGTCTTCATGTATGTAAAGTAAGAGTCTCACAAGTTACGATCTGGTTTGTGTTGCTTTACTTCTGTCCAATGCACTCCCCTCACATCACTTTACAGCAGCTGCAAATCACGGTCCACCCCCCAAGCCTGTGTTTATGACAGATACTGTTATCAGTACATATATGAGATACATTAGGGCTAAACATTGATTTTTAATATACAAATGTAAATGTTTACATCAGGAATTCTATTTGAAATGTCCCCTAATTTATTAGAATGCATTCACTCTTTTATTTTTTAAAACTTTAAAATGCAGAGTAAATATGATTTTGAATATAAACTAGAAAAAACGAGGATGTGGAAAGTACAGTTATTATACAAATAAGTGTAAGTGTTAAAGCACACTTATTCATTTCCATGCATTGTCACCATACAAAGGTTATTATAAAGGTTATTTTTTCAGCACATTATTTGTGCAGAAATCTGCTCAAAGGATCACACTATTTCCAACCAGATAAAAACTCAATCTGCTGTTTGCACATTGTTGTAGACCCCTCTTACACCTCTTAGACAGAAATGATGTTTATTGATAATAATGTCAAGATATTTTTGGGGGGGTCAACCGTAAAATCCAGTTCGTACATTGTTAGTTAGAAACACAGATGTGTCACACTGAAATCGAGATTAACAAGTGAAACGTAACAAACAAACAAAAATTCATGTTTCAGTAAAGTGCGAGACATTTTTTTTTCATTCCCTTCGGTTCCTCCCATAAAAAACGTCACACCCCTGCCTCCACAGAAACTGGAAAAATGGCGACCTTCCGGCACCTCCTGCGGTTCTCCGCGAAAAATATGGGGGTAATGGGTCGAAACAGCGGCTTGAAATCATCAAACATATCCAGGGCTACGCAGAGCCGGACCGCAGTATCAACGCCATCGGGGGCAATTCTACCAAAACCGGATAAAGTGAGTTTTTTGTCCTGCCGAGAGATAACCGATAGAAAATATGACCGACAGTGAAGGCGGGACCTAAGATTTGAGTGACACCCAATGTCACAAATCGAATGGTAGAACAGGAGCGGAAATCGTAAAACTAACCAATGAGAGTATGTTTACAGATGAGTACGGATACTTTGCGGAAGTGAACAGTTTGTGAATTCTGGGCATATTATTGATGCATGGAGGATTTTGGTTAATTAAAAGAAAAAACGTTCATGTAAGTGCTTTTCCCACGATAAAGCTTTAGTCTGGGGCAAATTTTCTGTCCTTGATAATCTTTTGATACATTTTTGTCGAGATGATAAAGGTAAAAGGTAATGCATATCAGGCCTACAGCCCGTCTTATGTCGAGTCTGTGATGATGTACATCGGAAATGTTGACATCTCAAGCAGCGCAGCGTTCAGAGAAATGTATGATGTGATGACTATGTGTCTGTATACATTATAAACAGGTTATATGTCACTGCATCCTTTCTCCCACTGCATAAAAGAGTGTATAAAAAACATTAAAATTCACGGCCGTTTGCTATCAATAAAAAAGACAAACTAATGGCAGCAGATATCACAAAATAAGCAAATTTCGTCCTCAGTCTGCTCCATTTTAAGATCTGCTTTACAAACGAAATTGTGATTTTTGTCTTTCATTGTAAGACAAGACAACACTTTTATAGACTAGTAGCTTTGTGAAGTTTCTTCTTGTTTTGCAGTTTTCTTATTGTGGAGAGAATTCAGCATTCAGCACCTTCTCTCTTTGCTGCATGTCCTTCACCCTAACTGGGCCAGTCCATTGTTAGCCAGGGCCAACGTGAGCCACCTAAGATCTGACGAGCCACCCCCAAAAACCTACATTTCATTTCATTTATGGAAATTTGTAGGTCTTCAAAGCTTTTATTTGCTTAGCATGGAACAGTCATTCCAGCCCCAAGCTTTTCAAGGTTGATCTGCATGATGATAGATGAAATCGGCTGCTTTGCAAGGTGGACAACAAGCAAAGGACTTTATGGGTCATTTAACCTTCCCTGACAAAATTCTCAATCTTTAAGTGATAATAAACTGTAAGGGTCTACATACATGCTTCTGTAAAATTACCTTTTCTGTTTTCCAAGCATATGGAGGACAGAGTGTTTTGTGACACATTTACACCGACTTTTTAGACTTATAGTTAAAAGCCTAGTTTCTTAGATACCATCTAGACCACGGTTTCCTAGGCTTTTTACCTGTGACCCTGAAAAAAACATTTTCAGGGACTCGGGACCTTTGTTGTGTCTGTCTTAAATAGGCAGCAGATCCAGGCCCAATTTTATTTATTTTATTTTATTTAACCTTTATTTAACCCAGAAAACACATGCAGTCATTAAACACATAAAACAAGAATTCAATACATTAAGAATTTAGTTTGTGGAAAGCATCTTGAAAACCCCTTAGAGAGTCCTGCAACTTCCAGGGATGTCCAGACCCCCACTTTGGGAAACACTGATAGGCTAATACCATTGAAATTCTTAAAACTGTTAACATCCATGCAAAATGCTTTATCAAGTCTACAGTGGACACGTTTTGGCTCTGTTACGCTCAGAGTCTCAGTGTCCTCTGGATTCAGCTGTGTTGCGGCTGCCTGAGATGATCCCCTGCCATTTTAGGCAATATGCACGAACCCCTGTGAGCTAAGCTTCTTTTCTTTACTCCACTATATTAAGTTTGGAGATTAGATTTTAGTATTTAGCTTTTGGAGAAACAGCTGCCCATGATCACAAATCTGGACCAAGGTATCCAGGGGCAAATTGAAGTGGGAATGAAAGTAGCTAGCTGTCTCAGCCTTTCATCTGGGTAAATATGCTTAATTGTTCGTCTGTCTTTTTCCAGACACCCTTTGGCCTGATCCGCATGACAGTGGTGGTGGTGCCTTTTTTGTATGTGGGAACTCTTATCAGTAAGAACTTTGCAGCTCTCCTGGAGGAGCATGACATTTTTGTCCCTGAGGATGATGACGATGATGACTGAACTACCTTCTGCAGATAAATTGTAAAGGTAAAGTGTTCATTTTCCACCCCTTGTGTTGTCTATGAACATACTTTTAAGTAGACATTTTCTATCCTATCAGTGTGTGAGTGTGTCTGCTACATATGAAATAATGTTTGTGGCACATTTGTTATGTTGTTAATGTTAACTGTTCTGTTTGTTAAATTACACCCACAGGGGGCTTTGCAATATGGACTGAGCAGCGTACTACCACGAAAAAGGAAGATGGGAGAAACATGACTACTTCCAAATATATTCATATCGGGTTTCTTCCTCTCTATTTAGCTGTTTGTTTACACTCATATCATTTGTTTAAAATATCATGTGAAGCTATCAAAATGTCTTCGCTCTTGTTTGCATGTTTGTGTTTGTCAACTGAATAAAGTAAGTCGATAACACATGAGAAACACTTGTCATGGTTTAATTTTAACCTTCCTTTATTATTACAGTCTCCATGAACACAACTTCATTATTCTTCTGTCCCTTTTTGGTCACATTCAGACAGACAGCATTCACTTTTATTGCACTGTGATCTAGTTGTTAATTTGCTTGATGTCTTTGGTCAGTTCTGAGAGTTGTCCTCAGTGGTCAGTTGTGTCTTCCTCCCTCCTGAAGTGCAGCATTAGCCAGCCTCAAATGTTCGCTAAGTGTGCCCATCTCTAACTGACTTCGACCCTTCAGTTCACTCAGCTCCACGTAGGCTGCCTTATATCGCTCAATAGCTGCATCTTTGTCCTGGGAAAAGAGAGTTTGAGCAAAAAAAGAAGGCAAAGAAGCAGAGACTGCATTGTTTAACCTAATGTCATTAATGCCGTATTATAACATAGAGTAAGCTGTTCTTTATGATGGTTAGGTGACAGAACTTACCTTAGTAAGGGACTGAACTTCATTCTGTAGGCAGCTGATTTCTTTTTTCAGAGATTGCAGCTCATTTTCTTTTGCTCTGAGTAAGACCTGAAAGACAGCATGCAAGAGCATTCACTGACAAGGGCATTGCACATGAATGAAAGTCACCATGTGTGTGGTGTTGACACAGTATCAGAGTTTTTGACTTTGATATAATTCTAGTAAAAACCACATTATTGATACCTGCACAAATATCACAACAACAAAAGTACGAGTCTCAGGGACTGAACATTGGTTTATTTCTTGTTTTCTTGTTTAATAACAGAAAAAAAACCCACATTAATAAACTTGAACCTTTCCAAATAATACAAATAAGTCTGCATGAGCTTACTTGCAATTCCTCATGGATTTACTCCTTTTCTGCAGGAAATGTAATACATTCACATGGGGAAATAAGATTTTGCTCCGTTCTTTTCTGAATTAAATTGATACACTCACAATTATTGGAAACATAGAAAAAACCTCATTATGCTGCTAAACAATGACAGAAATTACTAGGATTATGGCATTTTTCTGTTTTTCATGAACACTAACTCACAGTTAATCATCTTCTGAATTGAAAAACAATCATGTTCATAAGAATGCTCTTCTACACTACTAATGCACCTTTCTCAGGACAGATTCAGTTTTTTTTTTAAGCTTTGGCAGTTTTTGATATTATGTACCTCTGAAGAAACACATTGTATCATTTGCAAACAGAAAGTCTTAAAAAAGTGTCACAACCGTTTGACATCACAGCAAAGCACAGAAAGCTGTCAAAATTTTCATGCGTAGGACTGGGTACGTTAGGAAATTGGGTATATTTTTCTCTCATTTTCCATGTTACAGAGTTCCTATTCTTTTAAAAACTGAATTCATTTTTTGGTATTTATTATGACCCCAAAATGTTTTTTTTTTTAAAGACAGAGCAAACTGGTATTGCAATGTAGCTGTTTTTTTCTAATATACGGCCACACTCTGATTTGTTCTACCGGGATAACTGACATAACAAGCCAGGGGTCAAAAATGGTTTTAAGGGTTGAATATCAAGTAGCATTACTCTCAATGGAGTGGAAGACAGGTTTTCCGAAGCAGCCCTTAAAACCCTCCCAAAAAGATTTGATTATAAGTAGTTGATTTGCTGATATCAGTTTGGACTTGTAAAAATTAAAACATAGCCTTTTAATACTTTTTCTGGCCTTGAATTTCAAAAATCGAAATGGAGACCTTCATAGGACATGCAGATCCTGTCTTATCACTTCAGCTACATTAGATATTCAAATAGATTTTTTTTGGCCAGAAACTAAAGAACATTTTCTTAAATTGCAGCAGGTTAAAAAAATTGGGCAACTCAGGATTTTCTGCCACAATAGAAATACTTAAAACTGTTTCTGTGCTTTTTTTGTCCGTGTTTGACAGTCAAGAGATTTGCTATGAGAATTTAGAGAATTGCAAAGAGCAGGTGGATGAAGACATGAGAAAGTGGAAACAGCCTTGATAACCTTGAGCTTGAAGAACTCTACCCATCAGGGCTCCCATGGAGCCTTAAATGTCTTATAAAAACTTGAATTAAAGTCTAAAATGTTTTTTAACCTCTAAAAAGTCTTAATTCTAATTTTTGGTACGCTGATTGAGGCTGTCTTTAACAAATTGGTGATGGGCTATATTTGGGGCTGCTTCAGAGAACAGCCTGAAAAATGTGAGATTTACGTGCTGTTTACACAGTAAACATTGAAAAGTCTACATTTGCTACTCACTCATGCATGCATCACTTCCCCTCTTGGATAGAAATGCAACTTGACATTCTGCCACTTCATTTTTGTGCAGCACCATTTTTTCCATTTAAAAGTAATGATTTACCACGACAAAACAACATTTTAGCCCAAAACATTAAGAAATTGTTGATTAGTTTGATCTACTGTTATTCATTTTCTCAGAGTAGGTCTTTAAAAGTCGTACATTTACTAACTAATAATGTGCAGGAGCCTCTGACTGGTAACATTTTCCCTACATGTGCTGCTGGCTTTGTGTGGTGAACTTTGTTGTCTGTAGGGGGCAGTATGAGCTCTACCAGATCATATCTGACTATTGGAGCTGAACCTAAATGAGGCCACAGGAAATGATAAAAACAGACAACGAGACAACAGGGGACCATAACTTAAGAACATAATGATTAGATGTCTGCACTTTGTTTCATTAAAGGGGTTTCAAACTCCCTCTGCACATGCATCAAATGATAAATGGTTCTGCTTCCCCATGTTGACAGTGATGCCAGAATTTGTCTCTCCAGCCACAGTTCATGATTCTGAAGCAGAATACAAGGATGGACCATAAGAGGTGAGAAAGATGCACATGCAATTTTATTTTGTGATGATTGTCAACGATCTGATTTAGCAAAACAAACAAACAAACAAACATAAAAAACAACTTATTGCTAAAAGTACCTCTACTTCTGATCCAGAGTGCAAAGCGTTGCCTCGAGATGAATCCAACCTCTGTCCTGTAATGAAGTAACGCATGCGACTGACCTCCTCTGCTAGTTTGGCCTTGAGCTCCTGGAAGAAAAGAAATATTAACTCATGTCTCGAGAAATTATCAAGCAGTAATCGGGAAAGCAGTTTTGTTGTTCCTCAAAAAGGTGATATGTAAAAAACCCTCCTGTCTACCATTTAAAAGTTACACATAGCACACTGGATACCAAAGGTGGAGGAATCCGAAAAAGCAGCAAAATGATAATAGTTTGATATTGTTTTTTTTTAATTTACCCTGTCTCCAAAATGTTACTCAGAATAAATGTATTTTTCCTGTTCATATTTGCCAATGATTTCTCTGTTATGGCTCCCAGACACTAAGAAAGTGTGACAATTTGCCAGGAAAAATGTCAGAACTACAAATTTTAAGGCCTGGCCTGTAATTAAATGTTTATTATAAGAAATTTAATGTTTCTTTTCTTTAAGAGCCAAATGGTCAAGAATCACAGGTCTAAGTGGGCCTATTTTGACCTTCATAGTCTAAGAGTGATTACTCTGATGTAGACTCAAGAGCAGTGGTACTCAGATATTGTGGTGGGACACACCGGTGTGCCTTGGAATTTTGTCATTAATATGAATTATAATCATAAACAACTAGTGAATTAGTTTTCAATTTATTTCAGTGGAATACTGCTTTGTCACCTCCGCAAAGAAAGTTATGTTTTTGCTGGTGTATGTTTTTTTTTTTTTTTGTTCTCAAGTTTAAGCAAAAACTACTGGACAGACTTATCTGTAATTTTCAGAAGATGTTGGTAATTGCCAGACTTTAAAATGCGTAGATTTTGGTGGTGATTCAGATAACCGGCATTAGCAAATGTTTGTTTTTGCTCAATAACTGTCTCACTTATAATGATAATTGACATGATCCCGAGTGCTAGGTGTGGGTTTTGGGTCAAGGAATCACATTATGATGGTAACTTTATCATGGAACTATTGCTAATAGATTTAACAGCAATATGTGAGCTACCTTGGCAGAGGTTTGCCCTCTCTGAGTGCTTCCTAGTTTTACTTACAAAGCTCTTGCTGATAGGTATAGTGTACATATGTACGTGAGATTGCAGATGTATGTGTTTAAGTATGGGTTTGTACGTGCCTATGTATACAGGTTAAAGTATATGTAAATGTATTTAGAATTCTTCACATGCTATTTTTCAATCATTAATTCTTTTGAAAATGAAATAAGGAAAAAATACAATATTTCCTTTTGGATAAAACCGTAATTGAATTATAATTGTATGAACATTGCAATAAAGTTACAAAGCTCTTACTGTTTCATTTAACAGTCAGGGGAGTGAATTAGTACCTCTTGGTCTCCCTCCCATGTCCCCTAATTAAAAGAAACAGTGACCTTAAGGGTATAAATATGTGCATAAAAATGCTGAAAATGCTAACATTCAAAGCTAAAATGGATTGAACATCATCACTGACAGATAAGAACGCTGAAGTGTGTGCTTAAGACTTCCTCTTGCATAGATGTGAATGCGGTGTGCCTTAGGTTAAATAGTTTGCTGGTCTAGTTTTAGAAAGTTTAAAAGGTGAAGTTTAAATTTCAAATTCTGAAAAGATGTACATTTTTTTAAATAAATCATGTGCCCCATGGATTATTGGTAGAAAAGTAACCTTAAGAATAGAAAATTGCTCATCCCCAGAAGGACCCAAGGGAAAGGTCATGATCTTGGAATTTTACTGCTATATAAGAATTGCAAAGTAAATAAAAAGGATGAATACATGTCCCCTGAAGGATTCATAGTGCTTTTGCCTCAGACACACATTCATGACCAATTGACAGCAGCTTTCTGACCCATCTTTAGGTCATAATCACCACTTGAGGGGCACTAGACTACAGCAATTATTCTCAGTGTTGCTTCATTGTGTCTTCATTAATTAAAGTCCAGAAAAGGGGCAGAACTTCATGTCAATAATTTAATCCTTTTACAAAATGGTCCTGTATTGGGTGAAATCAATAGCAAGGCCTGTGTATTAACCTGGTTCTCTCTCCTGAGCTGCTCCAGCTCTCTGTCCTTGTGAGAGAGCTCAGTCTCTCGGCCCTTGTTGCTGTGCTCTGTGCGGCTCAGCTGCAGGCACGTCTGAGAGTACTGCTCTGACAGCGTGTCTAGCTCACTGTGCAGGACATCCGCCTGGTGCCTGACATGCAAAAACACACCAATTATAAAGTACAGTATAATGCAGTATCATGGTGGAGAGCAGAACATCTTAAGCCTGCGAGACAGTTAGACACAGAGTGAGGTTAATAAACTTACGTAAAGCTTTTGGATGAAGTTTCCTCATGTGTAGCTCCTCTCACCAGCCTGCCTGCCTTCCTCAGCTCTCTCTCCAGCTCTGCTCTGTGAGAAGCTTTTAATGCCTCCAGAGCTTTAAGAACAACACAATCACTGACGACCACACATTATGCAAAAAGGAAACTTTAACAGTCAAACTAAATGACAAACTTTACTCCTTACCTTTGGAGGCAGCCTGCCTCTCCTCCTGCAGCATCCTGTCTCGCTGCTCCTCAAGTGCCTTAATCTCATTAGAGTGTTTCTCCTGTAACTCCTGCAGTGCTTTCCGATGGGCTACTTCCATAGCTTCTAGTTTGGCTCTACAGGGGGCTCTGGGGCCACAAGGGCTCTCCACTTCAATCCCCAGGGCTGCACGCTCCCTTTTTATGCTCTCCACCTGCTTACGAAGAGAAAGGGCCTGTGGATGGATTTCAAGAGAAGGTATGACAAAAAAATAAGATGAGATTTGGATTAGAAATGTGTCTCGCATTTATTTACAAGGGTGTCCAAGCCTGTGGTATTTTTATTACTGGGCCAAGAGCAAACAAAAAAAAACCAAGTGAAGTAAAGTTTACATTTAAATGTGAAATTCATGCTTGACTGCACAGTACCACATAGTTTCCCAGAAGGGAAATTTTGGAGCCCATTGATTGGTGGCAGCACAAACTGCACTCAGTTACCCCACTACTTACTCCATCTTAAGGTCAAATTTAGGAGGCATTCATAGATCATCCTCATGCACCACTTTCAAAAATAACTGAGGCAGCTTTGTGCAATTTGCACTTGTGTCTGAATAAGGGGATGAGCCTTCAGTGTTGTGAGCAGCAGGGCCCAAACTAGACTCTTTGATATCTTAGTAATAATTGGCTTGCACTATCAAGCCATGAATGGAAAGCTTTTATGTAGGCTGCTCTTGAAGCACATTGAATCACCAAGAGTATAGCAACCAACATAAGATTGCTTTGACTGACTTTATGCACTTATTATGATGTACATCAAAATTGACAAGTCATCTTTAGTTACCGTTTATACACCATGAGGGAAAAAAAAATCAGATGGCACTATCGTTAAGGTAAATTGTTCTTGTCAATCAACAAAAAAAAAACTCAAGATGGGGTTGGAAGAGCAGATCTTATGGAGTATCAAAAATGCCAAAATATGGGCATAAACACAGTTTAGTTGGTGTCTAATAAGCATTTCTTTCACACGACGTATAGGTGTTCTTGTGTGTCTCTCTCTCTTGTTGTGCTCCTGCTCTCCCGGGAAAACAAATCATTCATCCACCCTATCTCTCCTGACCATCAGAATGCATGTCACAAAAGTCAAACAACTATCTTAAACTATATAAAAGCATTTCATTGATACAGAAATATCACATTTAATAGTGTTTCCACAGTGGTTGGTCAGGTCCCACAAATGTGTAGCAAAGCTGTTTTTGAAGAGTTGCAGATGTTTGCCTAAACAGAGCACTCTGGCAGAGAGTCTAATATCTGCAGGAGCCCAAACAGACATCCAAATTTTCTGATTTAGTCTGATTAAATTTTGGTAGTTTTCTCAGGATTTTATCTTAATTTTTGTTATCTTGGGATAATTAAGATGGTTATTCTCTAAATACGTTTTTAATTTCTCAACTTCTCTTGACTAGAGAACATTTAAAGAGGGTAAATAGTGATGAAAATAAAATTTGCACTCTTGAGGCTTCAGTATTTATGCACATTTACACATACTTGTTATGTTCTGCAGTCAGGTAGTATCCAATCTGAGGTCTAAACTGCAGCACATTTCAATAAATTCGAGTGAAGGGAGATTTTCTAAATTTTTGATCATTGTTTTTATTAGAGAAGTGGTGATGGGTCCGGAAGCTAGACCAGCTAAGAACTGCTGCCACACAATAACTCTGGTAATATCAGACTGAATCTGTAAAATGCCTTGAACATTATGACAATAACAAAGTAAATAACTGAATGTTAAATTACCAGACCACACAGAACTATATATATAACACAAATGTTAGTTTAGAGTGACTGTGTTGATTCTTACCTCCTTTTTAAGTGCTTCAGCTTTATGTGTTTGAATGTTTGGGTCTTCATCCACAGATGAGCTTGACATGCCATTTTCTGATACAGTGAGTGGTTTGGCCTCCTCTGGGCTCGATTGATCAGTCTGGGAGTTGCTGGTATATTGTGATTCCTGCGGTGAGCTTGATTGATAGGTCTGGGCTCCAATGAGAGACTGCGGGCTCATGTCCCTGAATGACAGCGTCTCAAACTCCACCCACTTCCTGCTGACCTCTGAGTCTATGTTGTCAATGACAGGCACAGGTACACTCCCTCTTTTCAGCTCCATGGAGTCCCACCTGCTGCCCATCTCGCTGTAAGGGAACCCCTCCTCAAACCACTTATTCCTCTCCTCCAGTCGTTTGGCTTGTTCACGGTCCCAGCCCTCCCCCTCCTCTCTTTGACTGGCTGGAGATAAATCTGCGTCGGGGTCCCCGTCTGCCTCTTGATGTTGCTGGTGGTTGGCCTGATGGGAGTGTGCAGCTGTGGTGGTGGAGGTGGAGGAGGTGGTAGGCTCATAGCCAGAGTCCTGGCAGGTGAATCGAGCTGGGGGTTGGCATGGTGACGGTCTCCGGTAGAGGGGGTTCTCTTTCTCACTGCCGGTACCTGATTGGCTGAGGTCAGAATGAGGGAGAAACAGCAGGGTCAGGTTTCACATCAGACGAAAGATGATAGAGGGGGTTTGTTAAAGATAGACCACCCAATCACACAGCCTGCATTTCATCAAGGTGTGCAGGAATTTTCAGGTCAGTGCACAGCCTTTTTCTTTTTTTGTGTGTTAAATTTAGTGTTTTGGCATTATTTACTAAACTGAGGAAATCCCCCCAAAAAGGATATCTTGTGTGTTAAATTTTACAATACTAGTAACAAGAATGAAAAATGATTGATAAAGTTAGCTAATGTCAGTGTATTGAGAAGCAAAGGAGAGTACAAACTAAATTTTCACCATGTATCTTTAACACCTAATCTTAAATACTCCGAGGTTATTTTAAATCATTCACATCAAATGTTGAGTTTTTTACAAATACAATATGGAACAAACAACTGGTTGACTCATCAGACTCAAGCTGTTTTCTCTTTGCCCAGCACAGTACTTCCTTAGATTAAAATGCATTTTAATCTTTTTACTTTTGTGTGGACTCATATACTGTGACTCTTACTTGCAAATGTCTTAAATTTGATCAAAGTAAATGTGTAGCAGTATGTTTACTTTAATATAAAAGAAGTAACCAATTTTAATATTTAGGAAGACTAGTGTAATGGTGATGACTATAACATAATGAAAACATTTTTGAAATCAAAACTAAAATGAAAGTAAGGCTGTCTCCTAATTTTTTGATTAAAAAAATATAAATTATGTCAGTCTTCTGCTTGCAGACTGCAGCAGATTTGTAGAAATTTGAGCTGACTTAAAGTTTATTGTAATGCAATTTTGGGATTAAAGCTAAGTCTTGCAAAACTGTTCATACTGTGAAGTTCCTCATTAAATCAAGTTCCGAGTTCTAAGCTAAAACCAAATCACACATGTGTAAATGTCTGTCTTAATGGGCTTGATTGCACAGTGAAACGTGCAAAAGGGGCTCACTTAAGAGAAGTAAAGAAAAGTCTAATCTAATTTTCATTTAAAAAAAAACCACTACATGCCTTTCTCTTAAATTGGTGTAAAGATGGGGTGGTGGGCCACAACACTACCCCAACTAAATAGCTGGAAAACTTATTTTTTTGGATGTATTTTTCTGCAAACGTTGTTGATCACAATAAGTAACACTATTCCAGGTCTTTTACTCTTAATAGATAAAGATGGCAGACTAATTGTTCTACATTTACTGGACCATAATGAATACTTTCCTAAACCCCGTGGCCTGATAAAGAGATCTCAGACTTACTATGTGCTGTTCTGGATCGCCTGCTTTAGTAACTTCACCCAGTTTCTCCGTATTCTGGACGTTACAGCGGAGAGAGTGAACACTGCTCTCTTTGTCTGGAGGAGATCAAACAGCAGAAAAAAGACACACAGACACACATACAAACACACAGCAACACACTTTTAAACAGGAAACAGCTCAGCATGTCAGTGATGTGAAAAAAACACTAGTAAGTTTAGCTGGTTAACATACTGCAGGGGAAGCTTTAATGGTTTTAGTAAGCTTATCATTACCACCATTGTTCAAGCAGATCCAAAAAAAGAGTTAAGAAGTTTATTTTTATTGTATTTTGAAGGTCATTAAATGTCTATAAGGGTCTCTTTTTTCTTATCAATAGTCTTAGACTTTGATGGCACTTTGACTGACACCACTCTGAATATTTCATTAAAGCCGCACAGAGGCACAAACTGGCAGAGTAACTTGAAAGTTTCTTTTTAAAAGTAGGATTCACCTAAAACTTTTAAAGCACGTAGAATTCTTACCCTCTGGGCACATGTCACAGTCTCTTATCAGTCTGTATATGTTTAGCTTTATTTACTGATGATGAAAAATTTGACAAACAACTGGATCACAAATTAGATATTTAAATACAAAACAATTCAAGTATGAATTTGTTTGACTTAATACATTCAAGAACACACTTGAAAAATTGACAAGAGACCATGTCTATAAATTATATGAACTACTCAACAAGAGGGGAAAAATACAATTTCCCCTCAGCAACTAATTTTTCTAAATTGTAAAGGAAGTGTTAAAATAGGATGTGAGATGCCTAGGGAGAGGCAACTTTGTTTACCAAGAGGGTCACACCAATCCTGCTCTCACTGCTTGAGGCAATTTTGATAAAAATGACAGGATACTCTTAAATAAAAACGTATTACTTAACAAAAATAGCAAATATAGAGTTTTGTTCTATTTTTTTCTATTCTATTCTGTTATTTCTCATTTCTGATTACCGCATTCATGTTTTATCTATAAGTAAGTAAGCTGACATGTGACAAAAAACTAAGCCAATCATTTATGTTATTGTAATTGCAATGAAACCTGTGTTGTGTGGTTATCAAAGTGCAAACATTTAACTAAATAATACCTTTTTCCAAATATATTTACTGACCCTTCATATAATTCTTCATAAATGTTTTAAAGAAACATCAAAGAGATTCAACAAAACACACTGTTGAGCCAAGCTTTTATTTTATATTCCAACTTGTGCATGGCGTCGTATTGGTGTACCAGCTTGGGTTGAATCTGGTAGATTTTGTGATGTGTGCCTCATACTGAAAACTTCTCAGTACTTAAAAATTGCTTACATCCAGTTACCCACCCCATATCTGTTTAGTAATTTATCATTATTATTATCATATTTAAGGGTTAGCTTGTTCCTGCAACAAGTTCTGACTTTAACTGTAGCCCGCTACGTACAAGAGAGGGGGCAATGGGTAAAAGTGCCATGAGGGGTATCAGACGGTCCATTTGCACAACACAATAGGACAAACAGGAGCACAGCAAATACCCACTTGGATTTGGAGCCCGTAGTTTTTATCAACATCACAGTCTGAAACGTCCAGACACGACTTTAAGTCAATTTCTCCATCCAAATCATCTGACTGTAGCAAAAACACAGAGCTTGAATAAAATGCAAAACAATGACAGGGGAACCTTTAAAAAAGTTAGTTTCTCAAACTCAGCCTACCTCTTCAGCCTCTGAGTCCCTGTAGTACTTCAGTGAAGTGTCACCCAGAACAAACCAGTGTTTCCTCCACTGACAAACACAAAGACACCACAGGAAAACATTACAATACTTCCATTTTATTAGCATAATCTGCTTTTAAGGTGAATTTAGGGTGAGTGGGAAATGACTTTAATTGGGCAATAAAACAAAAACTTTTGCTTTGGCTACGGATAAATGACAATAACATTTTTCTGAGCTCAACCGTACATACCATTTGATAAAAACTATGAGTGATTCACTTGTGTCATTACAAAGGTGGTAGAGGCAAGCTGTAAATAAATATCCTTGAACATAAAATGCAAACATCAAGGCTACTGCAATGAAACATTAAAAATGTCTATTTTATTTTTTTATAGATGGAATTAAATCTTGTTTGTGCTTTCTCATCTCTGACAGACAGCACAATTTTGTAAACCTCACATACAGAGGTGTAAGAAAAAAAATCTTACGCTTGCTATAGAAAACTTTTGTGCATGCCCTACATGCTTAACATAACTGCTTTTGAACTCTGGATGTAACGGGATAAACTACAAAAGTCTAGATGAACAGACTGTTTTTTGGTCTTTGCACTTTGCATGCTGCTGTAGCTTGCAAAGTGCTCAGTAAATCTTTGTTCCATTATCACATTTTACTGTGCTTACTCATATACATTATTTATACTGTGGTGATCCAAAAAATATTTCCAATATTGGTGTTATTTATATCTCTGTTGGTTCTTTAATTTGTTTCTATATTGATATTTTAATGCAGTGGTGTCAAACCCAATCACGGGAAGGGGCCAAATCTAAAACATGGTCTAAGACGTGGGCCAAACTGGGTCAGCATTTGTTGAACAGTCTAAACTGGCCATGTTTTGATGAGCAATATGAATCAAACAGCATAATTGCTTTCAGAGAATTCACTGTAAAAAAGCACTGACCAATGCATTCATCCACCGATCACTAATCAATATCATATTAGGCAATGGGAGCAGGGTTTGGTGCACAGGTCTTGACCTACATTGCATCTGTTGTAGTGCACTGGGAGATTTGTTGTATGAAAGGTGGTAGTGCTATTTAACAAAGGGCCATTAATAACATGTAAATGATCTCCTGTATATACTTATATCACAAGTACAGTTTGGATTACATTAAAAAATATGACTGCTGCAGGCTCAATGAATGATTACATTTTGGGTCCCTAACAACCCAAACACCATTAAAAAAACTGTCTACTTCCTTTTTCATAATTACAGCATGTTTCTGCACAGACCGTCAGTCTGATGTCAGCCTACTTTACGCTGTTTTGTCTGCCAGATTGTCAAGCTGTGGTTACAACAGGAAATATAAAAAACAAGTTTAAATAACTTCATCAAAACGTTGACTGATCAAACAATCTCAAAGTTTCTTTTTACCTTGCCATGTTCATCCAGTCTTGACATCCACCCCTTCAGAGACAGAACTGAAATGAAATGACAAAGATGAAGCTGCTTGAAAGCATCCTGTCACAGATTCTGTCTCGCACTTCAGGGTGAAACAAGAGGAAACGGAAACTGTGAGAGGCAGACCTTGTATGTCTACTGAATAATCTACATCATTCTAAAGTACAGAATGGACCCTGAAACATGACAGCACACAATGGAAACAAAAATGAGGATGAAGGGTAGTTTTTGCAAAGCATGACTCCATTGTTAAACAGTGTGAAATAGGAAGTGAAAGAGGAAGTGGTGATGTATAGTTATGCTCTCTGAACAGAAAACAGATAGTATCAAGGCATTTTTGCAGAGAAAAAAAAACTTACCAGCATAATGTCCAGTTTGTAACATTTGGGGGAGAGAAAAAATCCACATGAAGAGAAGAAACATTTGATGTGACGTGAGGAGTATCAAAAACGGAAAAGCACAGGCAAATATTAAAAAGTCTTAACTGGAGATGGTGATTAAATTGACATAGTCTGAAGTTGAATGTCTAGTTGTGAGGATCACCATTTCTCTGTTATTAATTTCAAAGTGTAGGCATGATACTGCTGAATAAACTGACCTGAACAACCCCGAATCTAAAAATAAAGTTGATAAATCACATAAACATGCTTCTCTGACAAAGTGCTAACTCTGAGTTTAATTTCTGCAAGGTGCTTCAGCAGATGTCACCATGAGTTTAAGAGCCATAATAAATATCAGAGGCCTTATTTAGAATGACCCACTTTCTCAAGTCATGTGATTTAAACAGATGCAGAAAGTCATGAGACCATGCTCACCTGTGTCTGCTTTTCTTCAGCATGAGCTTGCTCTGCTGACTTTACATATCTGTGTTTTCCACTTTGGTAATCTAAACTCTTTTAAAAATCAAAATAGACAGGATTCCAAGCTCTTCAGCAACAAAGGGTTCATATAAAGTGTCTGCTGTTACTGCATCCTACCTGTGTTTTAAGAGATGCTGTAGACTGTCTTCTGGAAGATCGTCCACTCTCAGAGTCCCGACATTTCTCTCGCCTATCCCTCCCTCTCTCTCTGCCCCTGCCCCTGTCCCCTGACTCAAGCCTCAAATTGTAGAAGTCTGTTTCATCCTGATACCTTTATAGCCCAATACAAGAGAGAAGAGTACACAGAGGTGCATTAAAATCTCACTGAATAATGACATATTTCTTACTAAAATCTGAAATATTTCTGCAGGGGCATCACAAGCACTCCTAATTTTTTTGACCATGACAAAGATGATTTTGTTGCTTGCAACGACACAGTTATCATCAGGCAACCAAAAAATTATTCTGAAGATTACATACACTAAGTATCCATAATAGATGAGGACTGTAAGACTATCCAATAATAAAACTAGCCACGATAGCATGAAGTGTCAGAACCACCAACCTGTAAGTCCTTGGATTCTGATTTCTACATGGGCTGGGGCTCTGGTTCCTCCACCTCGGCCCTGGAGGCTCTTCCTCTGACTCCAGATGGATCTTTGGAATATTAGCCAGGACAATGTAGTCCTCCATGGTCATCCCCACCTCAGATTGTAAGTATTTGTAAGTAAAATTAGTCAGTATTTCTAAGTATTTAGATGTGATGCACTGATGTTATTTAATGAACCCTCTCTATCAGAGAACACAACAAAGGGTCATTGGTAATGCTAGTAAGGCTAGCTTGTGCTGGTATGTTGAAAAAAATACTGACGGACTCATACTGACAGAGCTGTCTTAGCCTGGTGGTACACTCTACCATCAAATCAGAAGGTCAAGGGTTCAAGCCCAGCGTTGGCCATCACATGTTGATGTGTGATTAGGTATGTGAATGGGTATGGCAGGGTTTGGATTTGCTAGCTAAAAACTGATAGACAACGTACACAGAAACTCAGAATCATCAGTGACTAAATGTGTGTGAATGGATTCATGTTACCTGTGCGGTACAAGGCACTTCGCCATATAAGCGTAAGTCTGTTTACCATTTCCTTGACTCTAGGCTCTCTGACTGGCCAGCTGACACACCATTTGTGCTCTCTGAATGGTGTGTCAGCCGGCCAATCAAAGAGCCCCCCATCATAGCAACAGTTGGTGGTCTATCTCGGGGAGGTGCAGCAGAGCCTTCGTCCTGACAGCCAGTGCTTACTGAGACATTTGGTCTGCAAAGTAAATTTAAATAAAAGGGCAAAGTGGTGCACGCTTACAGTCAGTGTCGTTCGCTACATTGCAAAAGAAATGCAGCCCTTCAATACGGGTGAAAAGTTTGTTTCAGGAAATGTTTGTTACAAACGTTTGACTGACAGTCGAATTGACTGGGGTAAAGTACATGTCACAAACAACTCCTGAACTGTATAAACTACATTTAATTTCTTGTTTTTATTGTTGTGTGTGTTTTTATTGTTTTGTTTTGTTTTTTCTTTGTTAAATTAATTTTATTTAAAAGCTTTTGACCTTCCAATTACAGTTAAATACTCTTAAGAAATTAAAGTTTATTGCTTTTGATACGGTGTACTCACTTTATTATGACATAAAATTACATTAATGAATAAATTATGTTTTAAAATAATATTGACAATAATATAACTTATCAGCAATAAGTTTTTGGACAATTATCATATAGCAAAATGTGTTATCATGACAAGCCTTGTCAGACAAATTGTGTGTTGGCATAGTCTGTATTAATTATGAAATTGATCCTAATATATAACATCAACACCTAAAATCACAAAGAAGCTTATCTACACTTATCTAAAATGTGTTAAAAACTGACAGTATTTGGTGTTTTAGGAATATCTAGCAGGAGCAATACATGTACAGCCACTTTTGGATGACATCACTTTGGTCACTGTTTCATTTTTTATTATTTAACAGATTCACAAACAATTGGAATTTTCTTTGTGCACCTATCTGTGGTGTTGTTTTATTATTTTACTTTGGTCAAATCTAAAAAAGACAACCAAACTAAGTAAACATGATTAAATGGAGGATCATAAGGATCCTTTCGTGTAAAGGATGGAGCTTGTCGAAGGGGACCTGGTTGAGCTGAACACAAGTAGTTTTGTTGAAGTTTTCTCCAAGCTTAAGTCCTGCCTAAACTCCACTTCTTTGCCTGTTGCTGTGTTGATCAAATTTATAATAAGATATTGTATTAAAAATGGAGACCATAATTGACAGGCTTGAGTCCATCCTTTGGATCCAATGGCTGATGCCACTTAGATGATGTCCACGGTGTATGCACTTTGCAGTGGTTACATTATAATTCAGTTTGAAATTTAAGACCATCAAGAAATAGAGAACATGACTGATTTTTGAATCCAGCTAAACTAAACAAGACTACATCTTACACACTCACCTCCTCAACCTCCTCTGGAGCTTTCTTGGGTTCAGAGATCAGAAGAGCATCCATTCCTCTCCTCATGCTGCTCCTACTTCTGTCACCACCCATGTGGTTATTTACCATATTGCCTTTATCAGTTACTGTGGGTGGTAGTGGGGACAGTGAACCACCAAACTCCTGAGAGTCCACCCCTCTTGACTGAAGAGGAGAGGTGATCACAGGGGAGGCTTGGAGGCTAAGTAAGGAGTGAGAAGATCCTTGCCAGGAGCCCTGAGAAGGACTCAGTTTGCTCTCTCTTTGTGGGGTTGGACTGTGAGGACTGTGGCGACTCCTGGGTGGGGATACCTCCCGGCTGTTGTGGGACAGAGAGTTGGCAGAACTGTTGATGGCTGTTCGTGTCCGTGGAGATGCTTGAGAACCCTCGTATGAGCTCTTCTGGACCGATGAAGATCCTCGGCAGGAGATAGATTCTAGGTTCCTGTAGAGTTTTTCAGAGTCTAAGCTGTGTTTGTTTGAAGATTGTGAGGGACTCCTTGAGTCCTGGCTTGATCCTTTTTGGGCTTTGTAGTCACCATTCTGTAAATGGAAAGAATCAGAGTGTCTGTGAGAGGGCGTTGCTCTGGAAGGTGAGACTGTCAGGGAAGTAATCGACTCCCTTCTGCGGGATGGACTGGACCTGCCAGATGTATGCCGGGAAGGAATACGCGATGGAAGCTGAGAGGGGCCACGAGATCCAGAGTGAGATCGAGCTTGACTCCTAGGGAGGGAGCTCCTTCTCTGGGTCACCACAGGAGATTCAATTAACCTATATCGATCTGGACTCACAGAGCTTTGACGGGTTGGTGAGTTCCTCTCTGAATCAGTTCCCCGTCTGAAGTTGGAGTGGTATGTATATCTCTCGGGGGATTCACTCCTCCAAGATTCTTGCATGTACGTCTCCCGATTTCTCCTCTGAGAGGGTAGGCCCAGGTTGACGTTCCTGTAGGGAACGCAGGCCTTGGGTTCAGGAATATAGTTGCTAGGAAGAGGATGCCCCCTCTCATAGTAACGATACTGCCTCTTGCTGACTTCCTCCACCTGCCGCTCACCTCTTCGGTCTGGAGAGAAGTAGCCACTCTCTTGTTCCCTGTCACCTCTGGCCCCTGAAACCAAAGCTCAGGATCATCTTCTATGCATTGTTGCAACAGTATATATGTCTTTGAGGTTGCATTTGAATATACCTGATGGCTGGCGGGACCTGTCTCTGCTCCTTCTCTCATCCATCCAGGGGCTTCCAGTGTCACGATGAGGGGATGGGTCCAACCGGGTCATATCTCTTTGAGCCCTGCTGTTTCTCCCTGCACTGAGGGATCTACTTTCTTCTGGACAGTTGTAGTGGTTGTTGTGAGAGCTGTAGGGAGAAGTTCAAGTTAATCATAAAGAAACAGAGTATAAAATAGAAAAAGAAACTTTAATCATTCCTTTGGGGAAATTCCTGTATCCAGTAGCAGTAGAAGTGCAGTAAACAGTGCAGGTCATGAGCCACTGCTGTTCAGGGTGTTGTTCAATCTGATAGCTGAGGGAACAAAGTATCTTCTGAACCTCTCAGTCCTGCAGTGCAGCAAGATGAGTCTCCCACTGCTGCTACTTCTCTGTCTATCCAGGATGTTGTGGAGGGGATGGCTACTCCCCCCACCACAGTCCTCAGCGAGTCCAAACTCCTGCCAAGCACAGAGTCGGCCTTTTTCACTGACCCGTCCAGCCTCCTGCTCTTCCTGTCAGTCATGCTGCCACCCCAGCAGACTGCAGCACACAACAGAACACTGGCAACCACCGACTGAGCGGAACGATGATGACCACTTGCACAATCTCTGCAAGCAACAGCATGTTTTTAAGAATTGGACTTTAAAGGGGCCACAAAAAAGGTTGATCATCCCCTTATTTTTTTTTTTACTTTAAATCAAATATCCAAATGCTAAGTATCATTGTTCCAGTGGTGTGGCTGCATTTTCACGTTGCTGAAGAACACGAGCCACAATGTGTAAACAAAGAGCAGGATTCCTACATCCTTCCACTTTAAGATGTTCACATGAATAAAGGCTGTTCTGTCCCGCAGACTCAAAAAGTTTTTCTTCTGTTGGTGCCTACATCACCAACATTAGCACAACATACTGTATCCGCACTACCATATGTTAATGCATTTCACATTGAGAATGCGGCCCACAGGTGGCAGTCTAGCCAAGTCCAATCTGTTTATGTATTTGTAAAGTATGGATCCAAGACTGTAATTTATTTAACAGTGGAAACATAAGGTTAAACTGATACACATTTCAGTCTAAGGGGCTGGAGGAAGCAATGGGGTCACACAGGCCCCTCTTTTGGGGAAACATATTGCCCCAATAACCTTTGATTGTGTGCCATCAATAAAAAGAATTTATAATTTTTCATTAGGTCAGAGCCTCCCAATCTCACATCTTTTTTGTTATAAGTAGTGCAAAAACTCAAACTTGCAAAAGCCCAGGGAAAGAAAGCAAAAGTGTCTGAAAATCAATTCACAAGATAATTGTGATTCTTAATGTCTTAGATTCAGAATTGATTAAATAAAAAAAAGATAGAAAAAAGACATTTATCCTTCTATGATAAGTGATCTTGAATCGACTGCTTGTATTGATTGTCTGCATGGGCTTCTGTAGTACATAGCTGAAGTGAGGTGCATGCTGGTGCTAGCTGGTCACACTGCTGATGTTATCCTGTTATCTCAGTAAATCAGTGATGCTTCTCTATGGAGAACAGATCCCACAAAGAGATTAAGAGATAATATACATTCATACGTGACGACTGAATTGTTTCAGGGTTAATATACACTGCATACACACACCCTGAGACCAGCTTTAAAAAAAAAAAAAAAAAAGTGTAAAATAAGGATATATGATACAGTTACCTGGATTGAATGTCAGGGTCAAAGATATTGAGTTCCCACTCAGGACTCAGGCTGTGGACCAGACTCCACTCATAGGTCCAACCACCACTGACATCATCACTGCTGGCATTTGAGGTCACCTCAGACAGAGAGCGATTATCAACCGCTGTATCCTAGTTTGTAGAGCACAGTATCACACGGGACAAATTTGTAAGTATCAAACTTTTGTTTTCACTCTTAAAAACAAAACAATCTGATATGGACAGACAGATAGCTCAAGCTGTCATGGAGGTGAAATCAGGACTTTCTTTTCTCTCCATTTTTCCTCCAAACTTACACTTAAGGGCGCTGTCAGAGACTTTGAGTCCTATGAAAAGACATGACATTAGGGCCCACCACCACAGCTAAAAACATCTTTGCAAAACTGCCTTAAATAAGCCTCACTTTGCAAAAAACAACAAATCACCGTGGAATTCTTGTCATTATAACTTACTTGTACATGTTCATGCCACTTTCAACATGTGAGCAAATATTATAAACTCTGTTATTCTATTTGAAGACAAAAAATAATTTAATGCATTGGAGAAACACAATCATGAACAGCTTTTTAATAAGATTGTATCAGTCCCAGTGCTGAACAAGGCTAAATCTTCTAAACAGCAACTTTTCCAGTTTAAATTTAATTTTATGAGAGGGTAGTAATGCAGAGGCTGCTTGACTCTTAAATATTAACCTTACAAATAACAGTAAAAACAAAATAAATCAATGAAGAGTGAAGACAGCCATCTTTTATGATGATATATGGATGAATAAGAAAAGAAAAACATATTTCTCTAAAGGTTCCTTTAGTGGAGTCATTGGTCCATAATATTATCCTGACTCTTGTACCCCGTATGACACCCCTGCATCCAACACATTGGACCCTTAAAAGAGACGAATCCATTCACCAAATGAATTCTGTCTTTTGTTTCATAAAAAAGAAACACAAACACTGATGGATTCAACAAAGAGTATTAGTAGCATGCCTAAAAGCATATTTTACTTACTGTAACTGCTGGTTGTCTTCAGTGAAGATTTTCAGCACCTCGCCTTCCTTCTCTCCCTTCCCTCTAGCTAAGCCAATACTTTTAGTCTGCACAGGACGTAACTTAAGCTAGTCTCTGCTCATGCTCATCATTATTTCATTGCTCCAGTGCTTTTACATTACCAAGACCGCCCATTCCACTTCTTTCTCATCCTTATCTTGATCCTTCAACTAGCTGTTATCTCATTAACTGAGGGCCTGTAAGGGGATTTACATGTTTAAGTTCTTGACTGGAGTTGTCTTCAGATCAACATTATCACATAAAGTTTCAAGACATAACTTATAAAAAGAGCCTTATGACTTTATTACACTGTATATGATTTAAATTAGCAGAGGCAGTGATATTTAAGAAGATATGTTTGAATGTGTTGAATGGGCATATCATATAACCTCCCATTTCTTTGTAATGAGCTTTTATTAATTTATGATACAGAATCAAATACCACCTTGTGGTGCTATCCTGCTCTCATAGACACTGCTGCCTCACTTAGTGATATTGTTAAAGACTGACCTCAGGGGTAAGCTTGTCAAACTGTTTTATCACACCTGCCCAATTGAGCAGATTAAAGTCCTTCATAATCACTTTAACTTGTTGTTTGTTTTATCTAGCCTCAGTATTTTATTTAGTTTGTCAGTATTTGCTGTCTAGTACATATCAGGTAAAAAATAACTGGAATCCAGCTGTTTATGAGCATGGAGACCAAAGACAAAAGAACAGCAGGGTAAATTATGTAATATTTGTGAAATGTGAGTAAAAATGCAATCAGCTGTCATTGGGTGCTACTATGTCAAGCTGGCTTTTATATTTTTGATTTATGGCAGGCAGTGTTGGGGTAATGTGTCACAAAATTATACATTTGAGTCCTAAGATTACATTTTTGTCATAACATAGCACATTAGTCAAGCAATACTTGACTACTTAAAAAACACACATTACTGAAAAAAATGCCCTTTGTTACTCTTTGTTGTCGTAACAAGGGACAAAAAAGAGAAGAGGAGTAATGAATAAAGAAAACCCCTGGGGCATTTGTTTCTTCTCTAGCCTTTGGCAGGTTTGTGCTTTGCCATGTGCAAGTGGAAGGTAAACACAGCTGTGTGAGAGTGCATGAAAAGCAAGCATTTTCAGATTATGCCGTGACAATGGAGGATGGCATAAAATAGTCAAAATATCCCCAATACAATAAGAACCAGAACCAGTTGTGCTGTTTTCATTTAACAGCTGTGGCCTTCAGGTGTTTCAGTGAGACACACAGTATTATGTACAGCTTGTTACAGTTCGTTCCTGTTAACTGGCTGCAGAGTTTGGGATTGTGGGCTGCAAACTATAGGCTATAGAGCGAAAGAGAAACAAATGAGACATAAACTCAGTCTTATCTTTGGTAACACAAAGTTGTTGAACATTTTACTTATGATTGATCTTAAAAAGCCATTCCTTTGAACACTGACAGTCAAATTGATGAAATATATTTACATTTTGTTTTTAAAATGCCTGTGTAAAATGCCCTCACTGGCCTCATCTTTTTCCTTTATGGTCTAGAAATCTCTGAATTACACTAGCAAAACTGCAAATATGTCAGTTTCTTTGCCTCCAAGGTAAATATAGACTCAAAGGCTGTTTGAAAAACTTAAAGGCTAGAACAGTCAAGGTCTCTCCACTAACCACCTGCAGTAGTTTATAGGTCATAAGTCTATAGGGATGTTATTGATCAAACTAGAATATATAACTAAATTTCCGGACATTTTTGTCAACCATGGTATTTGTCATCATGGGTACGTCTTCATATACTGAATTTGTCCAGCAGGGCCTTTTTAAAGGTCCTATTTTATACATTTTATTTGACGCTTTGCTGTGCAGAAAAGAAATAAACTTTAACGTGGCTCCAACAGTTTAATTTATACTGCACCCTCTCTGACTGATAGTAATTTCACCAAGCATAAACGTTGAAATCTGTTAGTGAAGGAAGGTCTTATGGTGTGATCATTATACAACAGAGGGAAATGTCGGGCCTTATTTGGCTTCAATCGGCACATTTTATGCTCGTATCAAATCCTGTCTATAGAATCTTAGGAAAAAAAGTGAGGTGTGTTCAGATTGTGAGGTCACTTAAAAAATACACCACAGAGCCAGCAATACATTTTTTGTCTGTTTGTCTACAATTGTTCCTTTGAGAATATTTCCACGAAAATCTGTTAAAAGCCTGACAAATACAGGCATGCTATTGCAGCTTTAATCTACAGAATGAAGAAAACACATACCCACTCTTGTTCTTGTGTGCTGTCCTGTCCAGCAGAGACCGTGGTGTTTGTGTGGTGGTGCATATGATCTGGTCTCAGGCAGGAGCTGCAGCGGGAGGGGTCAAAGGTGTTGGGTTGGAACTGACGGCAGTAGTAATTTTCAGCAGGGGGCGCCATGATGATCCTGCAGAACTGATGCTGTCATCAGAGTTATCTGGCTGGATATTCTCAGGTAACTGGATGAAGAAAAAATAGACTTATGGATTGGATTGTATGAGATTTATGCATTTTATTTCCCATGGGGCTCTGGGTGGATTATATAAACAGTTTATTTGCATGATAACAATAACATCTACTGTAAAACCAGTCAAAGTATTGTTAGCTATGACCAGGCTGGCCCTGAGAGATTATCAATAACCATTTGCCCTTCTTTATTTAGTTTGATTTAGGAAAATATGTTTAAAAACAACTGACTAACATTTAGTTCATTTGTGATTTTTGGGGGGAATAAATTGAATCTAATAAGTCCCACCACCAGTTATCAATAATGTTCTTTCTAAAAGAAAGATGGTAAGAAGAAATACCTCAATATCTCACAGAAACAAACATGACTGTTAATGCAATGGTTTTAGTGTTTCCCCATGGACACAAGTGAACATCTAGACACAGTGTTACTGTTTATGATGGGACATTTGCACTGAGAAAATTCTCCAGTAAAAGGTATTAATAATGAAAAGTTATGGACAGTTAGAACTATAGGCACATATAAATAATACACCTTACCTTCAGCAGTTTTCAAGAAAAAAGTGTTTTTTTTTTATTTCCAGGATGAGATCCCTTTTGAAAAGCTCTATTTCCTCACACCAGAATCAAATTTGTTTGGTCTGATACGGAAAGTGACAGAGGCAGAGGTCGGCCATCTACGTACAAACATCCATTGGTTGTCACATCGGCACAATATGGTAACTGTGTCCTATCACATATCAGCATCTTTGGAAAGGGAAACAAAGGGCTGACTCCTCTTGACAGATGTCTTATGGACAGCAGTGGGGCTGCTGCACAGATGGCTGCTCTGACAGTGATGTCAAACAGAAAAATAAGAACAATGTGGGCACTGAGGAACAGAATAATAGAATAAAATCATTGATCGGACTTCGATACAAAAATACTGATAGAGGCAATTGGTGGATGTCTTAAATAATGAATTCTGGAAACAATGAAAACAATTAAAGTTATTTTTTGTAGTGAAAACCTCGTCAGTTTTGTTAAAGCTATAGAAGTTGTAATTGTTGTCATGGATAGACACAGAGGCTTCTGTTTTGTAGCCTGATATCCAATATGTTTGTTTAAATACATACAAACTGCAAGCTTCAATGCTTAATTTGAATGAATGCTATGATAGTTTTTTCTGTCTGGCAGGTGAAAGTGACCCAAGGCCTCTGTGGTAAAGACAGGACAAAAAAGCTCCACTGGCCTCCTGCTAAGGGTTTGTTAAGAGGGTAAAGTGGAAAGTCAAATAACTTTTTAAGTAAGGTGACAGCCTTAAAAAAGCTAATTATATGTTTTAAGATTGGTGCCTATAGTTTGGAAATCACAGACTTATCTCCCCCTTTCACTTCTGCTTTCTAAATATGTGTTTAAGTGTGTACAGATAACAAAAATGACAACATAATGATGAAAAATTGCCTTGATTTTAATAAATATCTCTCTGTGAGAACCCTGGTCAAACCTGGTGGCATTCTGATTTTAATTATCGGAGATAGTATGCAAAAGGTAGAACTTGCCCCTTTAGGAGAGGTCTACATATAAGCACAAGCTACATATAATCTAATATTGATTAGATTTAATTTGCTTAATTTTAAAAAGAAAGTCAAATAATACCAAATAAAATTAGTGGGCAACAAGGGGCTGTTTGTTAAAAATGTTATTCTCTCTTGCACATGCAGATAGTTCCAGTCTGTGACCAGTTCATTTAGTACTATGACACTATATTTACATGACGCTTGATACTCAGTTTGGATTTTGTTTCACTTTCTCTTTCCTCCCCCTCTCAATTTTATAATTTTCCAACATTGGGGTGACCATAAACTTTTTGGACTGTGTGCCATGTGCTCAGCTTTAGACATTTTCAGTTTAAGTCAGAGTTACAAATACTGTCAAGTGTAATCAATTATTTCTTTACTGCAGTCTGTCTGCTTGGTTAGATTGATATATTTCGAAAAACAAACAGGCTGAAATGTAGCAGTTTATTACAGCACAAGTAGCTACAGATGATTAATTAAAAAGCCACAGTCATCACCTCTGCACAGAGGACAAAAATTGATCCAGCTCTCCTAAACTTGATCCCAGCCCCACCAAAGGCAAGTATTGATCATGGACAGTATTTCTGCTCAGAACAACAATCTGAATGCAGCAAGTTTAACCATCTGTTTAACAGTCGAATGGACATATCCACACATTTAAGAAATCTATATTTCATGTTATACTTGAAGCACTGGAGCTGACTGTGTGTCAGTCTGGCTTTACAGACTGAAGGGGAGCAGCATAATCAGGAAATGTTTATTTGTAGCAACAATTCAAGCTAAATTCAAAACCAAGCAGAATTGATATGGTTTAGGGGTCAAGAATCAATTCTAAACTTTAAGCTGCATATCATGGCATGTATAAGTGGACGGAGTTTGCTCTGTGCTAACTGAAATTGAATATAACATAGGTTTATTTAATATAATTACATTGTATTTAAGATTTCCTGTCATCATCTGTGACACTGGAAGAACTTGGGTAAGTGTACAGAATTAGCCAAAAAAACAGTTCATCCATTTTGAAGCCTGATAAGTTCTTGACAAATACATACGCAATACTGGGAGTGAAAGATGTATGGATACACCAATATATTGCAATATTTTTTAGTACAATACAGCATAATTCTTTGTCTGGAATTGTGATATTTTATTGTTGAGTACTTTACACAAACATGGGACATTTATATTGTACTAAAATCTCCAATCATCAACTGTCAGCTGATATTCTGCTATTTGACTCTCCATCTCTGCTACACTTATTGCTATTATTTTTATTTCCCTCACTATTATTGTTGCAGGGATATGCTTTATAAAATTCACAGTGCTGCAAAAAACAATAAAACTCTTTAGTTACAATATATATCTATCTATCTATATATATATATATATATGTGTACATATATATATATATTTATGTATATATAGATATATATATATATATATATATATATATATATATATATATATATATATATATATATATATATATATATATATATATATATGTGTGTGTGTGTGTGTGTGTGTGTGTGTGTGTATGGATCATATACATACACATATACATACATACTGACTTTCACTTTGAGACTTAAAGGGGATGCATTTGACAATTGTTGAAAAGGATGGATTGATTTCTTCAACCCACTCAGAGCAGACTTCAACCTTAACTACGAACCTTTGAACTGTACAGTTTTGTGCTCTCCCCTAAAAAATGAAGTGTGTTTTTGTATGTTTAGGTTAAAACAGGTATACTGTAAACTGTTGTACATCAGTTGACAAAAAAACAGCTTAGAAATTAACATCTGCAAGAAAAATTCCAGCTCACAGGTAGACAGCCTGTGTTGTCGTAAACAAAAAGATAATAGATTCTAACACTGATTTGTGGAATCAATATAATTTAAATGTATGCTTCTTCACTAACTTCTTATCCATGCCATTGACTTAGTGCAATGGCTTTGCCAATCAATTACATCTTATTTTCGTGAGAGGAAGTCATAGCGACCAAAAAAGGAGTCAAATAAATATTTATGGAGGACAAGAGTCAGAAGTGGTCTGAGGTGGGGCTTCAAAGTTCTAATAACATGACAATGAATGTTCACCATGCAATATCTAAGGCTGTGCTGTCTCAAGCGAGAAGGGAAACACTAGCAGCACACTGAAACATTGCAGATGCAGCATTTCACTCAGTGCCATGAGTATCATGTGTTTGACATTGTTGACACAGAGTGCCATTTTTTCTACACAGAAAAATAGGAAGTAAAGAAGACATGGATTGATAATCAGAATTAATAATGGCCTTAATGTCAATATTTTTTCCAATTACCATACCTGTGCAGGACAAATCCAATTGATACATTATTGTATAAAATGACAAAAGAAGTGAAGTTAACAACCCTAAACCTTGCCAAGAAGGCCTGCTCAGAAGTACAGAAATACATAACAAGGACAAACAAATGTCCTGACCTTATACTTCTTTTTTTGTGGTGTAAAAGAAAGATACCAACTGTAAAAGTCTGTTGTTGTCCCACCTTGCATACTTCTTAACTACTGTGCACGACATTTCTAATTCATTATTTCACAGAAGTCCCTGCATGTATACAAGATTGGCTATGATTAATGATTATGTTGCATTTGCTCACTTTGCAAGTCTTAAAAGATCATGAACCTGTTGATTCTTGTGTCTGGGGGCTTTTGTTTAATCATTTACATTGATAATACCTTCAAACACATGCTTGCACTTCCTTTGACAGAAAATAAGTACAAAACAAGTACAGGTCATTGGAGGTAGTCTTGTCTTCACAGGTGAATCAAGGTAAGGTGGACAGAAATAAAGTGCACATTTTTATTTGCAGTACATGGAGTGGGTACATGCCTCCTTTATGAAGTTGCCTCTGTTGGCCCACTTTACTAAAAACATGCTGACCTGGATCAGCTCAAAGTGAGTAATGAGGCGTCCGCCTGCTTCTGAGTAAATTGGCTCTCGTGGTGTTTGAGGGGGAGTCATCCAGCAGGACCGCAGAGACATGCAGCACAGAAAATAGCTCCTATCATCTGTTTATCACACAAAGGACTAAAGAGTGATGTTGTTAAAATGTCTGTTTGGGGGTTTATCAGAGAGCTATGAGATCCTTTTTAGGCATGCATAAATTTACTTTGGCTGGGAGGAGAGATATAGGATGGGAGCCTCTAAATATCAAACAAAAGGGAAATGGTGTGGCTTTGGAACAGAATCATTAAAATGTCTGACCAGAAACTAAAAAAAAGATTCTGCTTTTGGATACTCAGAATGGCCGTCCCTGGACAAATGAGTTGAACTCTGTATTTTCCTTGCTTGATGTGTCATGTTTTCAAAATAGGTCGCCTTGTGATATTAAGGAGAAGTACAAAGAACAGTGGCCTGGTGATACTCGTAAACCAAAATTAGGTATTTAAAAAAAGTCTCATAAAGAATAGTGATAGTACAGAACCATATGTTCAATACAATGTCACTAAAAGACAAAGAATCCTCTGTGCACGGTTTCACTCATGAACATTATCGTTAGTCTTCGAAAGCGGCAGGCTTAATGCTACTCCAGAGAAAGAATGAGTCTGTTTGTTGTGTATTATTTAAAACTGAAATAAAATTAATTTGCTTTTTTATTGTCCTGCATAAGGGTCAAATTTTTCAGTAAAAAGTCTCCTGTTAAAGACGATTTCCTGCAGTCAGATGATTATGAGAATCTTATTATGCAAAGGCAGAACAAATTGTTTCAGACTTAATTGTAAAGATAAAATGTCACTTTATTTTAGTCTGTTATGAACTATTGAACCACGGCAACTTTGTTCTTGGTATCTTATAAACCCATGAGTTTTGCGCATTATGTATGTGCATGACACTTTAATAATGAACAATCAATCCTAATTGTTTAATTATTTATGTCACTAACCTTCTAATTAAGTAAGTTAAAATGAGGACATACTGTATTTAGAGGAGGGATCAAGCAAAAACATGTCACAAAAAGGCTCAATAACCTGTCATTAATGACTTTCATATCTTTCTTCGTGACACATTAGCAAATAATATTTTCTTAGTAAGCACTTGTGTTCTACACCGTTTGTTTCTTTAGCGTAGGTATGAATGTAAAACTTTATGTGCAAAGGGGTGACAAAAGTTTTTTTTGCTGATTCCAACAAAAACACCAATAAAAAAACGTTATAAAAATCCAACCCAGTTCTGCCCTCTAACAGGTAATAAAACTCTTGTCCAGCCTCTTCCTGTGAAATGGTCTTTACTCTAACATATGCTGTTTTAAAACAAGATTTTCTAATACTTACATACAACACATTGAACTTTGATATTTACTAAAATTAAAAAAAAATTAAGTCATGTTCACAGAGGCTTGAACAGTGCATTAATTGTGCAATCTATGCACTGTACTGGCCCTGACACCAAGCCAGTGGACTCAAACTGCTGACAAAACAATGGTGCGACATTGCACTAGTAGGTCTACTTGGGGGACCGTTTAAGTCAGCCTCTGGCACTGTAAACAGGGGTAAAAAGGAAGTTGTGATACCGCAGACTTTTTATCCTACACAAAGAAGTACTCTTTTGCGAAGAAGAGATGTAAATAGAATGTAAAGCTAAAAGGATAATACAGGCTCCATAAAAAATATATTGAATGGCAATAAGTTGCAGGTTGCAGTTGCCCCACGGGTAGAGGACACCCCTGGTATAAATGATCAAACTGCTGCCTTTTACTTTCCAACTGTAAAAACTTCATATACCTGTTACATGGAGAACATGATGTTCCTTGGACTGTGAATTATTCTCAGCCCACCCACACTCTTTGTGCGCCCACTGATCAAATCCCCTCACCTCTAACCTGCACCCACACCTCTAACTCAGTCTTAGATTACTGAAACCCAGCATCAACACCAGCACCATGCAACACCCACCTGTTGTCTCATAAAACTAACAACAAAGGACTTTTAAAAATAAACCATGTGGTGATAGAAAGAGTGCATGTGAATCTACTGTATGTGCCAGAAAAAGTACAGAAAGAGGGAAGAAAAGGTTTCCATGGAAACTAAAGAGTTGTGTTTATTTGGCAATAGCGTGTTAAAGAGGTTTAAAAAAAGAAATCATAAAAGCCATATGCATAGGGCTAACACTGTGCAGCTGCCATAAAAATGCTGTTTTTCAAGTGCTATTGATTATTTATTGAGACAATGATGGTGTTTAATCTGTCTGAGGGAATTTTGTTTGGATGACATTTCTGTTTTGTCTATTTCTGGGATGAATCATTACCAGAAACAAAAGCAGGAGAGATTATTTTGGCACAAAGGTAGCACACCAGATTGAGTCAGCATCCCACACACACGCACACACGCACACACACACACATGCACACACACCCACACACACACACACACATACCCACACAAAACCTTAACCAAGCTGCCAAAAGAAAATCCCTCTTCCATGAGAACTGTTCAGACCAACTAGATCTGTGCATGGCAGAGATCTACATGTCACCTCAGTGGTCTCAAAGTCAATTTGTGATTAAATTTTTTTTTATCTGACTCTTTTTGTTGGTCATTTCACAATTAAATGTCCAAAAACCCTTTGCACTAACAAGTTACTTGCATCTCTCTTCAAAGTTACTGATTTGTTTTTGAATAAACTGTTAAATCAAAGCTCTATTTTTTTTCTTTGACTTCTAATTAACCAGTGTGCTCTTAATCCCCCATTTTCAGTGTCTGCTGACAATTAAAGGTTGTAGAAATTGCAAAAGACTGTAAACACGAATCACAATTATGTAACCTGTTTTCACTCAGACATACCTCACTCATGTGACGGCACCAAAATAACTCAGACTTAATCACCTTCCCTAGTCCGGGATTGCAAGAAATGAAGCCTAAGAAAGGATGGCAGGATAACAGAGCACCATCACCATTTAACTTTATCTTGTTTAAATTATTCTCAGTGGTAAACATAAGAAACGCTTAGAAATAAATTAATTTGTCATAATTCAAAATCAGTCTTTTATCAAAAGCAATGCAGCTTACATTTTTCAATAAAAAACTCTTGTTCTTCAAAATAACAGGGACATTAAATATATCAAACTTACCAACTGTGAAGCTAAGTACCTTACAATTGGATTTGCCTTAAGACTTCACAGGACCGAACTATCAGACCAGGTGAGAGTGCCGACTCCCCCACCTCAAAGGTCTCTTTCACAGTCTTTACTCCTCACTCCCTCGGAGGCTTTGTCAAGAAACCACAAGAAAATTCATTTGAGTGTCTCCTTGTCTACTGTGGCTATTCAATATTATAACTGTTCAAAGCTGTAGCCTACACCCTTGGTTCCCAACCTGAGGTCTGGAGGGTCTCAGCGAGTTTAAGGTTCTGTCGAGTTTGAGTTTGTCAAAACTTTGCTTACACATGTTAACTAAAACAATGATTACACACTTTGCGAAACTGTTTGAAATTGATATCTGACAAACAGCTTGATTTCTCTCTGGTAATCGTTTGCACAAACAAGGGATGAACACATCATACTTGGAGTTCATAGTTCAGGATTACAGGGTCTCAGGTTTCTTTCTCTAAATGTGATCTTAAGCTTAAAAATGCTTTGTGGGATTTTGTTCAAACCTGGCATAAACTTAGACTTTTTTCAAACAAGAATGTCAACAATATTTCAGGGGATGAGTCCAAAGTAATTCTAAACCCATTACATTCATCATCCAATCATTTTCTGCTCCTATGTAATAATGTAATCCAATGTTTTCTACATTTTTGCTTTGCAGTAAGTTCATGTTGCTAACTAAAGAATTTTCTTATATTTGCCTTCAAATAAAAGCAGGTTTATCTTGGCAAGAATAAAGTTCCCTTTGCTTAAGCCAGTACATATTACAGAATAAAAACATAGCAAATACAAATTTCATCATAATTGATTCTTAACTTGTTTACCGACACACAGAAATATTGTAAAGGTGAACTCCAGGAGAGTGTTTATTCTGCCACCAGCAGAGGTTCACTGGACATCACTGAGTCATTTTGGACATGACCTTTTGAACACCAGTGAATCAATAGTAGTATCAAATAGTAAATTAGACTGGATAAGGACTCTGCAGCTGCCACCAACCCACAAGTCTGTGTTTCAGGGCAGATGCATCAATATAAATGAAATTAATCCAAAACAAATATTATAAGACACATTTTTTTTACATTCCCTTATTTATGTCAACTGTCAAGATTTGCTGTATTGTATCAATATGCACTTAACTATAAAATAAAACATAAAAACAGAGTAACAATACATATCCTGTCATTTAAATATGAATTAGATCAACAAATCAAATTATCAAAGTATCAAGTAGCAAATAAAACACACTTTTAAAATGCCTCCCATTGACCTCCATGTCCTCTCTGTCATTAAACTAGAATCACAGCTACTTTCTCGAGTTTTTTATGATCTAAGTGCAAGAATCCCTCTGAGTGGGCTGAAGTTTAAATTATACAATCCACATCCCAACACAATAGAACATATAAATAGGAACATAATCAGATCTCTCTCTCTCTCTGTCTCTCTCTCTTTCTCTCCCCCTCACTCTCTCTCTCTCGCTCCCCCCCACACACATGCACAGTCTCTCTCACTCACAAACACACAAAGATGCAGGCAGATTTACAACCAGCGGGCAGCAGTGAGTCCGTTGCGACCATGGAGCAACAAGAAAAAGCTCAGACTGGAGACATGTACAAGTTTGTGGCGGAAAAAACTTGGAGCAGATTAACTGAGAGAGTGTTTCTATATTGATGGGAAAAAGGGAAGAAAGAGAGGAGTGCCAACAGAGAAACTACTCCATTACCTTCTTATGAGGATGAAACCGATGGTGGTGTTTAAGGGAGTCAGTCTGCAGTAGCACCTGGGTGAGTGTTTTCATCCTTATATCTGATTTCTAATTCTGATGTTTCTTTGGTGTTCCTGCAAGGCATACAATAAGAAGACCTTCTCAACCACATAGGAGTTTATTTGAAATATGAGTTACTCTGTAACTTTCAAGCTTTTAACACTCAACCGTTGGTTGGACGTGTCAAATGCTTAAGTTTTGCAATAGTTTTTCATACATGCTCTGCCTACCTAATCATCTACTCAGAGAAGAAAAAAGAATCAATACTTTAACAAAGTGTCTATGTGGCTGAGTAAGTCGACTGTAAAAAATGTGAGGAGTGTAAACAGATAGGGAAAAGATTTTACAGGCCAAAATCCTTTTCAAGGTTAGGGTAGTTTTCAGCTTCCCCTCCTGTGCCCCAAACCACCCTCCCACCCCTCTCCACTCCCAGCTGTCGATTTCTTCCTGCAGGCCCCAGTTCGATTTTCAGCACTGGACAGCTCCTGTGGCCTCAATGAAACCAACACACGTCACAGCTGGTGCTTAGTTTGCAAACTGCCCCGTCATAACTTGTGCTGGCTTTGTGTGGACCATTGATCGGCATTTATAAACTTCCTACTGCAGTGATGCATGTGCAAAGATGGAAACTCCACTTTTAGCTGCATGGCTTTCAATACTCGTGTGATAGAAATTTCAGTGCTTGTGTAATATCTCACAGGTGTTAGTTCGATTATTCTTGAAAACTACATCAGTATATTTCTGAGAAGTTCTTCTCTCTTTATCCTTGCAAGTTATTTTACCTGTTCATTTTGAAATGCTGGAAAACTTCACAAAGTTCATGTTTTGGATGGTTGTGTGCTGTCAGGAAGGGGGTACTGCAGATCTGTTAGTCATAAACAAAACAACCCATACATTTTTTCTCCTACTGTATGTATACACAATTAGGAAACCAATTTTACATGTACAAGGACAGCAATGATCTGATTTTCAACAGCAATTATTTAGGTTCCTTTTGACCCAATTCAATGGTCTTCATGCAGCATTTCACAGCATGTGAGATACATTTATAATACCCAACTACTGCTCTAATCCTACAGAATTTTAAGTGGCATTATTTATGTGTTGTATGTAGCATAATAATTGACAGGAAATACTTTGCATTTCAGAGTATAGACATTTATTAAAAAGAGAGTGTTTAATTTTAGCAAACAATGCATCATAAAACGAGAGGTGCTCCACAAGCACAATCTTTTCGCCAAGGTATTTCCAACAAGTGGACAAGCTATTGTTAAAAATGTTGAAATCTGCTCTATCTTGCACTGCAAGAAAATTGTTGGAAAAAATCTGGAATCCAGATCGCCACCAAAATCTGATCCCTTCTCAGTTGTGTTCCAACCAAGATTCCCTTAAAATGTCACAAAATCTGTTCTGAAACTGATTGGGTAATCAGCAAAAATGTGGAAAACTGCCTATCTTTTAATGGTAACAAATTGTTTAAAATATTAAACACAAAAATCTTACAATTTTTCCATGCACCATGACAACTATTCTATGACAATGTCATTAAATTTTGACAATTATTTTTTTGTTATCCTGCTTGCAAACGCTGGCAAAAACAGAACCTCCTTGAGGTAATAAGGTGACATGATAATATTCATAAAAATATTTTCTTCACATCTGCATTCAGGTTCATTACTGGTTTAGGCACATTCTGAAATTTCTGCTGACATTGCCACTATATCCGCTCCACATTTTGGCAGAATATACAAGTGTACCATGATTCTGCAGTTTATTAAGTGATGCATTAAGTTTGTGGAGTTTTAATCGAATCATTTGAATTGCAGTATTAGTTTTGATGTCAGCACATATGATTTTGGGAATATTGGCTTACTTAAAAGGAACTGCATAAGATTAAAAAAAACATTCGTCTTGAAGTGAGATTCAAACAAGGAATGATTTAGAACATATTTACAGTAAATATCATGAAAAAGTGATTTGGTCAATTCATTGAGTTAAAGTAACAGTCTGTATTATGACTGTTTAATTTTGCAGGGTAACCTCATTAGTGTAATATCTTGTACATTTGTACACTCAGCACCTGCAGCTAGCCTAATGTGGGTGTTTTGTCCCACATCTGATGAATTTTCTCAACCCAACTGCCACAATGGTGGGCAACTAAATACAACATAAATCTAAAGCACAAAAAACTCAAACTAGACTTTGGTTTTCTGTCATGATTTTAACCTACACAGTCACTGTGTGACAGGGCTCCACCCTCTTCTTATGTCAATGTTTACATTGACAATGAAAAAGGGCATGTGCTGGAAGAGTTTGAGTCTGTGCTACGTCAGCATGATGTCAGTTCTGCGAAGTCAAGTTATTTGACGAGGAAAACAATCTGCTCCAAATGCTCCTCATCACAATATTACCCAGCTTATATGTTACTGAAGTGCCTTTATTTTGGAACAGTCATATCAGGAAAATAAGTATTTTCAGCAGTAGCCACTCGAAGATTTTGAAAGTAAGAGGCTGGTAGATTTTTAAAGCTATTATTTGCAGCAGCACACAGGGAAAAATTGTAATTTCCAACCCTGGTTTGTGTGTAGGCTGACATAAGGTCTACTCAAAATAATCTCACATGACTAACATACAAAAGTCCCTATTTTTACCTGTCCGTGGGACTTGGACAGTGTGTGGACTGGCTGCTGTCCTGAGAAACATGTGGGTACTTTTAGTCTAAGAGTCGGAGGTGGGGATGAGAATTTAGAAGAAGCACCTCAAAAAAGCAGACATGGCTGCAGGCAATATTCACACGTTGTTGAATTCTTTATCCCTATCATAAACTTAAATTGATATTGCACTTAGTGTTTTATCACTCTTATGGCGTGTACATCCTCCCCTGTTCTGTAAACAGCACAGCATGTTGTAGTCACACTCTATGACGTAATAATAATCTCTTCATCCTAATCTGTATCTATTCTCACACCCTATCAAACGTGATGACTGATGGATTCATACCTACGATCGAACTCATACTAAACACATTGTATTTCCTATCTTACCATGTCTTTCTCATATTTACTTTGTATTCTTGTAGATTCTTATCCCTCCCCTCCTTTTTCATATCACCAGAGCTCAGATTACAAATAAAGACTTAAGCCAGGTCACACAGCAACTGCCATCCACCTTTTATATTGTTTGGATTTGGAGATTAAGGGATGAAGTAATCTGCTATTTGATAAGGGCTTCCTCGATCCTCTCCTTTGTATTGGATTATGCTATGATATACGTCAGTCTGCTTCCTCTGACGTGGTCAAGTAAGAGGTCCATCAGACCGAAGACCTCCTCTTAGGGTCGTCCACGTGTGGTTGCTTGAGAAATCTTTATTTGTGAAGGAACTGGAGGATTTCTTTTCATAAGGAACAGGGTTCGTTATTTTGTTTATCTTCTGTACAAGTTGTCTTATATTCTTCATAACATCAGCACTCTCTCAACAGAGCAATTCAGCCCTGTAGAAAATGCTGAGTTGTTCCTATGGAGACGGCTAAACAGTAGTTATGATCAACCATTAATTACTGCCACTCTCCCTCAGGGGTGGTGTCATCTGAGAAAAAAGAAATGTCGACAGGCATATCATTGGATGCACAAGGATGTACAATCATGAGCTCTTGTAAAAGGTTAAAAATATAACTGCATTTCCAGCTCAGATTTACACAAAATCTGTCACAAGTACATACATTTGATGGAACAGCTACACAAAGCCAGCAGGCGAGACGGTCGGTAAACTTCAAGGTGTAACACATGCTAGACTTTCGGCGTCACTTATGAAGATGAAGATGTTTGTGTCAGAAGACATTTTGAGCTTCATTTTTATGTGTGGTGCTTAATGTAGTTTAAAGAGTTGACATGTTTCAGACTAAAGTCAGTGTCATAAATGATAATCACCATCATCTTTAAATCATTTTCAGATCACATTTATTTAACACAGAAAACTTCTTTTAGTACCTGCTGTATCCCATGCATCCCTGCATGCATGGATTCATCTGTCCATGCATTATCTATACTGTTTATCCATTTTAGGGTCATGAGGCGCTGGAGTTTATGTCATCTCACAATGGGCAATTGGCAGGGCACACATGCGCATTAGTGCAAGCCAATCTCAATGCTGATTCATGGGGGAAAAGAAACTCACAAGCCATTTAGAGGAACTAGTATGTTTTTGTCTGTGGGAGGAAACAGTACCTGAGGAAAAATCCACACATGCATTGGAGCAACTCCACGCAGAACTCCAGGATTCAAAGCAGGAACCCTGTTGGTGTGAGACAACAGCACCACAACAACTGTGCAGCCAACAAAAAATGACATGCTACTCTTGTTTTTCATTTTTTTGTGGTAAGCCAAAATTTGGATTAAAAGTTATCAGTCACCCAAAACCACCTCAGCACTGTCACTCTTTTGGAGTTTCAGGTCCATGTAAACTTCAAAAAACCTGCAAGGCAAGTGGGTTTGCCTAAAGCTGTATTTATCATAGCATCAGATTCATTTGGTAAAGTTACAAGGCGATACATTTGTTCCTGGTCCATAAATGAATATATGGACAAACCAACAGCCTATAAAAAAGAGAGAGGCAACAGCTACAAGTGTGGTTTAACTGTGCTTGAAAGGAAGAGGTGACCACAAGTCCCTTGGCCTATGATGAATGTGGTAGACAACTCAATCACATTGAACTTTTTTTGTGAGGTCCTGCCCTTCCCAAACACTGCCTAGGCTGTTGCCCTGATAGATTGGTAAAACATGCCCCACTTATAAGTGAAACAGCCTGTATGGTGTGTCAGGTTAGATCCTGAAGCCAAGTTATACAAAGAACACATTAGTTATTCGAGTTTATGTTTAGTGTATGTGTAAATACAAGAAGGAGCTACTGGTATGCCGCTCAGTAGCTTTGCTTATTTGTATCAAATTATGTAACCTTGCAAGATACATTCTGACAAAAAAACATTTTGTTTCGTACCATGACCTTATCAGATATTTTCCCATTTAATCCAGGAAGACAAATGGGGAGTTCATTGGACACCTCTCTGAAATGTTCACAAAATGAGCCCATTCGGCTTTACAAAACCACGAGAGGTGTGTGCAGTGCCCTCAGTAGCTGTAAGCCAGAGCTTGCTTTTAGTGTTAAAGATGATGGTGAGGTTTAGTCAGAGTGAAACTTATGAGAAAGAGCAGGGAATGAACATGTAGCGAAGACTCCTGGCCCCAATGTTTAGGGCTTTAACTCAACACTAAGCCATCAGTGCACAATGATGTTGTTAAATGTCTGTCTTTAAAATCAAAAATCATTCAACAACTTCACAAAACACCACTACAAATATTACCTTTATCACACCTTTAAGAAAATGCAAATGAGTCATTTGGAATCTCGGACAACAGATATAAGAAGTTTTTTTAAAATTTTCTTCAGAAAAGCTTCATCAAAAAGCAGATGTAAACCCGGCTAAATAAAGTATGTAAGAGGTTTGGAGATTATACCAGGGCAGTGGGCCACCACTCCACAAGAATGTGAGGTAAAACACTTATTTTGATGGTTTTTCATTCATTTTGAAAAAAATAGAGATTTTTAATAAACATTGTTGATAATATATTTCAGTGATAAAATCAAAACTAAAAAAAGCAATTTTTTTCTTCGTAATGAAAAAACATGTTGCCTAAATCTTAAGAGTTAGTGGATATGGGTAGACAAACAAAAACATATTAGGTGTGTTGTCTTGTTCTGATTGCACACATGGTGCTTCTGGCAATGACGTGAGGCTGACCTGAGTAAGCCCGCATGTTGGCTGCTGTCTTCAAGGACTCTGTGAGAAAATGTTAAGTTCCACGTAAAAGAGGACGCTTTCCTCCAGCTGTGGGAGTCATTGGGCTGACGTAATAATCTGCCCTTTTGGGATTATCCATTCCAAATCACTCCTCATCCAGCCAATCAGCAGCCAGTTCATAACATCTGTCCTTGGTGTAACAGGAAAAAGAGTCTGGAAGGATCACATACACACACACGCACACACGAGAAGGGAGCACACACTGCACGTTACATGGTATCAAATCCCAGCAAATCTGCATGTCTATGCTTGTGTTAGTTAATGACGTGACAGTGATACTGGAGATAGCGTTCCAAGGTGCAGTTGCTATCACCACCTTTCATAAAAGCTTCTCTGAAAACTAATTAATGCCAAAGCGATCCACACACGATAACACAAAGACAGCACGATGATGCCATTTTGTATTGCGTGTGGCTGTCCTTCTATTAGTTACGCAACTCAGTGCTTTTTGGTTCTCCTGCTCCCCAGTGCTCTGACATAATAAGCCACGCACCCTCCAACCTTGTCATCAGGCCAAACAGCAGATCAATTGTTCCTCTAACAGTAGATTACGACTGATTCATCTCTTTTTTAGACCTCTGTCCCTTCCACTGCCTGTCTGGTTTTCCACCCCTGGTTGGCCTGAAGGTCCCTAAGGCTAACCACTAGCAAGGCCCTGGTCAATAAGCTTTCATTACACAAAACTGTCTGGTCGGCTCCCATGCATTAGGGTAGAGCTAAAATTTACAGAAAGAGCTTGCTGATTTTTCCTGATTTTTCAACATGAAGATGGCAGAGGGGCTTCTGTAAATATATAAGATGTAATATTTTCAATCAATTTACTGCTCTTATTCAGAGTGATACATCTACAACTATCTTATAAATGGCCATTGATTTTTTCAGACACTTATGATTCATTGATGACACATCAGTTATTTTAAAGTGTTTTCATACACAATTGTATTAGCACAACCATCTGTCATTTTAAGAAGACATCACATTTTCATAAAGAAACCAAACGATGATCCCTAATAACTTTGAATTTCCATCAATGTCTTTCTAATGTCAGATCAAAGTATCTTTATCGTCTCCCTTGGGAGACATTTGTCTTGGATAGAAGAGGTCTGCTGCACAGACAACATATTCACCACATTCTAGTCATGCTTCCAGGATTAATAAAAGAGCACATAATTACAATAAATTAATTAAAAAGCATCAGGTAAAAAAAGTGCAAGCGAGCATCTCAGTGCAAATTCTGCACAAACTGACCTCAGTCTCTTTTCTGTCCATCATGGGCAATTTGCTCATCAATGAGCTTCACTAACAGAGGTTTGATTGAGTGTTTGTATCTGTTATGTTCACTCTGAACCTCCTTCCTGAGTCATCAGAACATATTCAGGGTGCAATACACGAGACGCATCAGATAGAATATTATTTGCAAGTCTGAGGGTTGTTTGTTCAAACAGGTTCTGCCATACCAATGATTTTTTTTCCTGCTGGTTTTATCAGATTTAGTATTTGTGTTTATGATTTAACAGTTAAGTTGCCGAACCAGCGAGAAATGCCATACCGTAACTCAGAGTCAGTAGATGCTCTCTAAAAAATCGACATGGCATTTCTACAAACACCAAGCACTCTGAGTCATAGAAGGAAATGTATATGCTGGTGGACACAGGCATAGACACTTGCCACTTGTGTGTGCCAACTTAAGTCATTATCAATGTGAACCCCCAGGTATTTGTTTGAACTGACCAGCACAATGTTACGTCCATGTATGTCCATTGAGCTGTGGTCTCCAATAGATCTGGGGTCCACCAGCATCTCCACTGTCTTATTTGTGTTAATCTGCAGATGGTGAGCGTCACACGTGTTCCCAAAGCAGTCCACTCCAGATATGTGACTACTTACTGTGGTATAAGATAGGTGTATCGTTTCAGCTGGCTACGTATTTTATTAATGATCAGTACTGGAAAAACTAAAAACATTACAGTTAGCTCAGCTGTCCTTGTACTAGCCATGCAAGTAACAAAGCTAATTTATGATGATATTAACTACATTAAATCTATTAAACCAGAGTCTACTATATCCCTGAAAAAAACATTAAGTCAAACATGTAGCCAGCCATAATACGCCTCATCTTTTGGGTATTTCTCATGGCCAAAGGGGTTGGGGACCTCTGCCTGAAACAAATTGTTATTGTTAAGTTCTTTGTAAAGCTCTTTTTAACCTTTTGTTTTACAAAGAAAAATAACTGTCCCAATATTTGAACAACAGTATGTGTTAGACTCTTCAAAGTTTTTTTCTTATTTTCTTATAATTTAAATCTTAAAGAGCGTTTAAAGGCAGCAAAAATACAGTTAATATGACAAAACAACAATAAAGATGAAGTACTTTTGTGTACAGTATTATCATGGATATACAAGTGTTCTATTTGTGGATCCAGTAGGTGACCAAGTTCATTTTTCCTCAAACAACTTTAACGACAGTGTTGTCCTGCTTTGCTCACTGCATCATTTCTGTAGAACACACTGAAATATAGTTTTATGTTACTTGTAACATGCAAGAGCACACAAAAGCAACTTAGAATAATCAGTGGGGTTTTTTCTCCCTGGATGTGATGTTTGTTGGGTGATCCTCATGACTCACACTTTCTCGGCTTAGATTCAGTCATGTACCATTTTGTATACAGCAGTACTTAACCAGAAACCTTAGACTGGCCTATTCATGTGGCTGTTTCAAGGCATGGCTTTTATACATCTCTGGCAATCTGCCTTCAACATATAAGTCGTAAATGTGCAATTGAAGAGACCCACAGACAAGGACAATCACAACTGTAGTAACACAAAATGATGGCAGAACCTACGGCACTGTTGCAGGGATGCATCATGGGAAGGTCCAGCGATGTTTCTGGATCAGACAAACTATACAGAGAAGAAAGGAAAGATGGCAGAAATACAGATAGGGAAAAAAGTTAGAGTTATCATATTATAGAACTGAAGCTTCTTCTCATTTTCAAGGAAGATTGCCAGATTTATATTGTAATAGAGCAACAACAAAAAAGTACTTTTCTTACTAAAGTAGCCTAAATAATTACAACCAGTCTAGAAATATCCCATTAAGAGGAAAAATACTCAAGTCAAAGTCTGGTAGTTTGCAAATTCTCCCACAGCATAATAAAGAGGAGCTGACATAAAACCTTAACTAATCAGACTAAAGATGTCACATAAATGCAGTAGAGTTATTGTTATTGTTATTATCATTATTAATTTAGCACTGATATAAAGTTTGTTAGAAGAGAACATCGGTGCAGAAAAAAACAACAACATTAAGTGCAGAAGGCTACTTCAAGCTTGTAGCCCACTGGAGCAGCTAGTTAGGGCTAACTTATAAAGCTAATATTGTTAAGGATGCAGGAGTACCCCATCTCCATTTTTGTTAAATGCACCTGTAAGAAATAGAGATGAAATGTTAAAAATGTGAAATTTTCTAATAAATTATTCTGGTGATGTTAAATTCAGACATAAAAGGATAATAAGGAAGTTGTATGGTAAATGTTTACATTCCATGGAGTATCTGTGGACCTAAGCTTATCTGATAATACTGATATTGTGCCAATAATTTTGTGCTTTCTTAAATCCTGAATATAAGGAAAGTGTTGTCAAACTGCAGAGTTAAAGCAGTTAATGTTGTTGTGAATCACATGTTAGGTTAAAATACGTTACGTTCATGCAATGTTTCTGTGTAGTTGTTCTGTCGTGTTTTTCTTCTGCCATGGGTAATTGAACCTGATATGTGGAAAATAATAGTCATTTCATATATTATAACTGTATACTTATACCCATGTTTTTTTCACACGGATTAAGTAAATTGATCAAGAACAGTACCCAAGTCCAGACATGACGGCAATATCAGTGCAAGCCTCTGATAAATAATATCAAATTCTGCCATGTTAAAAGCTATATCTTGTACATTACAATGCCACAACATGTAATACTACACGAGTGAGCAACTGCACACAAGTACATTCACAAGGCTGAACAATACAAAATTTCAACGTGCAATGTTCGTCATGTGATTAAACTCATGTCATGCTGCCCTTTTAAAATACTTTTTCCCATTCTTTCTTTTCTTTGGTGGAAACCAAAAGCACCAGTTTATTTTGTCCTTGACTATTTGCAGAGTCACCACCAGTAGGGTTTCTAAGACAATGGTTCCCAGTATGCAGAGTTTGTGGTCCTCCTGAGGACACTCACAGTTACAGAAGCATTAGATTTCAAACAGAGACAGATAGGGGCACTGAGCAGTTGTTCTGTCACTATCCTTCTTTTAATCATAACTTTGAAAAACTCAGTTTATGTTTCTCAGGTGAACATTCAATCAATCGAAGAAATCTTTTGTAGGACACTTCATCTTTTAAAACGGTTTTAACTATGACAACTATAGAGACTTAGCAGCCTGACACAGTGAACAAGTTAAAAACATAGAGCTGCTAATGGAGAGTAAAACTAAAACATCACCAGAAATGTTTCATAACATAGGCTACAAGTAATGCAATTGCATGTCACATGGTTATTTGTAAAGTCTATAAAGAACATGTCTCCACACTCTCCTTCCTCAGAAGTGGGCTTATTGAAGACAAAGTTTAAGATCTAATTTGGTTTTTTTTTTTTCATAAAAGACAATACATTATTCTAAAAAGTCAGCTAAAGAATCACAATGAATATCACAGTTAGAAAAGCTTTGTAAGACCTGTTTTCTTGTATCACGTTAACATGAAATAAGCATGTTATAGTCACTGTGGAAACATTTTCACTTTTTTAACTTGCTTAGATTTTTCAGTGGTGGGCAGTGTGTACAATGGTCATCTTAGTTTGGTGTCTTGGTGCACACAAGAAAAATTCTGGTCATTGTTACAGTGTGAGCCCTCTGCCTTCTCTTGATAACACTGTTATTTCTCTGCCTCTGCCACCAAAAAACCTCTATATTAGTTTCAGTGAGGAAGAGACAAGCCACAGCAAGTAGTCTGGTTAGTTTGAAAAGCAGCAAACATGGGGACAAATAAAGGACAGGCCCTCAGCCATATGGAAGCTCTCTGGTGTTTAGAGGTCGGCTCAGACACCATTAACATATAAATGGCAGCACAACTTTTCTTTTTAATCAGAATTCAAACAGAAAGTGGTTTATGTCATGAAAATGATCTCATTTTTAAATTTGATTTTGACAGGGATTTACTCCATAATTACCATAAGTAGACACTGTACATGTCATTGTGAGGAAAGTTCTACCTTAATGCAAACGCAACTAGAAAAGCCCTCAGAGAGTGCAGACCTCTGCCAGTGTTACAGTCCTTAACCATATTGTGATTTTTACCATAAATATTAGTCCTACCTTTATTTCATCAAAACATTTGGATTCCTTGACCATGAAAACATACAAATATAGACAAATGCTGAAAATAGTCTGATCTCGCAATGTTAAAGAATCTTTAAAAAAATTCCTGGATCCAGACAGTGATCCAGATCACTCCCAAAATCTAATCATTTGTTCCTTGGCCCACTCCGGACATTTCCTGAAAATGTCATCAAAATCCGTCCATAACTGTTTTAGTTCTGTTGCTAACAGAGACACAAACAAACAGACACCGGCAATAACATAACCTCCACTCCAGAGGTGAAAATGGCTACTTTGGGTGTTACTTACTAATGTGCTTTGACAGTGTCATCATTTCTTAAAGTCTTCTGCTGTGAGATACATACGGGAACTAGTTTGAAAAGATGAAGTAAAAACAGCTTGAGATGTGGTTTAACTCCAGGCAACAGAGAAAACACATCTAGCACTTTCTTTTGTTAAGTCTTGGGATGTCAGTTCTTTGCTCCCTCCACTGTTTCCTTTATTTGGTTACAGAGCTGCATCATCACATTTGAAAAAAAAAAATATTGTTTTATTAAATAAAAAGTATCCCCTATGTTGTCTTCTTTTACAGAAAATGTATTATAAGGAGGCCGTGCTGCTGACTAACCCAAGACAGACCTGAGCTCATCCTGCCTCCCTGTCCAGCTACAGTACTTTAATGGTTGGAACTGCCCGCCCCAACCTACACTACTGCCCTCGCAGACACAGCCTGATGATCACCGGTGCCATGGGAGCGGTGCGGGTCAACAGGTAAAATGAGAGGCTAAAATAAAAACATGTCAATAGTCATAACTAAATACAGAGCGGAAATAAAAATTCGAGACTACTAATGTCCCATTGAATTTCTGTTCATTCATGATAAACAGCTGGGACCACGACATTACAATAAACTTTATATAAAGCCTTTAATATTACACTAATGCTTTATAGATCAGGTGTTAGCCCTTTCTAAGAAAATCAATCGGGTTACTAGTGTGTCAAAAATGGACTTTGTCCATCAAATAACATTTGACTTTATGGAAAATGACTACAGGGCATTTGAATGACACCCAAGTATTATCAATAATATATATTGCAGACCTAAAGACATTCAAAAGAAATACTCTAGATACCTTATGTCCACCTTGAAGCTTTTAAATAACTGAGCTAAAGACATCACATTTTTTTTTCTTTTTGTTTTAGAACTCAATCTGCTGACAGCTCACTGGGGAGAAGGAATTTTAAAGAATAATCAATGGCTGGAACTCAAATGCAATAAAATATTTTACACTATTAAGGAAAATGTTACAATATTAGAGAAAAAACATGATTTTCCCATGGATAAGCTATTCTATCATTTACTGAATACTTCAGAAAAAACTGTCTTTTAATCTAATGAATAAGAGACACATTAAATATGTTTTGGCTTGAATACTGAACAAATCTAACATGTAACATAAATCCCATGTAACCCATATATAAGTCTAACAGACCCATGTCCGTTACAGTGGATGCAGCTGCCACGACACTGTCAACTCAAAAATAATATGCTTCTACTCATTTAGAATAATCAGTCTTTTTCCTTCTCAGCATATATTGGGATGCATGATGAAGCAAACCACAGTGGTGCCAACAGCTTTTCTCCCTGCATTTATAATATATTATAATATTTATAATATAATAATAAAGAACATTATTATTATATTAAATAAATAAGCCCCCGGGAAAAACCTCAGATTAGAACATAAGTGAGCACCACAGATGGGCAGCATGTTTTGAGGGCTGTAAGCCAATGACTACCACCTGGTAAAAAAAACAGACACAAAAAAAGACTACAATATTTGCACAGAAAAAGATAATTTGGACTTTGCTGAATGCAGCAGAAATCTTACATCTAGAAGTATGAAGCTTTTTTTGATCAAAAAGACTTTGGTTGCTCTCTCATGTATTACATTTGAACTTTATTTTGTTTTGTAAGCTCTAAACTGCAGTTTGTCAAGTTAACCACAGTAGGCTTTGCCATTAGTCTGGAGCTGATCCTGCAGTGCCTTTTACAATCCTGCCCATTGTTATATTACGACCCTGAAGTACACTACATCATTGTGAAGAATAACTTTGGTATCAAAAAGCCATTCAACAGTAATTTTGGCAATTCCATTAAAATAAAAGCATGGTTAGGCTGCTTAATGAAACTGGCATATCAATGGGAGCGATGAGAAGCCACATTCTGCCAATCCTGGACATTAACCTGCAGGAGCAGCAGTGGCTGGCAGTGCAATACTGACTTTAGCCACTCTCTGCTGACCTGTTCAATATGATTGAGAGAGGTTAGTCTGCCTACAGTTGATTTCAAAATAGCTTACAAATTCAAATTACAATGAACTGCATTTTGGGTTCACTTCTATTGTTTGGTTTGATCGTATTTACCTCTACAGCAAACCAAAGTCTAGTGACAACACCCCTGCTGTCCAGCAAGTGAGATCTTCGTTCTTTTGTCTGCACCAAATTTTATTTGACAAATCAAAAAGGACAATGCAATGTTTAAAAGCATTACAATTTATTCTCCATTTACAGTCTGTATCTCCATGGATACAGACTGTCTATTTGGGTAATGAATTTCTACTTTTTGCTAACATTTTGGCCAGCAACAATATAAAGCTCTATTTTGCACCTCTGACAAATAATAGGTCTCTGTCAAATAAACCAATGTCCATTGTTGAATTAACTGACTTCACCAACTAGATTTCATGGGTTAGACCAATAGACCCTCTGGCTGGATACGTTTTCCTGCTAGCTGACAACTCAACCATCAGTGGGAAGCCGTACAGTGGTGAATGGATTCAAACACCACATCTGCAAGAAGTAATAACTAGAAAAGTACTCGGAGAGCGCAGACCTCTGCCAGCACCACAGTCCTCACCTATATTGTAACTTCCACCTTAAATATTAGTCCAACCTTTATTTCATTTAAATATATAGAGTCCTTGACTATGAGAGCAATCAGATTCATAATGTTATCTATTTTAGTTCAGTAGTAGTTATTCACGAAAATCAAATTTTTCATCGTTGCAGTTCTGGACTACTCCCAAAATCTAATCAATTGTTCCTTGTCCCAATCTGGACATTTCCTGAAAATTTCATCAAAATCCATCCATAACTTTTTGAGTTATCGTGCTAACAGAAAAACAAGCAAACAAACTAACTGAATTACTAAAAAAAAAGACGCCAGCAATCACATAACCTCCTGATGGAGGTATAAAGTCAATACTCTGTTTACGTGAGTGGGTTGGCAAGTATCTAACAATATGATCCATACTGTAGAACTGGAATGGAGATATGAAACATCAATATCTATTGCAAAAGTATGGACAGAACAGTTTCCTTTTTTTTGACAAAGCAGCCTTTTCATTTTTTAAGTATAAATAAACCACAACATTATATACATGAAATTCAGTTTTAAATCACTGTTATCCCTGATGATGCATAATAAAGCAAAATATTAAATTAGAGCAACTTGCAACATTAAAATATCCATTGGACAGATCAGCAGACAAGTTGTATGTAGTCATTTGTGACTATTTTTCAAAAGCTAAAGAGAAAACTAAGCAACAACCTTTAGATTGTTCAAAGTATTTTGTAACATCTTCAAATTGTTTTGTTGTGCTCTCAAAATAATTCATGCTTCAACTTTATAAATGTGAAGTCAAGATATAATTGGAATTAATAATGTCGGCAACTTTGAGGTGGTCTCGTAGTTCTTGTCCCAAAACTTCCCAGTCATGTAAGAAGGTGAAAAAATATAAAGTTGTATGTTGTACTTTGAATTTGACAGTGACTGCTCTATTCATTTAGCACAACTGTGGCTTAATAGACCTAGCTTCCCAAGATTAATTTTGTCCTGGTCCTTCCAGATACAGCATCGTTTCCACAGATGAAGATGCCCTGAAGATCTCTAGCCTGGGCCTCCACAACGGCCACAGTCCTCTGGCTCAGCAGACACTGTCGGGGACCTCCTGCATGCGGGGCGAAGAAGATGGCGAAGAGTGTCCAGGGAGCGACGAAGGGAGAGGAGCTTTGTCTTTGAGGGTGACTAATGAACCCATCATGAACAAGAGCTGCCGTAATTCCCCTTCCTATCGTTTGGGCCTGGACCTGAGTGTCGGCCGCCTGCGCAGCCGCTTTGTAAAAAAGAATGGTCAGTGCAATGTGGTGTTCAACAACATGGAGGATAAGCAAAAACGGTATTTGGCTGACATTTTCACCACCTGTGTGGACATACGTTGGCGCTACCTGCTGCTCATTTTCACCAGTACCTTTCTTCTGTCTTGGCTGGTGTTTGGGTTCATCTTCTGGGGAGTGGCCCTTGCTCATGGGGACTTTAACATTCGCACTCATGTGAAGGAAGGGGATTCTCGCGGCGGCACAGATGAGGAAAAAGATGAATGGCGGCCATGTATTCTCCACATCCAGGGTTTCATTGGGGCTTTTCTCTTTTCCATAGAGACCCAGACCACCATTGGATATGGTTTCAGGTGTGTCACCGAGGAGTGTCCAATTGCTGTGGTGACTGTGGTGGTCCAGTCCATTGTGGGCTGCATTATTGACTCCTTCATGATCGGCACAATCATGGCAAAGATGGTGCGACCCAAGAAACGGGCACAGACATTGTTGTTCTCGCATCATGCAGTCATTGCCATGCGGGATGGAAAGCTGTGCCTGATGTGGCGCCTGGGGAACATGCGCAAGAGCCACATTGTAGAGGCGCATGTCCGAGCACAGCTTATTAAACCACACGTGACAGCGGAGGGCGAATACCTTCCCATGGAGCAAACAGACATTGATGTCGGCTATGATGATGGTCTGGATAGACTGTTTCTGGTCTCACCGCTCGTTGTGGTCCACGAGATCAACAAAAGCAGTCCTCTATACAACTTGAGCCGCAGCGACCTGCAGAAGGAGGAATTTGAGATTGTGGTCATCCTTGAGGGTATGGTGGAGGCCACTGCTATGACCACTCAGGCACGAAGTTCTTACTTAGCCAAGGAGATCCTATGGGGTCACCGCTTTGAGCCTGTGGTTTTTGAGAATGGTGATCGCTATCACGTGGACTATTCCCGCTTTCATAAGACCTACGAAGTGCCATCTACGCCTCACTGCAGTGCCAGGGAACTGAGTCAGATGATGAGTCGGAGCGGACACTCTTCATCCTCCAGCTCAAGTTATTCACAGTCTCCATCACCATTTGCTCCAAGGGCAGCCCGCCACCTACTGGGCCCTCACTCCCCCAGTGCTTTCTGCTACGAGAACGAGGTAGCATTGTGCTGTGGGGATGATGAGGACCAGGGGGATGTAAAAGAGGAGGCATCGAATATGATTCTAAGAAATGACAGAGAGGTAAAGATGAGAGAGGACATTCATGTGGGATTTAAAGAGACATTTGTGGAGGAGCAGACGGTGGAGATGCTTTGCGTTCTGGACTCAGAGAATCAGATCAGCCTTGACAGACTACAGCCAACCCTACCTTTATACATCAGCAGAGAGTCGGGAGTTTAATCAGTGGTAATGGACACCCTTCCATTTGTTTCCCCTCTTTGTCAGTGTGCATCCAACCAAAGTATTGAACTTAAGTAAAACACAAAGATGGAGGACACACCTAAAACTGTAAATCTGATAGTAAAGAGGGACATTTCTGCGGGTTCACTCCTTTTAAAATCATAATTTGCACTGGTTTCATAAATGGTGCAGTAACAGCTTTAAGATCAGTATTCATACAACGCACAGCTCGTTCACTTTTTCATACTTTGTCTTGTTTTGAAGTCTAATCATAAAGGTATCTTGTGATAAGGTATCTTGTTTTATTGTGTTATTTAATATAACAGTGTAATCTACAGTTAATTCAAGCTTTTTGTTCTTGAGTTTAATTCAGTTTTTGTAAATAAATTTTCATCAAATTTCAAATGAATATACATCATATACAGGAACTTTTAGGAGGAAAAAAATCTATTGTTTTAAAAGAACACAACAGTGCTCAACGTCAACACTCATTTTTTTTCTGTGTAAAAATAAATCATTTCTGTATTGCAGTCATCTGTCTTCCTGCCTGATCTGTGTTACTTTTCATATTAAATAAATAAGCCATTATGTTTTATAAAAGTTGTCCATTTATTCCATCACTGCCCAGTCAAAATAATCTCAGATGTTGTTTATCTGGAATAAAACTGACAGATTTAATTTCAAGAACTTTATTTCTTCTTTTATCAGTAAACACAAACATATTCAGCCAACTTGCTGTTTGGTATAAATACAGCATTTAGTAAACAACCTCATGTTGTTGATTTAATGCTTTTATTTAAGTCTATACTGTAGGCCCTAAACCACTTTAACCATCACCCCATGCTAAGGCCTGTGTTTGATAAGACATAAATCTGGACTGTCTTTTTCACACAGCAGGATTTTTTTTTTATTTTGTTAGGCAGCAGCAGGATGACAAGCTAAGTAAAGACAAACCATTCGACTAGCCAGTCAGCTCCACTTCATCAAACAATTTCAACCAGTGTTTAAACTAAAAGTAAGACTAACTGATTAATAACACAGAACAACTGACATAAGCCAAGGATTATTTTGTACCAGAGGTGTGGACTCGAGTCATGTGACTTAGACTCAAGTCAGACTCAAGTCACAATTTTGATGACTTTGGACTCGACTTGACAATATCATCAAAGACTTGTAACTCGACTTGGACTCTGACATCAGTGACTCGGGACTTGACTCTGACTTTAGACTGATGACTTGAAAATACTTGAAATTTTCAGTTAGACTGTTGAATAAAATGTGCTCCCATTCAAAGTATTCGACTAAGTGGCTGATTTTTGTCGTTTCCAGCAAGACAATATTTTTTCCCACAGGATCTGCTCCATTGAATGCATCTATCAACATCCAATCAGGGTTTAGCAGAATAAACAAAGATGGTGTGGATTACACAGTTACTTCCCTGAGCGCAAGACTGCAGGAGTGCAGGAACAACCCAGAGATGCGGAACCATGCTACCAAGGATAATTTCATTTGCATTCACAAACTAGGATGTCATAAACAAAAAACGAATTGCCATTTGCAAAATCTGCCGCGTGAGAATAACAGCTGGAGAGCCGACGACGATCCTTTCGGGTAACTTTAGCTTAGCATCTGTTATATGCAACAACGGTATATGTTCAATCGTAAACTCGCCGCGGCTAAAAACTGCAACTGACGTTCGCTGAAAATACTTGTAAAGTTAAGACCCAGGGTGACCAAGTGTCCTGTTTTCCCATGACATGTCCTGTTTTCATGTTCTGTCCTGACTGTCCTGGTTGTTTTTTATAAAGTGACGAAACTGACCTGGTTTTTATTGTGCCTATGACTTGGAAGGACTTGAAAATTTTAAGCCTATGACTTTAGACTTGACTTGACTTGTCTTGTCTTTACTTGAGACTCGACTTGGACTTGCACGTCTTTACTTGAGACTTGACTCGAGACTTGGGTTTAAAGACTTGAGACTTACTTGAGACTTGCAAAACAGTGACTTTCTCCCACCTCTGTTTTGTACTTTCTAGGAAATTATGATACCCAAATACTAGCATGCTGACTGGTCAGATGGCAAAATGGTTGATGGTAAACATGCTCCATTTTAAGAAAACCTTTACCAACGTTTAAACAAACAAGTAATACAAAGAAAGAAAAACAGTTCTACTTTTGCATGACTGATGAAAATTCCCTTAACATAAAAAAAATATATATATATATATATATATAGAGAGAGAGAGAGAGATAGATATATACTGTATATATATGTGTGTGTGTGTGTGTATATATGTGTCCTGCTGAGCAGAGAAATACTTAAACTCAGATTAATTTCCTCGCAGCCTGAACTCAGTTGTAAGAAACTTTCTCTTAACTCCTACATGCAGCGCTGTCCTTCATTAACACAAAATGTCCTGCTAAGTTCAGCTTTTTGTTCCCAAAGAAATTTTGTCAGGTCAGCAGGCATGGCTAAGCTGGGGAAAGGTAATGTCATGAAAAGTGGTACAACATTATTAAAGTTTAAAACATTAACATAACTTCATAAAAGTTATCATTATAACAGTATTGTGAAACATATATTTAAAGAATAACACAAATGGAACATACATTTACTTAATTCCTCAGGCATACAATCTATGAGTTTGGCTGATAAGGGTAAAAAATTACTTTTTTTTTTATCTGGGCACATATTGTCCTCATTTGCTTTTTTGTCCCCACTGCAGTGGTCCTCAAATGGTGTAGTGGGACTCACTGGTGTGCCCTGAGACAAGTCCAGGGGACTTGGAACTCCTTCAACTATGTACATAGCAGCTCATACTTTTTTATGTAACTTAAAAAAATCATTCACTGTTCTTGAAATAAAGTAACCCAATGTGCTGTTAATATGCTGTAATATGATATCACAACATTGATATCTGGATTAAAATCAGGAGATTTAAAATGTTTTTAACAGACCAAGCAGGTGTAAAGAAACAATATGATACATTGAAGGCCAACTCATTATATGAACACTATGTTAGATAGATTGTTGTTAAGATGTCTTTCAGTGTAAGATCAAGAGAAAAGAAAAGAAAATTAATTGGAAAAGGATCAATGTATTAGATTTTAAATATTCAATGAGAAATACAGTTCAACAGCTTTTTGGCTCAGAAGACAAAACAACAACAACAACAACAACAACAACAAAACGTACAAAATAACTGAAATCCTGGCTCAGGTGAAATAGGTTATTTTGAGAGCATGAATATGTTCTTTGTGCCTTCAAAATTTGGCCTGGTCCTTGGTGTGCCTCTCAGAAAAAAAGTCTAAAAACCACTGCTCGACTGCAAAGATCTGATTTCCAAGAAAAATATTGTAGAATGAAATCAGAAATGAGCTGTCAGTTTTCTCCTCTCTGTTGCATGGAGGGTCAGAGTTAACATTACTCAGGCCTCCCTAGAATCTGACTGACCACCTCATAACTCAATACACTGATCAACTTTTTGATGTGGGCTTGTGGGCTTTTGTTTAAACATTTTCAGTTATTTCAATAAAACCAGCTTGACCTTTATTGGATTAGTTTTACTAACTCCATTACGCAAAACTATCAAAGTGGATTGGTCACCATACTGGACTCTTAAAGTAAATAATTTGGGCACTCTTAACATGCAGGCTGCTAGAATATTGTGAATATAAAATTTTGTGAAGTTTAGGATGTCTTTTTCATAAAGTTTTCAACACATTTTACACTTTTTCTGTTCTCTTCCAAAGTCAGGGAATTGATGTTTGAAGCCTTACATTTCACAAGCTTAAGTTCAGAATCAGGTTCAGAGGCCGGTTGGTTAGTAACTAAAATGTTATTAAAACTTACAGGATATGGTGAAACATCCACTTAAAAACAATAATACTTCATACATAATTACTGAAAATAATTTAACATTTAAACACGATTTTGAGCATTTTTACAGTTATATTTCAAGACATGTCAAAGGAACTTTTGAAAAAAAATCATGGATAACGCACAATACTCTAACCTACAAAATGTATGCACGCTTGTTTCCACACCTGGCTTGAATCTTTCTTTGAGGAACTAGGACATGTGAGGAGAATCAGTTCATTTGCCAAGGACCTTCGGGAACTTCCGCCTGTTTCAACATTAACACAAGGACAAACACAACACTCCTAGACTAAGTGACCTCTTTAGATAACTCACATCAGATAGTACCCCACAATTAAACAATTTTGAATGTAATTGTTTTATTGTTGGGTAATATTAACCTGCATCACAATGTATATGCAAGGTGAACAGCTAAATTCATGTCTGTTCACTCGGGCAAACTCAGAGCCAGGGATGAAAAGTGGGGTCTCCAAGGGAAAGAGAGTCAAATGAATTAGTCTGTGAAAAATACCTTGCTTAAATACCACAGGTAAGTTATTGAAAGTCTAGTCAAAGACAAAGTGTCTTTGCTGTTGTGCAAGTGCCCCCATGTGGTTGTATAGTGACAATGCAGTGAGCAACTGAAGGTGCTGCACAGTGCTGTGCATGGATCTCTGTACAGTTTAAACATTTAGATAAAGGTGTTTCATTAATACTCACCTTTTCATATTAAAGTAGATGTTTTCTCATGAAACATTCCTCAGTGGGCACCTGGTGTTAAAATTTCTTTCTTATTGGGGAAGAGGGGTAATGCTAATCAGAATTATAACTTTAATATAGAAATATAATGAAATAACTGAGTATGACTATCAAGTTGGAGTAGATAGATGGTTTATGATTTGTATTCTGGAACTGACTTTATTTTCTTAAGTGATGATTAAGTTGGGCCAACACAGTGTTTCACAGCAAAGAGCTTGCTGGTTTGAACCTTTGTTCCCACCAGGAACTTCCAATAGTTTCCCACTACAGTCTTGCAGACAGCACTCTCAGGACTGTCAGTTTGCAACAGCACCATCCAGTGAATTGAAGTTGTCTTTGCAGGACGAAGGGTTAGGTTTAGGCATGTGTATTTGGTTAGGTTCAGGCAAGATCTTAAAACTAAGGGTTAGGGTTAGGGTTAGCTCTGTCTGAGCTTTTGGGTGCTAATAATTAACCCCAGCAGTTATCTTCCCAAGCCAGCAATAGAACCAAAAATTGCAGCCCTGGTGGTACCACCTGATGAAGCCCTTAGGCAGGATTCAAGGTGTTTCAGATGCAGCTGCTCACATGAGACACATAGGGATCTCCATGTCTCACCTAAAGTTTGCCCTTTTAGCCTCCCTATAGGATGCCTCACTTGATGAATCAGTCCACTGTCTCAGTGATAGGTCCCTGCAGGTTTTCCATCCTGATGAGGAGAAATCTGGGACCAGTGCTGTCCACAATGATCCAGGCTTGCCTCCAGGTCTGGCTGGTGCAGTCTCCCCTCAGAACTCTTCACCATCCAGGCTGGACGGACCAGGCAACGGCTCTCTGGACTGAGCAAGAGCGTGAGTCACCAATGCAGGCTTAGTGCTCTAGTCCCTCCTCAGCACCATTTCAGTCCCTGGCCAATACACCTGTGACCATCAGTTCCTGCAGCGTCACAGCACACCAGTCCTCAGTTTGCTCAAACCTTATAGGCTCCTTAACGCTTGTTTAACAAACTATAGTATATTATTGCTACTGACAAAAGGTCTCCATTGTGTCTCCCAACACTGTGGAGACTGAAGTGAGGACATTTAACTCATTTAGGTGAGGTGGAGACATAACAGCAGCCAACACTGCTATGCTACATTGTTTTCCTGATGCCCTGTGGCCTCTGTTCAATGACATTGCTCCATCAAAGATAGGAAAAAGACTCACTTTACCAAAAATCCACTTGAGTAAACAATTTAATGTTTGCACATTAAAAACATGGGATGATGTATTTCAACAACTACAAAATTGATCATTTATGTTGTTGAACTTTGTTGACTGCGTCAACAACTTGTTAAATCCCTAATTAGTAGTATTTACAAATTCTAAATAAAAAATAAAATTAAAGTCAAACAATAGCGTGTCACACAGGCTGTTAGGATTTTGAATGTTTCAAACAGCTGTCATTGCCCTTTTGTCCTTTGATATCTTTGTCTTTCTTAAATTCACAGTATTGAAAATCATTTCTTACATTGCAGTTCAGTGACATTTTTGCTATGAACTGAATTAACTTTATTTAAATTAAGTCTTAAATAGCAGCCCAACTATCACATCTGAAACAGGAACTCATGACACAAGCTGAGAGGAATCTCATCGGGAGCTGCTGTATCTCATTACAATGATTGATACTCAGGGTGATGTTGTGCTCTAATTCTCCCCTGCTGCTTTCTAATTGCCCTCTTATGTTTTTACAATCCTCACAAGACTTAACAGGGGGACAACTAATTGACTTAAATTACTTTACTATGACTTTGATGTGTAACTCCTGGACTCATTTTCGTCTTCTTCAGTGGTGTTAAGTTAGAAACCATGAGCTAAAGCACAGGCTTCTCTGATGAGCTCTTGGGTTCCTTGGTCAGGTAGCACATACTTCCACACAGACAAATCTTTACTGACCCCTATATATATCTACATTTGTCTGTGTGTTGTGCAACTACACTCACTCCAGCTAATAAATATAATCCTCACCTGGGCCATGCTTGCCGGAAATCTTCCCTTTTTAAATCACATAATTTGGAAATATCATGTATAGCTCCCCTTACGAGCTCATACATACCCCAACTTAGGGGATTTATTGTTTTTGACTCATAGTCAGGCAGAGGTGGACTTGTCATCCCACAGATCCACGGAGAATCATAGCAGAGTTCAAGTAAAGAGGGTGAAACATAGTTCTTTTGTGTGCTCATGAGGCAAAAAGCTCAACAACTTTTACTTACCAGTATTGTTGATTTATGCATGATTATGGCCAGACCGGACAGTTGTAGGGTCTCCTGACACATCAAACATGGAAATGTTACGTCATCTGGTCAAGTGTATCGGAAATACCAACACAGACTGGTCTAGGACAACTCACAGTTCCAAGACAGAAAATGTAGTTTGTTTGATTTTGTCTTGGCTCCCACAAGTTCTTCCCTCACATCAGAGAAATTGTCCAATGAGAGCACTGGGAGCTCTCGTGTACGAAAATCAAGGATATAAACAGGCTGAAGTTGATACATTGAGAGCTGGCAAATGAAGAGAAAATTAAGTGTGGCTCTAAAAACATCAAATACCTGCCTTTATGGTGTGTTGTAAAAGAGCTACCAAAGACTACAGAGGGAAAAATGCTAGACCAGCAGCAGAGGAAGCTTAGTACCTTGGTAAGTCACTGTGTTTGTCTCTTTGTTTGTATACATCATGACTTTATGGCTCTCTGATATAGCGACTGTCTGTTTGTCAGAGAAAACTGTGCTATGACTTCCGACAAGCATGACAGACTACACAACTGAAACCTACTGCATTTAACAGCCGATGTTTGTCTTTTGAAAAGGTTATGATGTATGATATTTGTTAGCTTGATGATAAATACATTGATAAAAAAAAACTCTGTGGTCTGATGTCAGCAACAGTCTTTCATTGTCTTCTGTGTCTTGCACCTGTCAGTGTTCTTCCCATTATGTGGCATATGTCCACACACTCTGATTTTTACTCTACAGCAAAGCCACAAGTGAAAAACTGGGTACTTTCAGTTTGGAGAACGTAAAATACATAAAAATACGCGTATATATACAGTGCTCTGAATAAATGAGTACATGCCTTCAGATTTGTCAGAAAACCTTTAGTTTCCTTTCAAAATCAACATTTTCTATGGGACACTATACCATAAAATACTCTCCCAAATCAGGGTTATTGATTGCAAACAACATTTTTCTAGTTTTTTAAGTTTTTTAATGATTATGATGAAATAACGAGCACACTCCAATCAAAGGGGTGGGAGCAAATCTAAAATTTAGGTATCATATTACCCTTATTTTTATCTTATGGGGAAGAAATACTATATCTAACTCACCTTTGTCAAATCTTTGGAAATTGTTCTTTTGTTCATGTAGGTATTGATTAAAACATTACTTTTAACAGGGGTTGTACTCAAATGCAGATGAACTACATTTGAGATGTAGTAAAAAAGACTCATCCCAGCCCTCTTTCTAGTCAGATACAACATGGGCTCAAATAGTCACTTCATCCTCAGTTACAACCCTGCACCCCGTAATCAGTTTAACTGATCTCCTCATGTCCTCTTCAACAATCTATTTCCCATGTGTGTTATCTCTCTCTGCTCTGCTGTCATCTCGTCTCTCTCTTGTTTAGGATGCTGCTTAATTAACTGCACCTCCACACCCCCCTGTCATCAGTGCTGCTGAGGGAGAGCAGCTGGGTGACCTCTCTGACCTCTGTTAAAGCTGCTAATGGCCTTCTAGGATCAGGTCTAATAAGGTGCTGTGTGTTCATCCTCGTGTAGGTTAAGTGTGTGAGTGTGCGCGTGCTTTCATGTGTGTAACACCCGGTACAGCTGGGCCTCTCTGTGGCCTCACTGGCTGTTTGCGGCCTCGGGCAGTGAAACCAGTGACAGTGTGTGTGCTCGGCAGGGGACAGTATTTAGGCGCTGAGAGCCGTAGCCGGGGGATCTTCGACTGCATAATGAGCTGTTGTGTGTTGTGTGTTGTGGAGCCGTGAAGCAGCACACAGCAGGGACAGAGGAGCATTGTTAGTTGCTCGACCACAGCTCGACCCAGCAGAGGAGGATGACTGAGGCAGGCTGGGAAGCACCACAGGGCAAAACATCTTCTGGGTGATTTTTGACTCTGTCTGACCTTTTATATTTAAGTCAGTTTGGCAATTCTGTTACAGGCTTCATAATCATATATGTCTCATTGTCAACATTTGTTGTTTTTAATTGCAATGCTATGGTTCTGTTGGCCACTTTCAAGGAAATCATTGATCCTTTTTGCCTCAGCTCTCCTATTTTTATCTTGTTTTATGTTATTCATCTCATAGTTTGCTCTGAAAAGAGCCAAAATAAGGCTGCCAGCTTGAATTGTTGTCAGAGGGTGCAGTTATGGACCCTTAAGATGCCAATATGAATTGGCATTCAGTACTTCCTGTTTACTTAGTAGGACTGAGAGTTTGGCTACAGACCTTGGCCCTACTGTTTGGCCCTAACCCTATATTTTGGATGTTCATGAGAAGGGTGTCCTAATTCTTAACTTAACAGAGCCACAAGGGGAAGTGTTGAGGGTACGTGGCACTTAAAAATAGATGTTCAGAGGTCCCACTTCAAACTGAGAGTTATTTTTCTTTGTTTTTCAATATTCCTTGGCAGAGGGATATAAAGTATGTGTGTTTTGTTGCACACACTTCAAATTTCTTATCATTTTAATATCATATTTTTAAGTAAAAGTTTTAATTTGATTCATTTTGTTTGCTATTTATTACTTGTCACTGTCATTTCAAAGTATTTAGTGGCATTATAATATGACTGTATTTGAATTGTACGGCATTACACTATTATATTACTTTTAAGTTACTCTCTTCAAAATAACAGGCAATATGGATTTGTCATTCTAAATGTAGCTCATTACGCTCAAAATGTCCATTATACATCCAGTGGAAAGTGATGTGGTGGCTATCTGTCTGAGTTCAGCTGAAGGCTAAAAACAGATGTTCACATTGATGCTCATGGCACAATACAAGAAACGACCAAGGCAAAAACAGACAAAAGGTAAAAATCTGGTAAATTGTGTTAGAGATACTGTAACTTAGCAGAAGCCTTTTCTCCTCTCCTGATCTCACAGAGTATTTGGCGAATTTGTATTTGAACAAACCAAAAAAAAAAAAACCTCTTCATTTTGGGTAAAATTAAAAATGCATTGTAACTTGCATTACTGACATTTGTACTGAGTAAAATTTGTTTTTCTTTTTGTAATCCCTTACATTACTACGTTACAGTAAAAAGGAATGCATTACAGAAATCCCATTACTTTTGTCATGCATTACTCCCAACACTAAACATACCACAAGGACTTCATCCTCTGTTGAAACAAAAATTGGGACACCCCACTCCCTTATGTAAGCATGTCAAAAATAGGGGTAAAGCAAAGCGGTAGAGGCAAGGGTTGTACTGGAATTAACCCCTATAATATTTTACCACTCGCTGCCAAGATGGCTGCTCACCTGGCAGATGAAGTGATCTAACTGAAGTAAAGTTTCTGTGTTGATATTGTTTATAGGTTACAACAGCCTCTTTTTTTTCTTATTTAAATGTATTTTATATAATCCCATTTTAACTTTTAGCAAGCATTAAATAAATGTTAATAGTATATCTTATTAGGTAGCTCAGGAGTTAGCTGAGCTGAGAGGACATGCTAACTCACAGAGCTCTGGACCAGTTTTGTTGCATCAGCATGCATCAAGTGATCATGTCTTCGGTCTACACCTAAATATTTTTTAAAAATGAAAAAGTGGGGGTGCTGGTTTGGCGGAGTGGTTAGCAACCAGGCACCCCATGTGCTTGCTTCTGCCGGTCCGGGTTCGAGTCCCGCCTGTGGCCAGTTTGCAGGGTGTCCTCCCCTGCTCTCTCACCCCCTTTCATAAGCCTATCCACTATCTCTCTCTCCTATCAATAAGGGCACAAAATGCCAAAAAAAAAAAATACATTTAAAAATGAAAAAGTGAAATATGAGAAATATATGTAAAACATATATGCTTTTTATCTTTCCTGGCTCCTCAGCAAACAATACGCCTCAAATGCTTTTGAGCTGAAATGGGCGCCGCTTTGAAATGTTGCCTCATTTTATAGGGAAAGATTATGACATGCTAATGTAGCTTACTTACTGTGTTTTACGCTATGTAAAATAAAGAAAAGTCCTGTTTACATGCTTTGTCTTGTACCCATTTAATATTGTCAAATGTGCTGATGCATGTTTGGCGCCAAGGGCTATATTGTTTTACTAGTCCCTGTCTTACTTTCATTGTTTTTTAGCATTGCTGCTTCTCCTTTGTGTTGGATACCTAATGTTTGTAAAATTTCTCATAGGTCCCTGGTGTGTTTGACAGTTCACATCATACCTTAGGTGTTTATAAAGCAAGATTTAGATGATTTAGGCTGTACAAGAAAACAACTAATTTAGTCTTATTAAAGTATCTGATGTTTTTACAATACGAGGATTGGGGCAGGGTTATGGGAGTCCGTGATAATGAGCTTTCAAAACAGTCATGGCGTCAGCCTGAGATGACAGGTAGGTGGAAGCTGTATAGCTAATGCATTATAAAGGAAGTTAAAAAGGAGTGTTTTAAGGGGTGCTGTTTTTAAAGATGCAGAGCACATTTCTCAATTAATTGACAGTTTAGTCAAAGGTGTCATGTTATTCTGCTCCCCAAATCCATTTTAATAACTGCATGTTTGACTAATTTTTGGCATTTGCTTTATGTGGCTTTGTGTTTTCCTGCATATTTTGCTTTTCACCCAAGTCTGCTCCCAAAGCAGACCTCAAGCATCATTATCATTATTATAATAAATATTGTTGTTGTTTTTAATGATACATCTATTCCTTCTCAGAATCAGAACATTTCCATTCTTGCCACAGGCAGTGTGAGTCAAAAGATACATAAAAAAAATTGTTTTAAAGACTGAACACACAGCAGCCAAAATAACTTGAAGATGTTTAACTTTTAACATCTGTAAATTTTTCAAAAACTGTAGCAATAACATTTGTGATTACTGCTGATTACTTTTACATCTAGTGGAATATTTTTAGTCTTTTGGAAAATTATCTTAATAAAATTAATTTGAAATGAAATTCATTTTTAGATGTTAATCTAGCTGGTGCCAGACTTGACATACTGTACACTCGCACGCTTGATCAGTTGTGCTACACTAGCCCTTGGCTAATAGCTTATTTGGTCTGGCTTCAACCAGCTTCATCACGTTTTGTTGGGATCCAGTGTCCTAAGTAGCCCCCACTTTTTTTTCTCATGTACTTTTACCATCTTAACTTTGATGCAGGTTCTTGAATGGATATATACGTATATACTTTAAAGGCCTAAGTATTAGAAACATTTGCTTCCACACAATATTAGCATGACAAAAACTTCATACCAATTAAAATAAAGAGAGTAAGAAATATTCATAGAGAATATATTTTTGCAACTATCTGTGAAAGTAAAGTTTGGTTAAAACTGCTTGAATTCAGAAAGGACCATTTTCTGAACCCTATGAGTCCCATGAGGCTTGACCCAAGAAACCAGTCCTATTTTCCACTCTTATGGATGACCTTGTTTGCAACTGGCACAAATTCTATGGATTTCAATAAATTTTGCAAAGGGAGGTTAAAAATGATTGATTTCAATACATGTGTTATCCCATCTCTAATGGACTTCTGTCACAATAATAATATATATTTGATATGGATTATGAGATACATTACTAAAACATATTTTTAAAGATACAGAATAAAAAGATGAGGTATCAGAATTGCATATACAGCTTGCATAAGGTGCTAATAAAATGTGAAACTATGCAAGCTGACCAGGTTTTCTGCTTACATAAAGGGTATGAATAAAATTGAAAAAGAAGGCATCAGCATGAATAAAGTCAGGGTAAATAATTCGCACTCAGCTCTCCAGTTGAAACCATTTCTTGTGTTTTCAATGTGACCTACATGAGCAGACCACCGAGGCAAATGCATTTTGAAGAGTTAGATTCTGATTATCAATGCCCTGCTCTTGTTGCTCTTCTCACAGCCTGTCTGTTTGTCTGTCCATCCGATCTAAGAGTCTGACCTGTCTGTCTCATATAATCTGTTTTTTACAGGCTCTCTGATTAATGTTTAGTTATTTAGAAATTCACACATGAAGAACTTTACTTTCTTCTGTTTGTTTGTGTCTCCAAGTGAAAAACTGACAGACAATAAACTGAATGTAATTTAGTGAATGTCATAAATCATAAAATATGTCACTCTCTGCTCCCAAATATCCCATCCATCTCTCTGTCTCTCTGCCTTTTATCCGTCTCTCTCTCTGCTCTGACAACAACAGAGTCTTTCATGTCCACGTCTTTTTTCCTCTGCAGCCTCGGGCTTTCTCTGTCTCTTTCTCTTTCATTCACACAGACTAATTAAATGTTCAGAGAAGAACTCATGATTGGAAAGTCTGCACTGCTTTTGCTCCATTTCTGTTCACCGTCTTAAATCCTGAATCACTTTGACTTACTTCTTGCTGTAAAACTTGAATGTTCTTTCCTTTATCAAGGGACACAACTCTTGTTTCCAAAAAAATATCACTTTATTGGTGGTCATTCAAATATCACAGACATGAAAGCATGTTACATCACTTTTCACCCCTTTTTTGAAAATCAGTGACTGTGCAGAGGACAGAAAACTAGAAGACAGTGGCACATAAGCATGAGGAAATTAATGTCTAGAGAAAAAACGATTGTTGTTATTTTTGCTCTGGAAATGAAAGTAGCATTCTGTTTTTATTTTCCAAACCAAAAGTTAAAAATTATAGTATGAAACATTGCGAAAACTCAAACATGTGAGAAACTGCATTTTGTCGACTTTATCAAAACATCTCACAACCACATTATACTGTAAATCCAAACATAAAGCAGTTCAAAACCAGGTATGAGGCTCTGGTTTTCACCAGGCACAGAGAGGATCAGAGGCCTTCTAAAGGACTGCCCAGTGTGAAAAGATATTTGAACACCTTCTTTACACTTTTACCAAGTCAATAACTTGTCCGGTTTGAACACAACAAAATGGCATTTGGTATTAGAAAAAATATTAAGACTTGCTGTTTTAATTACACAATAGACATTGCTTTAACATACAGCGTACAAAATACATAAAAAACAGTTTTCACTGATCTTCTCACATTGTATGGACATATTTATGGCTGATTCCCTTGTAACATTTACCGTGTACAATGTAAAAGATTAGCAAGTGAAATAACCTCTTAAAAGATCATTATTTCTCTTTTAATCCTTTAAAAACACTTCTCACATTACTGGGAAAACTACAATAGATATTTCTTCATAATCATCTATGTTTTAATTCAATTGGTCAAGATTAGCAATTCAGAGGGAATTAAAGTGATTTATAACGTTAAAAAGAAGTTCTCTCTTCGGGCATTAAATAAGGAAAAAACTCAGGAAATAACTAATTATAATATTTAAGGTTTAGAGATATTTGAAGCAAAAATAAGGTCTGAGGTTAATAACTAGGCTAAGTAGGCTAATTTATCATGACACCCCAAGAGTATAATCATTCTTCTGTACTGACAAAGAATTTTACACATTAAGTAATTGTTGCATGTAATATATCTGTAACATCTCAAAAATGAATGTTTATGGGTTTTTTTTGTAAACACTGCATGCATAACTAGTGGTGACCCCCCCAGCCAGGGGGCTGCCGCCACCACTGAAAATAGCTGGCAACCCCTCTAGCCCCCTCAGTGGTCCCACCAATTTTCCTGACTAACTGAAGTGCTGTCTCAGAGGAACGGTAAATCAAATCTCCACCTGCGGGGGTGCTACTGTGCAGCAAGGCATGTTATCATATTGTATTTTAATGAAAAAGAGTCAGGGGGAATGCAATACACAGCCACAGACTGGAGCTGAATCTGAGCTGCCACCCTGAGATCTTCACTGGCCCCCTTTTGGCCCCACCGGCTCTGGAGGCACCACTGGGCGCGTCGGTGGCGCAGTTGGATAGTGCGCTTGGTCAGTGATCGGGAGGTTGCAGGTTCAAGCCCAGCTCCTGGCGACACATGCCGTTGTGTCCTTGGGCAAGACACTTAACCCCAAGTTACTCCCACTGCTGCATCAGTGGCGTGTAAATGGGCACGAAAGGGCGTGAATGTGTTAGAAATAATGATGGATAACTAACATAGAAACTCAGAACCATCAGTGAGTGAATGTGACTGCGAATGGGTATGAATGGGTAGGTGTGACCTGCGGTGTAAAGCAGCTTTGAGTAGTCAAAGACTAGAAAAGTGCTATATAAGCTCAAGTCCATTTCACTGTACATAGCACTGAGCTTTAGCAGAGATTGTGTTTGAAAACTGGACAATAACACCTGAGTGCTGCAAAGTAATGTCTGATCAAACAGGGTAGTGTTGGATAAAATTTTTATTACTTTCCTTTATTGTGATGAATCATTTTGATAAGGTAACTTAATGCAAAATATTTAATTTTAGCCCATCATATATGGCATTGACATGCACATTTTTGTACTATATGTTTTAATACCAACACATTTCTATGTGAAAAGCCATATTAGGTTCTGTTTTTTCAGAAATCACCACATCATGATTAATAATGGTTGGTTTAATTTTTTGTTTTATGTAAATGTACTGATTTACTTTGTTTTACCAAAAAGTGTCATTCAAATTATTATAATCATCATTATTATTTTATTATTATTATTATCATTTATTTATTTATTTTACAGCAGAGACTGTGTCAATCATTCACATTCCTGAAATCATTAAAACCCATCTTAAAAACACAACACTGGAAAAAAAAACACCATTTTAAAATTGGGATTCAAGTACACTGTGGCCTCTAAAGACACATCACAGCATTCCTCTGTCACCTTTATTGCTAAAAGATACCAGTGTTTCTTATTTTTGCTCATTTTACAGGTTATTTGATACTGGACGTGTATCATAGGAAAAGTACTTCAATCCAGATATGTCAAATCCTTGAGTCCTTGAGTGTCTTGAAAGGCACTTTTAAATAAAATGCATTATTATTAGTATTTATTATAAAATTCCAAAATACAGAGCAGAGCATTGCAGTCTCAGAATGTACCTAGTAGAGCTGAAATAGAGGGGTAAGAGGTGGATATTCTCTCAGTAAAGCATTGTGCAGATTTAAATGAGCCTGTCATCAGTATCCTGTGATTTTCTTTTCAGTAATATTATTCATCAACAGAGCTTTGTTTGGTTATCTATCACAATGAATCTCACGCTCTTTTTATGTAGGCAGAGGGCACAACATCACATTCACAGCCTTACAATTTTTTGGGAATAAGGAAAATACATAAAGAAATGATCAATTACCTAAAAGATTATCAGTATCAGTTTTTAGTGTTCATATTTAATGTTATTAAATATGTGATGTTGAATAACATCAGCATGGGTAAGAAGACCCAAGAGAAATATTCCACTTTGTTGTAAAGTAAGAGATTTTTATAATGAAAAAACACGCAGCTTATTTGTCTCTGTTCAAGGATGGCCTTAGGGCTCAATCCTACCACACTTGAACTATGCACCATAAAGCATCAGTTAAGCATAAGTTACACTCAGTTAGCCATTTTAAAATCATATTCATGTTTATTTGTTGTTTACAACCACAGTAAGTGACTTATTGGAACAGAAAGTAGCTTTAATAAACCTTAAACTCATCTGTGAAACATAATAATTCATTTTCAATGACAATCAAAATGCTTAGGTGCATCTGTGATGCATTGGTTAAACTTAAGTAAAGATTTGTCATCAATAAAGCATGCACAGATGCTTATGAAAAAGAGTTAAATTAATTATTAAAGTTTTATAGATCACAGCTTGAGTATCCTTTGAAGCTGTACACTTGCTTAGTGGTCCATTGGGTTGATCTGATGCAGTGACAGGGGGACTCCAGCAAGGGTCATTGAAAACAAGCACATCGTTTTGCACTTCTCCCAAAGTAGACTGACTTAAGCGCCCACAACACTTTCATTCTGTGGGTCACACCAGCCAGTTTACACCTACTCACTCTCACATTCTCTCTCTGATGGCTCTAAGTTTCTACAGAAGTTGTTTAACAGTATAAAAAAACACATCCACACCTTTTCATACTCATTTACACACCACTGATACAGCACAGGGGTTAAGTGTCTTGTTCTAGTGCATGTCGACATGTGACAGCCAGAGCTGGGCTAGAACCCTCAGTCTTCCCACTTATGGTGGAGTAAACTACCAAATTAAGCCACTGATGCCCCCTTAAAATATTGTTATCTGCCAAAGGGGGGCAGACATTAATGTGTGGGACCCAGTGGCTTAGCAATGCTTGAACTGAGCAACAATGATGATATTTCTATAAAGTGATGCAGAACAATGAGGATGATAGGTAAAGAATTAATGCTTCAGGCAGAAGAGTGTCTGTTCTTGTGTTTACAGCTGAAGAATTGATAAACAGTAAATGTCTCTATATCAAATAATGTTTCATTAACTCTTAATAGTTTTAGTTTTTATAAAAGGCTTCATTTTCTTGTTTTATTAACAAGGAATCGAAAAGAAGGAATTTTAGAGGTGACCAAATGATGGTCTGGGGGCAAATTATGGACCTCGGTGGTCTTCTGTGAGGCTGTCCACACAGAGAGGAACTCACAGCGTTTTGGGTGCTCGAAAACGCACATTTTTGAAAACAAGTCCCAGGATGGATAAATCTGAACACACAGAGTGGGTTTCTGTGAGAATATAAATGACCGTCTCAAACTGAATCTTTCATAAATGCAGTATTAGTTGAGTCATATTCTCACATTTGATCGAGGAAACTTTTACAACATCTGATGTTATCTATGAAGGGATATAGAGAAGAATCTTAAGTGTAGCTAACAGCCGACATATATGCATGACTAAACAGCGTGCTGGCATGTATGACTGAGGGGCAAAAAACCGTCAGAGAGTCACAGCATGAATGCCACCATTGTGCCTGTCACCATCATCCCCATCTTCATCACCATCACACTCTGACTCTCCACATCCTCCTGCATCTGACTCACAAATATGAGGCAGGCTGTTTTTCTCAGGCCCTCTCTGTCACACACACAAACACACACGTCCTGCTTCATGATCGTCATTCTCCTCTTCATCAGAGCTTCAAGTCTGTTTTTTAAATGTATTTCTCTATCTGTAAGATTTCTCCTCTTGCATTTTGGGCAGGAGAAGTGGAGGAGAGATGCGGACACAGCAAACCTCCCAACAATAGGCCATTCATGATGCCCCTGCAATGCAATGATGATCCCGCTCCCCCCTCCTCTCCTCCTCCTCCCCAGCCTGCACCAGCCTCCACAGCTGCACAGGAATGTGGTCCAACAAGTTATCCCCCTCTCCTCCTTCACCTCCTCCTCCCTTCCCTGCTGCCTCCACCACCATCGCCACCACAGCCACCATCTCACCAGTGCTGCCTGCCGTCGCAACCCAAGCACCCCTCTTCAACCCCCAAATAAAAGGGACGGAGAAGGCAAGAAACTATAGAGGGGGGAAACTGTGTGGACCGAGCACAAAGAGAGGATTCATGGCCGCTTACATACACTCCCCGAGAAAAAAGACGGGGACCCATTTAAGGGTGGTGCAGCTGCACTAATTTAGCGAGTGAAAATGGGAAAAGAGGGAGTGGCATGGGTCAGATAGCAGAATCATTTTTTATTCATCCCCATGCACGGCGTGTCACTGCATCATCAACACTTACAGAGTGTGTGAGGCATGAACACAGAAAAACACCTGCAGGCTTTGGTGTGAATAATTCAACAGTGTTCAGAGCATCATTTTAGAGGACAAGTGTTCCTGTGCTCTCATCAACCTTTAACAGCCTGACGTGTGATAACACAACCCTGTTTTTGTACATGAAACACACATAAAATCCTTAAGCCTTACAATCAGCCATGAGGCAGTAAAGAGATAAACATAGCTCGTCAGTCGTCAATAAAATATAATTCCATTGCCAAAAGGACAAACAGATTAAAATTTTCTTACAGCTTGTACACTCTACAGTCAACAAAGCCAAACCACTTAATCTGATCTTAATAAAGTCAGTGCACAAACATATACTCCTCAAAAAAGTTTGGAATTTTGGTTGATTATTTCTCATAAATCTTTGTTGTGGAATATAACTCATCTGAAACTAGAAATTCAAGTTTGCTAGTCCTTTTTCTCAGTCTAAATTGAAGCCAATTAGTACCACAGAGTGACAAAGATGGTCTGAGAACTAACTATCCGATATCTTGGACAACTTTGGCTCCCATTTGTATTTCTGGACTCACTGGAAATGATGTGTGTAATTGTCATCTTGTAAAATCATTTAAAGGTAAGCTTGTCCCCGGACCCTCAGGTTTCTGCAAAGCCCTGAACACAGTGGTTACACTTTCTAGTTCTTCACCTGTGCTGAAAAAGCTGTTTTTTCTTAAATACCAAAGCCTTGCCAAGATAACGCATTTAAATGATAAAGTTCATCTGCTATTGCACCTCTTATTAATGTAAAGCATTGTTGTGTGTTTTTTTGTTAGCTGACCCACAGCCAACAAAAACTACAAAAAATGGCCAGGCACTTTAATGAAAACACTTCTGATCTTTTTAACACAATGATTCACACACTATCGCCACAACCACGAGGACCAACTTGATCAGGCCATTCAATGAAGATAAAATTGTCAAACAAGAGGTTACAACAAGATTGTAAATGCTGGAACTATTCCAAGTGATTATCAGTCAAACTGCTGTAGTTCAATTATAGCTTTTCACTCTTGCTCATTATGGTTAGGCTTTAAAAACCATTGAAGTCAAGAATATTTATATCATTATATTTGTCAGTTTGTATAAAAGATGCTTGGTTTTAGATACCCTAGAGAGCAGTTTTAATTTTGTTGACTAACTGTTTTCGTCATAGTTTTTTGTCAACAACCTTTTTCCCCTGTTGAAAACTAGAGAGCAACTAATAAAAACAAGTGTACACGACCAAAAAAAATAAAATAAATAAACTGACGTTTTCATCAACAAAAATACTAGATGAAAATGTTTGACAGAGACTTCATTTAATCAGAAGTTATTTCAACAAGTAGAAAGTAGGAAAATGTTAGGAATATATTCAATGGCAGAAACCTTGGTTGTATGGGAAAGTTGGACGAGTTAAGAGGGACATCCAGTCACACCTGCCTTAGCTTCATGATGGTGGTGGGATAAGTTGGGGAGCACTCCAATCAGAGCTTCTCTCTTTATGAACTGATATATTCATGCAGAGCAGGTTCACTGTTTGTTGTCAATGCTGGTATTGTTACTGTGATGCTCCGCCAGGAAGCCTAAAGAATGTGATTATATTTAACACAAAAGTTAAATTTGTTTCTGTTGATTTAAACTTCACTAGTGTTCTGTTTGTCAACTAATTGTACAGTAGAATTTGTCAACTAAAATAAGACATTTCATCAACTAAAACTAGACTGGAATTAAAATAACTTGAATAAAACTAAAACATTTTAGGCAAAAGATTATAACTAAAACTAAGTTTGAAAGCACTGTTAACAACATTAACATTTGTACACAGCTTGTTTGGGTTGTGCCCTCAAATGTTTTCACAGGGCACAAAGACTTTGAGCCCCTTGAAAAGAGACTCCTAAATGTTGATTTCTGGACTGGCTTAAAACATATAAGCTGTCCATGCACCACTCTATTATGTCAGACACTAGGATGGACAATGAAGTTTATGCACATAATCCTTGGGGTTAAAAAACAAAGAATCAGAAGAAAAACAGACAGCACAGCGAGATCAAGTCACATATATGACCCCTTACAGATCAGGATGGATCATATAGGCTATATATCATCCCTGTCCAGCTCTATTTAACTGTGCATATGACTGAAAGGATTGTATCTGCACTCTACTCTTTTAAAGTTCATTTTATTGCGATTATATTTGTTTTTATTCTGTATTGTGATTTTAATGCGTTGTCTTGTTCTATAAAGCACTTTGAATTACTTTGTGTATGAATTGTGCTCTGAATAAACTTGCCTTGCCTTACTGTTGCATATCACCAGATTCTTGCCAATAATATCTCCGGTGTACATAAAGTCCTGACCATTGTAAGTTTAAATGACACCAGAAATCAACATTGGGAAAGTTTGTCATGAGTGGATATTAGAGAGAGAGAAACCGTGCATGCACAGGACCAGATGAAAACTCGACAGGGAAAGTCCCCTCCTGAGGTTCAAACCAGCAACTTTCTTGCTCTGAGGCAAAGCACCGACCCCTGTGACCCTTAACAACAGTGTGTCCAAGATTCTTGTGCACAGCTCAACAAGCACATTGGTCACACAAAACCTGTAAAACTTGCGACAAAACCACTTATTCAGAAATTATATCATTTTCTTCATTAATTCAGAACTGCTCCTCCTGTCATGTAAATGTCATTACATCATCCATAATTCATATATGCACGTTGCTTAGGCATAAATTCAGTAAAATTTAAAAAAGACAAATTAAACAGTCTGTTACATAATTATACTTTTTTTTAGCATGTCTATTTCAGCATTTTGGTATATAAATACCAAAATCTCCTCATATTGTAATATGTAGGCTAGTATGGGGGATAATGTTTGATAGCTCTGAAATTTAATGCTTGTAAGTACAGGGCAAAAGTAACTGGAGTCAAAGTCCTTTAGGTACCAACAAATAGATTTTTCTGACTCCGACATAGATATCTAGAAAAAAACAACAAAAAAATGCATCTTGGTTGAGTCTAGAATAACCACCCAGACAATGTGTGGTGTGCTGTGTAATGATTATACACTTTCTTGGAGTGAGTAGATATACTAACAGTATGTAATGCTCTTGCTGCATCCCATAATACATTGTGAAATGCAGTGAATAACTGGGGGTCACATCACAGTATTTATTACCATGTACTGCAGATCAAAGATTTAACAAATGTCAAGAAAAGTTTGGCTGCTCTCATATGTGACAAACAGACAGGAAGAGGGAACAGAGATGAAAACACTTTAAAGCTCAAAGCAATAAATACTTTGAGGATTTATGACAAAAATGGATGGACCTATTCTGTATTTAATGAGGAATAATGGACTAATGTAGTGCAATGGTTTTTCTTCATGATGGTTATAGGCTTGATTGTGATTCCTATGTCCACATAAATAAATAAATGGAATATGACATTAAAATTTAAATTGTTATTTTACAGTTATGATATGTGTTTAGTGAAAACGTTATGTGATATCACTTATTAATATTCCACCATTATTTACTAGGTCCTGTTGGTGTTGCTCGATGTTATAATCAAGCAGCAGTGCTGAAGTCATTGTCTGTGGCTGTGTTAGAGTCTAAAATATTTCAACCATTTAAATTGAATGTTTTATGCTCAAATAAGAGCACAATATTATTCACCTCTGTTACTTCTGTTAACTGTGAATATGGAAAATGAATAAGCTTTTATACTAAACACAAACAATAGCTTACATTGGGAATGACACATTATTTTAGATATAGAAAATGCATTTAGAGAAGATATTTAAAGTCTGACAAATGGCAAGTACAATACTGTCCTATGCCCTGTTGCAAAACTAGAACTTTTAATAGGAAATTTGAAAACTTTAACATGTGCTTATACTCCACAGAAACCTTTGGTTTTGGTACATTTGCTGCTCCTTGTGGCCACAACAATGCTACTGATCTCCTGGCTGGGTTTGCTATGTTGGTGTGTGTTTATTTATTTTTTTGTACCTCCGCCAAGGAGGTTTTGTTCTAGCATTTTGTTTGTTTGTTTAGTTTGCTAACAGGACAATTCAAAAAGTTATTAACAGACTTTTGTTATTTTTGCTTAGAGCATGTTGGTCTTGACCCAAGGGAGAAATCATTTGATTTTGGTGGTGATCTAAATCACGATGTGGATCCAGGAATGGATTTGGGATCTGGCAGTTTTCCACATTTTTGACTCAACAATGGAATGGAGAATCTTTGGTGGAGATTTGTGCAATTGGAGCAACATATTCTAGATGAACATATTTTTAACATTTAGATGTTTGAATAACTTTGAATCTTTGTTAAAGCAACTTCCAAACAGAAACTACTGTTTTGGATGCTGGAAACCTCTTTATCTGACAAACACCCTCCTTTCCAGTTCCATCAAACATAAAAAGATATAGCAAAATAAATCAATTTTATCCCTGATTTTTGTGATTGTGTTTATGGTCCATGGCAAAGCATTTGTTTTGATTTAAGCTTATATCTAAAATGGTCTCCCCGGCGCTTTATGGGTTTCACTTGGGGACTATATTCACTCAATTGTACTGATTCATAATTTTAGTTAAGGATCTGAGTCCTTCCTCCAGTACTGGATGTAAACCACGGTCCTACTTATCAGTCATCAGCTGTAAGATAACTTCTTCTTTTAATGAATCGTAACATTACAGTGTGAAAGCCCGAGTCAAAATATTAGAGTCACATGAGGTTCACTTTTATTGATGGTCCGGCGTCAGAGCTGGAATTCCCCGAGCTAATGCACTGACCTCAACTGTTTCTGCGTACAGACCCTGAGAGCAAACGGCATTCATGATTTAAGTATGGTGTTTTTCATGAACCAAGACACCCGAGTCGTGGAAGGAACACAGAATCTTATCTTCAGCAGCCATTTTGTATCTGAATGAGTTGTTTTGGAAAGATGTCTGAAGCTCAGAAGAGGAAAATTAGCTTCATACGCCAAACTTCACCTTTTCTGACTTTGAATTTCAGATCTTTTTGTCCAGTTCGTCATCACTGGGAACAAATGACGCCATTCATTACAGACCCAATGTGCCCATTGACATGGGAATGAATGCTTTCCACCAATTATACATGAGTTTAATGCAGAATGTGACCCAGCATGTGAATATTTGACCGCTGTGCATGCTTCTCTTATCATCATCCCTCTCACACTATCTGCATCTCTCTGTTTTTCTCTCTCTCTGGCCCTTTTTCTCTCCATCCGTCGTCAGATTTCAGGAATTTCCCTTGGGAGTTATTCAAGTATAAAGGCCAGAGCGAGGGAACTTTTTCCTCTCCTCTTCTTTGCACATTTTTTTCCCTGAAAAACATCTGCAACAAAATCAGACAGAACTCCATCCTCTTAACTCAATTTCATCCTTCTCCCATGTGGAAAAAAATTAGGATGCCCATGGCTAAAGTGTGCACCTGAAGGCTGACCTTCTCACCCCTTCTGCTGATCATGACCTTAGACCCCTCTGCCTGATCATGAGACCCTGTCTTCCTATCTTCTCTCCCCTCTCTTAACTCAGGAGCCGCAGGAAACAGGCTCTTGTGACCCAGCGGTCTGTGCAGCCATGGAGAGGCCCATTACTGCAGTCACATGGCAGGTTAGCACAGGGACGGAGGCGACCATGTGAGCTCTATTTTCTAACAAGATACAGCTCCCCCCATCCCAAGCCCAAGGCCCGGGAATGTTTCACACAGGATGCAGAAGAGATCAGAAAAATACATGGCTGCTTCAGTTTCCTCACATTTATTTGAAGTCATAAGACGCTAAAATATTTTTTTAAATATACAGATGTTTGTTTTTGGTTTTATTAGAGGACAGATAAGTCATGTTTCATCTGCTTCCTTTTTTATAAATCAGGTTGACAGAAGCACAAACTATGACAATGAAACAGAAATTCTTTTAAGTTAGTGAGGTAATGCAACTTGCAGCATGTCATACACAAAGGTATGTGCCCCAAAAGAATCAGTATCTTGGAATATTGGAATTATGGGTTAATTGTGGATTAATCTGCACACATTTAAAAATACAAAGCTCCATCAATCACTGTCACATTTTGGTGACTCTTTTTAATGCTCTGTTGTGTTTTTTCCAGGGGTGCCACCTGAAACTGTGGGTCCCATGAAAACACATCAATGTGGGTCCTATACCAACACAGTCCAGTCCAAGACAAGAGAGTGTTAATCTTCAATTACAAAGATTTTTTTTTTTTCTAAATATTTGTAATTTTGTGTTAAAGACCACCTTATTTGGCACCAGCAGTCAGAAAACAGGTCCTGAGGCACCTTGTACCAAAGTTGTTGTCCTTGATGCAAGTGGCATATGTCCAGTCTGGCTCCTTTACCAAAAGTCATTCCACACTCTTTCCCTCTTGTTCTGATTCAAACTACTTTCTCTCTCTGTCCAGGCCATAAAAGCAAAAGAGAGACAAAGATCCAGAGCTAGTTAGTTTATTATTTATTTTAAAAATGACTCATGGTTTTATATCTGTAGGGTTCCTGTTGATCACAGGCCCTTGGAATTTTCCCTACCCCTCTACATTATGGCCCTTATGGCACCCTGTCTGTGACTCTTGGTCGGCCAGATGATGCCCTGATTTACCATTGCCCTTCAGGATATTGTGCATATAGTTCACATTTAGTCCTAAGAAAAGAGTATCAGCAATTTACATTAATCTGTACTGGTGTTAGTGACGGATAGGATGAGTTTTCAGATTCAGGCTCAGATTAAGACAGCATTATTTATCTCAAAGTACAATCCAGTTTTGCAGCCGACCAGACCGAGCACACATTTTGGCACACAACAGTAAGATGAGGTATTAACATATCTCACATAGACAGTAATCCAGTATTACCTTCATTATAAGTTTTTGTTTTCTTTCTTTCTTTTTTTCTTTCTTTCTTTCTTTCTTTCTTTCTTTCTTTCTTTCTTTCTTCCTTATAATAGTATTGATTTCACTTTGTTTATATATTTTTAACTCTTTTGCTTTGTATATTTGTTTACATTTTGTGTGTTTGTTTGTTTGTTTGTCAAAAGGTTGTTTTGTGTGTCTTTGTACAAAACGGGTCAGATTTGAAAATAAAGCCACACTTGTTTCTGAGGTTACCAGAATAAATTAAGTTTATATGAAAATAAAAAGTAGTTATTGTACAACTGTCTGTTTTTGTTTCTTTTCAGAAGGAAAAATAGAATAGTCATTATTTTTGTATTAAATTCTTTACTTGTTCCCACAAAGGAAGATTATACAAACATTATTATTATTGTATTATTATTGTATTATTGTTTTATTGCCAAAAAAATAACAATTATTCAGAAAGTCCCTGTACTTTTAGAAACCTTTTAGTTGTTCAAAATTGGTTCCACAGTCACATATAATCTTATTTTTATACCTGCAGGCAGGTTTCTATGTTGTTAGGTATTGGAGCTGACTTAATAAAGCTTCAATGTTTGTTTTTATGCCAAGGGAGAACTGAGAAATATCCGCTAACAGAAAAAGAAGAAGAAAAAAAAGATAAATTAGCAAGAGATAAACAGAACTTATAAAGAGATGTTTTTTGTTTTTTTTTAAATACAGTCACTTTAAATGTTATAGTTATTTATTTAGTTAGCCATGTTTTAAAAGAGTGAGTCTGGTTTATGCAGCAGTAAATGTTTGGGCTGTGGTGGTCAAAATCTAGAGTTGAAATGAATGCTAACACAATTTAAGAGAGAAGGGAAATTTAAATCATTTGTTATAAGTATTATCTATTGTACATGTGCTTTAAGATGTGGTATAAAAATATTTTTATATTTAATGTCTCTCACTTTTAGTCATTAAAACAGATGCTTGGAGTTCATTTTATTTCTGTCTGTTTACTTTTTTTTCTTTTATTAAACTTGTTTTATGCTGTTGTTATAATTGTTTCATTCTTGAAGAATTTACCTTAACAACCCATTTCCATGAATTAAAAATATAATAGAAATATTTGCTTTTGACAAAGAATTAGTTTAGACACTTTTTATTTGACTATCTATCTATCTATCTATCTATCTATCTATCTATCTATCTATCTATCTATCTATCTATCTATCTATCTATCTATCTATCTATCTATCTGTCTGTCTATTTTGTTTTTCTTAGTTTAATCTAAAAACCAAACAGTATTTGCTCATCCTCTTTAAATATCTAACCATTTATTCTTTATCTGCCTCGGAACAATTGCATGGAGTATTCAGAAAACAAATATCTGACCATGACTGGAGAATCTGGGAACATAAACGCTGTCTGAAATCTAAAAGGCAGCACGGCTCTATTAGTGACAGTTTTGTTGTTTTTATTTTTTTGTCTGTTAAAGATCAAATGACCTGCGGGCAAATCAGGATGAAACGATGATGTGATTAAAAAAGCCACATTCAATAAATGACTTTTCCGAAGAGATAAATGTCGTTTTCACTTGACGTAAACAGATTTGGAGGGTTCAGACACTGTTTTTATTGAAATATTTATATTATTTTCACAATATTCTATATTTAGTACTTTTATATATTTTACAAGATGGCCAAATAGCCTGATTTAAATGTACTGGTAATTGGCAAAAGAAACAGTCAGCCCGTAATAACATTATTTGTCCGTTTAGAAAAAAAAAATACAGAACTGAACATAGAACTATGGTGAGAAAAGAAGTACAAATATCTATTATCCAATATGCACATACCACCCGATTATTAGCCTGCAGTTTTGACATTTGTTGCTGAATGGCAGAGGGACCATGGGCCTACAAACTCTTATGGCTTCACCTGAGAGCTCCTCTCACTACAGTCTTAATTATCATTTTTAATGTATAAGTTCCTATAAATATAAAGATCTTCATCAAATATGTTATTTTTTCGTTCCAACAAGAAGGCGTCTCCACACAAATACACTTAGAAAAAAAGGGAGAAGTCTAAATTAGGATAAAAAAGATCACATAATGTAACTTTTATCACAGATTCAACTATTTTCGCGAAAAAAAATAGTTGGGACCGTTTCTCATTTCTCTATGCTTTTTAAAGCGGCTTTTAAAATCCCTTTTATCACGTTATTTATTTGTTTAGCTGGAAAACACAAAGCCGCCCCGTTGGACTGTGATGAGAATAAAAATAAAATTTTCCAGCCACTACACTATAAAATGTCCACTAACAAAAATTAACCGACTGCGGTTATAAGAAAAAAAAACTGACATTAAATCTCAGTGATGTGGCAAAATAATTCATTTTGATGCAAGGACATATTAATTTATAAATGAAGAAAAGGCATAATAAAAGTCAGAAAATATTTATGAAATGATATTCATCGAGCGGTCACGTCAATTAAGTGTATTGAGGTTACGTATTTGAATGATTTGGCGCCACACAAATAAAGATTTATTTATTGATGGATTAATTCGATGCAGAAATAAGAAACCTTGCGTGCGTAAAAATGTTGCGCAAAAGCCGGGACAACCTGAGCGAGTCTTCAGTTCATTAAAGGTCAAAGGCAAGGGCGATCGACCATGTGTTTAAAGAAGGCCAGTGTAGGCTATTATTGTATTTCACTCAAATTTAAATTGAGTAATTATCAATGACAAACCGTGATATCATCAGAAACACCTCTCCCTGTCAAATAGGCACACTGCATTAAACACGCTCCCTGGGGGACCATTGCACCCCAGCAGCACTAACCAAACACAGCGCGTAAAACCGCAGCTTCCTCCAGCAGCTCTCTGCTCTGAAAACACACATTTTCAACACTCCCCCGCAGACAGGAAATCAAGAGGAAAAATCCAAATCACCAGCAACAACCCCATTACTGCATCAAACACACAGAAACGCTCACTTTCAGCCTCGGAGGCCTCATGCAGGATCCCACTGAGTATGGAGGTCGTTGGGGTGCAGCATGAAGGTGCACCCCCTCACACCTCCCCCCACCCCCATCACACACCCATCTCCCCTTCATCTCCTCCCTACCATGAGCCCAGATCCAGGTGCTGCAGAGAGTAAAGAAAGCGTAGGGGAAAAAAAAGCATCGATAATAAAAAGAGAGAGATGTCCAATGTGTCCCTCCTGCTGCAGAGAGTTTTCTATGTGTGCGCCACTGGTGTCTTTGCTCGGACATAAGGGGAGAAAGACGCACACATCGCTCTCTGTTATCAATTTTTTCCATGTTTGCAGCAACAAAACTGCTTTTTGTTCCCCATTTTTTTTCATTTACGAGGGTTAATGGATAGAGGCTTGGGCGTTTGATCACATGGCTACAATTCACCTGAGCGCGAGACAAAGAGAGCAAAGAGAGAGGAGAGAGAGAGGGAGAGAGAGATCCACATGAGAGGGGATGGACACACAGGGGTTATTGTTGCATTCATTTTGTGTGTGTGTGTAAAAGTGAGATAGTGTGTGTGTGTGTGTTTGATTCTCTTTCTTCCCATCAGGCCTTGCTTTAACGGCCTCAACAAGGACATGGAGTGTAAAGAGCGAGGATAAAATCTTGTTTTACGCACAAAACAAGTGGAAAGAACGAATAAAGGTCTCGTTATTTCTTCGTTGTCTAGTATGCTGGAGAAGAAATAGCGTGTGCTTGTCTTTAAGAAATGCAACAACAAAAAATATGGGCCCTTATTCTTCTGTCGCCTACGTGTGACCTATTTCCTAATCTACGGCCTCCTTTTATGCCTCATGTGTGCCACTCCTGAGGTTTTATTCCAGCGATGAAATGTTCCTGTCATAAGATGTAGTTTGGCTTAATTAATTGTGGTCAAACTTGGGTAAATCATGTAGGATCTGATGTGAAACTTACCTCAAAGATAAAGTTGATAAGGCCTGTTAAGTCAAAGGGCTGATTGTAACAAGTGATGGTTATGTTCAGGGAATGTGGGTCGCTCAAGTCTCGCGTTGTTTCACATTTAGCCCAGCGGAAGAAAACGTTATTTATGTAATCTACAAACCAAATGTGTCACCTAATAAATGTATTGACTCGATAACACCAACGTTATGGGCTTGAAACTCAAGATGAGTAATGTGTCCAGGTACGCGATGGGAATGGAGCAAATAGAAGGTTAATTTCTGTTTGCCAAATATAGTATTACCGACTGCAAATCGTTAGAAATGTAAATTAAATTCAATATTTGTTTTCACAAAAAACCCCGATAAAACATGTACCAAAATAAATTAATCCTCATTTATACTAGTGGTGCTCTGAGAGCACAAAACTCACTTCTGACTATTTTCTGACTATATTTCCCTGTCTCGCAATGTTAAAAAAATCCTTTAAAAAAATCTTGACCCGCATCCAGACTTAGATCATCATCGAGTCCTTGTGCCATGACTAACTTCCCTGACAATTTCATAAAATTGTCGATATGTTTTGAGTTATTCTGTCTAAAAACAAACAGACAATACTCTGCAAAAAAGGTAAAAATAATAATAAAAAAAAAAAAAAACATTGTGAAAGAGACTAAACAAAAGCCAACCGGAGCCTGTAAATGGGGGCCCTACATCACAACCATTGTGATTTTTAATCTGCAACCTCTTGGCCCACTAACCCAAAATCTAAAAATATCCTGAAAGAACCCCAGAGACACAAATGTATGATTTCAAAAATGTAATACAGAAAAAAATACTAATACAATACAAATTAACGAAGGCTTTGTGGTAGTTCCACAGTCACCTGTATCTACTATAACAGAAGTGTTACAGATATGGGGACCTGCTCAAAGATACAAATGAGCTGTAAGCAGTGGATAAAACACCCGTCACCTGAGATTATACAGTGAATGATGAATAAAACTATGGACTATAAAGATTTTTCTTTCAATTGGACCATCATAAACACTTAAAATGTTTTTATTTATCTGACAATCAGTCTCAATGGATCCCCTGTCAAAGATTCAACACTTTAGCTTATTGTCCATTATTCTTGCTCCACAAACTGTTATTTCTAAAGACCCATCATTTTACCATGCTATGTTTTATTTTAAAAATGCATACACAACAATGTCTTCCGATATGATTGGCCCTTAATCCCCCTCCTCCCAATCTTTACTGTATTTTTTCTATGTGCTCATTTCTTATTCTCACAATACAATATAACTGTGTTCTTCCTTTTATTGAGAAGTAATTGAAAAACTGCTTCAATCTGATTAAGCTGCTCTATTTGAGTTACTAGACCAAAAGCTGATTGTCGACTTATTCTTATTAATCAACCTCAAATTGATCTGTGGGATGGATCAAGTGATAACAACCGGAGCTCAGGGACTTTCAGCCCTAAGCACGTTTAGAGGGCCGTATGATGACGTCAGAGAGCGACCAATCAGCAGGTTTTTCTTTTGATAAGTTAAAAGAATTGAATCCGTCATCTCAACATCTTAAATGTCAAATATTATCATCAAGGGGGGATGCTTTCTTTATGCCTTTTTCTTAAACCACCGTCAACCATTTTGATAGACTATTAAACGCACTGAGCGTTTTGGGAGTAGCTGATAAGGTTAAAAAAACATTTGCAGTGTAAACAAGTAAGTATAATAAATATTACATGAAAAAACGTGAGAGCTTTAAACATGTATGCAGTAGCTGGAACTGATGTTTTTGTGTTGTCTTGTATTAAATAATGCAAAGTACTGATAAGTGCGTGTAGTCCCTAGTTTTTTTTCCCACAGAGTATCAGTATCCGTAATCAACTGACAGTTTACATTAACTGTTTCAGCACCATGTAGGCTATCAGTGATCAATGCTTCCAAATCAGTCATTTTGTATTTACAACCTTGTTACGATGTTTGAATCCGATTTTTCATCTACAAGCCTTTAAAATGATGATTTGTAGCTTTTCTTTTAAAAATCTAAAACCAATTTGTTAGGTGGAGGGAAATATTGATGATGGATTAATGTTATGGAAGAAAGGGGGAGCAAATACATATAATTTGATGTTTTGGCCAAACTCTGAATGGTATTTCTATTTAAAGATGCAAAGAAAAATCAATTCTTTTATTTATGAATGAAAGAAAAACAGATGTTAGTCGTGCATAGGCTGGGTTGTTTTAGGTGTGGAGGTATAAGGCCCAAATTCAGTGTGACAAATACTGCCATGAAAATGTTGTCGATATAATGGTAAAATATAATCAGTTCAATATGTGTCAACAATAAACTGACCTAACTGTTATGATGAGTTACTAACAAAATGGTGACTGCGAATAATTGAATGATGTAAAGACCTGTACCGAACGTTTTATTAAATCTGCAATGGTGTAAAACTTGTGTTATCCTTCTGTATGTAACTGGTGTTGTAAGTTAAAGCCTCCAATTAGTGAAATCGTTCTTGTTCATTATTATAAGGAACTTTGTTTCTATGTTCCCATTTCTGACAGAGCAGACCCCCCTGTGTCAGGTCGCTTCTGTTACTAAACCACATAGCAGGTAGCCCAGTAATCACACTGTCCATCATGATTTCACATTTTGACAGCATTTCAAAGTGAATTTTAATGGACAGCCTCAGATCAAATCGGATTCAGACTTATTCCGGTTTAATCAGAGTTGAACTTCACAAATCAAAGATGGAGGGCGGGGGACCATAACCACACAGGTCAATAGCTCTCCCTCTGATTGTTTATTTGTTTGATATAACATGTCAACACGTCACACAAAGCTGGCCTTCTCCTGCTGTAAATGGACGCACTGTAGAGTCAGTGAAGCCTCTCCGATGTAAAATCTCACCTCTCTTCTGTTGGAAATGCAGCCCTAACGGTGCCATTACAGCTGTATTTCGCCCGCGTCCAATCATTGTGCAGCGGGATAATTAGAGGACCAATCAGAGTGCAGCTTGGTACCCGGTAGGCGGGGCTTGTCGTGTTCTGGAATGCTGCCTCTTTGGGAATGTTTTCCACTTTCAATCACTTTTTTTTCTCCCAGTCCTCCTCACAAGGCGCTCTTTAAGCTCCGCTGTTCACACAGAGCAGCCATTCATCGGCTCTACAGTCAGACACACACTCCCATGTCCAACCACTGGACAGCTAAACTGGTAAGTTATGTAATTTTTTAAATAATAACTCAATCATAAAAAGGGACTATTTTATATCAGTGTGCATGCGCCAGGTGTGTTTATGACTTTTGTTTGAGGAAGAGATTAAGCGTAAATTTAAATGAAATATTAGTATTATAAAGACGGACTATTTTCTCTTTTTTCATGTGCTCCTCCAAACTTCAATTGTATTAATTATTAATTTAAATATGAGTATTGTTCCGGAGTTTAACTATCGGTCGTTAGGCCTGTATGGTCACAGTTAATCCGCTAAATCTCTTAACCTGTTTAGCTTGAAGTGAACCGGAGCGTATTTGGTTAAAGCGACTCTGAAATTTATTTTCACTGACAATATGTAAAATATTAGAGAATTTATTTGTTTCTATTATTCATTTTTATACATAGGTGTAACTTCCTCTGTTGAAGCGGATTAACATCCTGCGTTGGACCGTATTTGGACGCTTTTACGCATCAGTATGGCTGAGAAGCAATAACAGGCAAAGACTGCAGACATCTTGACGAATTCAATCGATTTAACTTCATCGAGGAGCTCTCCCTGAACTTTGTCAAACCCCGACAGCGGTCTTTAGTTTAGTTTGAAGGTTAAAAAATGTCCGGCGAGGAACACAGCCTGTCCGAGGCAGAGTTGAGTCCCGGAGGGTCAGACGATGGTCACTCACTGTCACCCATGCAGCCCGGGGTGCCCCCCGGCCAGGGCTCCCCTCTGAGCGGGCCGCCCCAGCAGCTGACTGCGCTGTGCGTCGGGGACGTCAGCGGTGAGGAAAGTGGCAGATCTGGGGCCAAATCAGAGGAGGAAGAGGATCGCTTTCCTATCGGCATCAGAGAGGCGGTCAGTCAGGTGCTGGACGGATACGACTGGACACTTGTGCCAATGCCGGTGCGCGTGAACAACGGAAATAAAGCGAAGCCTCACGTGAAGAGACCCATGAATGCGTTCATGGTGTGGGCGCAAGCAGCGAGGAGAAAACTTGCCGACCAGTACCCCCACCTGCACAACGCGGAACTCAGCAAGACTTTGGGCAAGCTGTGGAGGTTTGTGTCAAGGGTTGTTACACTAAACAATGAGGCTATAAAGTGCCATATTTCCTGCGTAAGCCGTGCGTAACGGATAAAGTAAGGTTATGGTGAACTCGTGGCAACAAAAGAGCTCAATTAGTTTTTCTTGGAAGAAAATCTTTAACTTTCAAACTTCAGTTTGTAAAATTTGTCACTGATTCTCAATATCTGAGGCCTGAATTAAAAGGTGAATAAACCTGGATGTATACCTGCCCAACTGGCATGTTGACCTTTGCTCCTGTTTATCCATTACGCACGAGATTGCAAGCGACACTAATTATAATTTTCAGACATTTGCTGAGAAAACACATTCACATTGACTCAGAGGGTCTGTTGCAGACTAAAAATCAGTCCTTGTTTTTCTCCCCCCAGGCTGCTGAACGAGAACGACAAGAGGCCATTCATAGAGGAGGCGGAGAGGCTGAGGAAGCAGCACAAGAAGGACTACCCGGAGTACAAGTATCAGCCCCGGAGACGCAAAAACGGTAAACTAACGCCTGCCAGCGAGTCTGACAGTCAGGGAGAGGGGGAGGCCAGCCACTCCCAGTCCCACTACAAGACCCTGCACCTGGAGCACAACGGTGGGGCTGGATCTCCTTTGGGTGACCTGCACCACCACCACCATCACCACCACCATCCTGCAGGTGGGTAGACTTGACTTGTTTTTAAATTATATTCATTAAGAAAAAGGGAAGTTGACAGATCAAAATAAAACACAGAACTTTGTTGTACCTGGGGTCAAGGTTCACTTTTAAATATTGTCCCCTCTCCATTTCCTTTAGGTCAGGGTCACAGCCCACCCACACCCCCCACCACCCCAAAGACAGAGCTCCAGTCAGGGAAACTCTCTGATGCTAAGAGGGAGGGGGCAGCAGGGGCGGCTGGAGGATCAGGAGGGTCCAGGGGAGCCCTGGGGGTGGGAGCTGATGGGGGCTCAGGTGGTCCATCATCATCAAGTGCTAAACCTCACATCGACTTTGGCACCATGGACATCGGTGAGATCAGCCATGAGGTGATGTCCAACATTGAGCCATTTGATGTGAATGAGTTCGATCAGTACCTCCCTCCAAACGGCCACCCACAGAGCTCCACCGGGGCGTCCGCAGCGGGGTCCTCAGCTTCATCATATGCCTACGCCTTGGCTGCTGCGAGCGGCCACTCCGCCTGGCTCTCCAAACAGCAGCAGCAGCAGCCACAGGCCTCCCCGTCGTCCTCTGACCCCTCCAAAGCCCAGATCAAGAGTGAGTCTGCGTCTGGGAGCCACTACGCAGAGGCCTCGTCCTCCCCTTCGTCGGGCACCCATGTTACATATACCCCCCTCAGCCTCCCCCATTATGGCTCTGCTTTCCCCTCGCTGGCCTCAAGGGCTCAGTTTGAGTATGGTGAGCACCAGGCCCCCGGGGCATACTATGCCCACTCCAGCCAGGCTCCTGGGCTGTACTCAGCCTTCTCCTACATGGGCCCTACACAGAGGTCTCTGTACACCACCATAGGAGACCCCTCCAGCGTGGCCCCCTCCCACAGCCCCACACACTGGGAGCAGCCTGTTTACACCACACTCACAAGACCCTGAGGGAGAGCAGCCGAGCAGAGGGAAATATGGGAAGTGTGTGAGTGGATCTATGTGTGAATTTGCAAATGTGTGAGTGTGTGCATCAATCGGAGTGTGAGAGTGTGTGTGTTGTGCCATATTGATGTTATAGTTGAGGGTTTTACTTTTTTAGCCAATATAATGCAAGACGCATCCATGGTGGGCCTTACAAAGTTTCAGAAGAAAAAAGCCAGAAGCTGACACATTATAAAGTGTGAAACAGCCAATAAGAAACCAAGTGAAACCTTAAAATGTGTGCCATCATGATTCTGTAAGTTGGGTTGTACAGACAGTGTGAATACAAGATTGTAGCTGAGTGAACAAATGTCTCATTGATGAGGACTGACTCTGATTTGACCCAGAAACGACGGGCTTCGACTGACGTAATCAAATTTTATTAACCAAACTAAAGCAGATGTTTTTGACCTTATTGTGTTATTTTATAAGAGTAGTAAGTTTATTGTTGTTGTTGATATCCTAGGGTGTAACTTTATTGATTGATACTACACTAATACATCTGCACCACTGCTTTGGGAAAAGCACGTTTCAGTGATCCCTGTTTTTGTTCTTTTTTTTGTTTTGATTTTGTGGCCAGAAAAAGGATAACTGCAACCTTTATTATTTTTTCTATGTAGATAGCACACTCTGTGTTTCTGTCCTTTAATCTACACTGACTTCACTGAACTGAAGAATTAAGCATTTTAAGGGGAAAAATAGGAAAACGAGAGGGAAAGAGAGCTCTTGAAGATGCATCTTATCCAGAGTTTTGGACACTTACCTCAAGTCTTTTTCATTTTTGTGCCAATAGCAAAGCGGAGATATGACTTTGGATGCCTTTTAATACAATGCTGATGTTATTCTAACTTTAAAGCAGCAAACCTCCACTTTTATGCTTCTCAAGTGCCTAACATTTTGCTGATTCACATCTGATTTATCCATAACTGAGTTAAAATCTATAAGTACAAAGTCTCAACCAAATCTCTCCAGATGATTGGCCAGCTTTGGGTCCTACTTAAGGATTAGAATCACATGTACAACCGCTCTGCGCTGCATGTAGGCCAAGAGCATGTTACAGTTTATTCCTATGATGTGCCCAAACAGCCCTCTTCTTCCTCTCCTTTGCAATGTGAATAATGGTCATTACCACAGGCTACACTTTTATGAAGTGATGTATCATTTTATACTGACCCTCTTACCATATTATTTTGATGTCAGTAATAATGCATCATGTGTCACACTTTTGCTTCCTCCATTTTGTATAATTCTGGATAGTTTTGTAAAGTGTTTGCTATACATTCACTTGAGTATTTTGCTTCCATACAAGAAAAGCAATGTTGAAATATTATTGTTGTCATCTATTAAATCAATTTATTTATAAAAAAATGAATGTGTGAAAGAGTTATTCATGTAGCAGTGATGTTTAGAGATAGGACAAGAGGTAATTAGCAGCTAAGGGGTGAAAAATAAATACAAAAACACACTGCTGACGTGTGAACTGTAATAACAACACAATCAGCGCCCCACCAGCCTAAGCTGTTTAGTGTGTTTGTGTGTGTGGCAGGCTAAAATTGACTACTAATTCCCCACATTTAATCGGCTGGGGACTGCGTGTTACTGTGAAAAGACAAAGAGAGCCATTCAGCGAGGCATAGGGACAGAAAGCAAGAGACGGGGTGGGTGTAAAGAGCCAGAGGCAAGGCCAATTTCAGCTCAGTAGCCGGCGTACACTTGGACTTTTGTACATGGTTTTCCTTTCACTCAACCCTCTCTCCTCTCCACCTGAGGCTCCCTCCCAGCCTCCTCACTCAGCTGCTGTCAAACACACTTATTCAGAGGGCATCTACAATACAAATATTGAGTTTATCTTACTCATACACAAAAAATAAGAACAGGAAACAAATTTTAAAATTTTTGGAGGAAAATCAAGGTAAAATGAACAGAGAATAATTTAACTTTGGAACAAAAAAGTACAGTTTTAGGAAAGACTTTAGTTTTTAAAACTTAAAGTATTAGTAGAACTTGGGTCATGACACTCTTTTTGGGTTCCACACTTGTATAAGCAATGATACCAAAATGGTGCCCAGACACCAATGTGGGGTTGTGAAAAGATTCTTAAAAAAGAAATTCTAAATGGTATACCAGGTATGGCTTTGAGTGATGTATATAATTAAGGTTGGATGTTTACACATCCAACACATACACATACAGTTGAGTAACACATCAACTTGAAACTTTGGGTAGAATTGAACAAAACAGCAGCCAACTCTTTTCCTACATTAACTGAAGTGTATGTGGAACACTGCCTATCACATGCATGTGTTTGAATTGCAAAAAAGAATTTGTGAAGGCAAAGAGGATGTTAAGGATGAATGTCATTAGTGCCCATGCACATTAAAAACACTGAAAACATGTTTTAAAAAAATGCACAAATCATTTAAAATGACCACAGACTACAATAACAGCAGAAATGGTATCCACAGATGAAGAGTCCGTTTGACAAAGTTGTACTTGAATATTTGAACATGACAAAGTGTGTCTAAATTGTCCCAGAACATCTGACTGTTGATCAAAGGAGAAAAACAAGAAAATTTGTGGAGGTATTTTGAAGCACATCGAAGGAAACCCAACATTTTTAGAAGGAGTGATCATGTGATGAAACTTGTTTCATCCAAATATGATCTTGAGACCAAATACAATGAATGCACTGGGAAAACAGCATCATAATCAAGGATGAAGGAAGGATGACAAAGCTAGTCCATATTCATGGCCATGTTGATTGTTTTCTTTCATAATAAGGATATAATTTGGAGGAGTGGGTTCCATAAGGTTCAATTGCGTATAAACAGTAAGACAGACAGGTCCAAAGAAAAACTGTGAGGAAAAGTTCAAAGAAAGAGACTGCAGTTGTGAAATAATTTCACAACTGCAATAGTTTTATTCTTCATCAAGACAGTGCAGCAGCTCACACTGCACTCTTGGTAGAGCAGTTCCTGGCCCAAAAACAAATCACAAGGTTGGATCTCCTTCACTGTTCACCTGATCTAATACCATGTGACTTTTTCAAAAGATAAAATTTGTGCTCAGAGGAATACGTTTTTAGTCTGTGTCAGAAGTTATGAAGAAAATGAGAGAGGTTCTGAAAGAACTGTCCAAATAAGACCTACTGCACTACTTTCACCCAAATGTAAAAGTGTGTCAATGCAGAAGGGGAGAATATTGAAGGAGAAAGATGGTAGAAAATATTTATGTTCCATAAAATTGTATGACAGTGTTAGTCTTATTTTTTATAGCCACACCTCATATTTACCCATTATGAAATTATCCACACTGAGTCAGTTACATTTGAAATAAAATCATAGTCTTAAATGACATGTAAATGAGAGGAATGTGTGAAAAAGATTCTTTGTAAGTTTGCACGTGACACTAGAGGTGAAGGCGTCTGCTGCTCTCAGACAGTAGGGGTCTCAAAGTGCCTGGTTTTCTATTTTAAGAATTGAACAAGAGGATGCATGTTGTTGGGAGTGAAAAAACACATTAACATTTCATAAACATATACATAATGCACGTCAAATGAAAGATGACTCAAATTAGCAGCACAATACTTTTATACCTATGAGGCAACTCAACATGTGGTCCATCTGAGAATGCACTTTAGGTTGCAGGTTTGAGCCCAACTCCAGCTGTCACACAGCAATATGTCCTTGAGCAAGACACTTAACCCATAGTTGCCCCCCCTGCTGCATCAGTGGCGTGTAAATGGGCATGAAGGGGCATAAATGTGTAAGTTGATACTGATGTAACTGACAAACATACTGTAACCAACAGTGAGTCAACGTGAGAGTGTATAGGTGTGAATGGGTGAATGTGACCTGCAAACAAAGAGACGAGAAAAGCGTTACATCAGCTCAAGTCAATTTTCATTTACCGAATGAGAAAAGGGCAATTAGAGCAATTTACTCTAAAATGTATGAAATTTAGATGTACATTTGTGTGAATATCTTTGTAAGTTTGCATATCACACTATATTTATAGCTATAGATACATAAATTGGGTGCAAAGTATACAAGACTAATTAGATATGACATCCAGAGAGAAAATTCAATACTGCAGCAAGAATCTATATGTGAGGGGCTCATTAGAAAAAGCACAAAGCAGATTACTCTTACTGTGTGTGTGTGTGCGCGCGCGTGCGTGCGAGTGTGGGTGTTGGGGGGGGTCAATCAATTGTTTATTCAGTTATTGACTTGGTAAAATAACTTGAAAAAACATACAGTATTAACTTAACACAATGCTCTTTTTTCAAACAAAATTTATTTTAAGGGACTTACCTGTGTAAATGATCCCACCCAGTGTCTGAGGATTATCAATTTGTCATTTTAATTACGTTATAGTCAACTTTTTTTTTCACTTGATGCAGTAGGACATTGTAAATTCCAAGATATGACCATCCTTTGTAGACGTCCTGTTCCTGATCAATTAGTTTGCCCTATTAAGTGTCAAATCGCTATGATTTCTGAGTTGTTTGACTCTAAGCTCTCAGAATAAACTTCAAAAAGTTATCACATTTGATGGCTTTGATCGGTTATGTATTTTTGAAACATCTCTGAGATATTGTGAAATATTGAATAGCCCAGTATTTCCCTCTGAAATCACAAGTAAAAGTCAATGTACTTAAATAAAACCTTTACAAGAGCTCCTTGCACAAAAAGCTGCCCAGCCTCAGAGATATTATGTTTCACTGCTAAAGCTTTCTACATTGCATGCCGGTTATGACCCAGTTGGTCTCCACACCAGCGGGGGGCGCCGATGCTGCCGACGTCATTCTCCCGTGAACAAGCCGGATGTGACGTCACGCCCGGGGCGCCAAATCTGCCTGCTGTGCTGAAGGGAAAAATCAACACGAAGCTGTTCGGAGTTTGTTTGCAGTTTGAAGGTGGGAGTGGATATATTCGTCGTTTGTTGTAATCGGTAGGTGTTGTTTACGGTCTGATTTTAGCCGCTGAAACTCATGTTTGAACAGGAAAGTGCTCAGTCTGGTGAAAACATTTCAGTCCAAGGTCTGTGTTTAGCTCACATTTTAATTCTTGATCACTTTATCAAGGACATGTGTTTGTCGGTACAGCTTCAGTGCACAGTTAGAGAGTTTAGAGACTCGTAGCTTAGATATGGAGAAGAAGTGTCATGGCTGTAGTGATAATCCTCTGTCGTGTCTGTCGTCCTGTCAGCCTGCTGCCATGGACCTGAGCCCCTTTGAGTCCAACAACTCTGTGAGCTGCAGGCTGTCCTCTCCCGTCCCAGAGGTCTGCCTGACCGAGGACTGCTGTCTGGGCATCGACGAGGCAGGCAGAGGACCTGTACTGGGTATACCGTCATATCATTTTACAAGTCAATGAGTTATTTAACCAAAACACTTCATGTTTATTCTTCTCCTGAAGTCTTTCATGATCACCTCAGGAGGCTTCTGTTGGATTTATTTGTCAGTATTTCCCTGGATGCACTGCTCACTTGCTTTGCACCATATATGATTAATGCCTCCATGTTCTTTTCTTTTATTGCCTCAGGACCCATGGTGTATGGGATATGTTTCTGCCCAGTTTCCAAAAAAGAAGAGCTGAAGGATTTGAAGGTGGCAGGTAACAAAAGATTCAGGGTGTTTGCCTTGACATGAAGGTCATTTTTAAAGAATGTATTTCTATTTTAATCAGTGTAATCTCGTGTCACAGTCACGCATTTTTTGAATGGACACTGTCTCATCCAATTACCAGACGTACTTTGAGAGCACAAACCTCTCATGTCCTGTCCAAGTGAGTTGTTGATGGGGAAAATGGGGAAAACTGTCCAAGCTCACACCATTAATTCATCCCGAGAAAAAAAATTCCTAAATTCCCCTGTCTGGATTTCATATCACCACCAAAATCTAATCTCTTCTTCCTTGTACCATAAGCACCAACACTTTAAATTTATGTTAAAATCTATATAGAACTTATTATTTGTAAAACTGTGGAAAACCACCCTAACTCACAATGTTAACAAATCCCTCAAAAGCATTCCTGGATCCCCATCTGGATTTGGATCATTACAAAAATCCAACACTTCTTTCTTGTGTCATGACCATAAAAGTGTAGTTTTGTCTGAGAAAAAGGATTTTATGTTCAGGCCATGTCTCCCAGTGCTACTCTAGATGGTTTCTTTCTGCCATAATTAGTCTCTTGACTCCCTGTTGACACGTATTGCCTTTTGCAGGGGCATGACATCACTGTTTACAAGGCACATGAAATGCACTGATATATAAAAAGACAAATCTGACCAAGTCTTAACTAGTTTGAGCCACTTTTTAGCTAGAGCCGATTACTGCATCCCATCCCAAGTTGTGACACTGCAACATTAAAATGCAGCCTCGCATCTTTTGATCAAGGAATATCCAGTAAAACATTTAGTAAGATATGTAATGTTATTCAGGTTTCTTTGTTATTGTACAGTCAATGAACAGCCAAAGGGGATGCAGCTCTTTCATGGCGCTACAGTATCACCCTGAGTGCACACTGACCATGAGAGCAGAGTAGTTTTAGTGCAGTTATGGGTTGCACCAGCTGTATATAAGCACACATGCTGCTGAGTTTGAAGTTGAGTTTTTAGTTACAATGGGATTTGCACCCCACTGACTTTGAGGTGTTGCACCAGCTGAAATAGTTTTAATGCAGGCCTAAGTTATAACTTAAATATTACTCCTACCTACTATTATGTCTAAAGTCCCCAGTAAAATAGGGTTGCCATGATGTATTGATCTTAAAGATGAAATAGCATGATGTTGACACCATTTTCATATTTCTCTGCTGGTGGATTAAGGCTGTAAACTGAAGTGGACTCTGATCAAATATTCTGACATCATTCCCATACATTTTTGTCATTTTGTTGACAAACAGCAGTTACTGAGCCCTTAGTCTGACCTCAAGATACGTTACAGTCCTTTTGCTTCAGAATTTGGAGGCTACACTCAAAAAAAAAGCTTTTAGTGCTTGGACAAATAGAGTGTAAACATCACACATGCGACAATATTATGTTTAGTTTAAATATCAGCTGTACTCATGCTTGAACATTACTAGTTTGAGCATAGGGCTTAGTGTGGACTATATACCAGATCTTTACTTACTTTACTGGAGGACAGTTTGGTTGAATGGCAGAACAGAATCTTTAGATATGAATTAAGCTGCTCTAGTATTTTACCTTTTTCTTTTGTTTGCTGGTTGTACAATTTTTATTTAAAAACACTATCACACCACAGGTTGATGTGTTGTGCTGGATATTAGTACTGTTGTAGTCTTTAACACTAAATGAATCCCAGTAGTGCCAGTGTGTTCATCATTACTCCATTTTGTGTGCTATTGCTGCTAATTAAAAGGGGACAACATCTTTACCTTCTGAAACTACTTGAACTGTTAAAAATTGCATATTTTCAGTATATTTTCAATGAAACATGTTTCCACTCTCTCATCAGATTCAAAGACGTTAACAGAGGAAGAAAGAGAAAATCTTTTTGAAAAAATAGATGGTGCAAAAAGTTTTGTCGGCTGGGCTCTGCAGATCCTGTCACCAAACACAATCTCCACCTGCATGTTACAGAGGTATACAGCACACAGTGTCATCTGCCTAAAATGCATTTTTGATTTCGTTTTCCCCCCTTGAAAATATTTCTGCTCCTTTCAGGACAAAATACAACCTGAATGCTCTGTCCCACGATACAGCCATTGGTTTGATTCAGTATGCATTAGACAGCGGAGTGCAGCTCAAAGAGGTTTGTTTACAAGTACCTTCATTAAAGGCCCACTTGACTGTTGTCCCGTCAATGCGAAACAAACTTCAGAACATTTTGGGTTTCTGCAGGTATTTGTGGACACAGTCGGCCCTGCAGAGAAGTACGAGGAGAAGCTCTCAAAGCTGTTTCCGGGCATCGAGGTGACAGTGAGGCCAAAGGCTGACTCACTTTTTCCCATCGTCAGTGCAGCCAGTATCTGTGCCAAGGTGAGATACATCCTGTCCTTTCACCTCTTTAGTCCTAAGTTTGTTATCCAATATAAGTGCAGATGGATTTAAAGTTGCATTGAGTTGACTGGTTTAGCCAAATTGAATATCAGGTTGATCAGTTTGATAATGAGATTACTCATCCTTTAACTCAATGTGTTTGTGATGTCAGGTCAGAGCCACTTCTAGTTTTCCATGGTGATACTTTTGTGGCCGTTTAAGGTGAACAGTGCTCACATGGCCATGAGAGTTATCAAAGTCACTATGAGAGTAAATAAAACACGAACTAAAGTAATTATTGTTAAGATTATTACACATATGTTCATGTTTTTGTTATTTCACTTTTTTATGTGTACCATAAGTCACACTTAATTTTAAGGCCTGGTATGTACTGAGCAGAAATATAAACTCGAAAGGTTAAGTTAGGTTGACCTTTCCTTAACAAGACCTTATATATTTGTGTACACAAGTATATTTATTTGTCTTATTTGTCGAGTTAATCCATCCATGCTTCTGCTACCTGACAGTGTGGTGGTTAGTTAGCATGAGGCTTTCATTGTGTTCATTCATTCACACGGTGTTGTGCGTTTATATTTTTGTTGAGTGTAATAAGTGGATTAATGCACCTTATCTCGTGACCTCCTCAGACTTTTATCAAGTGTTCAGGACACATAATGAAGATGAATTAAATGCCTCTTTAACTATCTTCAGCCGATCCACAGTGCTGTTTTAAGTGGTAATATTTACACCATTGTAATGTTTGGTCCTTACAGTGAACTTCACAGGGGTATTGGGTGAAGAATCCCCCCACCACTTTTGCTTGGAGAGGTTGTATCAGAGGCGTAGTTATTTGAGGGCAGTATGGGATCACAGTTCTCTGTGTGAGGACCTTTGTGCGAGTGCTAAATTTGTGCTGGGCCACACTCTTGCAACTCCCCCTGTGGATTCAACATGAATAACCAAAAGTGTTACGACAGCCCAGCTTCGGGAAAAGAACTTCAGCATTAGCTCACAAGGGGTCAGATGTCTAGTGTTGGGCAAGTCTCTTTTGTATCTTTATCAGTTTTTAACAAACGAGCTTAAAAAAGTACAGTTGTTATAATTAATCATTTTATACCATTAACTGCATCAAATATTTTTATGCGAAGGAGTTTAACTTAAAGCGAGAAAGAGAGCTTGTTTGGGGTTTATGTTTTATTTGTCTTTTTTCCTCCATGATCCCTTGCTGCTGACATTATCTTTGCCAAAATGTCTCCAAATGGAAGAGACTGTGGAGGAAAAAGCTCTCCAAGAGCCAGGCTTTCAGAACCTGACAAAATAATAGAAAAAGATACTCTGAGGCACTTGTGAACCAAAGTGTATTGTTGAAGTCGTACAACAGTGCTGGCACAGCAGATATATCATTGTATGGTACGTTGGCTTCTTGGTTTTTAAAAGTTTTTTGCTCACTGCTCAAAGTTCAGAATGGCTGACCATGGTCTTTGCGTCATCTTTCACAGGGACAAACTCTAAACTAAGGAAATACTTATGCTGGAGTAGAACTAAACCTTTTTTGTAGGTTACATCAGTTGTATGTTTGATTAGGCCGCCACAGGGCTATAAAATTGTGCTGTGACGTGGGACGGACCACATGATTCAAACCGACTGATTTGATGACCTTAAGGGGAGGGCTGACTCTGAGGACAGTAAATGCACTATATTAGTAGAACTATACTTTTATTTGTCTTTACAATCACTATGATGAATATTTGTTGGCTTGAATAAATAAATGAAAACAGTCACTCACATTATAGGTGGCCAGGGATCGCGCTGTGAAAGGATGGACCTTTGCTGAGGACCTGGGGGATGTGGATACTGACTATGGATCAGGATATCCTAATGGTAAAATAAGCTGTAAAAGCTTGAACTCAGCCTGCTCTGGGAGTTAAATACGGTCCAGCTAATATATTTGTTTTGTTTTTCAGACCCTAAGACTAAAGCATGGCTGCTGAAGTACCTGGACCCTGTGTTTGGTTACCCTCAGTTTGTTCGATTTAGCTGGAGCACTGCCCAAACACTGATGGACAGCAAGTGTGCGACCGTCCACTGGTAAACATGCTGAATATTTATCAAAACAGAGCTTGTTTTAGTCAGAAGTTTGTTTCTAACGATGAAACCTGAAGATGTAATGTTTGATTGAACTCTGTCATTTATCCACTCTTAGACTAGAACTAAGTTACCCAGTTAATCCTTTTGATTTATTTCTTAATTGATTTGCTCTACAGCAGATCACTTTTAGAGAACCAGTTGATTTTTAGAAGTTCCAGACCACAGCCCTCCCTAATTTACAGTTCATGCTTAATGTCTGTGCAAATCATTTGACTTTAAAAGACCAGTGCTTAACCACAATGTAGAAAATCAGTCTGCCTTTCCCAAATCTGTCCTCAGGGATGATGACGAAGAAGACGGGGAGAAGGCAGCACAGCGACAGAACAACAAGTCCATGTTGTCATACTTCAGTGCATCAACTGGAGGTAATACCCAGAACCAGACCCACCAGACACACCGCTTCTTCACTGAGCGGAGACTGAAGAGCCTCAACACCCTGTGAAGATGTCACAGTAGAAGACAGTCATGTGGACACTGAGCTTCAGTTGTCATGTTTGGACTTAAGTGAAACATTATATCTTAGAGATCCTCAGTGGCTTAGCATAAAGAGATATGGACAAATACACAAAGACATTTGCTGTACTGTTTTCAGGAGTTTGTATACATAAAATAATGTTTAAACCTAAGTTTTATGCTTCTCGAGATCATTTGACACTAACTACCAGCATATTTGATAAAGGCAAGGTTCCTCTAGATCCTTAGAAAGCCTTGAATTTATTTTGGTACATTAGGCCATAATGACTTTGAAAAGTCTTATTTTTGCCAGTGAGTGGTATGTAGAAACTGTTGAGTTAGATGACATGTTGACTTGGGGTGCTTTCACACCTTAGGAGTTTTAATTGAACTTAAGTCGTTTTTCTCAGTTGCTGCAGTTTGTTTCCACTGGTGTGAAAGCTCTCCATCAAACTCTTGTGTTGACCAAAGAGCCGTGCCAGGTCTGCCATAAAATGTGGGTCTTTGCCCGCATTTATCTGTACCCTGGTGTGGTTCATTTCAGTGAGGAGGGCAGCCGACCTCAGTCTGGCCTACCTGAAGAAAAGGTACACTTTTTGATTTAATCTGTCATCAGGATGCTGTCCATAAGAAATTTTACAAAGTTTATGAACAGTCAGTGTTTCCCCATATATGTATGGGTATATGTATTTAATTCAGGAAGAATTATCAGGGTTCCCACGCGTCCTGGAAAACCTGGAAAATGATTTCCCAATTTTCCAGTCATGGAAAACAAATGGAAAATGAGGGGAAAAAAGTGAAATGTCCTGGAAAAGCTTAAATTGTCCTGGAAAACTACTTGTCTTCCTTCTAGCTTGAAACAGAGGAAATGAAGTAAAAATGTACTAGGTAGCTAATGTACACGTAGCCAGAAAATGTGAGTAGGTAAAATAATGCAAGTTAAGGCATAAAATATAAAAACTCAAAACAATGGGGACAAAAAGAAATGATAACAAATCAACAAAACAAAATTTAGGCTAAATTAACAAAATCTATTAATAAACAAAAGTAAGTATAGATAAAAAATACGTATAACCATAAATTTATAATAGTAAGACACATAAAAGCCAGACTAAACAGATAGCTAACAGACAATGTTCGTGCTGGAGAGTTAGAAACAAAGAAATTCTAAGATCAGTATGATCAAAAGCTAGAGATATTGTTCATCAACCTCTTATCTTGTCAACTAGAATTGAAAACTGCCCACAGCAACAATGTAACTTCAGTTGGTTATGTGACACTGGAAAAAGTCCTGGAAAAAGTCCTGGAAAAATGATTTCTAGAAAAGAGTGGGAACCCTGATTATGCTGTCCAAGATGAATCAATGAACACAGACTCCCTGTTTATGGCATCTCTTCTCTGCACTAATAAGGATGCTCATTATATCCTTGTAATAAACTGATTTTGAATTCCTCCTTTTAATGCCAGCTTCTGTATTTAGAAATTCACTTTATGTACATGTCATGTAGCAGAGTTGTATCACTGGTTTAGAAGTAATAAGAAAGCTTTCTGCTCATGATGCTGCTGTAAGATCAGATCGGGGATGAAAAATTAGGCCTTTTTTTTTAAACAAAACAAGGAGAGTATAATAAGTGGGGAGAGAAGGGTAGAAATGAGAATCCCTTTTTAGTTCTAAAACTGTATTACCACCAGGGCCGAACAAATAAATTTCAATAATACATATGGTCTACTGTAATTTTTGCAATTATTAAGGTCAAATACCTTTTCAGCAATAATATTTCAAGGCATAAGTGTTGTTGCCTACATATTTTTCGGTGAAGAAGATTTGTTTGGTACACATTGCAAAATAGTCATTGTCACCAATCAGTCTAATGAAATTACAGTAATTTAAAACTTTTTATTAAGATTATAATTAACTAAAAGTTGATGTGTTGCACCAAATTGTTTCAAAATCACAGTGTAGGTCAAAATAATCCCGGTTCATTATTTTTTTAAATCTTACCAGTCCTAATGGCAACATGTTGAAGCAGCTACAGCCAAGTATGAGTTATTTGTCCCTCAAGACATTTTCTCCCATCACACATTTTGGTCACCTTTTCAATGCCTTCTTTTGATATAGGGACCAAACATGACATACTTTTACAACAATGTAACACACTACCTTTTAATTCGGACCCAAAAAAATCAATAGATGTGGAAGCTTACTCTTAGACCACTTTTGAAATTTTATATTGTGCTATTAAATAAGTTGTTGAGGGAAGATTAATAACTATGGTGCTGGAAGCATTACAAAAATACCTGTCTTTGTGATTTCAGGCACTTTTATGTTTGCATCTCTATATTTTGGACAATAATGTTTTTTGTAATGAATGGGGAAAATACCAGACCTTAGCTGATTGCAATTAAGTTCTGCTAAGTGTAAAACTGTCTTCAGTTTCCTCAGTTTAAAAAAAAATATATAAAGGAGCCCTGACAAGAAGCACACTGGGTAAAGCAAGAGTCATGATCTTTAATGACAATACTGCCCTCTAGTGGCGGAGCAGCGACGTACACTGGGGTTTGGAAAGCACTCCCAGTTCGCATTAACCAACATTGGTCCAAAAATGACACATGAAGTAGCCACAGCAACATAAAAACTACTCAGCGTGGCTTTTTCACTCATTTATACATTAAAGTAGTTTTATTTTACAGGCTCTAATACTAGTCATATCTCTCAAGAGAAACAAACTCTTCTTTAAATTAACAACCACAGGGTAATAATGACAACATTAAACGTTCAAGCTCTCAGCCTCTCTCACTATCTTGCATCCAGCATTCCAGTCAGTAATCAAAACCACAATTGAAGCTCAATGCACAGTACCCGAAGAGAAAAAGAGATGTCTCTCCCTCAACTGAAATCAAATTAGATTTTTCTCATGTAGCTGTATGATGTCAAAGTCCTTGGATAATCTGTACCGTAGACTTTCCATCAAACCATCTGAAGTTATTTTTACAGCCTCCTCTCATCCTGGAGTGAAGACTGCACTCTGCAGGTCTGGAGTAAAAAATGATGGAGGCTTTGGTATTGCTGCTCATCATTCCTTTAAATCCATGATTGTCATCTGAAAGAACCCAACAGAGCATGTTGGATGTGCCACAGATGGATGTTGACATGGTTACCAGATGTCAGTCTCCTCACAGATTCCAGCTGTTTTGCTGACCTGCTGAACATCAGCTGAGAGCTTCCTCTGCTGACTGTCCAGGTGTTTCCACCTCTGGAAAACTTCCACGCTTAGGAAAAACACATCACGACACAACACATTTTTCATGGGAACATAAAAGGCAGAGTGCTAAGTGAGGTATCCGTCACAGTGTTAGAAAAATAAATACCCCACTGATTTGACTATCTTCAAAAATAAAAAGCTTATCCATTGACCTACGGTTGCTAGTTCATGTCGGGTTTCTGTCGAGACTCGATGATCCTCTTCCCACAGTTCATGGCAAGAGAGGAGACCGCAAAGGAGGACAGGATCACGATGGAGGTCCCCACAAAATGAGACGATGCTCCTCTCGGTGCCACCCTCATGGCTTTTCTCGCAAAAGTCTCTCTGTCGAAGGAAGCGGTGCCTGTCACTGTCTCGGCCACAGGGTTCATCGTTGTGGGTGTTTCCTGAAGTGCTACTCCACAAGCTGCTCTCTGTGTTGGTCAGTTCTTGGTTCTGTTACAGCCCCAGCAGGAGGTGTCTGCTCTTCTGCCCAAGCCTTCAGGATGCAGGGCTTGGCGTGTTATGGTCAGTCTGAATCCCTACCTGATCCTTTCCCTTACAGCCATTTATAACCTCGCCATGCTCCTCTTCTAATCCCACTAAGCAGCCCCGTCTCCCACTGCGTCAATGAGATTAAAAATAGTTAGGCCTTGCTGGAAGAGGCCTAAGTTGTGATCTATTTCACATAAGACTGTCTACTTTAATTACATTAGATCAACCTCCCTTCATACTGAATTAATACAGTTATTTGTGGGACAGAACTTTGCATACTATTCTGTACTCTGGTGTGTAATATATGATAGTGAAAAGTCGAAACAATGATACTGCTCATGTTGTAAGGAAAGTTCTCACACTTTTTAATTTGCTATTTTTAACACTGAATAAGTGTGAAAAGTTTTCCCTTCATATATATCACAACTCTATAAGATAGAAGGAAGAATGAATGATACACAGTATCTATTTGATATAAATATTTGTATATATTAATCATCATCTATACCATTTATGCCTTCTTGGTCATGGGGGCCAGAACCCTGGACTGGTTGCCGTCTGATTGCAGTCCCACATGGAGGGACAGACAACCACGTATGCTTTCACTCCCCTATGGGCAATTAACAGTTGATTACTCTAACGAGCATGTCTAGTAATCTGTGGGTGATAGGCAAGGAACCCACACATGCACACAAGGTCCTGACCAACAGGGATTGACTGAATTGAAGTTCTTATCTTAGCCTGACTTTAGTTTTTCATCCTTATCTGTACAGGAAAACATTGAATCCCAAAGTTGGGACCCCCTTGTGGGCCACAAGACACCAAGGAGGCCAAGAGATGCTTTCCTCTAAACAGAGATTTGATATGATCTTAGATAACGTATTTTACCCAATATTGTCATAATAGATAAAGAATTGTAATTAAGCATTAAACCACATACTTGGAAACAAAGAAGTGTTCAAAACAAGCCTCAAACTGTTGGTATGAAAAATGCTTCCACCGCCTCCAGAGACACTGGGGGTGCTGTCATTGATGCTGTTATTTTGGAAGTTGTGGGCTGAAATAATTAAAAAACAAATCAGAAAGTTAGTTATAAAGCACTTTTCTTTTTTAAATGTATTTTTTGGGCATTGTGTGCCTTTATTAATAGGAGATAGACAGTGGATAGGCTTGTGAAAGGAGGTGAGAGAGTAGGGGAAGACACTCTGCAAACTGGTCACAGGCTGGATTTGAACCCGGCAGAAGCAAGTACATGGGACGAGCATGGTTGCTAACCACTCTGCCAAACAGGCACTCCAAAGCACCTTTCATAACATGTAGCACAAAGTGCTGTGAATTAAAATAAAAAAGCAGATAAAAGTCAGGGGATACAGGATAAAATGGAAAAACCCACCCATCCTCCCAGCTCACATTTAACACAGACAGTCACTCACACACACACACGCACACACACACACTCTAAGTCAGGACTCTTCAAAAAGCCACAGATGACTGAGAAAATGCCATCTTAAATTGAAAATGAGGACACACAGGAGCTGGATAAGATAAGATAAGATAAGATAAGATAAGATATGATCAAGGTAATAAAATTCTCAAAGTTGATTGAGATAAAACTGTTTTAAAACCAAACAATAAAAAAATAAAAAGTGGTAAAATATTAAATAGTAACTCTAAAACTAAAATGGAGTAATACCAATATGATGCAGATTGAAAGAGCAAACAAAATTCAGTTTAAAGCCAGATCAAAAGGTAGGTCTTGACTTTGCTTTTAAAAATATGAACAGGTGCTGCCCTCATGTCCTCAGGTAGACTGCTCCACAGACGGGGGCCGTAATATTGAAATGATGCTTTGGAAACTGTTAAAAGACCACCACCCAAAGACCCGAGGGCTCTACTGGGCTCATATGGTAAAGGCACATAAGATAAATAAGAGGGACCAAGACCATAAAGAGATTTAAAAAACAATTAAAGAACTTTAAAATCTTTTATAAAAGATACAGGAAGCTTGTGCAGAGTCTTTAAAATGGGTGTAATATGGGCTCTGCTTGTGGTCTTCGTTAGCATGCCTGCAGCTGAATTTTGAAGCTGAGAGATGTTCTTTTTAAGAAGACCAGAGAGGAGGACATTGCAGTAATCAATTCTGCAGGTAATAAAAGAGAAACTGTGCACTCTGGAAATGTTCTTCAAATGATAAAAAGCCTTTTTGGTAACATCTTGGATATGTTGCTCAAAGCTGAGGTTAAAATCAAAGGTAACATCCAAGTTTTTAATTTGTTTGAACAGGGATTAAAAGACAGAGCTTTGAGTGTGCTCTCCAGTTTATCTCTCTCCGGACCTGTAATAACTGAAACCTGGACTGGATGTCTAAAATACAGTTAAAAAGGGCATAGAGGGGCTCTGTGTCATCAGGAGACATGGCCATGTAAAGTGTCATTAGCATGGCTGTAGTTTTTCTCATTAGTGATGCACCAATTGTAAAAATTGTGGTAAGTGCTGATTAGTTTTTAGCTGACAAATTAGCTAATATACATGCCAGTTTTTTTTTTTCTCAATTCCATACGTAAAATTCTCACAATACCAACATTTTGTCTCTTTGCATCATGAAAATGGATCCAAGTTTGTTCAACAGATCATTTCTTTGCCCATTTAAAGTATTTTTTAATCAAGTTGTGTCAGATGTTGCACTTAAAATTAGTTTGTCATTATGGATACACATCTGCAATTAAAGTATGTTTATCCCACATTTATTTGCCGATGGCCAGTGTTTATAAAAAGGGCTAATAATGGCCAGTACCAATGTTAAACTTTTGCCGATATGCATTGCTATTCCTGTTTTTGTTTGCAATGACTTAAGTTTGCTTTGAATTTTGGCACAGCTAAAATAGGTGAAGCACCATCCTGGGTGTCTAACAAGTGAGGCTGTTGGGAAATTTATGATATTAAGAGACAAATATAAATCAAACAATACAACTTTCCTGCACTGATGACATGGCAGTAAAAATAGAATGGCTAGAGATCCAGTATATTAGGATCGTTCTTGTTTAAGAATAAAGATGTGTAGCCAACTCTTTGATGCCTCAACATTAAACAAATCTATGCTGTCAGTGTATTTGAGTAACTTGAGCTGTGTAGAGGTTTTCATACAGTTTCTGATTTTTTAGTCACTTTCTCAATTCATCTCCTGAGCAGCTATCTTGTGAAAAATATATACATATGAAGAAGGCAAATGTTTGAGTTGTGAAGTGAAAAAGGTAGATCTATCAGGAGTCTTGGGTTCACTGAGGACCAAGGTGCTGACCAGGTTAAGCAGATTAGAGCTTTCCACTATTTGGCAGCCAGTTTGATTTTCCATTGATTAAGAGCTGTCATTGATACCTGTTGAGCTGCCAGAAAGAACAGTGTACTCTGAGCTGACTCTGTTTTTCTGGACCCCTTAAATGACATAAGAGTACTGAGATTAAAGAGGCCAATCAAAGATAATGAAGGGGAAGATGAGTTCAACAGATCAAGAAACAATTTAAAACACTCATGCAACAAAACTTATTTGAACCTTGTGTTCTGTAACTTAAGATTAAGGTTGTGCAGCCTTGAATAATTTGTGTGGAAGCCTGTGTTCTTAGCTGTAAAATATAGATTTTTTTATCAGTTTAAATGTTGGTGTAGTTGTTGCATCAAAAGATATAGAATAATCTTTACCTTTATAGCCTACTGTAGAAGACTCTTTCATTTGAATATTTATTCTACACCTTGTTAGAGTTTCATAATACCAAAAAACTTTGAGCGATGTTCTTTAGACTTTGCACTTATGTCAACTGGAACACACAATGAACATATTTTCATCACTGGAAAAGTCCCAGTGACCTCAAATCTTCAACACCACAGAATATTATGATTGTCTAAACATCACAACTCCACAAAAAAAAAATACTCTGACTCGCCCTCCTGACCCCTGTGCTTTGGCTTCCTGGCAGTTGTAGACCAGACAAAGGCATATAATCATCAAATGATAGTTCTTGATAAGAAACTAAATGAATCCTACATTTTCAGTTACGCAGTGATTCAAGCAGCATATTTCTCCCATCCTGCCACAGTAAAGCCTGTGAGGGGGATGATTTGTGTAGATTTTAGACAGCTGATTTGTTCTGAATGTCGTGTAGTTTTATTCTTAACATGTTAATGTCCAAAGTAAAATCAAAACATTTGGAACAGATGTGGTTCTAGTAGATCATGATCATGCCGTATAGTGTTATATCTATAGTTCTATATAAGTACGTATACATGCATGGATGTTTCCCTCTCTGTAGAGCGATGCACGGAGAACTTTTTTATGGCGAACCTGGATGTTAGCATTGTGCTGGTGTCCTCCACTAAAAGCCTTCGAGATTTTTCAGTGGGTTATTTTTTGCATTATGCTGCTCATGCGCTCTGCTGTGAGCAGGAGTTCATAAACTTAAACATAGTATTCATCACAATATTCACAAACAAATGCAGCTTTCATATTTTTTAAGCATTAATCTAATCAGCAAGACTAAAATGCTACTGTCAGGCTGTTATGGAACTCTAACATGGCAGTTCAACCCAGGAGCTGCTACTACCCTTTCAATGCAACTACTACACCATGTTATCATCTCTTTTTGAGAATTTCTGCCTTTACGAATGACCTGAGCAGGACGCTTGTTCTTGTCTGTGGCTATCGTGTATGTGTTATTTTTTATCATATAACAACCTGAATTGTTTCGAAAGAAGTCCCGGGCCATTTTTGCAGTCATTGTTTGTAGCTCTATTGAGAACACAATAATGCCAAAAATGTAAAAGTGGAGCAAGTTCTGACACATTTTATAATGCAAAATATTAGCTTTTGTATGCATGTGTTCACAACAGACCTTATTTCAGGCATTTATCTGAGAGACCTACTCTGACATCCTGTAGATTTTAGTTTTTTGAGAAGCAGCAATGTGAAAATGCTAACTCACTTCCTGCACCACAGTTCTGGTACAATCCCTGAGCTCTGAATAAGTCTGAGAGTTGACCGGCCACTTTAATCTGGGCTTTTCAGGGACCAAAAGCTCATCTTGTTGTAGATCTGAGAATAAATTAACTCAGAGTTCAGGGTTAGTTTTTGAGTTTGTGTAACCTTTTTATTCAAACTGCTGGGCTGTCTTCACCTTTTTTTATTTTCACTAAGTTATCTATGCCTTATTCTATTTTACTCCTTGTACGTTTGTACTTGATAAAAAATCTCTATCCTTGCAAATTACTGTTTTGAACTTTTTGTGTTTAGTACTTTGCATGCACAAACTTTTACGTGAGGAGAAAGTTTCTTCTCTGTATGCCCGACATTAATGACAGAAATAAGTTCTCAGTGTTATGCAAACTAAATGAAAGGTAATCTTAGGTCAACATAACCAGAGCATGCAGTTTATCTGAGGCGAGGGTCATAGCATAGAGAGAAAGTTTGTGTGTGAGAGACTGCATGAGCTTAAGTACCCTCAGCACGCTGAGCCTCGGTGAGCTGCACTGAGATAACACACAGGATAGACAGGCAGTTTTATTTATAGAGCTGAGGTTATACAAAGAGCAAATCAGAAAATTTCTCAAGTCCTGTTTTGAAAGAGTTCACAGAGGTAGAAACCCTCAGGTTTTCTGTTAGTTTGTTCCACAGACAAGAGTCATTGAAACTATAACCATATCACACAAGGCTACCACACATAAAATCTCTGACTTTCTTGGTTACTCTTGTCACATCCAGCTGGACATTTTCTTCCCATTTTCATGTTAGTTGATGGGAAGAGGGGGAAGGGGGATTACTGTATTATGTCATATTTTATGGTAAAATCTTGATTAAAAAACGTCTGTTTTTGTTCACACATGCAGTTAACGTAAGTGAATTCTAAAAATAAACAGTGTTTTCTTGCATGTGTGAATGTGGTTTATGAGCAGCTCCACCCTACTTTATTCTTGCAGTGAGGGCACTGAGTAAACCTGCAGAGGACCTTAGGGACCTGGGTGCCTCGTAAGGGACAAGCAAATCTGATTAGAACTTTTTGCATTTTCAAGCTGTTAAAGTGTTAACTTCATATCAACACTCCAAAGTGTTTTTTGTTTCTCTGGTTTTATAAAATATAATTGAAGTTTCATGAAAATGCAATGTCATACTACTACCAGCACAGCAGTTATGTAGTTTACAGCAACCAAATAATACTGTTGTGTTGATGCTCATCGACACAAACAGTCCACAATGAGACACTGCTTCTCTCAGCCAACTGAGTTTTGCAGCATATCTTCATCTTACAGTGTTACAGAGACTAATAGTTAAGCTAATAGTTGAGCTAATAGTTAAGAAAAACAAGAACAAATGAATTAAAGTCTGATGAAAACATAAAAACTCTCACCTGACACTGTCATTAAATCACAAGTCAATGCACAGAATGTTGTTCTCTTGACAAGCTTGTAAAATCTCTTCATGCTCAGAGTTTAAGATGCATACATAAATAAATTATCAAACCATTTTTACACTCTTTTTTTAAATCCCCATCTTTCGTTTCACTAGGGGTACGTTTTCAGGGATTTGACTCCATCCAGAGTATTATTAATTCTGTTCTCTGAAATGTTACCAATTCCAAATTTATAACTCCTCTGCCTTTGCTGTGTGCAATGGCCTCTGACCTTGACAGTTTGATAAATAATTCTTATTTAGTCAGCCTCCAGTGGTTTAGTCACTTCACACGAATACCACTCCTGTTCAGCACCGAGGACAGCTCACTGTGACAGCGCTCGCTCAGGGTCAGCAGTTCTCTAATCCCTCAGGTTGGTACATGTAGTCCCAGTTTCTTTTCATGGCGTCTCTTTAATGGTGCTAATTGGATTGCACTGGAACCTTTCCACCACTGACACAGAAAGCTCATGAATGAATGTGTTACGGTCACATCACCCCCGCCAGGTCAAGGTGCTGTGACCAAGATTTAAAAAGATCAGTGGGAGGGAAACGATGTTCTCCTTTGAGACATATTTACTTTGTGTTTCAATCTGAATATTAGTGGTTACCAAATTTACAAAATGGATTTGTGCTGGAGAAAGTACCCATCTATTTATCAGTCAAAGTTTTTTCTTCAAACCCCCTTTGATGATTGAGGTTCATAATGAATGACCCCCCACATTTGTCATGTTTGTTTGCATCTACTATTTCCTCACTACTATATGTGATGCTACTTTACACAGCATATAGTAGTGAAAAGGGTGGTGTTTGTGGTTTTGCTCTTTATTATATAGAAAATAGTACAGAAAAAATACCATTGACCACTGCACTAAAATAATGACAAAGGGCAATTTTAAGAAATAAACTTTTGTGCAGCATGTCAAGAAGTAGCTTTTCATTGTTCTCTGCTTGGTATTTCATGCTGCCTCAGTCACTGAATATTTGGTGCTACTTCTCACGTGAACAGATATGTAGATCTTTGAACAATTTCATCTGAAGTCATCAGTTTCATGATGAACATTTCTCAGCTTTCACATGGTCTCTGAATCACTAATGTGAATTCCCACCACCTGTTTACTGAGATGTCTGGCTTTAAGCTGCTTGCTCTTTGGGATCATCATTGTGGAGGAGTTTCCTAAGACTTTGTTGTACCTGCAGCTCAGATTAAGTTATCTCTGTTTACCCCCTTAAACTACCCTATCTATTTTTCTATGTTCAACATTGATGAAAATGTTTTTATTGGAATAACACATCCTTCCACAACGGTGTCCCTGTTACCTCAAAACTGCTCTGTGTTTGGAGCCAGAATAAAAATCTTTGTTTATGAGGGAAAGACATGGAGTTTCTTACATACAGTGATCTTAAAAGAAAATATGTCTTCTCTGTTTTCTCTACTTGTCTCCCAATTAAAACTACTACAAAACTGTATTGTTCCTACAAGAAATGTATCTAACTAATGTAGTAAAAGCCTTTTAAGATATTCAACAGTCATAAAATGTCAAATTCAAAACTTCTGTCAGAAATAATTCTCAGAAGAGATTGTAGTAGGCTAAAGTTCTCTGATTTGTATTTTTATGTTTTTTTTTTGTTTATCAGAAAAGTGGTGAATACGACATCTACTTTCAACACTTTTTATTTGCCCAAATTTCTTTTTCTTTAGAGCAAACAAATGAGATTTGACACGAATATGAGTTACAATGAAAACAGATTAGTCCATTGAGCTATCTCACCATCAGTAAAAGTTGTGTAGTTAATGGAATTGGTGAATAATTTCAGATATCTCTCTATATAAAAACAGATGAAGAGTCTTAGAATAGATTTTCAGAAGTGTTTAAGGCCCACATATATCACCCTTTAATGAGTCTGGTCCTACGTTTCCAGCAACATATTTTTTTCGTGTGTTTCTTGCCTATATATCAAGTCAGTTACTGATTGTTCGTATGCTTACAAACCCCTTGGTGTCAAACCATCTCTGAACAGTCTGTTTTAGAGAAAATCCTCAGAAGTTGTATCTTATCACTCCCCTCTCAAAAACGGGACATGGCTTCAGCTTTTCAGTGCTCTGCTCTAATGTTTGTTGCTCTCTTGACTGGGGCCTCCTGTGGGCTTTACAAACTCCTGGCTCTGGGACCATCTGTCATCTTGGGAGGCAGCATATTCCCTAACAACACTATGTTAGTGGGTGGTCGGGAAAATGCTGTTGATAGGCCATGAACTAATATTTGTGGATCATCAACTAACAAAATTGTTCAGTTGTTTATTTATTTATTTATTTAATGTTCATTTGACAGGGACGATACATACAACATTGCCACAATGGGAAAATGTGAACATATAAGACGTCTTCAGCTAATTTGCAGTCTTTGTCCCTGGTCAGGATTTACAGTACAATAATTATACAGAATACAGATACAGTTTTACAAATAGAGTAATACAGTCAATAAATACCATGAATAAATAGACGCAGTTGTAGTAAATTAGAGCTAAAACACAAGTTACATTTAACATCAAAGATTATTAAAATAGTATACTGATAGTTACTTGTGAGAAATTAATGTTCACATTTCTGCTGCTGTTTAAGCCACTGTTGAACTTTTGCACCAAACTTTTGAAGTTCTGTTTGAGATTTAATTTCAGATGGTAAAGAATTCCGTAGGTGTACGCCTTGCACTGAGAGGGATGACTGCCCAAATGTTGTCCTGCACCTTTGGATTTTTGATAATATGGAACCTCTAGATTCAACTTTGGGTGTGATTTGTGATATTTGCTGCCATAAATAATTAGTTTTTACTCAGGCAAAGCAAATTCTTCATGCTTTAATGTGGTCGATATCTAGCTGCAACTTTTGGAGTTTGCTCTGAGCATACTAAAAGTGACCCATGGGCTATGGTTGGCTCCTGGGTCACGGTTTGGACACCTCCGCCATAAGCTTAAGTTGAACCCAGTCCACCTGCTTGAGAAACATGATCCTCAGCAGGGGGTGCAAACAAACAGCAAAGCCACTGGTGCCCCAACTGTGACCCCTTTTGTCATCAAAGGTTCAAATCTTGGTCTCCTAAAGGTACAGAAGGATATCAGCTTGGCACTGAATTAAAAGTTATTATGAGTCCCTTGATTTGGCTGGAAAAAAAAAACAACATTTTAATGGCTCAGTATGAAGTATGTTAGCAGCACCTGTGTGATCTAAGATGAGGCCGATTTGTATTTACTTCCCTTGCCTAAGTGTGAAAGTGAACAGTGAACATAGGTAAGAAATTAATGAGATGCCATCAGCTGAATTTGAACTGAAGCTGCCAATTTTGAGAATTTAAGCCCCCAACATATGGGGCACAACTGGACCACCATGTTTTTGTTGTCAAATGTTTTCACAACTTCTCAAGGATCAGGAGACATAGGCTCAGTTCTGGTTTTAAAGTTTATGTATCTTCTCTAATTTTGCAAAAACAGTCAAAGAAATGATCGCACAGTTAATAACAAACTAATTAACAATACCTGTGTGTCCTTAGCTGTGGCCAAACTGCATAACCTGTAACTATGACCTTAAACTTTGGTACAACGGGATGAAAGAACAGATGGATGAACTCACCTAAGTTGAAGTCATCAGTCACACTTTCTCGAATGACAGAGTTGTTTTTAGACATGCTGCTTGTGTAACAAATACATTAACAAGGTAACCTGATTTGAAGGTGTACTGACCAGCTGTAACCTCAGTAGATTGTTCTTCGGGGCTCAAAAAGTCTCACTAATAGTCCGTCTGGATCCAAGTCCAAGACTTTATCTTGTTACATTAAGCTGAACTGTGCCCAATGTTGTCATTGGCAACACTTCATGACACATCGGGGTTAAAATGAGCTTAGCATATGTCATTTAAGGTTTAGAATTACTGCATCTTTCACTTATGGGCACATGTGCTTTTTACATTTTTTTTATATGGCCTTCAGCTTATTTTATCTCTCCCCCATGTGACAAAGTACTTCTATGCATAATACAAAACCTGAGGCATCAGAATTCCTCCCTCTCCCACTCTTTACAGTACCAGCAGCTGCCTGAAACGACTAGTTCCCCAGCCCCCATGAATAGACCTACCAGTGTGACTTCATACCATGGTTTTAATGACTGTTTAAAGTCATTCGCTCTGAGTTTTATTTATTCCACAATTTATTTTATGCTCCAATACAGAGCGTAGAATAAATTGAGTGTTGCCAATATGAACAACACTTTACTGACCAGTTACCACAGAGTAGACCAGCTGGTCAGTCAGAGCAGACAGGGTCCATGTAGGGAAAATAAGGTTGGGCCTTTGAGTAGCAGAAGCACCAACAAAGTATCTTAGACAGAAAGAGAATGGAGGGGAAAAAGGGCTAATATTTGAAAACTAGGAGGTTATTGGAATATAAGTGATAATGGACAACTCATGTCGTCATTAAATTGTATATATGTACCTGAGTCAAGATGAAATTGGTCCCTTTAAACTCAACTTGTCATCTTGCTATAATACATTAAAAAGTTAAACTCTTGATACTGTAGTTACAGATTTCTATTTTAAGACCTTTAATGAATGTTCTGGCATATAAATTAGAAATACGCAATATTAACCGTATGATATTGGTGTCAGCAGATAATGGCTTAAAACTTGGTATCTGTTGGTACAAAAAAAGGTCTGGCGATATTTACAGACAATATATCAACCATAAGTATTAGCTATATACATATCCATAACAGTCTTATATGTATATATATATATAGATATATCAGCTTTTTATGACTTATTGTCTTTATTCAGCCATTGATTGACAAATGAAAATGGTTTTTGTGTTTCACATCGGCTTCTGACACAATGCCACTGGATAAGAAACAGTTCAGAGTTATTAAAGACTGAATATTTTTGACCCAAAAATGTTGGTGTTGGTATCAGAAATAACGAGTCAAGAATTGTCAACATATCAGATGATGGGTAAAATACAATATCGTGTACCCCTTAAAATTAATGAATGACAAACCAAAAGACTTAAAAGTGAAGTAAAATAAAATGATTTAACTTTAATTAGAATAAATGTATTTTTTTAATCTGTAAAAATATATTTTCAATATATGTTTGGTAGAGTTTAACAGTGCTGTGAAAAACTAACAGTGGAAAATAGTGACAGAGTGATCTTTTGATTGTACAAATATTTTGGTTGTAACATACAGTATAAACAATCAAATGAGCTTTGGTCAAGGAACTGCCACCTTTTCTATCAGGAATGCCTTTTGTATTTCAAAATCTGTCTGCTGCAGCATACATTTGAACCTCCTAAGGAGGGTAACAGCTGCTACTGGAACTTATGCCTATAAATATGACATTTGATCTATGAGGGAATCCAATGATATATTTTACCACCTAATAAGTAAAACTGCCTAAGGTGATTTCTCTCTAATGGATCATGTTAATTTTGCAACCCTCACTTAGCCTTTTTATTACAATCAAATTTTGTTGCATGTGTATGCTTTGTTTTGATGTCTTGAGAAGCTCTTTTATCAGTCACTAATTATGAGCCTTCATTGTACTTGTGTTATTTATAACTTTTGCTGTTTTTCAAAAACATATCACTTTAACAAACCAATTTATTTTTACATCTCTACAAACACGTAGAATTTGATAGCTCTTCTGTGTGTGGCCATATGTTTTTTTATATGAATCATGATTTTTATTAGAAAAGTTTGAAAGGCAGACTTGCAGGTCACAATGATACTTTTTGAGACTCATGATATGGAGCACATTAAGCTGGAGAGGTAATAGAAATAGGCACTGTAAATATTATTTAAATACAGCCCAACTTTGGATTTAGATGATGTAAACATGATGAAATAACTGTGAGAAATTAGAACTTAAATGCGAAACTTTTCCAAGTCAAGAGAGCTACTAGAGAGGGGTCAAAGAGCTACATGGTTACAGTTTTGTTTTTTGCAACACATTTCTTACAAATCGAAAGAAGGATTTCCTAAACTCGAAATTATCAGCTTTTTTTAGTGAAGCAAAGAGACAACTGGATTTTCATTTCATGTCTGACATATGGACCTTCTTAGTGACATATGGACCTTCTTAGTGACACAGCAATATTTTCACTCAGATCATTGTCCCATTTTCTTCGAAGGTTATAGTGCAGCTCTATATGCTTGTCGATCTACAAAATGTTAGTTTGATGGACTTTTCCTTCATTTGTAGCTACCGTGTAACTCTGCCAGCAGGTGCTGCTCTATCACCAGAGCATTTCACTAAAAGCATCTGCTGGAGTCAGAGAAGATCCCACGGCTTCACAAACACCACAGATCAAATGGTTGTCGAACTTCAAAGTGACTTATTTCACAATCCAACATGTGAGGCCTTTAAAGAGGAATTTGTTTGTAATTTAAAGCCTTTATGGATAATATATTATACTACATGCATGAGAGCAGAAATTCTTTATATCATTAAAGAGACAACAAATCCAGAAACCCACTTAAACCATCAAGCTCCATATATATCACATCTCCTTCCTGAACTCCTTCCCCTCTTCTCTCCATCTTTGTCTGCTTTATGTATGTGTGATGAGGTGCTCTTGAGATTGCTGATCATATGCTGTTTTATTTAGAGAAGCTCCTCTTCCCAGACACGACTCTCAGCGCAGCTGTAGTCTGTGACCCACTTCTGCACAGACAGGCCTGGAAATGGAAGAAGGTAGGAGCCGACAGGAGAAGAGAGGATGTGTGGCTGTTTAAGACTTCAGATATAGATAGAGGAGGTGAAAGAGGAGAGGAACTTACAGCGAAAGTCCATCACTGGACTCCCTCAGTGTTGTCAGACAGCAATCTGACAACAACAACATACTTTTATAAGGAGATTCATTAACATAAATGAAATTTACCTTCCCTACCTTGTTGAACAGCAGTACAAAACAAATTTTCTATTTTTTTAGGTGAAATAATAAATAGTCGCATTACCATAATAATAAGGCTGAAAATTAAAGGATATTAAGACCTGTTTTCCTCAGTAATTCCAAAACAGTCTGAAACATCAGATATTAGTTATTAGATATTAGTTCAAAAAAAGTTTAATCATTAAAATATCCCAAACTTGTACACATGATCTTAAATAAGCAGCAGTTCTGTTCTTCATGTGTTTCAAAATCATTAAAAAAATCTTTTTCATCCTTAGCATTGGAGGCACTGAATAGTACAGACATGTATCAATTATCATTCTGTCATGTTGTTAACCAAAAGGGAGACCAGGCACTGTCTCATCTAAATAATTGTAACCTAATCTAGCTGTCATCAACATATTTACAAAATTAAGACAGGTCCTTCTCTCTAACTTACTTAAATAATGCTTTCATAATTATATATAATGATATATTTGACTTTTGTGCTTTTGATTCAACTGATCATTAATCTGTATTTTACCTGTTAAAACACATTAGTGGGCCAAATTTTAGGACACATTTTTCAAACAAATTTTTCGGGATTATGGGGTGCTGAAGCCTGTCCCAGCTGGCATCGGGCACACCCTGGATGGGTCAACAGGACCACATAAAGAGACAGACAACCATTAATACACTCACCCACACCTAAGGGTAGTTTAGAGTCACCAATTGACCTAACAAGTTTGTCTTCTTTGGCCTGTGGGAGGAAACAGGAGAGACACAAATGCACAGGAGCAGGTGCAAAGTCCACCAAGAAAGATCCTGACCTGCATAAGACTCAAACCAGCAACCTTACCCGGAGGCTCATGCAACACCTGCTGTGCCATCTTATTGCTTAAGAAATACAAGCTGTGAACAATGTAAACACTATTCCTCTCATTATCCCTGTAACACTGACACAGACCATGTTAGCCTGTAAGCTAATTTGCAGCAGCTCATAAACTCTAATACAGCCGTGGCGCTCACCACTTCATCTGTGTGGGATTACTCTGCCAAACCAGAACAACACCACAGAGGCCACATCTCTACTTCTCATAAGAAGAGCTTTCTTTTTAAAGACCAAGTTAGAGGGAACACAGATGTGGAATGCACTGAATATCTTAATATAGTTATGTTACAAGGGTACATCCTGTGCTATGCTTTACTGGACTCATTATGGGGGCTGGTTTTAAAGTGTACTTAGGGACCCCCACCATAATAAGGGAAGTTCATAGCCCTTTGCCTTGAGGACATTTTAAATGAAATATGCTTTAATTTGTCCATCTTGGTTTGTCCCTAGCTCTCTGTTTAGTGGAACCTATTACATCTCAACATGATGTAATAAAGAGCTGAAATTTCAAGTCCTTTAAATGTAATATACATGTGGGACAAAGGTTAAATTACACATTGCTGGGGTCTAAGTTAGATGATCATTCTCATATGAATCTTACCTATTCAGCAACAACAATGTTCACCAGTATGTTAGAAGATTTTTTGTTAATACTAAAATTTGTAAAAAAAAAAAAAAAAAAAAAAAAAAAAAAGGGAAAAAAGGGGGGGGGGGGGTTGTTGTCATATAAGACTAATCTTGTTTCAGTTCCTTTTCATTTATAATTTGTCTTTTTTAAACTGAAGTGCTGAAGACATTGAACAAACATTGAACAAACCGATAAATAAAAAGATTTGAGTCAAGCTCCAGTATTAAAGTTGCTCTACTGTTCAATGGTCTTTTTCTTGTCACATCACTGTTAAGGTGGTGTGAATGAGTCTGGCATGTCCCTGGAAGGTAAGAGGTGAGCAGCAGAATAATAATAGTTCAATTCACTGAATGTTATGTGAGGGATTTTTTAGGATCACTCAAAATACCAGACATTTTGACAGGATATGGCACATCAGGATGTTATATATCATAACACAGTAGATTCTCACAAAAGGGTCAGTTCCAGCTGGAATTAAGCAAGAGGTGAGTTACAACCAGAGCAGTCAATATCATGGCTGACACATAAAAAGACAATCAGACAAGCTCACACCCACAAACTGAAACCCACAATCAATTTAGAGTTACCAGTCCAGTTACCCTGGAAAAGCGGATCCTTTTTTTTTGGATCAGCTTTCAACAGACTTGACTCTTATCTTCGTTAAACAACTTAAACTGATCTCTTGAGTCTGAGTTTCTGCATTTTGGGTCCAGATCTGCCTTCATACAAGAAAAAAAGCTTATTTTGGTCCATGAGTGGAGGCTTTGGTACCCAGCAAGAACACACACATCAGAACATCAGGAGAACACCAGAACTCTACACAGAGAGGACCTGTCCAACAGTGATTTGAACCTTCTTGCTGCAGGGCAGCAGTGCTTACCACTGTGCCACTAAGCAGCAATACCTGAATAAAAGAGGAAAACAGATGACCCAGTGCATGAGAAATGTATTTATTCAGCTCCTTCTGGTATCAATTTTATCTTGTGGTACTGTACAGTATCTCTGACCTCTTTCCCCAGCTGTCAGTTTCTTTACCAACGGATTCACGTCACCCACTGACATCATAAAAGTAACCATTAGGACATAAAGCTGTGATACACAGAGATCTAACAGAATAGCATCAACTAACAAACTTACTGATCAAATTAGTTGCATCATTTCATGATGATGATATATTTGATTCCATCTCTCATGTCATAATCACTGGTATCACCACGAGAGATACCAGTGGTTATGATCATTTTCATTCTGACAATATGGGTAAGAAGGGTTAATTTGGATTTCATGATAGTGTGGTATATAAAAAAAATTATGCTTGTGAAGCAACTATTAATGCAGATTTTTTTTTCATTTTAATAACCAGTGTAACATAGATTTCGATAACCTCTTTATTTGTATTGTGTGGGAAAAAAATGTCTGTCTGGTGGCATTCAGTTTGGCATTTATGTAAAACAGTTTAAAGTACATGCAAGCATTTACCTGATAACTGGGGATAATCTGGCAGTGGTAGTAACACAATTTGACAGGTTAACTTACCAGACGGACTGGTAAGTAAACCTGTCCGTACCACTATGGAGAAAAACTTAAAGAGCCCAAAATTATGTTTTGTTTTTTTTTATTTCTACAAAAGCACCATATTTTCCCCCACCCTCAAAGCAGACATGATCCATGGGGCCCTAAATCGGCAGGAGCTCTGACAAAGTCTGAGGACTGATATTTTTTTATGCTCAAGCAGTCAGCAAAATAGAATATAGGAACTAAAGTTAAGGCAAAATATGGACTCTTTAATACACCTGTCAAAAGTTTGACTTCTCCTCATGTGGACATTCGTTTTACATCCTGTTGTCCTTCCCTTTTTCCCATTTGTAGCTGTGTGGTCCAACTAATTCCCAGCAGCATGATATCTGTTAAACACTTCTTGTAAACAACCACTTCCATAGACGCTTCTTATGGAGAAGATATAAAAATCTATTATTTTCATAATTATACATGTATTATGATCCTTTTTTATATGCCGTGGGGAAAGCCCTCATGCTAAAACTAGAAATCAGAAACTAGAAATCAAGACAGAATGTTTTGTGTCTGATAGCAGATGATGCACCATCACATCAGCGGAAGAACTGTGAAGTATTTTGCCTCTAAACTGATGACTGATTATATTTACTTTGCTTCTCAATAATGCTTATTGGTTCACTTGCTGGCACTTGCAGTGATTTCAGTGATGTGCCACCATGGGTTAATTTATCTTACAACGTCACAGTTTGTTTTTGAAGAAATGTTCACACCTTTTTTTCAACCTGCACACGCACATACACATATGTACACACCCGAACACACACATACACAGCAGATATGAGTGCGGGGGGAGGTATTTTCAGTCTATGAAGAGATGTGAGCTGACGTGGCTCTTGTGAGACAGGCTTACCAGGACGGGAAATGGGATTCACACAAGCAGCAGGCATATCCCAAATCCCAGCCCTGCCAAGCATTTTTGGCTGCAGAGAGCTGACCCCATGTGACCTCCCTCAGGGCATCCGTTGAAAAGTAAAAAGGATGACATCATTTTTTGAGAGATTTCACATGAAGCAATTGCAAAAAGTGCTCCACTGTTATATTCAAACTGCTTGTAAAGCTTCTACACTGCTGCTTCTCCTCCCCTTTCCAAGTCTCTCGGTACCAAATGAACAAAAAAAAAAAATGTAAAATTCATGTGCCTGCATTAATAATTTAATATTAATAAGAAAAGCAGCACAGGCTAAATGTGCAATGAAAGTCAGACAAGCTGGTAACTGGGTCACACTGCTTTACTTCATTTTTCACCTCCTGACACCAAAGCACATTTAGCTAGGTCTTTCTTTATCCTAATGCTCTCTTTTGTGGAACAAAGACATGAAATTTTAAAAGCCACCATGCCAGCAATTAAGGACTTGTTAAAGCAGTGTACCTATTAATATAGTCCATAGGAAGGGCAGGGCTGTTGAAAGCTTTAAAGAACAAGAAATATATATATTTTTAAAACACCTACATGTGTGTGTATGTGTTTATGTTAAATGGGGTATATCAAGTACAATCCTGTCTTTTAGGTATGTTTGCAAAGATATTTTGTCATTTTCAGCAACTTCTGACCTAAAACAGTTATATGACATATAAATATGCAATATGTGGAGTTGTTATCAAAAACGTTAAAAAAAAAACTATCTTGCAAGGTTAACGAATCATTTCACCAAATCTGTTTTCAGATAACCAACAAAATCAAATAACTTCATCCTTGTACCATGACCAAAATTCCCCGAAACTACCATCAGAATGTTCTTAACTTTTAACAGGCTAGCCCGCTTACAAAAAACAAGCAAACTAATAATTTTCTGTATAACCAACCTCTTTGGTTGAAGTGATAACACTGATGAACTCAGCAAAGTAATTGTCATAGAAGATTTGATTTATTTTCTTGCAGCATCTGTCTAGTTTGACTTTTATGTAACTTCAGCAATGTGTTTTGTGATACCGATCAATAGGATAGCACAATTCTTCTTTGTTTACCAGAATGATAAAAAATTTTTAATGTCAATATTTCTTTGGTCCAAGGGGACTTTCTGTTCACCTGCCATGAAGGTAGCTAGTCATAAGGCTACCTGTCTTGAAATGTTGTAACACCCCTGCCTTGAGTTCAATTTTAGGGATATACTGTAAAAAAAAAAAAAAAAAAAACCTACCCTTTTAAATGAGCTGGATCCAACAGATTCCACGTCTGTCATCAGGCTGACCCATCTTGAAGGGATTAGTTGAGATGGACCCAGTGTATCACCTGGATGTATCACCTCTTTGTTTAAAGAAGACCAAAAAATGACAAGCTGTTTCTGAACAGACTTTATGTTTGCTCTTCAACTGCCTGGTTTGGTTAGAATTTGACCTCCTAGCAGCCTCACATTATGTGGTTTACTCCTTGGCAGCAGTCCACTCAGTGTGTCATATAGTTCTTGACCTGATCGCCCTACAATATACTGTATGTTGCACACATGGAGACAAGTTATTACTAACTGATTTTTTCTTCTCTGAGCACAGGACTAGCAGCATCACACACAGTGCTCCTTTCACAAAATAGACACTAATTAATCTGCTGGATGAAAACCCCTGAAATTTGGGCACAGCAAAAAAAAAAAAAAAAAAGCAAATAACAGCACACAATAAACAGTTGCCAGTCTTACAGCTAAAAAAGACAAAAGTACATATTCTCATCTAACTTACAGTCATGGTACAAAAGCACAAAACAAGTTGTGATGTCTGATCCAGCAGTCTCCTGGTTTTAAATCTAATGCCAGTGCTGAAGTACAAAAAACTGCAGAACCACATGTGCTCATGATTTAAATCCCAAGGAGGAGCCCAGTTATACACAACATAATATCTGTTTGAACCATAGAAATACATGATTATAGTCCTGGACAAAAAAAAAAAAAGATTATTTTTTGTATGAGCTTTGCATGGGCTATTATTCTTTTAAAACTCATCTGTTATGACAACTTCAGTGATAAAAGACTGGCATATTTTTTGCATAAACTTGGGCTTGTCTGACTGACAGGAGCTGAGTTTTCTTGAACCACATGAACTCGCATTGATGGAAAGTCAAGGGGACTGATATGTTGACTGCCAAACATATCTTCAGAAGCAGGTGACGTTACTGAAACTATGTGCAATGTTTACATTGTCTGTGAATTTAGATGCTTTACAACAAAAGAAGCAATGTGTGAACTTAATTGAGTGTTTTTGGTCCTTGGCCTTTATTCAAAATTTCTGATGTTAAAGAGATTGATATGTGTTACTAAAAATAGATCTGCAGGACAGATAGAAAATGGTAAATCAAAAACCACTGTAGCCTCCTTCTCAGTGAAATAACCAGTATATCATTACATGAGCACATTTTCTGTACACATATGTGCTGTTGGGAATGAAGTGGTGTTGGCGGAGAGAGGCTGAACCCAGAGTGATCTGTCAGCAGTATATCTTACTGCAAGAGAGACTAAGGGCTGGCAGCTCTGTCTGTTCAGAGAGATGGAGAACATTAAGGCCATGATGCTAAAAGCCTCTAAGTCTCCCAGTTGTCTCCCCTCATCCTGGGGCTGGAACCCAACCAGCTACACAGCCTCTTGTGTGTTTGTTTTCTCCAATTGCATCAATCCAACCCTCCAGCTAACTATGATAAGCCCATTTGTGTTTTTCTTTTTAACTGAGGAATGTTTAACAGTTAAATTTTATTCTCACAAGCACACTACAATGTGGGCAAAGTATACAGCCAAATCTTTCTGTACAGGTAGAATTTACTTGTTCAAATCATTACACATGTTGGAGTGCTGGAGAACTTGCTTTTATAAACTACTGAGTATTCAAACTACTATTTTTGGGAATTTTTTGGAAACTATTTCAATAAGTGTTTCATTAAAGGGGACATATCATGCTTGTTTCTCCTTTTCACTATGCCAGACTAGGATGCCTGTAAAGCATTTCTGCCCTCAGTACAAGTCATTTAGTTCCTTCATTGTCCCACAATAGCGTTCTCAAAATCCTCATTTTAAGCCACTATGAAGCTCTCGTTGAAACACTTGGATCTGAGGATAACCTGAAGTTACCTTGCAACGTCACAGCCCTTTGTGCTCTGACTGGTCGGTTCGATCAGGGCTAGAGCCAGCTTGTCCTTCTTCTTCTACTGTATTTTCCGGCAGGCTCAAAGCAGCGACCGCGTATTGAGTCCCCCTAAAGGCCAGAGCTGGTATTGAGTGAGTGTGAGCTAGGGATCGATATACTGCTGCTGGGTGGATGTGTTCCTCGGTGACGGTTTTGTGGCTAACGGACATTACAGAGGAGGAGCTGTTTTATCAGATTACTCAAATAAAAAGAAAGGTACCTCGTGTCATCACGACGATTTAAATCTCGCGGACATCTCGCAATGACCTATTTTCAGAGGCATCAAATCTCGTTCTAGGATATCAGGAAAATACAATATCTCATTTTTTGAAAATTAAGGGGGTGGAAGGTCTTGTTTTCAAATTTATTATATTATATGTAAGTATTAAATCATGCATCAGCATGATATGTCTCCTTTAAAATACAAGCTTATACATATTTTACTTATGACCATTGTTGCTCAGGTTAGCAGTCATCCATCTCTGCCACAGCCACGGTGACACTCAGTTGTGAACTTCCATCAATATTAATCCTAAACACTTATAAACCCTGACCCCACACAACAAAAGGAATCCCCACTGAAACAGCCTTAGAAAACAGAGACAAAAGCAAACCACACATCAGACTGCATTGGAATTCCCCTGATTCATTGCAAATCTTGATGTCTCCAATCAGATCCTATCAGCACTGCTAGCCTTAGGGTTCTGTCTGTTTAACCCTATTGCAGGTGGCATAGACCCAAATCTTCATCACATCTTGCATGTTGATCTTCTCCTTAGGTGATAAGCTTGACGTCCTATCTCAGAGAAAATACAAAGAGAGCAAAAAGTGGATTAATGCAGATAGCTTATCAACTGTAACTGCTTCAACAGGCTTCATTTAATCCTTATATAAATTAATTTATCATAACTTCCTAAAACAAATTCACTGCCCCAAAGCTGACTCAAAGTGTCAGCTAATGGTCCTCATGATACTTTCTGTATAAAACAAGCTAGTGTTGGCTAATTATTCAGCTGACCTCCCAACAGCAGAATAAATAATACAAGCTTTATCAAAAATAGGAACTGCTTATAAATCTGTAGATTTTATCCTGGCAGTGGTGTAAGGAGAGGGATTCTCTAAATACCACCATCAGTAAACATGCCTAAAGTGAGGTTCTGTTGAGGACTTTGTTGTTGGAAGTGATTTAAATAGTGTCCAGTGCACTGTACAAATGTCCAAAGAGCCTCAAACTAGGTTACATTAAGTTTTTCAACATTTTCCATAGGTTACTTATGTGTTGTTTTTTAAATCTGAAAATCAAAAAGCCTGTGCTGCAGCTCTGATCAACAGTTAATTCTAGCTGATGCATTTTTGCCCTCCATGCTGGTCACATGACCAAAGGCTTCCTCCAACCTCGACAGGGAATGGTTTAAAATACTTCTTCCAGAGTCCACAAGAATCTCTCCACATAAATAGTTAAATAAAGTTGGTTTAAAATCACCATTGAACTTCTGTGAGGAAAATTAGTAAAATTTTTACTTTGTACTTGTTGGACATGCAGTGGGTTCAAAGTACAGTATTTGTATTTGAAATAGTGGAGTTAGAAAGGGAAGTGTTGGGTAAAGCACATACTTGTACTTTATTTAAAGATACTATGAGGAGTTAATTGACACTGGGATGTTGTGAAAACACGATTAAAACTTAATACAAAAATGTACAAATCCTTTCTTGGCATATATTCACCAGAATACACGGGATGCAAGTCATTTTTAATTTCAAACTGATACACTCCTGTTTGGGCCTGCTCATCTGAGATGGACTGATGCAAAGTGGAACAGTGTGCTGTGGTCTTGTTAAGCCACATTTTTAATTGTTTTAGGAAATCATGGACATTGTGTCCCCTGGGCTAAAGGACCATCCAGATTGCTGTTAGAGCAAAGTTCAAAAGCCAGCATCTGTGATGGCATGGGGGGATGTACTAATAATAATAATAATAATAAATTTTATTTGTATTGCCCTTTACATCCGAAGATCTCAAAGGGCTACAAGTTAAAAAGAGAAAAACAATTTAAACAAAACAAACAAACAAAAAAAAAACTAGGCAGAAAAGGGCAGTTAAAAAGATCTAAAACAGCGACAACTAAGAAGAGGAACCAAAAGCCTTGTTAAAAAGAAAAGTCTTAAGGTTCCTTTTAAAACTGTCTGTGGACTGTGGAGCCCTCAGGGTGTCAGGGAGGGCATTCCACAGACGGGGTGCAGCAACACTGAAGGCCCTGTCACCCATGGTCTTCAGTCTGGTTCTGGGTGTCTGGAGGAGGTGATTTGAGTCTGTGGAGCGGAGGGAGCGTGACGAGTGTTGTGGGGTGAGAAGCTCTTCGAGGTAGGGGGGGGCATGTCCATGGATGCACTGGTGTGTGAGTGCCCATGGTGTGGTTAACATGCACTTCTGTGAAGGCCCCCTTAATGCTGAAAAGCATAGACAGGCTTTAGATGTTAGACCATCATATGGTGCCATCCAAGTAATGCCCTTTTGATGAACATCCCTGTTTATTTCAGCAAGACAGTGACAAGACACTTTGAAATTGTTGCAACAGTGTGGATTCATTGTGAAAGAGTGCAGGCACCAGACTGGTCTGCCTGCAGTATAGACCTGCCTCCCATTAAAATGTGAAAAAAATGTGTGGCACATTCTGGAGTGCAAATATGACAAGGGAGACCCCAGCCATAAACTGAGGTGTATATCAAGCAAGGATGGGAAAGAATCTACCTACAAGCCTTTCACAATTACTGTCCTCTGTTCGCTAATGCTTACTGAGTGTTATTAAAGGGAAAGGTGATGCAACACAGTGGCACACATCCCCCTGCCTGTTTTTTAACATGTTGCGGGCATAAAATCAAAATAATGAAATATTTTCATAAAACAATGTTTCTCAGTTTGAACATTTTTACCATTAGTGTATTGAATTGAGTACTGGGATTTGCAAATTATTGCTTTCAATTTTAGTAATGTTTTACATCACATTCCAGCTTCAGTGGAATTAGTTTTTGTAAACTAAAGTAAAATCCCTTTGTGTTTGTCGACAGTGACATTAACACACTGATGAACTTCACTTCTTTATGGTTCAGAAAAGCAGTAATATGTACTGCAAAGTTTCTGCTGTCCTTCTGTGATTAATCAGTGAATTCATTCCTTTAGTTATTAATGTTTCAACATCTGCTTGCAGATGGAGTGAGGACATTACAGATCACTGTTTTGTTAAAATTAGATTTCCAGATTTGGTTAAACTGTCAGCAGCTCTCTCACTTAAAAATCAACATGCTAAGAAGATATATTTTTAGCCAACATTCTTTCATTAACATTTGGATCAGGGCTGTGTGTAAGTGAAGGGTGAGGAGCTGAGAAATTTATGTTGCAGTGAATCCCATGTGTGACCGGTGTGGTTGTTGAATTAAGCATGATGCCATTTTTTTGTTGGAATAGCCGTGGAAACATGGCAGCGGGATCTGTGGACTGTTAATTTAGTCAGACGCCATGCAGGCACATGGGCACAAAACAGCACGAACACATCTCAACTGAGCACTTCAGCCATGAGGTAACTAAGTAACTTTCAATGCAAACACAGGGCAGAGGAAATGGATCCTATTACTGCAGCCTGGGTGCCAAGTCTGCAGGATTTGTCAAACATTGAAGGTGTTTGTGAATTTGAACCTGCTGTTAGGTGAATCATTGTATCAGTTAGTTCCTTGAAGTCTGTCATGTGGATAAAATCTGTTTCTTGGTACTTTTAGGTCAGGAATTTACAAGTGAGAAAACAATGACTTAAAGTTTTATTTTATGAAAACTGTTGCAGCTACCAGTTAATGAAGCCTATTGTGAGTGACTGCCTCAGCCAAAATGCCAACAATGTCAATTTTTAAACTCCTCAACTCATCCTTCTTTTCATCTTGTCAGAGTGTTTGGTCTTCAAAAAATCAATTGAATTATAAAGCTAGATCATATGATGGGCCAACAAGTTTAAACTCAAAATCAGTATGGAAAAAAACAGTTACTTATTGGGTTGAGTATTGTTTAAAGGGGCTAAGGATTAACAATATAAAACCCATTTCCTTTATTCAGCAGCACGTTTATTCAGCAGAAGGAAGAAGGTAGAGCAAAGGCATGGTTTGGCAAATGTGAGTGCTGGTCCTGGTTCAGGTTCTTCAGCTAGGGACTGTCCTCCTCATCATCTCTACAGAATTTCTCTCTCTTTATGCTTCTTTTTTTTGGTATCTTTGCTGTTTTTTATTTGACACTCTGTTTGGGCTGTGATGGCCTTGTGAGTAGGTATGATAAAAAATAGAGTTTGTATTGGCATGGCAGGTGGGGAGAGTCAGTTCAGATGTAGCTTTGGGACACAATAATCCACTGTCCACCTACCTCTAAACACCGTCAGGAGTCACACCAGTTTGCTTAGATAACTTGGGGAGCCTGTGAGGGGCCCATGTTTGCTTGGGTCTGTTGAAGGTGGCAATACTAAAGATGAGCTGTGTTACTGATTAGGCCACCAGGACCTTGTTCCTGTTGGATTTGTTGTGTTTAAATTTCACATTTGAGATGGAGAAAACATCCTGAAATATACCACAGCACTATTGCCTTCTGGTAAGAAGATGCTTTAAAATCAGTTTGTCCTCCATGTCAAAGCTTTTCTCCTCTTGTACACCTTCACTACACACATGTCAGCATGTTGTGTGAATGTGCGTGTTTGTGTGTCATTTCTTATGTGTAAGCAAACAGCATGAGCCATTGCATCAGTGCCCAAAGGTGCACTAGTGCACAAAGAGGCTGAGTCATTAGGCACAAAGTAGGAGAAAAAAAAATGCCCCCATAATTTACAGGATAGAGTTAAAGGCATTTAATTCATAACACTGGGGATGAATCCAACCTGCCAAAGTGCTCTTTATAACACCTCTGAAGTCGACTTGCATTTGGCAGGTTGGCCTGTCAGTGTCCGCCTTGTTCGTGGGATATACTGTACATCAAGTCTATCTCAGCAACATCCCACAGAAAAGGACTCTGAGGGGCAGGACCTTTCAAGAATTACATTTGTGAGTGATTGTGATGTTTTGTCTACTACATTTATTATATGCCATCCACAGGCTTGCTGTCACAATTTCCTAACAGCACAATCAAAACTTGCTTGTAGCTACAACCAATATTCTGACCAGGAGCAGTTGTTTCACCTTGGAGCTTTGCGGGATAGATCTAAGTCCTTGAACTGTATACATGCCGACATGATTTTGTCTTTCTTGGATGTATGTTAAAGTTAGCTTATAATCTTCTGCTTTGGATGCTTTTTGTCTTCAATTTAAATTTTGTCCCACAATTTTAAAGTGTTTGTCAATATACAACTACCTGGACACTACAGGGACAGGTTCTTGAAGTGGGATGGGCTTTTATCATCTCCACCGAGGAGGTTATGACATTGCTAGCATTTGTTAGCTAGCTTGGTTGTTTGTTAGCTTGTAAACAGGCTCCCTCAAAAAGTTTTTTCAGGGGGTGTTAGTCGTGGCACAAGACAGAAGTGATCACATTTTGGTGATGATCCAAATTCAGATTTGGAACCAGGAGGTTTTTTTTCAAATAGATTTGTTAACATTGCAAGAGTAGAAAAGCACTCAGAGAGCACAGACCTCCGCCAGAGCCACAGTCCTCAGCCATATTGTGATTTTGACCATAAATATTAGTCCTACCTTTATTTCATCAAAATATTTAGATTCCTTGACCATGAGATCATACCATTAGCAACTGGATTCATAATGCTATCTATTTTAGTTCAGTAGTTATTCACAGAAATCACATTTTGGCGGCCAGACGCTGATCCAGATCAACACCAAAATCGAATCAGTTCTTCCTTTTCCCATGCTGAACATTTCTTGAAAATTTCATCAAAATCCATCCATTACTTTTTGAGTTATTTTGTTCACAGATGGACAGACGGACAGACAGACAATCAAACCCTCCCGAAAACATAACCTCCTTGGCGGAGATAATTAGGCCGTTTTCAACTAACCTTGCAGCGCAGCTGGATCAGTCTCAGCTTCTGCATAGGACAGATCCATCTAACCGAGCTCCAATCTACAACAATTTTGAGCAGCCAAAAGCAGGTTGGAGGTACAAGCCAGACAACATCAGGAAGCAACTGCTCCCACAGAGATTAGCATAGATGCTAACAGCCACAATAGCAGTTCTATCAGATCTGGACCACATTTCTTTTATAAATGAAAAGCAAATATCAGCGCATCAAACTTATCTGTAGAAATAATATCCGTGCTCCACTTCCAACATGTTTTACAGAGAGTTTAGGGAAGTGGTACAGGTTCTCTACACTATCTTTACACTACAGCAGTAGTGTCTGCCTGCTGCATTGTCTGATTGGCCTGGAATGTATGTAATTGATGGAACAATTGTCCAATCACGTGCCAGATATGCTCTTGAAGGGTTACGCCCATTCTCAAACACTTTCTAAGAGCTATTACCCAGATGGCTTGGTGAAATCACTTAAATGTTCCACATTAGCTTTGAATCATTTCACTAATAACTCAATATTTTTTCACAGATTTTGACGGAATATTAAGGGAAAGTTGGTTGTGGCAAAAAGAGAACTAATTACCCTTTATTTTGGTGGTGATCAATATCCAGATGCAGATCCAGGAACTTTGTCAAAGATTTAACAATGTGATCAAATTTTCCACATTTGATTTGACAGTGAATTGCAACATTATTTAATGATTGCCATTTTAAGGAATATTTAAATGATCATTTGTTTATCAAATCATTTTACAGTTTAATCATAATCAATCAAATGCGTACTTTCCAGGTCCATTCCTCCACTCATCCCCGTGAGCCTGCCACAAGACTATTGAAATGCTTTTGTCTTCAACAGCTGAGAAATAGCAGCCCATGTAACAGCAGAAGAAAAAAACCTCTGGGGTGTGAAGGGTTAAACGTCATTTGGTAGTAGGAAGTGGGTGGTAAGAGCTGAGGATGGAGCGAAGCCTGTGTGGCGACCACGGATCAATTTTGGCGAGAAAGTCGATGTTAGACCAAAGAAGAGGAGGCTGAACACGTCGTGTACCTGTGGGAGCGCGACAAAAACACGGACAAATGTGCCAACCAGAGGACCAAAGCGTGATGTAGACGAGCTGCTTTCTGCCGACGTGTGTGTGAGAATATGAGTGTGTGGGTTTGAGCGGAGCTACGTACAGATTCTTATTGATCTATCGTCTGTGTTTTAATGAATTTTAAGCTCTGACAGCGTGTGTGGAGTCATACAGTCCAGATAAACAGCTGTTTAGTGATGTGTAATGTGCATGTATTGAAGTCAGTGTATTGCCGACTGGTGTCATCCCAGCACATAGACCGTGGTTGGACGTGGACCATAGCATGTAGCGGATTGCAGCAGCGATGTGGGCTGTAGATCAGGAGAGGATACGTGTTTTTACATGGAGGCAGCAGCTTCATTGATGCAGTTAATGTTGGTGTGATAAGGTGACTTGTTGAGACATAGAGTTGTTTTTGCGCTGTGATTTCTCGTGTTTTAGTAAAGATGTTAAAAGTTGCGTGTCTTGTTTCAGTCAAGGGGTGATGATAGTCCGGGGGTCTCCTCTCAGCTGGACTTGAGTCACAAAGTGCACCCTGATCCTACCTTTCAGACTCGCGCTTATTCAGCGGTACACTACACAACAGAGGGGTTGCCAAGTCCGCTTGTTACAAGCGAATGCTGCCTTGTCCTGTGAAATAGCTCTTTTTGGCTGGCCTTCTTTGATTGTGTTGACTTGACCTGTATGTAGATATAATATATAGTGCAAAATTCAACCAGTTTGTTCACATGATATGATAATGAATTGTCTGTGGACCTATTGAAAAGGAGAGAATGAAAATATAGCATCATCTTGTTTAAATATCTTGTTAAATTGCTGTTTGTCACAAAAATTTGAAAGTCTGCTAACACCATGGAGATTTTTTTTTTCATTAATTAAATTGCCTTGTACAGTGCATACTTAAAGTTACAGTTGTCTGTAGGCTATTAGTCAGGGGGCATACAGGGCATAAAACTGGGAAGATTCTGATAGGAGCCCCTGAAAAATTTTCATATTATGATTATAATTCTATTTATGTGTCAACATACCAGTATAAACCTCTAAACCAAGTTTTTTGTTTGCAAAACAGTAAAATTCAGGCATCCTTTGCATTTTTATCTCCCATATAAATTTTTTTTTGCACATCAGTTAGAGGATCTTAGTTTTGTTTATGCTTTTGTTGTCCCAAATATAATTTCAAAGTCCTACGGTCCATAGAAAAACAAGTTAAAGAGAAACACAAATTGTGAAATTTTAGTAAATTCTGCAGAGGATTTGAATCTTTAAAAAAATTAAAAAGTCAGAGGTCCACAAGGACTGATTATGTGATTAATTTTAAAAATTTTAAATCATTAAAATGCCAGAAAGTTATAGTATAGAGTTTAATGCACCAGTTATTCTATAATTCCAATGAAGAATGTCTTATCCACTGTTTAAGGATTATTTTGTGTCTTTTAGCAGAATAACTTGGCTGTTTTAACTACAAGTGGTCCATTATTATACATTTATTTACTGTGATTTACAGATGCTTTGTTTAAGAGATGGTGCACAACTGGTGTCACTACAAGCTGCTGTCTTCACCAAGTTTCTGGCAGTGCCCCTGATATAAATCAAGAAACAATTCACCCCTCTCTTACATATGGTGGCAGGTGAAGTCGTTCTGTTTAGCTATGTTTGTCAAGGGACTTGGTCTCCTCTTTTAAGCTGGCTTATGTGCTAGCTACTTGCTTTTTCTCGCGTGACCTGGCAACGGTGGTCTGTAACGTGTCCGTCGGGTAACGTCTACAGAAATAAAAACACTGGTGATACTTTTTACGAGCTTCATCACCGGCGTTAACGGGGTGAAACACGTGGGACATGAAGTAACCATCACCAAATATAAGATTACGTTGTTTTTCGCCGGTAAATGATGGTCAAAGCTCCCCCGCCAAGATTCTGTGTTTGCTAGCAAGTCCTCGAGCTGTGGTGGCTAACGTCGGAGCGGGACGTCTACCTGTCCTGTAACCTGGAAACCAGCGGAGCCACGTGACCCTCCGACAAGCGTACGGTCCTCGCCATGGATGATTCAGGTATCATCCGAAGACGGAGGCTGCAGGTGAGAAATGGCTGACTGTCTTTCTTTTTTTTATTGTAACATAGCCTGTTAAAACTTTTCCAAGTTCAGGTCAGAGATTATTGTTGTATATGAAGACTGTAACTATTTTGTTGGACACACACTGACAAAAGCAAATCAACAAGACTAATGACGTATGCTCAGCTTTTTACTTGGTAGTTATTTTAAGTGAGGCACTTATATTTCACTGAAGTGGAAGACAGAAGACAGACCAAGTTTGGGCTATGTTTTCCCCGCCGTAACCTTAAGGCTTATACTTATTATTTGTAGAGTAAATAAGACCAAAAAGTTAGTTCCAATTTTAACCCTTATTGACTACACCGGAAATATAATTCAGGCACTTGTATTACAGCCATACACATGATGTGAAGATGAAGGCTACATGAAAACATACAAAAGCATGGGATAGCTTTACCTCTGTGAAAACAAATTGTCACAAATAGAATATGTGCATACCATTAGTATGCCCCTTTACAATTCAGTAGATTATCTTTGGTCAGTGAACTTATTGCTGTTGATTCTCATTGTAATCCATCTTTTAGCAAAATATAACACCTTGCCCCTAGCTTTTTTCTTGGATCAATATCAGCTCAAATGTTATTAATATGAACAGTATCTTATCTGATATCATGGTTAAAATTCTATTATCTTGTCCTTTCAGTCATATTTTGGCAAGAGTTTGCTGGAAAATTATGCACACCTGTTGTATTTTATATGGCAGCACACAAAAGCATCTGATTGGCCGGTAATGTGACTGATGAACCAAATGTCCAATAACCTTACAGATAAGTGTTTTAATGGTTCTGCCCTCCCTAATCACACTCTATTGGCTGTTGCACAAATGGACTGGTGAGATATTTTCTGTATTGTATCTTGAACCATCTATTGGTATTTCAGGTTAAATAATAACCTAGATAAAAAGGGACATTAAATATCACCTTAAATATTCACAATTTTCTGCCATTCCCTTGCACCACCCTTGCTGTGCAGAAGCCTTTAAGGAGTGTCTTCCATGTGGGGGAATGGCATATCCTCTCATGACATCATTAAGGGGGAAGAAATCTCAAATGAGCAGATGGGGCGCTCATTTTCTGAAAGGTAGAGCAGGCAAAAAAGGGAGAATTTGCAACAGCTCCATAGGCTAATATACTCCAGAATCTTAGAAAGAAAATACAACATAGACAAGACATAGCACAGAAACTTTCCCAACAATATATTTTTATAAAGTCTTGTGTCACACTAGAGGCAGATCTAGTTTAATCTAAATAATAGAAATGTATTTAAACCTATAATAACCAGTTGCGCCTGTCCTACTTAAAGAAACTAAGATGATTTCAGAACATTTACATTATGCATGCTAGTCACTTAGCCCGTATCTTGTACATAACAAACACAGGATGGCAGCGGTAAAAGCTTCCTTGGAGGCTCTCCTCAGTGGGGTGGGCGCTTTGCGTGAAATTAATCAAGTGAGGCAAGCAGGGCCATTGTCTGCCAGCCCCTGTCTGCTTTCATGTGAATTAATTTACAGTAAAAGTACTCTGCTGCTCATTGTGCCAAAATGCTTTGCTCTAGATGATTGCTCATCAGCTGAAAAATATAGACATGGGAAATTGGATGATTTTCTGCACAAATGTTGTTGTTTGGCTGGTGTAACATCACTGCCAGGCTTTGAATGTTCAATTCCTACAGGTGCTGCTCTCCAGTTTTAAGCGTGGTTGGATTAAAGCAGACACAAAAATAGACATAATGTTATCAAAGTCTGTTTTTAGGTACTATTCCCAGAAGTGCAGGATTTACGGCAAATACTGCTGTCTTTGTAGAGCAGCACTCATCAAATTGTAGTTTGAAGATTTCCCCTTAACTATGTTTAATTACATTTTGACTGAGGTATTTGATAAACAGCGTTGGACTGTTGTTGTTGATAGAGCAGAGGGTTTTAGTTGTTTTCAGGCAGTAATGTGATGTGCCTGTGTGCTTGTAACATTCACCTGAAGTGTTTTGCCAGAAATGTTTTTTAAGGGCTATGACCTGGAGATGTGGTGGAATCAGGATATAGAAATTGGACTTGGGGAATGGATTTCTCAACTAGGCCAACCTGGGCAGTAAAACACTTTTTTAGGTTACATTTTTTCCATCCAAAAGTAGAGAATAAACTGATGAATAATCAACTGGCATTATGGAAAAAGACGGCCTTGTTCTTTCAAATGGTGGCCTTCATAAAGGATTGCTACCTACGGACCAAGCCAAAAGCCTTTGAGCCCAAAATTAAACCTTTTATTTTCATCGATAGTTGTGTGTATTCTTGGTTATTACAACACTTTGAGTCCAGGTACCAAGGTACCATAATGGTTTGATTAGGGGTGCACCATATTAGATACTGCTGATATCTGATATGCTGATATTTCTCAGCTCATTGTAGCTGATACCGATATCAATACCAATATTTTTTGTTAAAAGCAAAAAGCCTCCACCTTACTGAAACTGACCTGTCCTTTTTATGGTTGCAGTCTATTCGTGTTAGAGATGGATGTGAAACAAGAAAAATATCAGGTCTGACTTGTAAAAGTAGACATTCGGTGATGATGACTTGAACCTTTGTGGTGCATTTCTTGCCAGTATTACAGCCACAATATGTTATGTATATATGCCAAGTTTATATTGCCAAGATATCGACTGAAAATACCAGCAGAAGTTTACATTTCTGCCAGTAATCATATTTAGATTTTGGAGCTCTGCACCATGTTACTGTTGCCATGAAAACTGTAAAATTGATGTGGCTTTTTTGAGGCTAAATTTAAATAATCCTTGGTTTAAGTTAGTGAATACAACAGAAGATGTTTAGCCTGTCTGTAGGGCTCACCTGTCATTGGAGTGAAATATTTCCTCAGATGTTCACTTTAGCTGAAATGAAGATGGTATATCAAATCTTAAAGTGGAAATAGAGACAGAGCGGCCTGGCAGGGAGTTAGGAGCCAATTAGGTGTGAACATCAAAGTTTTCGGTGTAAAGCTGAGACACACACTCTAACACACACACACACACACATGAAAAAAAACATTCTCATACAAGCAGAATCAAACTTCTGATCTCAGTCAGAGTGCTATCGATGTATGTGTCTATCAATTCAGCTAACTGCACTTTGTCTCCACAAAGATTTGAAGTGTTTCTCTGTGTGTTTGTGCATCACTCTCATGCCTATATGTACAAAGCAAATCGACTCCCACCCCCCTACCCAGCTCTCCCTCTCCACTGAAGTGGTCGATATCCATAATATCTCAGACGGAGGAGGTCTAAATGCTGAGGATGTGGCACAGTTGTCAGGCCCATTAGCAGGACTAATGGTGGCCTAACAGCCCAGTGCACCCTCGGGGAGGAAGACCAACCACCAGCAGCAGGCCGGCCTGAAAGGGCTGGAGGCAGGGAGGGGGGCTCAGACCTGAGGCAGACGGCAGCTGTGGGCTACAGTAGACCCCATTAAAGTGGCCATTACAATATCTGGATCCCTTTACTGCCTGGATCAACTTATACTTGAGACATGGTGTGGGGGTGGGGGAGAATCTTGTTTTAGTTTGTGAGTGTGTGTGTGTGGGTGTGTATGGTATTTTTTTATCATTAGGGTTATTTATTAGGGTTGCATTAAATTACTCATTTTTTACACACGATTATCATTGAAATAATTGTGTTATTACTAAGATTGTACTTATTTAACTGAATGTCATTACAAATCCAAAGTTAAAACATTCAATTTCCAGAAACTATTCAAATTATGCTTTATTGGATTTACTTTTATAAAATCTCACATCAGATCAAGGAGAACTCCTTCATCCGTATGAATAATCAGTTTAATTCTCCACTCACATGACATTGTTTTTCTGACAATTGCTATTCACATGAAAAGACCTTATACCGCCAGGCCAGTGGTTTGTTGACTGACTCTATAAACTAACACTTGTGTGCACAGTTACTTTTAGTTTTGGCTCTCTATGATCATAAGAACAAGATAAAACAGTTTAAACAGTGATAGTACCACATTCTGTGTCAGGCTTGTTCATTAGGTAATATGGACTGTGTAGTTGCAACCTTTTTAAGAATAATTTTAGAAGGTGAGATGTTAAAGATGACTTAATCCCAGAGTGATCAAATTTCATACCTTTTTGAACAAATTTTCTGATACAAAAAAATCAAAATGCAGATTCTTTTGTCAGTAATATGTGTTCAGGAGACTTTGTTGATCTTCTTGGTGTGGTCCATGCCCACTGAATTTCAAATAAGGTGTATCGGACTATATTGGCGAATAAAAAAAATGCAGAGGGTGCCATCAAGCAAAGAAAACATGCCATGTGATAGTCCCGTGTTGTTATGACAGACTTTTGACTGCTTCAGGCTCCTGTCTGCGACGATTACTTTTATGACTTCTTCGTTGTCTTTTGTGCCAACTGCCTCTGATGAGACTGAGACCTCTTTAACTCACAAGGCATTAAGAACTTAGTGGAGGGAACTGATCAGGGAATAGTTCAGCTTTAAGCCAAATGATACAGATTCCTTCAATTGATTGTTATCAATTCTCAGTTGAATTAATTTTGTATTATCATCTGTAGTTGAGAATAAAATTAACTAGATAAAGTCATAATTAATTCCATCATCAAATATGTGTAGGCAGCTAATGACCAGTGGTCAGACCTCACTGTCAGCACTGTTCACCAGAAAACAGAGACAGAATCCTCTTAAATGCCTCATTCTGGGGGCATTAATCATTTTATCAAAAAAACAAGCACTGTTGTGTGCTTGAGAATATTAAGCTAGAAAATTTACATATTAAAACCTCAGTCATGGATACAATGAAATGAAAGTCATCAATTTACATGGTCACTGGTTGAACCGATACATCAAACTCGTTTCCTATAACTTTGCCTGACTTCAAAAACAGAATCAGTGTTTTACCAGATAGGTCAACAGCCTTTATTTGTGTTTCTATGTTGTCTTATTAAGTCATTGTTTAGATGTGAAGAAATGTGGAATTGATTCATCAGTTTGCATTCAAGTTTTTTTTCCTGGTTAAATTTTGACTCTGTCAAATCCCCTCTGCTGTAGAACAATCCTACGAGTCCTATGTATACTACATGGTTCCATGTGTTGCGTTGATTCTGGAGGACATGTATGACCGATTTTCTAAACCAGAGCAGGGGAAATGGGGCAGCTAGTGGTGCAACGTGTCACAAGAGTCAAGGTTTGGATTGGTTCAAGGGTATAAGTCACAGATCGGATCATTTTCACATCAACAAAAAAAAAAAAAAAAAAAACAGAAAAGAGAAAAAGAAGTTTCAAAAATCTTTGACATGAAAAATTTATACCTGTCGTCTTAGCTGGAAACAGCGCTAGTCTTTCTGCACATGTTGGAGTCAGATTAAAACCTTAAAAAAATAAAGTTGCTACAATCAAATCACAACAAAATGGTATGATAATGCCTTTCTTTGACATTGGTAAACCCTAAGTAAATGGTACTTTGTTGTTTTTTTGCATTATCAGTGAAGACTGGAATGTTGCTACTGTATGTTGCTCAGTATTTAGTGTCTAGTTCAGAGTGTAACATCATCTCTACCACTGCTTCTGTTAATACCTGCACAGCTTTGTGCCTGTGTAACTCTCATAAAGGGGGCCAGGCTGACATACGGGGCTACACCCCACCCACTCCTTGGTAGAGTGCTGTCACTGTTACAAAGCTCTCTGTTGGCCGGGATGTCCACCAGGCATCAGAGGATGCTTTTGATAACTCATGTACTATTTTCCTTTTTATTGTTCATAAAGGTCTTGCACAACCCTTTAAGTAAAGTGGGTGTGCGAGGGGATGTTGTAATACGGCTGTGGCTGATTTATCCACCTCTCTTTTTCCATCGTTGGGACACTTATAGCCACACTGTGTAGTTTGTTCTCCCATCTGGTGGTGAATCTGTATTTTGCATTCAATCGAATAGTGCTCTCTCTCCCCTCGCTTTTTGAAATTTGCATTGCAACCGCTGAACTCTTAGGTAGCCTATATGTGCCTGGAAGCTGTGTCTTCTCTTTTTTGCCTACAAAGATTCCTTCTACTGTAGCGTGGCATGAGTATGGTCATGCATTATGAACAGGAGTGCAGTGCACGCCTTCAAATTTTCGTGGGACAGTGACAAGCGCATCTTGCTGTTCTCCTCCATTTCAGTCACATTGTCTCTGAGTGAAAACGCCTTTGGCCTAAGCCAGTAGTACTACATAGTGCTTTATGTCCCTCTCAGCCATTCATAGTTTTTATAGACCAGAAGGACATGTAGGCTTCTATAGGACTTACCCATTGTATGTAAATAAAGATAAGAAAATCTTCGCTCAGGACAACAAGTCAGATTGTTGGCAGAGGTCATTTTGACACAAACAAGGACATATTTAAGAATGTAGACATTGTTTTTAGCTCATAAACTACTTAAAATGCTACACATTGTCTCTTTACCAGGAATTCTGAAGTGCTCCCATAGATGAGATTTAAGTGTTGTATGGGTTTATTCCAGCTCCCTGCTCCTCCATTTGCCAACTTTAAAGTGAGAGTGAATTTACATGAACACATGTGCCTCTTAATTACAACCTCAAGTTGTAGCACACTTCAGGGAAAAATAAAACATGCCCACAACTTCCTTGTTTCATTTCTCCACAACCCATCATCAATATAAAGGAAAATATCATTCTAAAAAATCTAAAGCAGGTAAAAACTGTGGCTATGCACATAAAATGATTAAATAAATAATTTTAATAATCCGCAGATCACTTATGACCTGAGCCATGTGAATTGGTTGGGCTATGGAATATCTGTGTTTCGTTTCACTACTAGAGGCAGCCATTATGTTTCCATCGAGCGTCTTCAGTCTAAACATACAAACTTTAGTTCACCCTTTGTTGCTGTGGTCCTCTCACTCATGCATGACTATTGTGTAAAACTCTAGCATATGTTTAAAGTCTTAGTTTCCACATGAGCTGCATATTGCCTCACAGTGTGTTTAATTGTGCTTCATCAAGCCCTGTTTTAATATTATAAACACATCATACATTAAAGTCACGAACAGCACATAAGAGTAGATCAGCCATATTAATCCGTGGCTTTAAGCAACCCTTTGTCACTGTAATGAGTCCTTTCTACTGAAGATGATCCTGCCATCCAAAGCAAATGTATGTTTGCGAATATGCCGTCTACTTAGACTAAACACACAAGCTCAATCACTCACACTTCAACAAAAAGAGTCATACGATGAGTCTCCCCCTCTTTTATTGTCGGAGCATGAGAGTACACCACACACACATTCACACACACCCAAGCATAATTTGTCCAATATTTTGTTCTGGGCAGTAAGCCCATTTCCAATATGCTAAGCACAGGGGATAAGAGTGTGATCACTGCAGAAGATCCAGCTCTGCGTGCCAAGTCCTGTCACTCACTGCCATGCCCACTGCTTTGTTCTGTCTCACACCGTCCTTCTCATGTCAGATTTATTCAGAGAGGGGAGCTTTTTGTACCCAAAGAGGAAAGTGTACATCAAAGGAGCTGATCTAGGACAGAATATATTTGGGAATAGCCTAAAATATTTGATCTCCTTCAACCAGGCTTCAGTTTCTAATGCCAAACGCCTCTGAAGCACCAGTTCAGCCTAAAACCCAAAACAGACCAAAAATGGACAAGTTAAGAACAGAAGCTTTTCTAGTTTCATTTTAAACCTGGATCCAGAGAATTTACTTAGCAATTTAGGCCAGGAAATTTAGTCTAAAAAAATAACAAGGTCATATAATTTGAGACCTTGGAGTAGCGATGAGTGCATGCTTTCAAGGAAAACTACTAAAGTGAAGAATGCAGTGCGTGACATTTGCCTCACAATCTGCTGTCAGCTTTGGCAGCAGAAACTGGACAGAAGCCTCATGACTGCAGCAGCATATTAACATTTTTTCTTTCCTTTGCTTTCCAGTTGGCCTTTGGTTTGTCCTTGGGTAAATATAAACCCAAAATGAAAAAAACAGAGATAGCATGTGACGTAATTTTCATTACTCAGTTAGAGAAAGCCGACCAATACTCAAATCATTTTAAACAGTGTTTATTTTTACCAAGCGTAGCAAAGAGAAAAATGTGATTGTCATTTGATTATTTGCACTCAATCAATTTAATGCACTTAAAACATAATTATTTGAACAGACGGGTGATGAGCATGTTTGAATTGCATTTTGTCAGCAAAACCACATTTTTCACACTGATTTAAGATGAAAGTTTGACAGTTTGGCCATAAAATTTGTAAAGTCAACTCTGTAGAACTTAGTGCCTCAGGTTGCTTAGTGCCTTACTGTTTTTATTTTTATAAATTTTTTATTTTTAAAAAGAACGCTCATCTATCTACAACCTGGTCAGCCTTTTTTTGAATTACACTTTCTCCTGTATCTTTGAAACGCACCCAGTGCTTCATTCCACCACTACATGCCTTGACCCAGTGCAGCACTCAACCTAATGTTTTTAGGATCATTCTGTAGTGATCCTCTGAGCTTCCAAGTACTTAGTTCATATTTTACAATAACCCATAGCATTTTTTAATGCAATTGAACGTATGATTTCTAAACCTGTACAACCAGCTTCTCTGTTTTTTATGTGTAACAACATAATGTTACAATTAGCTTAGATAATCAATCAACAAGTACCATGGTATCATAGCTCTTTCTCGAAATAGCTATATATTTATGTAAATGACCTGATCTAATGTTGATAATAAGCCACACTCTTTTTGTATTGTAGCTCCAGAAACACAAAAATGACACGATTGGGGTAATAATAGTTCTAATGTGATGGCTAAGAGCAGAAAGAACTAAGAGCAGATAAAGTGTAGACCCACAGCTAATGTTCATGGATGTTTTAAGAAATAAGCACAATTTATTTCAATAATCCATCCATAGTTATTTTCAGTCTTCAAAATGTCTTTTGATTAGAGACGCATGATACTGTATGATATGATATCGGTATTGGCAGATAATTGCTTCAAAAACTAAGTATTGATATTTGCAGATATGAGTATTTCAGACATTATTTCTAACTGATATTTTAACCTTGTGTATTTGCATCTAGATTGTGCATATTAATCTTGAATTGAGAGTACACAGCAATTGTAGGATGGGTTTTCTGTCAGCAGGTAAGTAAATTAGAAATTTAGCTTTAAAAAGGACAAATGAAATACTGTTATTGTTAAAAATACATTTTACATATGACTCAAGAGTAATGTAAAATAAAAATATTCACTCTCAATATATATTGACATTGATACTGGTATAGGCCACAATAAGTTTTGGAATATTGGCACATTGGATATCATTAAAAATAGAATATTGTGCATCCCAATTCTTTATGATATTGTCTCCATTGGGGCGATGCGACAATTCCAGCTTTTCAAATTAATTTATGACTTAAGGCTGAACATTTTTCTAAAATGCAATCGCAATTTATGCATGCACAGTAGTGCCAGTCGCAGATGACCTGAGGCACATCATACTGACACTTCTGTGCTGATTAATGAAAGCCAAAACCCGAGATTTTCTTGATTTTATCACATATAATCAATGAAAGTCTGACTGATATTAGCCCCTGTAGTGATATTGTTGTACCCATGGCCTTTGTGTCCTCTGTGTACATGCTCAAGCAACTACAGCATTGACCGAAACAGTTTTCGTGTTTTTACTAAAGGAAATAAAAAAAAACATAATTTGCTAAAGGAAAAACCGTGATATCATTTTTTCAACGTGGTTCAGCCTTAAATTCTAGTTAAATTCAAAGGTATAGATACCATAGGACCAAAAAAGGCTCTGTAGTTTTCTATAGAGTGGCACAGTTATGTTTTAATCTCTATTACTCAGTTTTAATAATTGTGGGTGGCAGTAAATGTTATGGGATTTGTTCAATAATTTCATTAATTTAATTGCCAAGCTCTCGTCAGAGTTTATGTTGACTAAATTTGGGTTGTTAATTGAAAATTTCCAACACTCACTGTAACTCAAGGTCTTTGTCCAATCATGATGTAATTGCTAAAAAAATATTAGTGTTGTTTGAAAAAGAGGAGGACTTGGACTGATATGGAAACCTCAGATCCTGTGGCTGTGTGTCAGACTGAGGCCATGAGAGGGAGCAGGTGTTGGGGGTTTTACCCATTAGCCACCCTTATCACCACAGCAAACACACACTCACACACACATACACGTCTCCTGCGGGCGCTCTCTGACTCACCCTGGCCGCGCTCACTTCCTCCTGATGATGTAACTCATTTGCCGTCCATGAAAGTGCTCACTATGACTGGTGATGTCACTCCCATTGAAAAATTAAAGTGATCAATTTACTCAAACTGGGAAATGCTTTGAGCCCATCAGCATTAAGTGTTTTCTGATTTCCCATGTTCACAGAATAGTTTGGGAAATATCCTAATAATGGGTTACTGACGATTAGTTTCATGGTCATGTGCTGTTCTTATCATGAGTCAAAGCCAGAGCAAGATTAGCTCAGGTTTGTTTTAGAAATGTATACACAATGAATGCAGGGAACAGTCCAGTGAGCTTTACTCGACAGATCTTTTTTGTTAGAGTAGTAGTAATCCTTTACTGCGATGTGGCTGCACCTGTGCACAAGAACTGCTTTTTTAGTGACTTTAGTGAAACTCCAATGTGGAAACTGAAAATACAGCCATTTCTCATTAACTGGCTTTAAAAGTAAAACCTGGAATTTCCGCAGCTTTGCAATACAGCAGTCATGCACGAGTGGACTTTTGTAATATACCCACATAACCATTAGGCTGTAGATGGACTGTGGCAATGGCAATTAATCAAATTTTAATCATGATTACAATTGCTGCCTTTAACAGTTAGGAAATCCAAGTAATTGAAATTAAAAGATTACTGGGCCACATATGTTGAGCTTTTTGTTCTTTTGCCTTAATTATTATTAGCTTTATTTTTTTCTTAAAAGTACATTTCTATGTATTGACCATTTTTAAAGTTAAAAATGATAGTGTCAACAGCATTCGATGAAAGTATGTGTTACATATTTTTACATCAGTGAATAACTTTTTCTCATGATTGTGATCTCAATATCTATTAAAATAATCACAATCTTGCTATAATCACAATTAGCCAAAACCAAGTAGCACTATGTTATGGTATTACTTGGCACTTTTCAATGAGTTTGAAGACTGGATGAGTGGTGCATTTTTAAAATTAGCTGATAATACTGTTTTACAATTATCATCTCAATATCAAAATAGTCACACAAAATTGCATTTTTTGCCATAAAAGCACATTATGGTTTTGTTTAGCCCTTTGGATGAGTTCCTAAATGTTAGCACAGTTATCTTAACACAGTCTAAAAAGAGGTGGTACAGGTCCATGCGTTCCCATTTTTAAGTTTCATACTGCCCCTGCCAAGGTCCCTGCCCATGTCCCACTACTCATAAAAGATGGAACATGTCTCTGAGTTTAACAGACAGAAGTGCCCAAACAACAAACAAAAGTAGTCAACCAAACAAAAGCTGTTGTCGACTGATGTAGTTTGAGTGAATTGACAAAATCAGTTTGTGTCCAGTATAAACATGACAAAGGCAAGCGTGAACATCTACATTTTGAATATGAAGAAAAATGATATTTTGGCATCTCTACCCTTTTTTCAAAGACAGTCTTCACCTTTTTCTGCCAGCTCCTGAGTGAAAGTGAAAGGTGTCTCACAAGCTGCCTAAATATCCCTTTAATGTACCAGTCAGTGCAGAGTCGACTTTATTCTGACATTCGTGTAATTACTACACCAGTGCTGCACATGCTCAGTCTCCAAGAGGGATAACTGATTATGATTTTGCTTCATGCTTTTTCAAAATCATTATGCCTCTCTGCTGCACAGAAGGGTTTCATCCTGCTCATTGGCTCCCCATAGTTTGTATTAAGTGTGAGTATTAGCGTCTCACAGAGCTGGAACGTAAATCTGCTGAGTTTGGGTAGTGAGCTTGTTTCGAGACTGTTTGGAGACGAGAGCTGCAGCTGTCAAATCGTGTTTCATCAGCTCGGCTTTGTTTGGGTTCTGCAATGCTCGTTTACTTATACAAAGACTGAGAGATAGACTGTATGTGGGAGATAGAGAGAGGAAAACTTAAGAACTCATCTAACAGTATATACATTCCTCTTCTGACTTATAGTCTCTTATTTTCTCTGATTTTCCAGTGTTTGTTTTCAATGCCTGACGCTTGAATTCCTGTCATCTCTTTGTCATGGTCTGCGTCATTCAGCCCTCCGGAGTGAAGAGATGCGAATGGTTTTATCTGTTATCAGAGCCACAGGGCTGAGTAGAAGAAAACTGGATTCTGTCTGGCATGCTGACATAGAAATTGACAGTCGGTAACTTGATCTCACCTGAGCAGAGAGAATTGGGAATAGATTGGCAACATGCAGCACACAGATTCATCCCAGTAGATTAAAATCACATCAGAGCCCTTGTTGTTGTACCCTGGTTTCATAAATATAGCAGCAACATGTTTTTTAAATTGACTTAAGCTCCACTCAGCGGGGTGATACCTGCAGCCCTGAAGTCTCGGAGCACTTAGCAGGGATCAGCTTTCAAACTGATTTGAACAAGAGTTTAACAGAGAACTCAACTGTGAAGTCATTCAGGTCTACATAGCAGAATAATAGTTTAATTCTGCACTTATGGAGACCCTACATATAATCAGAAAAACTGGAGTGTTTGAAGTGAATAGCTGTACTGATCACTCCTTTTTGTTTTTTCTTCCTTGTATTTCTGTGGTGAGAATTGTTTTTTTTATCCATGACGTGCATCTTACTGCATGCTGACAGTTCAAGGCTTTGCTGCTTTTTTGGTAAGACAACATTCTAGACAATGCCTCTGTGCTGCTGCTTTTAGTTTATTGATTATAAGATAATACACTGACTGTCTTTGCACTAATTTAGTTGTATTTAGGTACTATGGCAATAAATTAACTCTTGATTCTGAATTGTAGAAGCAAAATGTGTAATTATTGTCATGTTTGATGTTGTTCATTTCCCTCAGTTAGACACACGTAATCAGATTGACATTATTACATGTAAAAAGGTGTCACATGTTTTTCATGTTGTTCATGTAACCTAGGAGTTCCCAAACTGTTTTTGCCAGGCTACCCTTTGGCAGACTTATAAAATTATTTATTTTATAATAAAATAAATAATTGAACAAGAACAAGAAGGGCAGCTATAAGTGTTGAATCCCCTACAAATAATACAGCTGTTACAAGATACATGTTTCTAGTTTAGCTGCACCCTCCTGACAGCTGTTGGGGCCATGGATAACCAAAGGTGGTCTGATAAACTTTTGATTCTAAGTAAACCTTCAAAGTGTAATGATCCAGTGGTAAACATAAAAAAAATAAGATAAACAAAAAAAAGTAACATAGGGAAGTTTTCAATTCAATACCCAAGACATGGTCCCTGATAATGATAATATCATGATGCAGAGATGATGTAGTAATCAATTTATTGAAGGAATATCATACAATAAATCATAATGTACAAAAATACAAATAGTAAATAGCTTCAGTAAGGTTAATTTTAAGAATCATGCATTTACCCAGCAATTTTACTGTTATACTAAAGACTAAGAAAAACAGTCTTTCAACTGTCCACTATAAAATTCTTATTGAATCAATAAACAATTAGTGTTAACACTCTTTTAACAATTACAATCAATCAATCAAGCAATCAGTCAAACTTTCTTTTTATAATAATTTTCATACAATATTTTGTATGAGGAACCCCTGCAGTAAATATCATATCGTGTCACATTTCCTGATCTTTTCATACCACTGGTGCATCAACATTCATTGGGTCTTGTAGGGGGGACATAAGCTTCAAGCAAAAAATACAACAAAAAAAATCCATCAAATTATACCAAAAGGCCGTACGTTTTAGTTGCTGGCATTACAAGCAGCAAAACAAACAAACTTTAAAACAGCACTGCTGTTGTTGCAGCTGACAGAGTTCCACTAAACTCCTCTGCTGCAGAAAGACCTTGTCCTATTCTCCTCAGTGTTGTTCCGAAACGTGCATCCAATTTAAAAAGACCAAGACCTTGAAATTATTAATTCTTATGTTGAAATTAGCAAGATATCAAAAATAAACGAGGTGGGCGCGCACATCCTATGTAGGGTGCTGGATTCAAAAATGTTTCGAGCATGATCGCTTTTCCTCAGACTTTTAAAAGTCTGAGGAAGACCGATCACGCTCGAAACGTCACTATCTGTAAATAAATACTTCAAGGGAGCTACTTCTCTGGTGTGCGGATCTTTTTATACATTTTTCATGAAATTAGCAAGATAGCCATTATTTGATAACTTTATAAGCACAAAGTGAGCACAGATAGTTTGCTTCTTGGGCAAAAAAAAATTAAATGCTTAGAAAATGTAACTTGAAGAAAAAGAAAATTAAGTTTCTGGTAAAAACCTGAATACTCAAGTTGACTTGATCATCTGCTAAGTATGCCTAGTCCTGAGTATACAGTTGCTCTGTGTAAAACAGGATGAAGTTTGAGTTTAAAATTCCATGTATAAGATTCAGAAACCAGATTAAATATCAGTCTATGCGCAGGAAAACCTTAAAAATCTGCATGATGAAGACCAGACACTGTGTGATTTCCAGTGAAATAATTCTTTATCTTAATGAGGTGGTTCAGGTTTGGTTCTACAGATAGTGCATGACTTTTACTTTATTGCTCTCCTTAACAGTGTTGGAGATTTTGAGTTTTTTTCTCATTTTAACCACACTGTGACTGAACATTATAATCTCTTTACAGCCCTATTCTCTCAGTCAGTCCTGTTGTGAAAGTTGTCTAATCTGTCTCTTTCTTTTTCTTTTCTTTTTCTCTTTTGTGCTCTTTCTTCCCAGAAGGATCTACCTCTGCCACGAAAAAGTAGCAAGTGAGTACACATTTATGCACATTTGTTTATTTGCATGTTTCATAAGGAAATGATGTGCCCCAGTTTGTGGGCTGTTTTGTGATTTGCTTGGTGTTTTTTGCCGCTGTGTGAAGTTATTGCAGTTGGTAAAAAAGTGGACATTTTCTTGTTCTTTTGAAAACTGACAGACACATTTTTATCCGTCCTGACTTTATTGCCTTTCTCTGTCAGGGCCACAGAGGGCTTAAGCCAAATCTAGCAGACATAATATGAGAGGCAGGATACATAATGGACTGATTGTCAGCCAATCACAGGATTGACATTTGGAGACAGAAAAACCATTGATACACACTCACTCCTAAGCCATAGAGTCACAAATTAACCTAACAAGTATGTTTTTGGTCTCTGAAAGGAAACCTGAGCACATGGAGAGAACCCTGTGCACAGGGGAGAACATGCAAACTCCACACAGAGAGGCCACAACCAACAGGGTGCAGCTGTACTCATTATTTACTAATAAGCTTCAATTTATAAGGTCTTTGCTTAAGAATGTGCACTGTTGCCTGTTTTATCTTGATTTTATGTGTCTATGTTTTGAATTCTTTGTGTAGGTCCTAGTAGCAGGTTTGACTCTTCATGGGTACATTCTGGGCACTTACAAGAAGTTGAGAACTATTGCAATCTGACTGTTTTCTTCACCAGAACACTAAAACACTCCCCACAAAAGACTGATATTTTAGGGGCTGAAGTCTCTCCAGCTTGTTAAAAGAGGTCATGGTCAGGTAATGGTATTTTGCAGCAGGAGCCTTGTCTTTACACTGCAGCATGTTTCAGCTTTGCAGGAGCCCTTTTACTCTCAGAGCGTCAATCTGGTGCACCAGTGAGCCGTGCAATGAGAGTTCTGCAGCATGAGAGCCGTGCTGTGACCTTTTTGTCCCCCCCTAAGAGGGCAGGGAGGTTTAGAGAGCAGTACATGATGTAAGGCTCACAGGTTAAAGCATCAATGTACAGAGCAGTTTGTGAATAACTCATGTTGTCTTCTGTTCTGACGTTTATAAAGTAGAATTGAAAGGGGCAAAATTCTCACTTTACTTTTTGACTGACTGATAGCTTGGTGCACTTCGATTACTATTTCTTTGCTAAATTTTTCAGAGAAATTAAATTTGGTCATGAAAAGACTGTAGCATAAGAAGATGTGCACTGTATTTGTAAATTTAGGCTGCTGTAGCTCTAAAGCAGTAACTGCAGGGTTAAAAGATCTTCCCTCACCACTTTGCTCTGAATTTTTTCGTCATCAATTTTTGAGATATGATGGACCCCTGACCAATGTAATAAGTGTTTAATCCATCAGTAACTTTTGATAATATAATTGTATGTGATTTAGCTCTCAAAATGTATTTACTTATTTGTTAGTAAATTTGTCTGGGACATTATATAAGCATTGTTCCCTCTAATTAAGAGTGGAACTAATGTGATGTATACAAGACTTCTAGCCAAAGCTAACTTGCAGTCCTTGTTCCCTTATACATTTACAAATATACAGCATGTATGCTGAGGTATGTGTGCATGGGAAACCTCACATATCATCACCACCACTTTGTAAAAACTTTTTTGGTCCTGTAGTTCAGGTCTTCCAGGGAGGGGATCTCTGATGTTTTAAGATGACATTTGATAGAAAAAGACTGTCAGAAAAAAAATCAAAGGGGTGATAGTATTAAATTCTCAACTTTATGTTCCAGTACTAATTAATAGATGATTTGCATAGAATTAATCCTTTGAAGCCCAACTCAGTGGATTTGATTTCAGTTTGAGACAGTGAGAACAAATGAATTGTTCACTTGAGATCGATAACTCATGTGCAGAGTCAATATCAAGCCACAAAGAGCACTGTGCACTGATGTTGGGTCAACAGCATCCTAAAAGCAATAGTCATGACTTCATCTTCATCTGTTAAGTATGCCTGGTTCTGATATGGTAGCCCTTCTGTTTACTTTTCAGAGTAAGAGCCTGATAATGTCACATTTTATTCTGTTGTGCTCTGTGTTGTTACACAGTCCTTTTGTTCTGGAATTGTTTATGGGACAGTTGATTAAATTATTTCACTTGCAGAGTAGTGTAGCTCTCCTCGAGTGTCCGACTCCCTCAAAAGACATAGAGGTGTACTGCAGAGGCTGCTTGCAGGCTATTTGGACATTTCAAAACAGCTGATTACAGGTAGTGATATTAATTCTTCTATATTTCTCTCAATATTTGCCATTTTACATTTTGTCTTCCTCTCTGAGTCACTTCTGTTTCCTGCTGTAAGTGGAGGTTTGTTGAAATGTATGAAGTCAAGTGTGAATGTGAAATGGCTCATTTAAGATGAATGAATTGAATTTGAGTTCACTTAATGTTTAAACTTGGACAGCAATACACAAAAATGCACACAAACACACCTTCAATTAATTTGCATGTTTTTGCTCTTTTGAAACTGTCAAGCCTTCATGCATGAATTATTGAATCCAAATTTATACTTTTAAGAATGTTTGATTTTACTTTCAAACAAGTTAAAAATAATGGCAATTTTTTTCAGGTTTATCTTTTGAGGGAGTTATCCATCAGTCCACTTCAGTGGACGTCATGCATCAATGGTGTAAACAGTAATTTAGTGGAACTTATAAAAGATCCACAAACATGTCTTTACAAACATTTATTAAGATTAAATAAAAGACAAAATCTAAATCTGAAGCATATGTATTGTTGCTGTTTAATCAAAATATTCACTTGTTTAATTATACCAAAATATAATATAAAAAAAACAAAATTATGTAAACTCATAATATCCATTTTTTTGTTTGTTGGCTACTCAAGATTTGATATGGTAAAAATGTGCAATGTTAATTTTTTTGTGAAACTTAAGACAAGAGTTTGGGAATTTACAACCTGGTAGTTGGACATGACACTGCAGCCTAAAGGGTATAAAATGTATCCCAAATATCTGTTTACTGTAGTGGACCCCATGCATGAAAGGGTTAAAGGCTGTCGGAGAAATATATCTGTGTTTCAAAGCACTGGTACTCTGTCATCAGATGAGATGATCACAGCATTTAAGACATGATGATATGACCGAGACTGATCATCACAAACTTATAATGCAGAACTGCACTGGAAGAAAGCTGCAGGAAAACACTGAAAAGTATTAGATGCTTTAATTTTAGTAGGAGACATTTCACCTTAATCACACCATCACGTGGTAGGAAGAATCAGCACAGAACACCCTCCCTCTCTCACTGTTGAGGGTTCACACCAGGCCCAAACGATGAGCTTCATTCTGTCATCACCGCAATATGAAACTAAGGCCAAACCAAAGGCTACTTGTGAGGTGACACATGAAATTTAAAAAAGGCAACAAATAATGCCTCTCTTGCTGTGCGTGACCTCCATGCCACAAATTGCATCTGTGAGCAGAGTAGCTGAAGGCTGCCACTTCTCCTCCGTCACCAGATATGAGCCCTCTTGTTCCACTGTTTTATACATTGTGTCACAGGTTTGTATGATGTTTCTCCACACTCTCGATGTTTGAACATTGGACACATGATGATCTTTTCTCAGCTCACTTTTGCCCTTCACTGACACCTTATTGTTTCTTATGTTACTAATTATATTTACTTATTGTAGAGAATGCATAAATTAAATTAACCAAAACCATGAAAAGACAGAGGCCAGTCTTTGTTATTTAGTTAAGGATGTGATGCTTATAAAGACAATAATAAGATTCTGTAACTTTGAACAACTTCCACCCAGTAATTGCAAATCTGTGTAAAAAAATCAGCAGGTTCAGATGAAACAGTAACAATACAGGACAGTTTTTGAGCTGAATTTGATGGAAAGCTCGACTAACATTGTAGCAAATATTTACAGTTTATACACACATTTATTAATCACAAAATGATTTTCATTGGAACATTGAACAGTGATATTAATTCTTGCATCATTTCACACTGATGGTGAACTAGTGGGAAGGCTGAAGATAGAGCTGGGCAAAAATCGATTAAATTGATTAATTCGAATTATTTTCTGCAGAAGATTTAAAAAATTAAAAACCAAGATTTTTTTCTTGCCTTAGTCCAATTGTAAGTAGTTTCAATTTTTTGAAAAAAGTACAATTTCATTATGGTTTGCCTTGTAGGGTTTGCACAAGCACTTTCATAGACTTGTATTTGTTATTTAAGTAGATTAAATATTGATCAGAGAGTTTCATGCTAATACTGTGAAAATACCTCAGCCTTTAGTGTTTATGTAGACAAACCTGCCTACGTTTATACCTCATAATCAACCTTTTATGACCCAGACTTTGGCTTTAAGAGGGAAACATTTAGACAACAAAAAGGTAAAACTTGATTTGTTTCATTTTTATGTCACTGGGAGTTTTGTTTCTTTTAGGGAGGGAAAAATAAATTAAAATCGTAAATCAAGTGTTGTGGGAAAAAATTGGGCATTTTATTTCTAGGCCATATCGCCCAGCCCTAGCTGAAGGATGACAAAAGTTCAGCTAAGATGCTTCGCCGGCCTAACTGAAAGTTTTCTCTGTGTACTGTAGCAAAATTTAAAAAAAAAATTGCACAGATTGGTCACTTTTGTTCTTTTCTTTTGCATGGACAAGAAGTTCATGGCCTTCATGAAATATGTGTCATTAAATGGCTGTTTACCTCAGGGACATTCAATAATTGTTGGTTGTTGCAAAGTGATATCTTGATAGTGCCTTAAAAATTTTTTAGGAATATACTGTATGCATTTTGAATGCTGGCATTGGAGCCAGATATTAACTATGTCCAGCAGCTGTACATATTATGTGTGCCACAGAGACAACAAGACATTTTGTTGGCCTCGTCACATTTAGCACAGTCATTTTACCCTCTGGAGAAGAGACTTAAGTTGAATGATCCTGAGACGTTTGGCAAGTGAGAGCCAGATATTTTAATTTGTGCCCCAGGCTTGAGAAAGTGTCACAATGTGAGAAATTGCAACAATTATGGTGAGCAAAGTGTAGAGTAGAGCCATCACATCCAAACAGATTTTTAGTCTCTGTCCATGGTGCTGGAACTGCACTCAGTCTTTACTTTGGATACACAGTGTAGCTCTTTTTACTCTTATACATGACTACAAACATCTCTTTCTTTGCATTGGGCAGAAGTGACATGATTTTTGACAACGTTCTGTAGCAGTGTTTCTTTTGCTTAATCTCATTTGCTGGTTGCTTCATGACATCTATCCTCAGAGAAACTGTGAATTTTCCCTTTGGCTCTTAAAGTTTGATTTGGAGAGCCTTTGCTGGCTGCTGCTGCCACTAAAGCACTTCACAAATCAGGCAAAATTTTGGATAAGCACTTCATACCAGCTCCAAATGCTGTCTACAGACCCCTTTGAACATGGGCAGGGGATGTAATTTTCAACAAATGCCTGCTCTTTGCCGTCAGCATGTGGAGTGTTGAAATACTTCAAATGTCCCTGAAAGGAGTTGAATACAGTCTTTAACTTTCTTTTGATTGCTCTGTGTTTGCAGAATTTTAGTCATGAAACTCTGTCATGAGTCTTTGAATCATGACAACAGTTTTTGCAACATTCAGGAGGCTAACAGTCCAGATAATGTAAATGTGAAGCATGCCTTTTTAGCATTCTGCATAGGTCCTCTGTCCTCCAGTGATAACCTGATAAAGTTAGATTGAACACGCTCAGGGTTTTAAATGTGCATGTGTGTGTAATTATAATTCAGTTCCTGGCTTAGTTCAGCTGAGCTCTTTTGTATGTGTCTGTGGGTGTCAGTGATCTTAGCATGCAGCGTGCATGTGTGTCCCTGACTGCTGTCATAGGGAGTGTTTTGTCCATGACCTCTGACTCGGGTGGCGGGGTGGCAGATGTCACAGGATGAAATGAAGAAGACACTGGAGCTCTCTGTGCACTCTGGTCTGGGAAACATATCAGGTTTTTAAGATATCTACATAAGGAGCAAAACTTTGACAACAAAAGACACTTTTAAAAAAGTGAATAAATGTTAAAACCATATGAATAGATTGACTGGGCTAAATAATCCATAAGCATGCTGGTTTTTGCACAAAGAGCATAATGCGTTACTTGTAGCAGTTACACTTTAAGAGTAATTGGATGAACAAAAGCAATGTTGGGATCAAAAAAGTTGTAAAAAAAAAAAAGACTTCATAAGATATTATTCGAACATTGTATTGGAAAAGGAAACACTAAAGGCTGACCCTAAATACATAACCAGGGGCTGTGGGCTGTCAAAATACCAAATAGGTATTTGATGTCGGATTAAAGCTGTTTGTCATAATGGAAACTTAACCTGACAGCAGCTGGAAGTTTGATGCACATCTAACAAGCCAACAACAAACAGCCTCATCATCTGATGCGAAGTATATATCTGGCTTCTCTCATTTCATGAAATTAAAAAAAAAGAGGGAGAAAAAGACAGAGAAAAAAGAGAGAACATTAATGTATGTCACTCGGTGTCTTAAGGATTTACCCGTGATTGCTCATATTTCTCTGTTTTAGTCATTATTCTTATCATGATCTAAGAAGTTGGCGTACATAATTGCAAGGAGGATAAGTAGAAGATACCAGTAGAGTGTACAGTATAGCACCAAAGGCTCTGCTATTTGCCAGTGACGGACCACGGATGCAGGTGGATCACAAGCATGATGCTTGCTGCATGCTTCTGTGTTTAAATGTCTGTCACTTAATTTTATACTCCTATTAATGACAAATGAACAGATTATTACCGGGTCTTTCTAGAACACTGTGGCCACCGGGGCGGGGATCAGTCAGACCGATCAGTCTCTGCGCCTCGCCCGCAGCGCATTTAAAGGCAAGGAGAGGCGTTCATTTGATTGGAGAAGAAAACACTCGGCTGTGTTAAACCCACTCACGCCTTTTCTCCTCTCTCTCTGGCACTTGCGCGGAGGGGCAGGGACAGAGGCATGGGTGCGCCTCTCTGCGCATAGAGTGCACCTCTCTGTGCACTGCAAGAAACTTGCAAAGTGCGCTGGACACACCCTGTCGGCGCGGCACAGACGCGGCGCAGGGCAGGTGCGCCGCGCCAGGTCTGGTCTACGAAATTAGAGCCCCTTATGTCTAATTTTTTGCTCTGCTTCTGATGAAGAGTGACTTATTCTTATTCATATTACGTTGGGAGGAGTTGATAGGGGAACTGTTAATATTAAAACTAATGATATCGATACTCTGAGCAAGTTAAAATCAATTCTCAACAGGGACTGATTCCCATTCCTACGCTTAAGTATGGGCAGTGGGTCGCCATTCCAAGAATGGTAGTATAAATGCCATTAATGGGGCGCAGTTGGATAGTGCGCTTAGTCAGTGATCGGGAGGTTGCAGGTTCAAGCCCAGCTCCGGGCGACACATGGCGATGTGTCCTTGGGCAAGACACTTAACCCCAAGTTGCTCCCACTGCTGCGTCAGTGGTGTGTAAATGGGCATGAAGGTGCGTGAATGTGTTAGAGATACTGATGACTAACATAGAAACTCAAAACCATCAGTGAGTGAATGTGAGAGCGAATGGGTATGAATGGGTAGGTGTGACCTGCGGTGTAAAGCAGCTTTAAGTAGTCCAAGACTAGAAAAGTGCTATATAAGCTCAAGTCCATTTACCATTAATGTTCACAGTATAGTAGACAAACTACATAAACTAGATTAAACCATATAAATGATGGTGAGTTTGTGGCATCACTTGCAGCAGTGTATTGCAATTTTGGAAATATATATATATGTAGAAATGTTACTTTTTTTTTTACAATTTAGTATGGTCTGCTGCAGCTTTAAATGCTCAAAAAGCAAAGTGGTGTTTGCTTTTGGGTGTCTGACCTTTTTGCCTCTGTTGTATCAAACAGGTATCAGTCTATCGTTTGGCTAGATTTGTCAGGAGCACTCAACATTGGATTGCTGATATTGAATGTCTGACATGATGATAGTTCAGGACACATTTTCAGACACCGTTACAGGGACTTTGCAACAACTTCTAATTTACTAAAATTGCCCTGTATTTTTATGGTGACAGCCTTGTTGTGTTAGAAACAGAAGTGAAAAAAGACAGCAAAATTTTATTCTATGATAAATGATTTATTAATAAATAAAGACAGTCGGTGATGATGAGGTAAACCATTATGGTACATTTGTACATTATGCCAATATTAAAGCCAATATATGAGATCCATATGAACAATATGTACAGCTAAAATACCAACCAATGTCTGCAAAATGTTCATCTTCTTATGCTCATAATGAACTTTTGAGGCAAATATCTGCCAATACTGATATTTAGTTCAATTATATTTGCAACACTAAGATTCCTATTAAAGTTTTCAGCTAGAATATATTCAAAATATATTCCAAAAAGATTTTTGTTCTATATTGCCCATCTCTAGGGACCAGCTTTGTAAAATGTATGTACACGAATTGTCCTGTGGGCGGTGCTCTTGTCTCATACCATTGGCGTAATGACTTTGGGGTGTGTAGAAGAATGGGACGATAAAAATCTAAAGGACAACAAGACTATGAAGAGGTTCAATAATCATCTGAAAGATACGAATAGACTCCCACATTACACACAGAAATACACACCATGTCCTCCATATGATATCATGCTGTCACCCGTCTCCGTCTGTGACCCCCTACTGGGTTTTAGTGATATCACCTCCTCCCTCCCCCATCCGGTCTCCTCCTCACCCTCCCCTCATCTCTCCTCTCCCATGTATATTTTATCCATCCAGACTCCCACATTAGAGAAGACATCCATTATTGAATTACTCCCCTCAGCACTACTGTGCAACTGTCACCCCACGTCAGCCTTAACATTTGGTGGATTTGTTTCAAAGGGAAAGATGGAGGACGCACACATGCATGCAAGCGCACACACACCACACACACATACAGAGAAATGACATCTCTTTCGGCTGGGCATTGCACAGCAGCTCCTGTGATATGTAGGGCAAAAAGAGGATGCCAGAGCTCATCTAGAACAGCATTTTGCACAAAAATTGAAGTGTGTCTGGGTGTGCGATGGTTTATTTTTTAAGCCATCAGAGACGTGTTGAAGCAAGAGTGTGTCAGTCCATCTGTCAAAATGTACAGTCTATGGTAATGCATTTCTACTGTACATTAAATATTTAAAAATGAATAACAAAGACTGAGACACACTTCTGCTACTATGTACTGTAGGTTTGAATACAATGTTTTATGACCACTTGTGCTGTGCATTATTGATGAATAATTTGCACATACACTGAAATAAAGTTAGTCCACATGAATGACAGGGAGGAGTGATTGTCATGTTGGGATGCTTGGCTACAGCCCTACAGGAGAAACACTAAGGGAGCATAAAAAAAGTCCCTGAATAAACAAAGAGATGAAACATCACATCAAAATGTATTTTTGAACCAGTACTTAAACCAGTTTAGTTCTGCTGTAAAGCTGACTTTTTATAGCAATGTTTGGATGTGACTTTGTATTTCTGTGACAAGAGTCAAGATGAACTGCAGCTCTAAGCACTTCCTTTGCTTCATTTTTAATCAGAGGATTAATGGCAGACAGCAGAAGCATTTATTTTGACTACAGCACCAGCACAATAAGAATTAAAAGAATAAATTAGCATTTATACTAGTGCAGGGGTCAGCAAATGGTGGTCAAACCTCGCCACCAGTAATAATTATATGCCCTGCCACAATCTGGAAAATAGCTTTTATATGTGTATTTAGTCATTTTTCTTAACAAATAAAACATTAACTTTGCCTCAGACACAGGAATGGTGCAGACAGCTTCAGCTGTGGTGCCTCCACATCAACGAGACAGACTTTGATTTCTGCAGATCGAGGAATGTTAAACTAAGAGTCCAATTAGCACCCATCTGATTAACCAAAGTACTTCAGTGGTGACAGAGTTTTAAGACAGGTGTGTTGGGGGCAAAAAACACAAAAAAACAGCTCACCTTGAATGAGCCCTTCTTAAAGTAATTATGAATATATTTTATTTTTTCTCAACCTAAAGTTGAAAGCTCTTTTCCCCTGATGAGAGATTACTGCTTAAGAGAAATAAAAAGACGAAAACTCTGTAGTAGCCTTTTGACATTAGCAGGACAATTGTTCACTGCCATTTTCTGAAGCTGGAAGCTAGCAAGGCTGGGCCCAGCATCCTGCAGAATAATCACAGATTGTTAGTTGTACTCCAAACCGCTCTACTATGCAGTATGCAGTACTTACTGCATCAGCCAGTAGCATGGATTAGAAGATTTGATTATGTGTCACTTTAGCATCAAAGTGGAATTAAAGTAGCATTTTCTCTCACTTTGATTTATGACTTGAGCTGTCATCATTAGTGTGATGAGGATGATCATTGCCCTCTGTGATGAACAGGCATGTTTGTAATTTTCTTCAAGCCTTATTTAAATCAAGCCCCATTTATTTAATTCCAAGGACTTTTCTTGTACACCGGTTTTGCATAGGGATACACAATATCAGGGTTTTGCCAGTATTCAATATTCCAGTATTTCATCATTTATTTATGCTGACTGATATAGATACAGGTATATGTAAATAACTGAAAATTTGATTACATTTGCATGATGTGCCGTTTTGTGTTTTTCAACAGTAATAAGGCTACAAACACTTAACAATGTGTTGATCAACTTTTTGCGCCAGATCTATGTCATATGACACTTTCATCAGAGGCAAACAGAACAAAACTAATTCATGCAGTGAAGTACAATAACACAATAAACAATTTAGAAAAAAATATAAACCTGCTTTTCCAAATGTTTATTTTTCTGTCTGTGTGTGAGATAACTCAAAAGTTCTCAACAGATACTGATGAATTTTTAAGGGAATGTTGGTCATTTTAATTAATCACAGAAGCATGTAAACATGGTGAGTCAAGTACAGTATAGCTCGCACTGTACATACTGATAACTTTGTGTTTTGTCATATTAAATACAGTAAAAATATTACTTAAAGTTCCTATTGCCTGGTTTGTTTGACTATTTTAATTGTGTCCTGGATGTTTATTAAGCCAACATTTGATTTGAGTTGACTATTGTGACAAGTGAGAAACACACATGTAGGTGGAGGCTGTCTAACTATGACATATGAAGACACATAGCACATTTCTCTGTAAACTGAGAGTTTAGTAAAATATGTCATGTCCTTCTGCTTGTCAAGACCCTTTTAACAACTTCAAAAGCAAAAAAAAAATGGTTTTGCAGGACATAGGGACCATTTAGAGGTTTAAACGTACAGTTTTTACTTTGACTCCAGTACTAACTGGATGGATCATTTTATGGTTGAAAAGACCAAAACAGACATAAATGTCATCTTAGACTTTAACCTTTCTTTTTAATAATGCCAATGCTGTGTTCACAAGCCAGCTGCTCCACAGAATAACACGCACTCTCAAGTAAAGACACTCTCCCCTCCCTCTGTCTCTGCTCCCCTCTGTCCTGTCATTCACATTAGTCTCCACTTCACTGCTCCCTCATCTCTCCACCTCTGATTGGCTTTCACTCTCTCTCCTTTCTCTGCCCTGTATTCTGGTTTGCTAGCTTCTCCAGGCTTCTTCTGTCTCTCATTCATACACTGAATACCTGCATTTTTGTCTTTTCCTTCAAACACTCTCTCATTTTTCTCTTCTTCCTCTCTCTCTGTGGCTCCACACTTCCTGTCTTGGCATCATACCCTTGAGAGAGAGCAGCCCCACAATCCTCCTCTCTCTCAGTCTCGCTCTCCCTCTCCTCCTGAGTGGGATGCTCGACAGCCTGTTTTCCTCCCCTGTACTCTCTCTTTCTCTCTCTCTTTAATTTTCTTCTGAATCTTCCTCATCATTTCATTCTCTCTCTCCCTCTCGGGCACACTCACGTGTCCAGTATTGTGGTGAGACGTTGCAGAGTGCGCGTGTATTTGACCGGCTAGAGGTGGGGGCTGACATGCCGGTGTGGACTGGAGTGTAATCGTCGCCTCTTGACTGCACGCGCACATTTGTGCGTGTGTGTGCAAATGTGAGTTTATTCCTGGGTGTGCATGTGCGAAGGCTCAGCTGCTCTCATGTTCATCTGGCAACACAGTCTCTGCCACTAGCAACATGTTTCGACGCACCAAAAGGTAAACGGCAACAATCTGTGTCCAAGTGTTTTTTGTTTTTCCTGCCCTAAGTGTGCGTGTTGGTTCACTGGAGGAGGTTGTTGTGTTTTTCCGTGATGTTTTCCGTCTTCCCTGCCAGCTATCATGCTGTCTCACAGTAGCCTCTCTGTCTCCATTTAGCTCCAGCAATATGTTGTGTGTGCCTGTGTGTGTGTTTTATGTTATTAAATGCATGTGTGTATATGTGATGTAATTTGTGCATACTGTACATTTTTACATCTGATAAGTGCATGCCTGAAGGGCTTTCAGAGCTCATAGGGGGTTTGATAATTTGCCTCGTTCTGTGTGTGGCTGTGCATCCTAAAAGCCACAGCCTCACAGGATTGGTATTTATTTATATCCTTGTTGAGCTTCATTGTCGTTCTGCACAAGGATGTGCTCAAGGATTTACTCTTCCTTAGATGATGGCTGCTGACGTCTCACTCTCTTTCACACTCACATGTTTATATGCTCACACACAAACACACACACTCTGGAAGGTATGTGTGTGATTGGCAGGCAGCCTGTGAGCCAGAGATAGCATTATGAAGTGAAAGCATTATTGTCAGTGTCCAGGGAGCGCTTATGGAGCGGAAAGCCAGCAGTGGGCAGTGCTGGAGTGCTGTCTGCCTGGCTCAGGTCCTCGCTCGTCCTCTTCACCTCTCCCTCTGTCATCTCTCTCTTCTTTTATTTCCTGTCTCCCCGTCACCTTTCATTCATCCATTTGTCCTTTCCTCTGCTAACATTATGACCTGTTTTCTCTCTCCATTCCTCCCCCATGACACTATTTATTTTCACTACATATCCACATTGACCTCCCCTCTACTCTTCCTCATCCTCTTCCTCTCCTGCTGTGCTTCATTTAGCTGCCTTCATCTCTTGTCTGATCGCAGAAGGATTAGTCAGAGTTGTCGCTGTCGCTCCTGCTGTGCAGGGAATGAACAGCAGGATATTCTTAATATGAACAAGAATAAAGCTTCCTCTGCCCTGACTGTTGGATGCCACGCAGTGTGCAAGTGTGTATGAGAGACGTGCTGAGCTTGCATAGACGTGTCTCGTGTTAATTATGCTACAATAGTCTCTATGATGATGTTCTTAAGTCATGTCATTGCATCATAATTTTTCAATTCCACTAATTAGTAAAATCCATCCATACTTCAGGTGTTCCGAGCAACTAATATTGAAAGTTTTTGTCTTTATTAACCAAAATGCTAACATGCTGAGAGAGTTGGAAGATTAATCAAAGTTTAATTGAGCCTATATGACTTTCATCCACAGTTATAAGAATTAAGACAGCTTAATGAAAAGATTACGGTGCCACATGACATGTTGAACTTCCTTTTCCTTTACCAATATCATTATTAGCATTACAAGTTTATTTCTATGTATTGCCTGTTCTTCAATGTTTAAATGATAATGTCAGAAGCATATATGTTCAATGTAAGCATGTGGTGCTTGTTTTCAAATCAGTGCATAATTATGTTTCATAATAGTGATCTTAATATCTGGGTATGTGCATTTTTGACATGGTCAGAGGATCCTCTGCTTTGTGTGTTTTAATCAGAGAAACTAGTGTATTATTTTCTTCTTCATTAAATGCGATAGGACTAAAGACATTGTTGTTTGAGGACATGGGAAAATTAATGAACCTTTGCTCTCCATTCTGTTTGGCAGCTTTTAGAAATATTGTCACTAAAAATCTGTGGGTTTGGTTGAGTTCAGAACCTTTGAATGATACTGCTAATTAAAAACTATGACTTGTATCATTTTTAAATCTGTATTAAGGGGACTGTGAGGAGTTTCTAAGTAATTACAAAAAAGTCTCACTTTTAGATATATGCCTGATCAAAACACACACTTTAAGATGAGTTTTATAGCATCAAAATAGGTTATCTATAAATGCTATTCCTTAGCTTCGTGGTGGGGTCGGACAGGGCTGGACTGACCTGGATACTCAACTTCAGGAACAAGACAATTAAAACTAGAACAAATTTATATTATTTGGACACGTCCTAGAGCTGTAAGTAGTGATATATAGCCAGCTACAAAACTATGATACTAAGTTTTCTAAAAATTGCTTGTTGTCACACATCAAAAACTACCGCTACGTAACTAGAAAGAGACACATTACCTCGTCGCTTTGCATCCTGTAAGTTGTTGAAAAAAGAAGTTGTAAAGCAATGCAGAGTTCTGAGGAAGGTCCGAGCTGGATGCTTTGTTAGCATCACAACAAACATGCTGTGGCTTGGGTCACGTCTTTTGGTGCGTTCCAGTTGTAGTCAGAAGTAGGAATTTCTGAGTTCCGAGTAGGAAACTGCAACTGGAACGCCCCCGAAGTCTGAATTTCCTACTGGGAACTCGGTGAAACCTCGCCACCCCCGAGTTGACAATCGAAGATGGATGCCCCCAATATGAACAGTTATTTAGCTCCTGTAATAATCAATTTATTTGCACTTCTGACTGGGGTGTGTCGCTCTAGATCAGCTGTATACATAGTATTGTTCGACTTAGATTTACAAAAATGCTGCCATAGTGATAATCACATTCTTCATGTGGTATTTGTGAACAACAATGCAGGGCGTTGTGTTGCAAAAATAACAAATTTAGACTGACATGTTCAAACTGCTGTGCACCAGATCCATCAGACAAAGCACTGCACATCATCAAAATAACTCTAACTCTTGTTGAAACTGCTGATTGTGTTCATGGCTGTTGTGTCAAGATGTAAAGTAGGAGCCTCTCACAATTTCCCAGAAGATTTTAAGTAACACAAAACAAAGACAGAGAATAAATCACTTTTATTGGCTAAAACCAGCAATTGTTAAACATTGTCTTTCAAAATTTCATTTTTTTCTTGGTTTTGATCTAGATTTATTATGTCAACAGCATAAAGCTTGTCAAAATGTCCAGTGCTTTGACAGTTTTTGATACCAGGTTCTAAAACACCACAGTCTCTGCTTTATAATAATTAATTGATTATTAAATAACCAAAGCTTCCGACATATTTTATATTTAAAACGGAAGTTATAGCAAGAAAACAGAGTAGAGAGAATGACAAATACACAGTGCTAAATAAATTGGCAGTTAATAGACTGGTAAAGTGGAAGTTCCTAAAGGTGTGTTGATGTGTTTGTGCAGTAAGACAGTTTGCAGGACTTTACTGCCATTGTGTAATTAAACAAAAACCTACACAATTCTAAGTGCCATGGGTTAGTTTTGATTCCAGAGTTTCAAGACAGGTATCAGAATTGTTTGATTGTTTTTCAAAATCTAAAAAACTTGTGGGATACGATGAGAGTGACTTTTTACTTTCATCTCTGTATTACTGCATGTTTTATGTCTGCAGGTTATGTTTGGTCAGATTTAGTCCCTCAAAAGTACCACGTTGTAGCCAAATATTTGAACCATTGAACTAAATTCTGTTTCTGTTTTCAGCCCACAGTCAGAATAATTTCGACCGAAAAATATTCACACAATACAGTTCAATAACACAACAAATTACAGGCAGTGACCATAAGGTCCAATCAACATCTCATCTGAAGAGTCAGAACTACAGCTGAACTTTTTTTTATTTTAAACATTTTTAAGCATCAAAAATACAAAGAACACATTTTGTTTATTGGAATCAGGATATGTAATCAGATTTTTTTTTAAATCACAACACCTGTCAGGTTGAATCTCACTTCGTCTGCTCCTGCTGTGGTGGTTATCCACTCGAAGCAGCAGAATTAAACTCCGGCAAACTTATCCAAGAAACCTGGAAGCTAAAAAAAGATAATCCTGTGTTGAAATTCAAGTTGAAATCTGTGAAGCTGTCAGGTTATAAACATTAAGTTAATGTTGGATCCCATTTGACCTCAGAATCTGGAAATCTAAAACTAGTTGCCATTTGGAAGCATCACCCGAATTGCACCCTGAAGCTGAAATATATACTCAGACACTCAGAGAATTTTCAGTTCAGTTAATGAGGCTGTGGGTTTGTGGTCCAATTGACAAAATGGTTTCTAGATGATGAATTTCCGGTTCTTTTGGTAAAATGACTTTTAGGCGATAAATTAGTTTTGTTTTTTTCCAGCACATGCTTTTTTTTTAATCTAAAATAGCTTCACTTAATTAGTGAGTCTTTTTTGTGATAGAGGACTTCTGTGCTCAAGACAAAGTCTGCGGTACCCAGGCCTCTCTCCTACTGTGAATAGTTGCTAGTGGCTCACTATAAAGTTGAATAGAGAGGTGGATCAGGGATACTCGGGCTATAAACATTTTTTTTGTAATTTATATTTTATTGATTTTTTTTAAAAAAATTATAACAACAAAAATCTATAGAGACAAATAATCAACAACACAAAACAGGCAGGAAACATAATAAACAGTAAACAAATTATAGAAATTAGATACAATGATGTAGAGGATATCAGTTACTTCACAAGACACGGGGCCCATGACATGTCAACACCCGAGCTATGATGTGTAACATTCTCTTTAAATGAACTGGTAAAAACTGTTCCATTGTTCATTAGACATGTCAAATTTCCGATTCAGCTGTCAAAGCATTTTTTCACAAGCAGTTATTGCCATCATTTCTTCTTTCCACATCTTCAGTGTCAGAATACTTGGTTTCTTCCAAAATCTAAGAATTAACTGAGCACATGTTGTTAGTCCAGTTGCTAATACTTTAAATGAGTATTTATTTAAATAGAACTAGGCCTTTATCCCCCAGGAGACAAAGCTGAGGTGATCTACTAAGTTGGCATCCCAACCAGTCCTCCGTAAGTGCCAGAATATTGTTCCGTAGTGGGAAAACCATTCGGCATTCCCACAAAGCATGAATATATGTGCCGCGTTTTGATCTGCATTTCCAACATGAACTGCTTTGGATTAAACCCATACTATTAAGTCTTGCAGGGGTGTAATAGTATCTATTCAGTATTTTATACTGAATAAATTTTCCTCTCGCTTCTGTGATATACCTCCCATTCTGTGAAAGAATCCTCTCCCACATCTCATCATCTAGTTTGTAACCCAAATCTTTTCCCCAAATCTTCTGAAGATTTTTACCTTTATTATTGTTTGACCATGGACACATTACATACCATCTTGAAGCTTTAAGAAATATTGGAAATATTGCTCCATTGTGTTATTTTCCTTAGGTCAGTGAAACCTTTATTCATACAATGTCAAATTTGTTAATATTCCAGAGAAATTAAATTTCTCTTTGAACCTATTATAGGAAAGAAATTGGTCATTTTCAAATAGGTCCCCAATCAATCTAATACATTGTCTTAGTCATTTTGCCCAGTAAATTGTTTGTTTACCAATTTTTATTTTGGGATTATACCATAGTGATGCATATTTTTGGCTAGTTTCAGAGACTTTGCATTTTTTATGAACCGCTTGCCATACTGTCCTGGAGTAAGCCAGGATTGGGTTCACCCTTCTATGTCGGGTCTTCAGGATATGAACATTAACCATTATGAAAATACTATCAGCCATTAAAATACCCAAGTTAAGGCAAAACTAACCCAGTTAAAATAACCATTCTGTCAATATAATGGGTGATTTTTTTATGCCCTGTCATCAAAATCACTATTGTGTGAAGCATGGTCCTGTTGGTAAGTGAGAATTTGAAGGTGCCTTTAGGGTCTCATTTGAGTTTCTATTGATTTGGGTAAAGGACTTCTAGCTAGGGATGTGGGATATTGAATTTCTGCCAATATCTGGTATGACAGTTTTTCAGAACCTATTTGGATACATATTGTAGAAATAACTGAACGTATTTTTTATTACAGCTGCAAAAATATCAATCATCAGTGAGAGTGTAGTCATGCTAAATCTTCCCTTTTAAGAGCCACAAACACTGATCTAATCTGTTGACATAAAATCCATTTTTTTGGCAGCTTTTGCTTGCAGTTCAAGATAAACATGCATAAATGTGCTAAACTTAATACTAATATGTTAGACTAAAATATTGGCAGTAAATATTTGCAATAATTTTCATATTTGACAATACCATATTGATCTTTTGAAACAATTACCTGCCAAACTGAGGTCATACCCATAGATTGTGCATCCAACTACTGGCCAAAGCTTTTCTCTCTCAGAGGTGATATGTGATCACTGTTCGCAGTCAGAAACCTCAGGGTTTTTCCTACACAAGACAAAACCTTCGCAATTCAATTATGCTTTTAATATAGAAATCACTTCCCTCCTTTCTCTGAGTTTTTAACAGTGACTTGACGTTGTTTTAAAGTTGCGTTACGCTGGCACAAGATTAAATGAGACCGAACATTTACTGTTTAAGAATGTCCCTATGTTTTCAAATGTTCAACAGATCAGAATAGACTCTTAGTTTGGTTAGTACACTGTTAGTATAGTTTCTCAGATATGGGTCTGAAAAAGATATTTTTTCTTTTGTTTTTGTGCTGAAACTCCAATATTGTATCAGCGCTAATGTGGAAGATATTCAAACAATTCCCATCATTAATTTGAGTTATTTTTATCTTCAGACAATTTATCCCTGACATTCCTTTGGTTGTACTTTTTAATTATCATGCACTCTGCAGCTCCCTCTCCTTCTGCTGCTGTGCACTCTACGCTTGTGTGTGCGTGCATCGCTTCATTACTGCATTCATGTGCCTGTTGTGTTGTCTTGGCTTGTTGTGGCAATTAAGAGAGATATTGCTTTGTGCCCACTTCCAAACAGATTGTGCTGAGGGAAGGTGGTAAAAATGAGCGTGTAAGATCGAGAGCATGAGGCAGGGTACGGAGCAAGAGAGCAGCAGCAGAGCTCGAGGAAGAAGAAAATAGGGTGAGATGAAAGGCAGAAGCCCGAGGTAGAGTCTCAGCCTACATTTAAGAGAAGCCCACCGGGGTTAACCGAACCTGTGACGGTAAACTCTCACTTCCCTCTACCTCACCTCTTTTTTCCTCTTGAAGGTGAACTGGCTTTGTTGTGTTATTTTGCCTCTTGAGATCATGAAATGGGAGACAGAGAAACAGGAGAGGCAGCGAGGGACTGAAGCCGGATGACAAAGAAGAAAGGAAGGTCTCAGTGTTTTTGTTTTTCCAGCCAAGAACATAGAGTTCATGTTTATCTCCGTCTAACACAGCACATGCAGTATTATCCCACTCATGCAAATTCTCACTGTGTACACGATGCACAGAGCACATGATCCCACTCATTCAACAAACCACTGGGCGTCTCATCCCACACACACTCTATATTTTGTTATTTGATTTTAAGGAGCTTTTTTTCTGTTATGCACATCTCATGTCAGCTGAGGTGGTTTTCATCTTTCTGACAGGTAGCTCGGGATATTTTAAGACAGTGCTGCATAAATTATGACAATGTACCTTGAAGCTCATAAGTACACACAGTTATGAAGTCTGGCAAAAAAAAAGAACAGAGGACAAAATGAAGGACACACTTAGCTGTAAGTGTGTAACCATACACACCGCTCTTGATACAGTACTGATTATGATGCAGAGTTAGAGATTTTGCCTGATTACTGAGATTGATTTTTTTCTGAAGGAAATTAGATTTCAAAGTCAATTTTCCCTCAATTACCTGACAATGAAAATGCACAACGTTAAAAACAATAGAAGACATGATACTTTTTTAATATATATTTTTGGGCATTTTGTGCCTTTATTGATAGGAGAAAGACAGTGGATAGGTTTGTGAAAGGGGGAGAGAGAGCAGGGGAAGATACTCTGCAAACTGGTCACAGGCGGGAAACCTGGACCGGCAGAAGCATGTACATGGGGTGCTAACCACTACGCCAAACCAGCACTCCACGACCTGATACTTTTTAGTCTGACTTGTAGTACTGGAATATTTTGGGATGTATCATTCTATCATCTGCAGTGTTACAATACATACTATAGCACTGTTTCAGATTCTTGCCAATATTTATCCTTGATTGGACTGGACCATATATCAAATAGTATGATCATGGTATAATTAACTATACTGATCAATGTAGATATTTATAACAATATCTTTTTATGTCAGTTCAATGAATATTTGTTCAGAAACCATTAATTAGGTAAGTTGTAAATTTTTGTTGTGTCTTTATTTAGTTGCACCTTGGAGCTGCAAGGTTCATTCTAACAATTATCCTGTAACATTCAAACTTAGCAAAGTTGTTGCATTGGTGACATTTTTACTTAACTGTCCAATCAGTTGAAATTGTTTCATGGAAAAAAAACATTGGAGCCTCCAAATTCTGAGGTGACTGGGACACACTGTGTTAATACACTGTAACAACTAGAAATAACTCTGCATTGCTGCTGCTGCTGTTAACTGATATATAGCAATGAAAATTTATGTTTTGTCAAAATGTCATCATAAGGAGTTAACAAAAGCATGCAGCATTCATCTACAGAGTAATATGACAACTCAAACAATAAGCAGTGAAACTGCTAACAATGTGAGATAATTTAACTGTGCTTTTTTGCTGAAGGGCTGAAATAATCCAAACTCTCTATGAAGGAAAATGGCAAAACTGGAGCGAGAAAGTCATCTTATATTTCTGAGGGATGTTATCTATCATGATTAACACACTCCTGACACCAGACAGCCTCTTAATGGTGCGTTTCCACCAGGCAGTCCAGACCCTCTGCTCCTCCTCATCTGTCAAGCTATCACAGTTTTAAAAAATGACACTGTAAGAACTGTATCTTACAGAGGACTTAACACCTACAGGGAGGTGGGAAAAGTTATAACTTGTGTGCCTGTGTTGAAACTATAAAATTTGGTGCAACATCCCATAAACTCTGTTGTAAGAACTTACATTCAAATTATGTTCTGTTATGTTTGAACTTAAGCACAACTTGTGCAACTTATTGCTGATGTTTAAGGATTTAAACTTTGTGATGATGTTTAACAAAGCAAATCAGATGCAATCACAATATACGGCACTAAATGTGTTGGCTATTCATTTACATTAAATGACCCTACAGCTCAAAGGAGACATATCATGCTGATGCATGATTTAATACTTACATGTAATATAATAAATTTGAAAACAAGACCTTACACCCCCTTAATTTTCAAAAAATGAGATATTGTATTTTTTCTGATATCCTAGAACAAGATTTGATGCCTCTGAAAATAGGGCATTGCGAGATGTCCGCGAGATTTAAATCGTCGTGACGACACGAGGTACCTTTCTTTTTATTGGAGTAATCTGATAAAGCACTTCCTCCTCTGTGATGTCCATTAGCCACAAAACCGCCACCGAGGAACACATTCGTCCCGCAGCAGTATATAGATCCCTAGCTCACACTCACTCATTACCAGCTCTGGTCTGTAGGGGGACTCAATACACGGTCGCTGCTTTGAGCCTGCTGGAAAATACAGTAGAAGAAGAAGGACAGGCTGGCTCTACCCCCGATAGAACTGACCAATCAGAGCACAAAGGGCTGTGACGTTGCAAAGTGACTGTAGGTCATCCTGAGATCCTCGTGTTTCAACGAGAGCTTGATAATGGCCTAAAATGAGGATTTTGAGAACGCAATTGGGGGGCAATGAAGGAACTAAATGACTTGTACTGAGGGCAGAAATGCTTTACAGGCATCCTAGTCTGGCATAGTGAAAAGGAGAAACAAGCATGATATGTCTCCTTTAAAAAAAGAATTAATGAAATGAAGACCCTGCCTATGTAAAGGTGGTACTTAAAAAATATACACAGTAATTTAAAGAAATCTTGTTGCCAGTATTGATAAGTATAAACCTGAGTTTACCTCACTGACGACAGAGGAAATGTCTCTAGGTAAGTTCCTTTCCCTAATAATTGCTCCTCATCTTTTAAGGTTTTCATATGGGGCACTGGCTACAAAAGACAACATGGTTGATTGTTATTTAGGCAGCGCTGCTGCGGCACTGCTAATGTTAGTCTTGCTAACTGCAGAAAAGCTGCTACTTTGGCCCAAACTTGCAGGGTGTTGTTATTAAGTTGAGACAGCATCAGTACCATCCTGGAGACCAGGTGTAGGTCATATTGTGCTTACTGGCTTCATCTCCTCCACATTGATTTTGAATTTTCTGAACCATTTTCGCATGATTGAAACTCAACATTATTTTATCAGCAGTGTCCTCATCTTGAGCGAGGTCTGCTTTGTTCTCCCTCAGCTTCACCATCTCTCATTCCTTTCCTTTTTTGACCAACCTCCCCCTCCCCTGGCATCCCAACAACCTGCCTGTAGTAAGTGGGTGTAAAGAATGTTTTATTGGTAAGGAATATTGCATGTCTATTCATCATTTAAATGGCTTTATGTGGTTTTTGGTGTTTTTCGAGATATATTCCTTTGCATATTGTTCACACAAGCAGACAGTACAAACAGGAACATGCATTTCATCTTCCCTGCAGCTCCAGATGCTTAAAACATGCATATTACTGCTTCACTGACATATATTTGAGCTTTTGCATTACTTGGCTGCTATTTTTAACTAAGGAGCTGTCCAGTGAGAGATAGTAAAGAAAACAACAACAACAAAAAAAAATCCTCCACATGCTCTTCTCCTGTTGTTTGTACCATGACGGTGCCATCTGTTACTGGCTGCTGTTCAGGCTGCCCTTTACCAAAACGCACAGACTGTTTGTGGTTTATTTTTGATATAACAGTGACATGACAACACACACATACATCCCAGCTCTGTTGACTACATGCAAATGCAATTCAGTCTCCTGAAGTGATGGTACTTTTACAGTGAAATCTTGATATTCAGGTGGTGTATTGTGGTTGTCTGCTGATAACGCTTTAAATTTGTGCAGGTGATGTCAGACCATTCATCTTATAAGATGATTTCAGTACTGTCATGGTATACTGATAGTGTTTGTAAGAAGAATTTATACTTTGAAATAAAAATGCCCTCTTTGAACAAGACACTGTGGGCAGTAAAAAATGTAATGTTTATGTTGATTTCTATAGAATTATTTAAGGTCAGTATCAAATTAAAACTTAAAATTGTTAATAGTTCAGAGAAGTAGATCTAAATGTATACATTTTTCTGTCGGTCTCTTTTTTGGAAAACTATTGTTTTGTTGAAATCCTTTGAGGTGAAAGTTAAAAACAGTACTCTATTAGCATCAGACACCAGAAAGACTGTAGGGTTACAATACGATATGTAATACATGGGCCATGACAGGGATACAATCACGACACAATGATTCTGTGATAATCAGTAGATTGCAAAAATATGTCACAGTGATTGATTTTGTCTCTCCCATCGATGTTGTAGAAACTGATTTGTATCCGCACTTTGAATTTATAAGTGGATGGGCCATCCTTTTGTGTTCTTTTCTTAGTGCTGATGTCTGATATTTCCACTCTGTAAACACTTTCTTTCGGCTGGCAATTTCTGTTCAAGTTTCACTCATTCAAGTGTGGAGCGCCCCCTTGAGGATCCATCAAATATGAGTGGGAGATAAGCCAACAAGGACATACAGCATGTTAAGTGCGCCTTAAGTTTTTAACTCAAATATCAATATTTGGTGCCAGTATATTGACAATCATATTTATTTTTATTTTATATCCTTTATTTAACCAGATAAAAGCCTCATTGAGATTAGAAATCTCTTTTTCAAGAGGGACCTGGCTGGCAGCAACAGACAGTTACACAATAAAAACAAGAAATACATTCAGGCATCAGCACATCGAAACCAAGCTGTTCTGGAAACACCAATTCAAAACAAAATGAGAAGCAGTCAAGAATTAAAACAGTCACATTGTCCAAGGCTAGCTCTTTTTCCGGTCTATTGCAGGAAGGATCGATTTTTTTAAAGATTATTTTTTGGGCATTTTGTCCTTTTTTTGACAGGAGAGAGAGGTGGTGAATGGGCCTGTGTGGGAGGGCAGGGGAGGACATGGTACAAGCTGTCCACAGGCAGGATTCGAACCCAGGCTGACAGAAGTATGTATATGGGTTGTGCCTGATTTATTACCACTCAGCCAATCCAGCACCCTTGTATTGTTTTTTTTGTCCCAACACTATTTAGGGTACTTTTGTTTCATTACCCCAAGGAATATTTACCTCTGCCAAGGAGGTTATGTTTCCGGGAGAGTTTGTTTGTTTGTCTGTCTGTGAACAAAATAACTCAAAAAGCTTTGGATGGATTTTGATGAAATTTTCAGGAAATGTTCAGCATGGGAAAAGGAAGAAGTGATTCAATTTTGGTGTTGATCCGGATCACCATCTGGATCCAGGAATTATTCAAAGGATTCTTTATCATTGGGAGATAGGGAGCTGTGCTGCTTGGCGGAGGTCTGTGCTCTCCGAGTGCTTTTCTAGTTTTGCACTGCTTTGTTGAGCAAACACTCAACCAGTTGATAAAACGAACCCCCAAAGAAGATAATTATCAGCCGATTTCACACAGGTAAAAAGTCTTATTTGAGCATCCCTATGTAAAATGTCTGGTGGGCTGCATTAAAGAAGTAGGCCTGACCCTTCGTGTCAGTAACATCAAATTTCCCCGTTTATTGCCCTGACTTGTAAATGTGAGACACTTGTTGTGTTTGATGATAACCATGATATATTCTTTAACAAAATAATTACAATATTTCTTTGTACTAGAGGCCTAATATGTTGTATTTTTCTAGAATGAACTCAATTTTTGTTTTTGTTGTGATATAGTGATACTGATTTCTCCTTTTTTCTTAGTTTTATTAATAGTTTCGGTTCAAGTTATTGGGATTCATTTAACTCTGTTTAAACTGAACGGCCCTAATCAAATCAAATCTGATCAAATAATCTGTATTTTAATGGTTTTTCAGTTGATTGGATCACAGCCTCTGGGATCAGATCTGAATCAAACTGTCTTGCAAAGAAGACAGTTCCCCATACTCATCTCAGGTACTTTGTGATTATGGGGCTTAAAATTGACTTAATAAAAAAAGATTAAAAAGCTACCCTAGGGCTCTCTTAAAGTGCAGTCATTAGCTAGTCCTTAAAGCCTGTTTTATAGCATCAGTGTCATTTTTAAAAGTGAAGTGGCATTACAGCTGACATTACACTGACGCTGCCTCCTACATTCTTGTTCTCCTCGTAGAGACAGAAGCCGTGGCCTTGCCTGCTTGTGAATTCATATGCATTATCCATAATCAGATTAAATCATCTTGAATGTCTATTATCCATGCTCTGAGACTCTGTGCTCATGTTAATGAGGAGTGCACCCTGAGCAGAGTGTTTTATCCTTTTAGTGGAGGGGGACAGATCATTTGCAGTGAATAAGGTCACATCTGGAACAAAGTGTAATGCCATGATGGTGATTCAGAGCTCCTTTTAGGCTATGTCACAGAGTGTCTAAAGAGGAAAGAGGAACAAACATTCACCTACAGACAAACATGAGAAACGGATACAGACACAGAGAAAACCGTGTTGGGATATCTAGAGTGTCCACTTCACACGGACATAACTTCCTGCAGCATCACGCTGCCCGAGGACACACTTTCACACCCTCAGAGGACATCTGACAACACCTCAGACTGGAAAGAAGTATTGCTACTAAAATAGACATCTGGATGTTTAATGGGTCCTGTTTAGTTTCTATTTCTGATTCCAGCAGCTGCAGAGTGTCTCAAAACAGGGGCGCTTTTTAAGACACTTTTGTTAGATCCACATCTGTTTATGTCTAAAAATATTTACAAGTCTACAGTGTTATAAAGTCGCAGTTTAATTGTCTTCATTGGATCAATCTGCTTCAGATAAATATAGTACAATAACATGGGCTGGACTCAACAATTAAAACACAAAAAGAAAAAAAATTGGACACTCAAAAATAATTCTGTCTTCACATAGTAGGTCACTTTCTTGTTGTGTTTTGGATGAGTAAATTGATATCATGTGTATGTTTGTTTATAAAGATAAAGTGTGTCAACTTCTTAATATGAATATTGTGAAATCAAATATATGCAATATTGATATACATTTTAATGATGGCTGCCTAAACATAAAATGAAGTCAAACTTCATCAGTGCTCATTAGTGCTCCCCTTAGCTGGTTTGCGTCACTCACGGAAGGATAATGTGTTGCTCTTATAGGTTAATGTATTGCTGGAAGCAGGGTCAAATTAGCCTTTAGCCTAGAGGCATTTCTGAAAGCAGACCAACCAGAGCACGCTCAGGCCTAACAAGTGGGACTAATCAACTCTGATACTGAATGATATTTGTACTGCAGATCTATCTATCTATCTATCTATCTATCTATCTATCTATCTATCTATCTATCTATCTATCTATCTATCTATCTATCTATCTATCTATCTATCTATCTATCTATCTATCTATCTATCTATCTATCTATCTATCTATCTATCTATCTTTTAATATAGTTTTGATTACAGTCAAATAAGAACTGTGTATTTTGAGAGGAGTTTACTTGCAGCCCTCCACTGTCAGGCCTCCTTCAGTCAGCGTCAGACATTCCCCACTGTCAGGCTGGAGGTGATGTCTGTTTAACACATTCTTACTTGCTTATGCAACCTCACCTCTGTATTACCTGCAAGTTATCTCTAGATTATGTTATCAGCTTTTAGACAATCTATATTAAAAATGCTCTTTCATGGGCCTACGCCAATACCAGTTTTAACAGGTACTGATTTGCATCTTCTGGAAGCTATTACTGATAACAAAATCTTCTTGTACCTTATCCTTTATGGATAATAGATCCTATGTTTATCAGAAATATTGACTGTTTGATGACTTAAACAAAAATCCACAACTGCAATTGGCTTCATCACTATGTCTCATTTAAAATTGATCAAATTTCCTCTTATTTTTTTGTCTTTGGAACTTTATTTCTTGAGTTTTTTATTATTTTTTAATGGATGCAGATCAACTACGAGCAGAAAGGTGCTTTAAAAGTAAAGAGGTGTGGAGTAAATGTAACTGTTTCTCCTCCACTGATGAACAGCTTGTGTCTAAAATACCAACATGTTAAATTATGTTTGTGTGGCTTTGTGGGTGTTGGAGGAGTGAGGGACTGCAGTGAATGTGTGTGTGTAGGTGTATACTCTTAATGTCTCAGATAGTGTCATTCAGCAGCCTTTTTCAGTGTTATTTTCTAGATGTGTACAGAAAAAAGGGGCTCGTGAGTGAGATGGGTTTTAGACTGGCCTGGCAAAAGTGAGGGCCGGCTCAGATCATGGCCAAGCAGGCTTCAAATTGGTTAGTTTCAATATTCTTCAAAGAGTTGTATTAAAGGAAAAAGTAGGTTATTATGATACCATAGTCACAGGAAAATGTGTGTTTTCATAGATATCAGAGTATGGCACTTTCTGGGCTGTGTGATGGTAACAGTAAGATCCAGTGATATAGTAAATTGAGTACTCGTGAACATTCTTAATAGATGTAAAGGGAGATCACTGTGTATTAAGCTGTATGTACTGTACATGACAAGAGGATAGGACAATTTGTACCTTCCAGTGGCAGAGCTACAGTTGCACTAGATTGCGTTCTGAAATTTTCTTTTTTATCATATTGTCAGCTACTGTGTTGCTTTGCTCAGCGACCCATCACTTCAAACAAAATTGATTTGCATATTAGATTGTTATTTTGTTAGAGGAATATTTCCCAGATTAATCTGGTTTAAATTCTGTTTTTGTTTTGATATGTACAGATAGATGTTAAAGGTCCCATGTGCTGGTGTGTTTGATCATTCACTTCATGTCATGGGTGTTCAAAAAAGGATTTCATTTGAAAATGAAAAATTCAATTTCTGTAAAAGATAAGATGCAGCTTTTTCCCTCGTATTTAGAAATGTTTGGATCTGAGGGGGCAGAGAGGCTGCAGGAAGCTCTGATTATGAACTCTGCACTGATTGGCTGAACAAACGATGTGTCATAGTAGGCAGGCAGTGATTACATACTGTGAAGCAGACTTCCAAAACAGTCATGGTGTCTGCATGTGATGAGCAGAAAGCAAAAATGTAGGTGGTAAGGCTGTCTCTTTTTCTCAAAATAAAAATCGTGCAGTTTTACAATGTGGCTCAAAATCGTGGTGCGACTCAGAATGGTGTATCATGGCTCCAGTTCTATCATAAAGTCCCTATAACATTCCCCTGTAAGCACACCAATAGGCCATATCCTTGCATATGAATCTTGCAATCTGTGACTTTTTTCTGCACCTCTGGTAAAGACCCTGCAGAAGATTAGAGTTCACACAGGGTCGAACACTTAATGAAGTGCTGCTACACTTTCGTGCTTACTCTTTGACTGCATGGCTGGGAAAAGCCAATTGGTGCAACTTTCTTGTGGAAGACGAGTAACTAATCTTCTTTGCAAGAGATATAGCACATTTTAAACTGAAGTAATTTACTAGTAAGTGTCATGTTCTTCTGCTCCACTAACCCCTTCTAACAAAATGAAAAACAACAAACTGATTTTAAAAGACACAAGACCATTAAATGGACCTCATGATAAACTGTTCATTTTAAACTGTTTACATTTTTTTAAGTTGACCAAATATATTTTTTTAGACTTTTTCTAGTTGCATAGCAATTTATTTATTGATTTATTCAGCCTACTCTCAAGGTCCCTTTCTGATTTGATACTTTGTTTACTCTTTTCCTGTTCTGCCATGGAGGAGGCTTCAGGTTGAACCTACAACAAATAGTGTGTGACTGTGAGGACTGCAGCCAGACTGTCATTCAGCCACAAGACCAGTCCCATAAAGTATGAAATCAGCAAGCCATATTATTTAGCATGGCACTGAATCAGCTGTAAATGCTTTCTGTTTGTCAGCCAGTGCAATCACCATTCAGTCATTTTGGCTTGTCAGTATGCTGCTTTGTTAACCAGACAACTTTTTATGTGATCAGACAACAAACTTTTACTGTTTGTCAGGAATAACAACAAAGCAAACTACTTTTGTATTTATTGAACCAGCACTAAGTCCTATTTTAACCGGAGAATTGCCTGTTAGTCACAGTGTGAGGTGCTGAAATAACTGCTATTCTTCTGAAGTATGACTCAGTCTGTATTTCATCTTTTTTTTTTCTCTGACCTCCTTTCTCTGCCTTTCAATTTCTTACCACCATTCTTTGACTACATTATCACCCAACTCTGAAGCTCTAGAGTTTGTGTATTTGGTCTCTTTCTCATTTTTAACACTTTTTCAGCATCTCCCTCAAGATGAAAGTCTTTAGTTTTTGTCTCACTACACATTTTACGTAGAAATGAGAAGGCTAATTGACTTACCTCTTAAATAACCTTTTGTTTGTTTTTTATTCTGACCTCCTTTCTCTATTTTACATCAGCTGTTCACTTTTATCACCCTCCTGTCAGCATCACTCAGTCATACCCTCATTCTCCATCTGGAGGCCTCATGCTCCATTAATCTGCACACAGCTCCACTTGGAGCTTTTCCAGAAATTTGGGATGTTAACGGTGAAACAGCGAGTGTTACATAATAAGACACTGAAACTGGGGCCAGTCTGTTTGTTTGGAGAGCTTTTCATAGGAGAGCATACTATTCCATCCATAATGGTCTCTTTTCCCTTGGCTGTAAACATGCACTCACCTTGAAGAGGTCGAAAGACCAAGGGAGAACGAGAGAGAGAGAGAGAGAGAGAAACAGAGAGAGAGAGACGTCACATGACAGGAAATGAGCCTGGACAGATCGATGGTGTAACAGGAGGGTCTGGTATCCTCTGTGCCCTGTGAGTCAGCAGTAGGAGCAGAAGCTGACACTGACTGACGGACTGACAGACACATACACACATGCACTCACTCAAGCTCATGCTCACTACCCCACAGACTTAATAATGTACCTGGCAAATCACACTGAGCATGCAGAAGCTCTCTCACACCTGTCGCAGGCTCACTGCAAATGGATGAATGGCCGATGATGGAGCAGCACACAAACACACGGGAGCACACACGGGAGCATACATGTGGCTGTCTGGGTTGATAACATCTTACAGCAGACAGCTAATCAACTTCTCATGATGAGCCATCAGACTGTCAGTGTCTCAGCTTCACTCTGAATAGATTCGCTGCTGTAATTGATTTTGCATAATTCAGAGCTGCTTTGTGTTAACGGCAAGCAGGCTGCACTGTTATGCTCTTGTCAGTGATTGTCTGTTTATGATCAATGTACTTGAATGTCCCACTACAGTATAAACCTGCTGGAGGCTTTTTTGTGTTTGTAGACTGAGCCAGAAAAGAGAAGGAGGAGTCAAGAAAGTAGGGATGGGTACCTTTCACATTTGAACCGATACCATACCGATGCCCGATACCTGGGAATCGATATTGGTACTCAACGGTACCAATTTTCTGTACTTTTGCGTGTGTTTATCGGGTAATAAATATTAATTTGTTTAATATTAAGATCTCAATTTTTTTCAATGTAAAATTATTTCTCAATATATAAAATTGAACATATATATATATCAAAACAACATTCAACTGTTTGTACTGTAACATTGTAGTTGTTCCAAATATTTCTTCTACATGAAAACCAGTAACTAAAATGAACCACAACTTAACAAATTAACTGCAGCCCTCACTTTAACTTTAGGGCAGTTTAACAATGAGTCCAACAGAGCTGTAAAGAAAAAAAGCATTTACATTAACGTTACAAAGAATGAGGAACCGACCTGATAATGATAACTGACGCACATTAAAATGCCAAGCTAATCCCATCCTAAACACAAGGCTTATTTACCTGGACCATGTGAAGATGATGATGCTTTACTTGCATCCTCCTTGTCACATTTGCTGCCATCACCAAATGTTAAAGCCATTTCTTTCCGGTATGGAAATTCTCCTACTCTACCCAATAGTATGCCTGCTTCTTCCACTCCCTCACAGTCACAAGGATGCGTTTAGGTACCTAAACATGGTACCGTTTGATTTTACGTGAATCGGTACTCGGCAGTACCATCAGAATTCGGCCGGTACCTCTTAAAGTACCGAATTCGGTGCCCATCCCTACAAGAAAGAGAGGCCAACATTAGAAATTGTCAAAAAAAAAAAAAGCATTTTCAGAATTACTCTTCAGAAAATACATTTTTTCTCCAAAAATAGTTTCCTGTTCTTTAGAGAAAATACTAATAATTAGGGCAACCTTTTAAGTTACCAAAATATACTAGAGGTATATTTGTTTGTTGCTTAGACTGAGATCATTATTAATTTGAGAACTCGTCCCAACTAATTTAAGGAAGTGGGCGACACGGTTTGTCTCATAGCAAGAAGAATGGTCGTTTGACTTCCTGTGTCAACCAAGACCTTTCTGTGGGCAGTTTGCATGTTCTCCCCATGCACCCCTGTATGGGTTTCCTCAGGTTAATTGGTGTCTCTAATTGCTTTTAGATACTGTTGTCTGTCTCTATGTGGCACTGTGATCGGTTGGCACCTGGTTCAGGATGGACCCTGCCACTTGCCCAATGTCAGCTTGGATAGATGCTAGCCCCCTCGACCTGGCCCCACTGAGTTTCTTTTGGCCTTAATCTTAATAATGTCTTTTCCAGCATCATAGCTCTATATGCTCTACGAAACAATGATGTCAGATTCCCACTGGCAACTATCAGCGTAAATAACCAGAAGTCAAGAAATAAATCATTAATTATTATAAACAACTGTGGAAACACTTATGCTTAGCAACATGTTTAATGATTTGTTATTACAGCATGACCTAACCAGAGTGCCAAGTATTTGACATTTTTCCAATCATAAATCTACAGGAACTGATAGGGAAATCCACAAAGACTAGCTGCATTGGTATCAGTGGAATCTTTCATTGTTTAACAGTGTTAGACAAAAGATTAGCTTTTTCAAACCAACCCTGCAAAATACTGAAGTTAAATTGACTTGGAAAAGGCTGGAAGATATGGATCATAAATCACAATTCAAAAGTTGTTGGCAGTAAAATGGTAATGTACATATTATGTTATAGATTATATGAAAATACAGGTATGCATATATATATATATATATATATATATATATATATACACATATATATATAGATAGATATAGATATATATAGATATAGATATAGATATATATATGTATATATATATGTGTGTGTGTATATATATATATATATATATGTGTGTGTGTGTATATATATATATATATCTATATCTATATATATATATATATATATATATATCTATATCTATATATATATATATATATATATATAATTGAACAGATACATTTCTTGGACCAGGCTCTAAAAGTGAATTACGCTAAAGAGTCAGGAAGGTACACAGCAGAGTAAATGAAGCAAGGCAGTTCAGAGAAAGACACTGTGCTTCAAAATAAGACAAGATGACATTGACAAAAGAGCCTAAAGCGAGAATAGACAGACTGATGTATGCTCAGCCTTCAAATAAGCAGTTCCAGACAAATTTGCCTCGTATTCATTGACATGCTGTGGATCAAAAATACAGGTTTGTGAAACATCAGTTTCAGAGGAAACACACCTCTGAGCAATCATAGCAGCTGTATTCTCTCAGAAGACACATAAAATAATAAACCAAAGCCCAATATGGATCTACCAGAATACTGACACATCATTCTCTGACCAGCGGAAAGCATATGATGTTCCCTCAAAGATGCTTTGGTTTTCGTCAACATAAGAATCCACTTACTGACTCAGGGGTTGCCTGACACAATTTCAGCTCCGATTTTAAATCTTGGCAGGGTGAGCAGAAGCTAATATCTCACACTGGAAAGAGAACGTGTGAGAGTGGGATATGAGGCTGAAACAGAGAGAAGCAGTCACCAAAGCTGTGCACTTTTTAATATACCAGTGTGCTAAATGTTTATCATTGATTGTTTATTTAGATTGTTTGTTTTAGTTGTATTATTGAGCGTTATTAGAAGGACAACATAGTAAACTTTGTTAACACTGGATTAAGTTACAGCCTTTCTGACAGCTTATCGCTGTGCTTTTGGATGTTTTATGGTTTTATATTTTATGTTCACCTTATGTACCTATACGTACACAAGGTGAACGTATGTACGTATGTACCTATATGTATTAAATTAAAGGGACTGTTCAGTGTTTTTGAAGTTAAGTTGAATCAGGTACTTGACAATAGTCAATTGCAAAGTGGCTCGAACTGCTCGCAGCAGTGCCGTATCCTTATGGAGAACAAGCTCAGACAACTGGTAAGGTACACTGCTGTTGGTGGGTATAGTAACCTTGTGTAGTTGTATGAGTTTTATGTTGGGTTGAATATATGATTGGGCAAAACTATTCTTCAGAAAGAAATTTAGTTGACTGAAAGAGAGAGGGGAAAAGCTACTGTGAAGTCAATGCACACATGCAGAAGAAAATAAAGGTTCCTGGCTTGTAAAATACTGCCAAAACACAGAGACTGTCTTGAGAAAAAATAATGTTTAATCATGCATTTGAGCCAAATTATTTTTGCGGCTCATGTTTACATAAAAAAACCTACATAATTACATAAAATGACTTTTTAACCACCAACATCAGTGCCCCTACAAGTGGTTCTTTTAGCCACTTCACTTACTTCTACGAAGTACCTGATTCCACCTCGCTTCAAAATGTGGAAGTATCCTTTTAATGTTACTAAAAACATGAATTGTGATTTATAAGCCTTCTTTAGTTTGTCACGTGCTCTGTCTTAGAGACTAAGAATCTCTGTGAGGTACAAAGAGGTCATAAACATGTCATGTCTAATGGTTTGTATTTGTCTTGTTTGTAATACTGTTGCTGCTGTAATGACTTTGTACACTCACAAACTGTTTTGGGCCAGTGTTTGGGCACCATCTGTGTGTGCGTGTGTGTAGAAGTGTGTGTGTGTCAGACAAATAGCCCTGTGCCAGCCGAAGGCTGTGGGGGTATAATTGCTCGTCAAAGCTTCAGCACGAGTCATTACCACAGATTTAACCTTTGACTCTCCTCACAGTGCACTGACCGAACCGTCACAGCCAATCACATCCTCAGATTTCATTACTGTAGCAGGGAGACACAGCCAGGGGTTTGTTGGCTGTCACAACTGTGTGTCTGTGTTTGTGTTTTGGCTTTAGCTCTTTCACACTTGGTTACCTTTGACATTGTCTGTTTATGTTATCCTCTTAGCACTGTCACAATGTGGTCCTGTCAGCAACATAATACCTTTGTGGACTACTAATTTTGATTATGCCTGCTGTCTGTTTCAGAGAAGGAACTATATGCTTTAAGATATTTAATTTTGTTAGCTGAGGCAGGTGGGGCTAGAAATGGTGAAATGAGGCTAATACAGACTTTTTGCTTCAGACATTTAACAATTTGATCATTGTTACTGTAGGTGTATACAAATAATTCTCACATTCTTACAGACAAGTAGTTTTTCTGTAAGGACTTGTAGGAATGGGATGTGATAATATTTTATTGATATCAGTGCTATTAACAATTCTACTTAGTGATCCAAGTTTTTATCCATTCCCACATTGATTCTTGTGGAGATCTTCAGGGTTAACACCAGCAAAGACAAAGCTCTGCTAATATTTTGCCAAGAGAAGTGTTTCAGCATGATTTGGTGTTGCCACATGAAGTTACACTGGATGTTTGGCAGTGTGCCATATCGTGTAATATGGCACAATTTTGACGGCCTCTGTCTCCTGTCTGCCTTGATTACATCTTTGATGTTTCTTGAGCTGACTGCCTCTGATGAGAGCATCACATCCTCAATTTTCCACGGCAGCCAGATGATGGTTGCAGAAATTGCGAAGGTAATTGTTAAGTAAAAAGACTCATGATATCAGTTTCCTCTGCTATTTATACTAGATACACAGCTGGGATTAGTTTTTCAACTCCCTTTCCTAAAAAACTGAGCAATATGGCTGCAATATCACCGTGGTCTTTTTTGGGTAGCCTAACAGTGTTGCGTTGCAGTAATCCAAAATCAAATCAAAATTGTTCATATATTTAGTTGCATTTTCAAGCGCTTTGCCCCTTAAAAGAGTTTGATGCTAAACTCCTGTTCAGAACCCCTGTTAATGAATTTCTGGTTCATCTGTACTCTGACTTGGGTTAAGCTGATACTAAAACATGCTGTTTACGGGTTTGGCAGTTCAAAATGAAGCCACTTGACTGTAATCCTAACTCATGGAAACAACCTGTATGAGGTTCCATTTCAAGCATTAACTGGACTTTACATATTACATTTACCGGTGAGCCTACATAGCTGCAATATTTTCTGCTTCTTTTCTGATCTGATGCTCTTCTGAATCATTTTGGACACAAACAAGAATGACATGGGTTTTTGAAACACCTTTTTAGCAGTTGCTTAAGCCAGTGATTCTCAACTGGTCTGACTTCAGGACGCACCATCATCCCTGAATGAAAAACTGTGACCCAAATTGAGGACGATTTTCAACTTCTCAAATTAATTAATGAAAAGGTTGTGCTTCAGTTTAAATCTGAGATTGTACAGGATATCAGTTTGCAAACACACAAAAAAAGTTTAATGATTAAAAATTGACCAGCAGACGGCAATGCTAGAGGGGTAAGTATTCCCTTTCACACTATATTAGCTGAATTTAAATTACAACCAAAAAGTGCACCATAGTTTGGACACAAAGCTTCAGGAACATAAACGTAACTGTAGCTATTATATCCCTGCATCATTAGTGTTTAACTAGCAGCACTAAATAAGCTGATGATCATGATTCTGTTATCGCATAAAACACTTCGGTAACTTCAGCCTTGTTGACAGACTCAGCAGTGCTTTCATGCACAAATGTGAAATAAAAAAATCCGGCTACTGAGAAATAGTTTCAAAATGACTGAAATGGATGTTTATGACTCAACATATATCACAAACATTGTGCTATTAAAACATGGATCATTTAGCAGTACAGGATATTACTGCTACCTAATGTTAAGGAGCGTTAATAGGCAGCACTCCACAGCATAAAAAAATCGAATTCAAATTAAAAGTACAAGATATTTTTTACAACATTTTTTTGCCCTGGAAAATGCTCGCAACCAACTGAAGAAGGGTCCACAACCCACTTTTTGGTCACAACCTACCAGTTAAAAATCACTGACTAAAGCTGTGGTAACAGGGACCAGTGTTTCCCTAATAATTAGTTAAAGGGATAGTTCAGGATTTTTGAAGCAAGGTTGTGGGAGGTACAGGGCATTAGTCTGAAAGTTAGCCACAGTGATGGAGATCCACTCTGCATCTGTACAGAAAGCACCATCATGGAAGCAGAGATATATGTTCCAGATGGTGACACCACCATCACTGCACATACAAAAGTTAGAGTTTAAGGTGAAAACATAACCACAAAAACAGCTTAGGGTGATTGCACGTCACATGAAACACGTTTAGAACTTCTTACTTTTCCAGTAGTGAGCCTTTTTTTTTGGCACTACCTTTGTAAAAGTCACTTTGTGCTCCTTTGCCAGTTGCATGCTAATTTCACAAGAGGAAACAACTGCAGTAAAACAAGATGAATGGGTGATTTTACAGCAGATATAACAGCCATTCAGTTTGGACACTTGGGAGTATTTGTATGCATGGGAGAGCAAACAGGACACTGTTCTGTAGATGGCAAGTCAACATCTCAAAGTGAAAAATGGAGGAAACTAATCTGAGAAGTGGAGGCTAGAGAAACCAATGTAACCTGTAACGCTGTCAACAAGCTAGAAAAATAGCCCAATTCATGGTGCCTTTATGAAAAAGGGCTGCAATGAGGCTCTGCTATATTAACACATCAAGACATTCACATTGATTCCTTATGGACATAAATATTGTTGTGTCATTTCACGCTGCAATATGGCTTGAGTGAGCACAATATGGCACATGCATCCACATGCACACAAAGGCAGAGACACTCTCTCGCTGCATTCCTGTCTCCCACTGAGTCTGCGTGCCTCCCTCTCTCCATATCTCACCTCTGATACTATCTCTGGAGATGGAGCAAAGAGGGGTCAATCTTGTACCCCCCTCCACGATGTCCAAAGTGGAGGTCAAACATCACAGGGGCATAAATATTATGCCTTGAAACTGCAGTATGAATTGGGTTGATTAATGGCTGGGTTTTAAGAAAAATTCACTCAATCTAAACTGCTCCGCATTAATGACACTGCATTTTACTGGGAAAAAAAGCAAAATCTATCACAGAAAGAAAAATATTGCAAATATTTGTTTGTGTTGTTCAAGCCTGGATGGCTGATACCAAAATGCATTTGTGTGTTCAAGTACTTGTGATGGTATTAGCACCCAACATCACTGACAATGTGCTCATGCCATCTCGACCCATAGATGCATGATTGTTGAATTTGCATGAACCAATATTTTTTTTTTAGCAAAACTGTTTTTTCATCATTTAAAGTGAAAGTATTCATAGTAAAGTTACAGGCTGGGTGCTTACTATAGCTTAGGGCTTTAAATCTCTTCAGGTCCCGCTGAGGCACTGAAAGATTGTTTTTCTTTTTTTTCTTTGCAACTTTTGACGGACTCGGCCTCACACCACACTATCACATACTTTTTTTTCTCCTCCTCACATAATAAAAGTTTTATTCCTCACTCATAGTTTTCTCATCAGCTCTACAGTTAGACAACAAAAGAACATCACAGCAGCAGCACGCATTGTTGACCTCAATCAATCACACCGTGCCAGAGTGACAGCAACACACACCTCACCACCACTCCTCTGTCACACACAGATTGAGCCTGCATGATGGATTACACAATGGATTATGATGGATTATGAATGTGGCACTCACACGAGAACGCACAAACATTGTCAGCTCAGCCATATAAGCTGTATCTGACTCTGTGTTGTGTTTCTCTGCAGGGTGAGATCATAGTTTTTTGGATTTTCTGACCTCAGATCAAAGCAGCTTCAGTCTGATGCTCTGGGATCTTATTTGCTTAACACAACTTGTCTGTCTCACAGTGTGTGCTCTGGTGGAAATAGAAAAACAGTCAGAGATGTGGCTGCTGCTTTTGAGTGTGACTCTGAACATGCTGCCATGGTAACATTGTGCATTTCCCTCGTCGCCCTCTTTTCTCTCATCTTTCTTCTTCTTGGTCAATTAAAAATAGAAATTTGTTATTGAAGACAATTTGGTCTTAATGTGTTTTGTTTTCAGAACAAGGTGTTTATTTTCAGCAAAGCCTTTCAGTTTGAAATTCGTGCTTGTGAAGTTGGTTGGATTCCTAATTTTAATATTCATCTAAGAAAGCTGTATGTGGATGATATGGTGATTTTTTTGGGCTCTAAACTAAATGTGTTTCATGTTTGTAACAGTGAAATAGGCACAGCTATAAAATTATGATTTCAAGATGCTGTTCCTATCTCTCTTTTGCACATGCACACACATGCCTTGATAACTACAGTGAGGGAGGATTAGCTGCTCGACCATAACTGTGACAGAGTGATTTAAAGTCACATTTACACACACTCACATTTTTCCTCCGCCCCTGGCACATGTCCTTTCTGTATACATTGAGTTGGTCATGACTTTTAACAGGCTCATATAAATCCAGTCCGATAACTTTACTAAGCGTAAACACTGTGAATTCTAATTATGTGACTAAGACAGGAAACAGGAAAGGTTGAAAGGAACAGCCCCTTACATTTTTGTGTATTTTTTGTAGTGATATGTAGAAGAAGGGGTGTTGAGGTTTACACATGCATTTTTTCCAGAGGGGCATTTTGACCCAGTGTTAACAGCTTGTTTAATGACTCAGAACCTTTAAGCTGTCCTAATCAATACTTTATTATCATCTGTGCTTTAGATTATTCTCTGGAGAAATGTGTTGTAGGTATTTTTTCTCTTGGTCTGATTCAGTGTTAGAATCTGCCTCCTTGAATTTTGTGGCAAATATAGTTCAGGCTTTCAGTGCAATTCTTTAAAACTTGTCAAAAACTCAAGTCAGACTATTTTTTTACTTTATTGTTTATCACTGCATTTTGCAAAATATTATTACAATATCATTGTACAGAAAAGAAAAAAATGCATTTCTTCTGATTAATACTGATTAAGACATCCACATGAATTGATAAACATTCCTAAGGCCAAAGATTTGTCTTCAATATGCTGACTATTGATACAATAACCAAGATGTACAGGGGGCTTAGGGAAAGTGAGATGTGTGTGTGTGACTAAGAAACTATACCAGTTTCCCACAACACAGTTATACTATGCATATTTCCAGCCAAGAACTGGTCTGGCAACTAACATGAACCTGCTCTGAAGTTTTTGGCCTAATGTCCGTTGATTATGTTCTTGGTTTTCTTCCGAACCATTTTCACACTTAATCTTTGGCAAATACTCTAGAGCAGTGATTCCCAAACTGGGGTACGGGTACCCCCAGGGGTACGCAAAGTGAGGTAGGGGTTATGTGAATACCTGTCAGGTTTCAAACAGTTGTTTGGTTAAAATTCAAACTGGCAGATGTTTGCATCTGCCTGAAGGGCTGTTCGAGAGGCTGGTGAGGCATCTTGGTGAAGGAAATCTATCCTGAATAGTCTTAGAATGTTAAAGTAGCACATTTTCAGAAGACACCCCTTTCATTGGAGCTGCTATGAGTTTGTTCTTCGCAGTTTCAAGTTCATGAATGAATATGTTCCAGAAATGTAAATTTCTATTTTCAAAAGTAAACTGTATGAAGAGTATTAGGGCCATTTTAGTAGGAATTTGTTTTCGGCAGGTCGAGATTAAAGTTGAAATGACGAGAATAAAGTTAAAATGTCAAGAAAAAGTGGAAAGTCAAGAAACAAGTAGACATACAATGTATTTTGACTTTATTCGCAACATGTCATGACATATCGAATTTTCTCGACATATCAACTATTATCACAAAATTCAATTTTGACTTTTTGAAATTTTGAAATTTTAACTTTAATCTCGACTTCCCCAAAATCATCGTCTTCTTGTGACATGGCCCCCTATACTCTTCAGTAATTTAGAAATAATTCACTTTAAGAGATTTTATTTGAATGTTATGCATGTTAAATGTGGGAGGTGGGGGTGGCGGCAGGCTTACAGAAACATTTCTTTTTCTAGCTGTAAGTGTGTGAGAGATATTTCCAGCCAAGAACTGGTCTGGCAACTAACATGGTCAAGTATCTGAAGGGGTACAGGCTGTGAAAAGTTTGGGAACCACTGCTCTAGAGGAAAGCAAACATGTTTGGTTTGTCAGAAATGTTTCCTGAAGAACAGAGAAGACATTCTAATGCAACACTTGGCCGATATACAAAGAACCCTCCATGGTTTTCCTATTGTGTTTAAATTACAGCATTATGAAAGGGGGGATGTCACAGATAGGTGGTGTCACCCTCTTCAGTGGTTTCTGTTTATCAAACACATTTACCACAGTGGTTCAAGCCCAAAGTAAAAATAACAAGCAAAGTAACAACATAACAATGCATAGTAGGGATGCACAATACTATCTGCCTAAAAAGTTGTTTTTCACTACGGACAGATCGATCATTTATGCTGATATTTACAGCTGACATTTTGGCATTACAAATTGTCCTTTAACATCCCATATATTGCCTGTAGTATTGGCAGAATGTACAATGCACCATATTGGTTTACCTAATCATCATGCAGTGCCGGCTTTTGTGGATGAAAAAGGTGATTAACATATTATAAAATGTTCTTTTCTTGCTTCACATCTGTTTCTATCACAAATGTATTGTTAAAATCAAAGGAACAGGTCAGGTTAAATTAAGTTAAGGCTTTGGGCTCTTGACACAAAATATTGGAATTGATATTGGTATGAGTGATAATGAGTTTAGAAATACTTGCTTATTAGATATTGGTAAAAATCAAGTATTGTTGAATCCTGAATGCTTAAGGATGGGAGTTGCTAAGGTTTTATAGATACAAATCCCATTAACAACTTGTATTGACCCTATTCTCAATCAGTTCCCTTATGGATTCCTATAGATTTTCTGTGTGGGCAAAATTTGACCTACAAACATGGACAAAATTGTTGGTAATGAAAAAAGAAATACCCACAATGGTCACTGAAATAACTTGAAATTGACAAAGTGATCATAAATATAACTTTACTGAAAATTAACTCATGACATCAGACATTGCTTTGAAATTGTGATTCAACAGAATCATTTAAAAAAAACAAATAATGAAACTGGCCTGGACAAAAATGATGGGACCCTTGACTTAACATTTTGTTACACAACCTCTTGAGGCAATCACTGCAACGAGGCAATGTCTGTAACTCTCAGTGAGACTTCTGCACCTCTCCACAGGTACCTCTCCTCATGAGCAAACTGCTCCAGCTTTTTGAGGTTTGAAGGATGTCTTCTCCAGACACCTGCGGCTGAGACCATGCTTTCTGACACTGGGCAGCACATTTTGATCCAGAATGCCTTGATAGTCTTGAGATTTCATTGTACCCTGCACAGATTCAAGACCACTGCAGAATGAAATGGAAGGAAATGAAAAGAGAATTATTGAGCAAAAACAGGAATGATATTCATTGAGGAAGTTGTTAGGGATGTCCCGATCCGATATTGATATCGGAAATCGGTCAAAAAAACAAATATTGGATTATATCGGCCTGCATCCTAAATCTCCGATATCAGCACTCCGATACAAGCAGTCCCTTCTAATATATTAATTTTTTTATTTTATTCAGTTGTAGAATATGCTTATGTTTAAGTTCAACACAGTGGTTATTTTGCAGTTGGTTAAATATGTTTTTGTTTGATTTATTGAGGTCACTTTTCAGGGTCTTCTAGTATTTTTTATTCATGTTGTTTTAATTGTAGTATATTCTTATGTTTAAGGTTAAAATTTATTTAACCTATTGGTTAATAACAAATGGGTCAGTTTTTCTCATACCTACTTTTGCTGCCTACTGTTCTCTGTTTGAGTAATCAGACCTGATCAAGCCTTTTCTTACAGTCCATACTACAAAATGGGTAATAAAAGTCTGTATGATTCCTGCTGATATCGTATCGGATTGATATCGGTATCGGCCAGTACTCAAGGCGGCAATATCGGTATCGTATCGGAGGTGAAATAGTTGTATCGGGACACCCCTAGAAGTTGTACTCATTCCTCAAATAGAACTGTTGTTTCAATCCCTTTCCCAAATCATGCTTTTATTCCAGTTACTCCTCTGATCTTTAGTAAGTTACAAATACAGTTTCCTAATGGCATATCATCCTCAACACTGTTGTGAAAAATAGGAGCATCTTCAAGTGTTGTTTCTGCTTTTCTCTTCTTTTTTCAATGGCTTGCAGAAATCCGTGTGGCAGAACTCTATTGTGACCTTTTTCCGGTGGTAAATATATGACTGTCTGCTGGAGTACAGACTAAAGAGCAGCACTCTTGTTTAACCTTTTTTTTTTTTTTTACAGTAGAAGTGCTTTGGGCACAATGCCCTTTTGCAGCACTCATTGAGGATAACAGTGTTATAAAACACAGCCACACCAAAAGACTTCTGGCGTTATGGGGAGATTAGATTGCTTTGCCCTGGTGGATTTCCATCGTGTTTTATAGATTAGTTGACTCTGTAACCCTAAAAAGAGGAGTTAAAGAGACAGAATGAGTTTTCTTGACTTCCTGAGTTTCAATTATTCATCAGTCAGAATTAATTTGGGAGGAGGGGCAAGCAGAATGAGAATGAGGCAGGATATTGAGGAGAAAGTGGAAGAAATGAAGGAGAAACAGATGAGTGATCAAAAGATAGTACGGACATTTTAACCAGAAAATAAGAAGCAGTGGAAAACGTCTCAGAAACAAGGCATTTAAGGATGAATGTTTTACACAAGGCAAGGTTTGAAGCATGAGCTGAATTGTTGTTAAGTGAGGATTCTTAGGTTGAGTTCAGCTGCTGAAGATGTGATGAATCAAACATTAAGAGTATGCTTGATAAGAGTATGCTCAAGTGATTCAGCTTTTGATTGAGGATCAGTGATGTCTGCAGTTGAATGATGGAGTGAAAGGAGCAATGTCTGTATGCATCAAGAAAGCAGAACACAAAAGACATCAAAAGAATTCACTGCATTCATTTCCAGCCTGTTTTCCTCTTGGCTCACCCCTCTACCCTTCTCCTCTGTTCTCGTCTTCTGAGTGCCGCACTGAAGGACCGTGCTAAGCCACTTCCAGCCTCCCTCCACCCAGAGCTAATGCATTTCTCTTAAATATTTCAATATGATCCGCCTCTGTTCTGCAAGGTTGAGCACAAGCTGGCGCCTGCAGAGGCACAATGCCACCAATAAAATCCTCCAAACAAATGCTGAGGAGATGGATGCCAGTGATACAGATTATAGATCGAGGAAAATACATCAAATTACAAACATATGCGTTCAAGATTTACAGCAGCTCTTGCTTCAGCTGAGAGCAGTGTGCCGGCTGACGCAACAGGGAGCAAACTTGTATTGTTTGTCAGATGTGGTCTTGTTCTGCTGTGAAATTTGCTCCGACATGCACTACTGTGAAGCACGCAGACAAGCACGGAAAGGCCCTCAAGCGCAAAACAATCCACACATGATAATAGCACCTGAAAGATCCACCTTCCTGTTTACAAGCTGTTATGTAAGACAATAAGCTGCATGTGTATATGCGTGCGAAATCTTTCAATGACACCTGCCGGGAGGGAGGCCTTTATGCTTCAATCATTTCTGCTCTCCATCTCAGCCTGGACCCGGCCTCTCCCGACCTTCTGTTCCTCTCCGACAGTTTCTCCATCCCTCTGCTGCATCATCACTCCTGCTTTTATATTTCATGGCAGCAGCCGACTCGGGGCTGGACCTAGAGGAAATTAAAATCTTTGTTGCTCCGTCGCTCTCCCTTGTGGATAGGCGGATGTCAATAAAGTCTTACATTATGGCTTGTCACACACACACACATACACACACACACACACTCAGAAACAAACTGTACTCATGAGAAAGCCCACACTTTAGAAACTGCACGTACTGTACTAAAAGCTATGCTTTTACTCAAGTGACAAGTGAGAAGTCAGAGGCAGTATATTCATTAAGCACAGGGCCACACTGTGGTGTGTGTGGAGCAGACATCATCTGTCTGATATCAATGAAGCCTTAAATTTAATGAAGACAAATATTAACTCTCTCTGTTTTCTTCTCTAGTTGCAGAACCAGTAACCGGAAAAGCCTCATCCTCACCAGTACATCCCCCACCCTGCCACGGCCGCACTCTCCTCTGCCCGGACACATAGGTCAGTATTTAACTTTTAGAGACATGATGAAGGGGAGACTTAACACTGTGTTGGCAACATACACATCATGATTTTGTCTCTGTAAAGCAGTGGTTCTTAAATAGTGTAGTAAGGGAGAAGTCTTGCTGTGCCCTTGGAAATTTGACACAGTTTTGACTTGTGTTTACAACTACTATAAATGCAACTATAACTATAAATGCCCAAGGTACAGAACTTATTTTCATATTTAGCTGCACTATCTGGACCTTAAAATTCTTCTACAACAGGGTTGGGAAACCTTGGTCTCCTTATTAAAACAACCTTCATTGGGGTTCCTGGTCTGGTGGAGTGGTAAGCAATGGGGTATCAACATCTAAACGTGTAAATGGATACACAGATAACAAATCCTAACTGTTTAGAAAGATCAGTAACCGTTTACATATAATTTTTTTCCTCCTCCTCGTTCATTTCTCACGAACTAATATATTATTTTTAGTGGGGACAATGTTGCCTGAAAGCTTTAGATAATATTATTAACCAATTATACACTTATATGTTCCCACCAGTGCAGTTATCTGTATATAGGCCTATAATAGATGATGAATGGGGCACAGTGTCACATTAATATAAAGATCTGCAGCCACAGCCTGTGTCGCTTCACTTCACGTTGCCTCGGAGACGCGATGGCAGTGAAAACCAAGCGGAGCACTGTATGGCAGTTTTTCAAACAAACTACCAGTGTAAATACTGTTTAGTGTGGGCGATGGCAGGCAAAACTGGCTTATAACAGCAGCACGGGATGCATTCGAAACCACCTGTGATGGAAACATACGAACAAGTTGGTGGAAGAGACTGCTGCTGCTATTGTGTTTGAGCGCGGCAGCAGTCTCTTCCTCCGGCACTCATAATCTTCTCCATACCCAAATACCCAAAGCGGAAACCAAAAACTGTTAATGACTGGTTATTTTTGCCTGTTTTAATGCGTGTTGTTGTACATTATATTCTTCGTCTGTGGTATTGGCTTTTCTTGACCTGATCACAAATCATCTAAAGCGAAGGAAGAAAACATTTTTTCCGACAATTTAGTAAATAATTATGAGAGTCCCCTTCTACTTTTTTTACTTTTTAACTTTGTGCCTGTAATTGTGAAGGTTTTTCCTCTCACAGCTTACTTTGGCTTCTTTTTGAGTTGCTTTCTCTCGCCAATTCCAGATTACTTTTACTATGAGACGTATTCAATTCAGACACAGCTGCCATTGTGAAAGAGGGATATAGTTTGCACTGTAAGTTTTCAAAAATATTGTTCAACAGTGAGCAAAACTTAAAACAATGAATTAAAAAGGAAGTTAAACCTTTTTTCAACTTTCATTTGTACATTTTCTTGTCTGTCATAATTATAAATGGTTTTATTTTCAGCTTGCTTTTCTTTCTGTCATAAGTAGGCCTAAGCCTTAAAATGGTGAGATGGATTGCCTACTTATTAAGTTCTGTTTGCTGAATAAAGTTTTTATCTGATTACTACTGTAATGTCTTTGATTTAATGGAATAAGGAGGTATTCTAGAGCAGTGGTTCTCAACCTTTCAAAGTCGCGACCCCCAATTTAACGATCAGTACTGTCCGCGACCCAATGAAAATTCGCTGTCCTGTCCAGTGCTGAAACAACACCCAATCGATAAAACGTATGTCGGATATACAAATCAGCAATTGATTTTGAGTAATAAAATGCCTGTTTGAGACCAATCACTTGTTGTCCTTTAACGTCCGGTCGGACGCCACATTAATTTTGCGCATTTATATTTTTCCTAAATGATTTGGCGACCCCCAGAAATCATCTTGCGACCCAAATTGGGGTCGGGACCCCAAGGATGAGAATGGCTGTTCTAGAGGAGACCGAACCCTCTAGTGGTTATATAGCGCAACTGCGTTAGAAAAAGATCATGAATCTCTGACGTGTAACCGTGTACACGTTGGTTAGTAGCCTCGTGCATGCGGTTAGTAAATGTTCTACACGTTCACATCCCTAGTAAGCAACCAGGCATGTCCCATATACATATTTCTGCAGACCCAGGTTTGAATCCAGCCGGCGACCAATTTGAAGAGTGTACTCCCCCTTTACAAGACTATCCACTATCGATCTCTCTTATCACTTAAGGCACAAAATATCCAAAAATAATCTTATACTTAATAAAATAACCCTCATTGCTAGAGTGCCATAATGTTAACGATCTGAGAGGTACTACAATGAGGTCATAATCTGTTATTTAACATCTACGAGAAGTACTCTGAGACCACGTTTCCAACATTGTCAGGCGAGTTATTGTCAAAAATGTTTAAAGCTGGGTGCTGGCTGAGTTGTAACAAACCAGGCACATCCAATTCATGCTTCCATGGCCGGTGCAGGTTCAGTTCCTGCCTGAGGTTCATTTGCCGAGTGTCATCCCCTGTTCTCTTTCAGTCCCTTTCACAATTTAATCCACTGTCATTCTTCGCTATGGAATAAGGCCAATCATGCCCAAAAATTACTCTCAAAGTAGGAATGATGAAAACTGCACTATCTTGCACTGTTAACAAATTCCTGAAAACAATTCCTGGAACCACATCCTGAAACAAATCACCACCAAAGTCTTATCTTTCTTCCTTGTAAAGAGACACATTTTGCCAAAACATAACCTCCTTGGCAGAGTCAAATATACAGCATGTTCTTAAAGTCAATACAATGAGCAAACTTAGCCTACTGAGTGAAAGAGAATTTAAATCAGTTTCAGCAACTTTTTCTGCAAGTTTCAGAGCAGTTACAAGTTATTGAATTGCATCTCACTCTCATTTAATTCATATATTGACATTTACATAAATGGAATATCACAGACAATTACAGCAGATCATATCTCTGAAAAAAAAAACAGATCCAGGGCCGTCACTTGCCCACTCCTGTCCTAAAACCTGAAAGACATCCGTCTTGTAAGGTCCATAGAATAACTAGGCGGGGTAAATAGTTGCTTATTCGTTTTTTTATAGTTTGGCCAACTCGATAGATCTCAGTTATTGAAAACTATAACTATCTTTTCAAAACTGAGATCTGCAGTGTCTAAGTTTGAATGTCTGTTGCTGAATTATATATAATAATATAACTTTTTTTTTTTTAATTAATTAGTGGATTATTTGTTTAGGATACCTTTATCATATGGCTCTTTAAAAAGCCATATCGGGTATTTAAAGAAAAAATATGTAATTAACATACTACTAAGATACTTTATTAAAAGTTAAAGAAGCTACTTTGTATTTAAAGAAATATGTTGTGCCTTGAGATATTGGCAAAATTATAGGCGTTCCTTGGGCAAACAAGTTTAAAAGCCATGGCTCAAAAAGTTGTTTATGATGTAGAGGAGACACTAACAAGGCAAAAGCAAAGTCACTTGTTCAAAGTATCAGCAGCTACTTAACTGGCGTAAAAGTTTATTACTGTTTGTTACCCTCTTCAAAGGGCTTCCCTGTACACCATTTTCATGCCTATCTCAGAGACAATGTCGACACGTGCATGGTTGATTTTAAAAACCAAGTGTTTTCCTGCGCTGACTCTGAAAAATCCTGTCCGGCAGAAGCACAGCCCAGACAGTGCCCCTTGGAGCTAAACAGCTAACAACAGCAGGAAGTGACAGCTCGTACAGAGAATAGCATAGATGCTAGAAGTTTTCAAGTTTTATCAGGACTTAACTGCATTTCTTTGTTAAATAAAAACAATTCAACTTCTACATAGAAAGGATATTTTCACTCCACTTCAGACATGTTTTCCTAGAGTTTGTCCTGTCCTTTACACTGCCTACTACATTATCTGACTTAACGAATGTGAGTGACACAACAACTGTCCAATCACCTTCTGGGCATGCTTCTGAAAGGCTCTGCCCATTCCCCAACACATACTATGGGCTCTTTCCCAGATGGAATTGTGAAATTTATTGAACAGTCCATCTGGTTTGTCAGGTTATGAATCAGATGCCACAGTTAATAAAGAGAAGCAGTGTTTTTGTTGTAGTATGTCAGTGACTAAATGTGTGAACACTACCATTTGAGTGTTTTTTGCTCATGTTTCCATGTTCATTGCTTAAATTAAATAAATGTATGTTGATGAGTTTGCCACATAACCCTCAGTGTTTGTTTTTTTCTGTGTCTTGTCTGTACGTATTTCACAGGAAGCAGTCCACTGGACAGCCCTCGTAACTTCTCTCCAAGTGGCCCTGCCCACTTCTCCTTCGCCTCTTCTCGCAGGTTAGCCCCTCTGCTTTATTCACACGATAAGTTACACACGAAATGTTGTGAGAGCAGCACAGAGTGAAATTATTTATAGGATTATTTTTTCCTCACACTCTTAAGGTGACACTTCACAGGAGAACATGCACTCACACTCACGCACACAATCATGCAGGATAAAACCACATGACGCCCCGTCGATGTCCTGAGCTGCTCCTAGCAAGTGTTCGTGTCACTGAGGTGTTTCAGTGGGCTTAGATGAATGAGGGGAGGTGGCAGTATTTTGTCCAAATGTCTACCCCTCATCACTCATCCAGAGAAAGTGTCAGACAGGGCCTGAGGGAAGAGAGGAAAAACTGGAGTGAAAGTGGAGTAATCTCACAGACTGAAACTGTGAGGAGGGAAGAATTGTTTTTGTTATAACTGTCAAATGTGTTTACAGAAGAGACCAAAATACTTCAGGCTGTTAAAAGAGACGGAGAAAAACAGCTTTTATTTGCTCTGACCATTGCACTTGTCCTTCATTTTTCACTCCTTTTCTGTTCTACAGGGCTGATGGACGTCGATGGTCCTTGGCTTCTCTACCTTCCTCAGGATATGGCACCAATACACCCAGCTCAACAGTAAGGCAAATTAAAAAATAAAAAAGACACTTCAGTATTTCCCACAGCATGGTGCTAAGTGGTGCTTTGGAAAATGGGTTTATTGTTCAATGTTATGCATACTGTTTTTGAAAAAAAAAAAGGAAAAGTAAAATGTTATAGGGTGCATTTTTTGTTTAGATTTATGTTCATCAAGTCAAAGTCAACTTTATTGTCAAATATGCTATACATGCTTGACATACAGCACAGATTAAATTTCAGTCCTCTCGGACCCACGGTGCAAACAGGCAAAATTAAAACAAGAGTAAGAAACTAAACTACAGTATAAAAAATATAGTAGTATAAAAAATATAATAGTCTTCTAGTATCGAAAGGAATAAATATAATAAATTTACTATGAACAGAATAAAAGAACAGGATAAATTTACTATGAACAGAATACAATTTTTTGTACATGTATGTATATAAAGGTAGTTATAAGTTATAATTAAGGTGCAGCAGTGTCCAATGGTGCACCATTGGACACTGAGCAGCACCATGAGCAGGGGAAAAAGTGATATATAGACATATAGATATAGATATATATTTATATTTATTTCTTTATGTATATTTCTTTTCGATCTGTCTTTTCTATTTGTATATCTTTTTATGTAATTATTAACTGCTACTGAATCTCAACTGCCCTGAGGGAGTTTTCCCCAAGAGGATAAATAAAGTACTGAATAAAGTACTATCGAATCTAATCCAATCTAACCTAATCTGATCTAGTTTAATCTAATCTAATCTAATTTGTCACCAAGCTTGTCCTTTTCAAAATTCTCTTTATGGTGTTGTTTCTGCAAACATAATTCACCTAAACTACAAATAAATTATGTTGGAATTACTTTTCAGGCAGATACTGATGAATTAAGAGCATGCACTAGTGTAGCCAACACTGTACAGAGCTATTGAACTGAGATGAATGAGCTCTATCCTTCAGGGGGTTTTGGACATTTATTAATTACCATATAAAAAAAGAAGTTTTGTCTGGAATTTATGTAATGCTAACCTGTTGCCCCACTGAAATTACTGACATTTTCATCCCCAGAGGTAAATGGAAGTATCAGAGAGTGATAGTTTATGACCGCTGTTTGGTTCTGAGACTAATGTAGTTCTAGTTTATCAAATGACTACGAGAGACATTACAAAGTGAGCTGGTCCTAGTGTTGCCTAATTTGCCTCTACGAACTTGGCCTTTTTAAGGTTAAGATTCCTTTATAATGCTCAAGACTTTGGTCAACGGTGTGGTGTATAAGCAAAAACTCAGATGTGGGTATATCTGGGGGGTGGGGGGATTGTAAAAACTACAACACGCCTCAGAAAATACTTGTGGCAAAGAGGAGACATTGGTGGTCGAAACTATGACTCATTTTTTCTTTAAATTAGCCTAGTTACACAATGTCCAGTGTCTGTGATTTAAAGTAAAAGTTGAAGCACCAACCATTTGCAGAAGCATCTGTCTATGCAGCACAGAATTAAACATCAGGAGTGCCATGTGTCTGACTTTGTTGCTGCTGTAACCTGTGAAGGACAACTTTCTCCACATTGAAAATCTACAGGAATCAAAAAGGGCATTGAAATAGAATCAGATCAATAAGCAGAGTTGATGATTTCATTCGTATCAAACAATCTTGGCAGTTCTCTTACCTACAACATTATTTATTTATTTTTTTTACCTACAACATTGCATTTTTTTTTTACCTACAACATTAAAAGGATTTAAATATCCTTCTCTACATGTGCACTCTTGTGTGTACACTTGTGAATGTAGTAAAATATGACTTTGCGTGTCCTCAAAACCAAACTTGAAGCTGTCATACGGGACAGCTCAGTGTAGTGGGAGCCTTCTAAAAAAATTGTCTGGAAGCAAATACTGAGGCCCCTGAAGGTTTTATCGATTAAAAAATATCCTCATGTTTCTCCCCTGTCCCTCATGACAAGTAAAAGAAAAATATCAGACACTGAAGATTTCATTTGCTTAAGAAACTGGGATTGCAAGTGACACTGAAGTCTATAAAATATCTTTTTTTCAGATGCAGTAGTCATGAAATCAAGCCACAAAATAGTATTTAGGATTTGTTCTTCTTTGGTTAACTGATAAATTGGGTTTTATATCCTCCAAATTAATAACTATCTCTGTTAAAGAATTAATTTGCATGCATTTTCTTGCGTAAAGTCAGTATGCTGTTCTACTCTCAAATTCAATCCAGTGCTCCAGTTTTCTCCCCGTTCTGCTTTGAAATGATTTCACTGCACACATACAGCGAATTGCCATGCATACACAAACACACACAGAAGCCCCATGTGTTCTCCGAGTTGGTGGTTGTGAGTCTCGGATGATTATTAAAAAGGATTTCACTGCTGGATTACAAGAACATGCATGTAAACCTGAGCTAAAAATAACTAATCAGTTGCTAAGATATGATCGACCTGAATTATCTGCACCTGATGACTTAGCCGTTCTCACGAAGATGGAGTGGGGGGTAATTGAATTGCAATGTAACCAATTAGAATTTCTGCCTTGGATTTTTCACACATTTTCTGGAACTATTTCCACATCCATCGTTATTCCCATAGAAGATGGAATACAGAGACAAACAAGAGGGAGAGTCTGCAGAAGTGAGAAATACTTTGAAGCAACCAGAGAAACAATGTCACTGTTTACTCAAGAAGCTAAAAATGTTTAAAACATAAAGGATGAATGCTGCCAGGGACCAAATGGTTCATGGTCTATTTGAGGGCTCGGTACCAATGTGAATGAGGCTGAGGTGGAGCTGAGGTGTTGACTCATGAGCCATCATGATTCATCTCTGTGCCATCTTCAACACAACCACTTCCTCTGCTGCTCTTTCACACATCATTTCTTTCATTGACTGCCTCTCTTCACATACATAGCGACATACACAGCTGGCGAGTCATTGATCTTTTTGTCCTGCTAGATGAGGTTGAAGATGGTTTCTTACACTTTGTCCCTCTTCCAAGCCTGCACCCCGTCAGGTTTTTGTGCTCTGCTGGTTCTTAACATGGGCCATTACTTGCTTGATTAGTTACAGCACGACCCTGCATACTGCATACTGAACAGGACAGATTAAAGGAGATGTGTGAGTGTGTGCGCGACAGGAAGAGTTTTCTATAAGGGGAGCTTCAAATGAAACACATTTATGCAGATATTATATACAGTACATAGATAAAAGTGGAGGTAAGGCAGAGTAGATAAAACCAACAGAGGAAACTTAGAATGCAAGAAATATTAATACACCTACAATATATTTAGTGATATTGTGTAGAGCAATAATGTGCCAATATTTTAGTTCAGTATTGTGATAGTTTAGTTATTTATAGAAATTTGGGACATTGGTTTTGTATTTAAGTACGATTTTTTGCTGGCTCCAGATTGAAACAGTGCCCTGGTAACCGAGCCTGTCCATACACTCAACTATTTGCTCATGTATCCAAATGTCCATTTATTGATTCAACTTTATATCCATCCATCTGTTCAACTATTTATCCATCCATTTATCCACCCATTCATCTATGTCACTATTTATCTACCCATTTATCTATCCATCCATTTAACTATTTACCCGTCAATCTGTCCCTTCAACTGTACATCAATTCATCCAGCAATTTGGCCATCCATCCGTCCATCCATACATTCATCAACCAATCAATCCAACAACCACAGATCAATCAAACCATACATTTTATGCTTTTTAAACATTTTTTTCCATCTGAATCCATTAAATGATTTTTTAATCCATCCACCCATCTATCTATCCAGCCATTTTGTCTATCACACATTACACTGTTAATTTATATCTATCCAGCAATTTGCTAAGCCATCCATTCATATACACTTTTTCCATGAGTTGACTGATTCATCCATTGATATTTTTTTTCATCCATCTATCCATCCACCAAATTACTTCTTTATCCATACATTTATCCATCCACTTACCCGCTCAGCTATTTGTCCATCCACCCAACAATTTTTCCGCACATCTTTCTGGTTATGTTTTTATCCATCTAGTCATTTGTTTATCCATTCATTTATCCAAATAACTATTTATCCATCCATTCAGTCATTTTCATATCCATCTATTGAAGTATTTTTTCACCTATTTATTCACCCAATTCTTTATTGATTTGCCTCCAACCATTCCGTTATCTTACTGTCCTTCCATTGGTCAACCAACTGCTTATCCATCAGTCCATCTATCCATCCATCCATCCAAAACCCTACAGATACACAAAGCTGAAAATGTAGTTGATCTTTACTGCACAAAACTTGCCTTCATTAAAGAGACTGTGGGTCTGCTGGAGCAGATCCAGCTGTGCCTCCAGCTGTGAAACTGACTTTATATGACACTTAAAAAGAAACTTCCATTTTCTTTGGGGAAAAAGTTTCTTCTGGATCATCCTTCTTCAGATCTTGATCATGCTTTTGTAAAGGGAGGGACTAGGACACTTTAATGGAGATGTAGATATAATTATGTGAATAAAAAAGCCCCCTGATGACTTCATAAAAGTAGGGACACAGACATCAAACCGTTTTCATCTAGGACAGCCATCTGTGGTATCCAACAGCTTTTTTTCTCACCGATCTGTCTTCATCTCCGGGGAGCTTTTTAATTGATTCTATTGACTGGACTTGTACTGCATTCACAACACCATCTTTTCATTGTTTCCCTGCAGCTTGGATGGCTAATTCTTGAATAGTATCTAATTGATTTTTTATAGCTGTAGAGATTGTTGTGTGGCCATAGCCAGACGTGGCATCCCATTGAGAGATGTGTTCATTAAACCTCCCCATAGATCCAGGGCAGTTTCTTTCTCCTGGGCTGAGGAAAACTCTTTTGTTTAGAATCCAATAGTTCTGCCATTAACCTCCCCTGAGGCAGCAGGCACCTGGAGCAGCAGTACACTTTTATGTGGAGCCACTTTTTAGCTTCCCTGCAGATTTTTTAGCATGATATTTAGTCCTTAATATTATTCTTTTCCCTCCCACACCAACTCCTCCTGGATATTTTTCTGTTCTTTTTTGTCCTTCTATCTTTTTTCCTTCTTGTTCTTTAAAGTTAGTCACTTCGTTGTTTCAGCTCTTTCTTCCCACGCACCTCATAGTACACCTTGTGCTCTCTTCTGTTCTGTTCTCTTTTTGTCATCACATCGATTAATGCTTTCTTGCCATTTTAGCCTTCATCATTTCTCTTTTTTTCTTTGCTATTGATGTTAACACTGCACTATAGGAGAGCTGTCTGCTCAGTGTTTAACCTTGTGTCTTTTTTCATGTCTCTCTCTAGTCATCCAGCTCATCCCAGGAGCGACTGCACCAGCTGCCCTTTCAGCCCACCATGGATGAGTTGCACTTCCTGTCCAAGCACTTTGGCAGCACCGAGAGCATTACAGACGATGATGGCGGCCGGCGCTCACCCCATGTGCGCCCTCGCTCTCGGAGCCTCAGGTATGGGGAACAAAGGGTCATGGGGAGATGCAAATGTCGATACCCCAAACCATGCATGCTTCATTTTTTCATTTGAACATTTAATATGCTCTATCTGGAAAGACATCCATCTAGTCAGACCTCTAGAGTAGTATAAGGAGCTCCAACCATTTATCTAAAACATAAGCCTTTTGTTTTTTGGCTGTTTATGTATAATTCAGTTTCCTTACATGAGTGATATTGCTAGGCCACACTTTATGTGCTTTATGTATTCAATAGCATGTAGCCAAGGCTAATTAAAGAGGAAAGCAGTCCCTGTTCACACATGCTATGCTAAAGAACTCTCTGGTGTGTGTTTTACAGTAAGAGAGAAGCTTCTTATTCTTTTTGCTAAGTTTTATCAACCACATATGGTCATTATTTTTGGTAAGGACAAATGCTATTCTGTCAGTCATTATTGTAAAATAAGAAACATTGTCAAACATAGGCATGTGAAAGTTCTGTGTAACTCACTTTCTCTGACACCTTTCCTCAAGCAAAGTTTAAGGGATAGGAACAATGTTATAAATACCATTGATTGCATCACTACTGTACTTGTTTGCTCACATAAAAGCACGTTTAAGATTTAAAACAAAGTTACTGTAAACATTACCTCCTCTGTGAACATGAGATTTCATTTATTTATTTATTCTTATCAGCACAGTTAATATTTTTTGTCCTAAATAATTAAAATATGTGTCTGTCCATGAACACAACTTAAAATGGTTGCAAGTAAAACTGCAACACCAGTGAGACTTTGGATTGATGTACATTTGACGATGAACATGTATTAGCAGCATATGTGTTAGCATAAATCGTCTAGTTAGTAATGTTGGAACTGACATAGAAAGCTCTCATATATACTGTAGATACATAGTTAGAAAATGTTTGCTTCTCAGCAACTTTGTTTCATGCAGTGTACAGCGCTTTACAACACAACAGTGCATTTATGTTTCCATGGGCAAAGATATTTTTTAACTTCTCATTTGTGGACAAGACTATTTTTTTTTAAAAATTAGAGTCAAATATGTTTTATTTCCTTTAGGTGTTCATATTACTTCAAACCCTCTTACAGTTTAAATCAAGTGTAACATTTTTATGTTGGTAAGCAAATATGGAGGAAGTATTTGGAAAAGGCAGAAGTTTAAAACATGCTAAGACAATATGCCTTTATCTTACTCGCAATTTTGCTTGTTGAAAGGCATCTATCATTATTGTGTTTTTCTGATTTTATTGTTGTATTGTTTTGTTGAATTTATTGTTGTTTTTATTTTGTTATCCTGTTTTATCCTGTTGTTTTATCCTGTACAGTGTCCTTGAGTGTCAAGAAAGGAGCCTTTAAATAAAATGTATTATAATTAGGCCTGTCACAATAATCAATAAATCAATTAACGGCACCAATAATAAAAATGTCCTCTGTAAGTTTGCCGGCCTAGATAAGTTGACACGTGCATGCATGTTTGTTTCCCTCCTCTCTCTCTCTACCAAAGAGGCTGGATAAGAAGATGGGTCACTCTGTGCAACTTTCTTACACCTAGGTGTGTTGGTTCTATAGTGGATTTAGTGGATTTATAGCAGAGTGAGCATCTGTCATTCAATAAATCTTTGTGGGGGAGGTGGGACCCCTCGCAGAGCTGAAATGAACGTCCCGAGGAGTAACAAGGAAACAAACACAAATATGAATGATAGAATGATAGCTAAGATTCCTAAGCTGAAAGCCACAGCCCCAGTGTGGGAATAATTTGGTTTAAACAGAATGAACAAGGTGTGAGCTCATGAACACAAATGAGCAGATATGTTGTATTTGTTTTAAAGTAGTGCCGACGAAGAAGGAGAGGCGCAGCAGAGCCTTCGTCCTGACAGTCAGCGCTTAGTGAAACAGCTTAAGGAAACAGAAATAAAACAGTGCAAAATGGTGCGTGCTCACAGACAGTGCCGTTCGCTACATTGCAAAAGAAATCAGCTGTTCAATACGATTGAACAGCCAGAAATGTTATGAACGTTTGACAGACAGTATGAAATGAATGGGAGAAGGTACATTTCAGGAACTGTATAAACTCCATTTTATTTATTGTTTTTTATTGTTGTGTGTTTTTATTTGATTTTTTTGTCTTTACAGAGACAGGGTCTATTTTTTTTTATTGTTTTTGATAACTATAATGATTTTTATTTACATGCAATTTTTCCCAATAGAGAGTTCATTTCACTTTCATTGTTTTTTTTTTCTCTTTTTTTGTTAAATTTATTATATTGTTTGTTTAATTTATTCATAAAAAGCTTTTGACCTTCCGATTACAGTTAAATACTCTTAAGAAATTAAAGTTTATTGCTTTTGGTACAGTGTATTCACTTTATTATGACATGTATTATAATTACATTCATGAAAAAATGATGTTTCAAAACAATATTGACAATAATATTGTTTATCGGCAATAATTTTTTGGACAGTTATCGTCCAGCAAAATTTGTTATCATGACAGGCCTAGTTATTATTGTTATTATTATTAAGGATGAATCATTTACTTTCAGCACTCAAGGTTAAGTCATTCAACCACAGGTTAGAAATATAGTTATGACTGACATCCAAGACGTATGTTGATCCAGTGGAAGCCAAATTTTAGGCTTTAGAACCATTTGAAAAACTATTAATATGGTTTTAAGTCTGCACCAGAGAGTATTAAGATTAAGTATTTTCTCTTCTTTCAATGGAATGCGTTAATTACTAGTTCTGTATTTTCAAAGTAGATGTTTTTGGGGAGATATATCTACAGTATTTCACCTAAGCAGTCAATGCCCTTTTTATGCATTAAATTTGTACACAAAAATGATAATGTTACTTTTAAG